>OX596224.1:4819367-5546336 GCA_951394215.1 Glyphodes perspectalis
GCCCGGCGCCGGCGCGCGCGGCGCCCCGACTCGCTGCGCGCTCACCACGTCGCGCTCGTCAAGCTGTACGCCCAACTTCTAGGCTACTGTGAGGATTACGTGTGTGGAGTTCTCGTTGTTAGTCTCAGGGAAGCTTGCGATCTCGATATCATTACCCAACATATCTTGATCCCTTTCGTCGATTTCCAACTTAAGATGAGCGATAGTTTCTTCCAAGCTTGCTATTTCGTCGCCTCCCTGATCTACCGGCCGTAGCCTCGAGGACTTCTACTCTGTTTTCAAGAGTATCTAGCCGCGAGTTCTGAAGCTTAATGGCAGCCGTAAGATCCGATATTGTAGAACGAAACATACTAAGTTCCATGCGCACTGCACGCATTTCCTCGCAAAACTTTTGAAGTTCGAACGTCGAGTACACTGGACTCACTTCAGATGATGTGTTCAACTTATCCGCGCCGGTAGCTGATAATGCCTTCGACGTTGACTTGGCTCGTTGGGTCACATTATTATACTGCTCAGGCGACATGATCGACTGACAAGGTGTGTTTTGCCCAGGGTTTTTTATTTTCCTACACTCGAGGCACTTCCAGGCATCGCGACGTTTCTTGTCTAGTTTATAGAATGAATAAAAACGCTGGGTGCTCAAATTAATGCAGTCAAGGTCATAAAAAGCTTTACATGCCATGCATCTCATAAATTCACTTTTAGGTACCGGTTTTTTAAATACAGCACAGTCATCCAAAGCGTTTAGTTGATTAGACATTATGAAAATGAATAAAATAATGAATGGAATATAAATGCTATAATAATAAGGAAAAATGAAAATATTAATATATTTGTAGAAAAGCTGGCACATGAAATAAGTAAGACAAATGAATGGAACGGCATAAGCTTATGCATATTAAAAGATGTAATAAAAATAAATACAAAAGAAGACAAGAAAGTATTACTAAATGACTTCCACATTTTACCAACAAGTGGCCATGCAGGAGAAAGAAAGATGTACAATAATATTAAAAGGAGATATTATTGGCCTAACATGGAAGAAGACATAAAGAACTATGTTAAAAAGTGTGATAAGTGTCAAAAGGAAAAGTATTCAGTTTATACTAAAGAAAAAATTACAATTACTACAACAGCTGAAACTGCTTTTCAAAAAATATTTATGGATCTAGTAGGACCTTTAGACAAAGATGAAGAAGGTTATTCATGTATACTTACCTTACAGTGTGAGTTAACGAAATATATTGAAGCTTATTTATAAAATTATTATGCATATTTATTAACTTATTAAATCTAAAGCTGATGACATTCTTGCAAACCCGAATGAGGTGTTAGAACGGTGGAGTGAATATTTTGGGGAAATGTATGAGTATGTCTCGGATGTTGGCACTGAGAGTAAGGCTATGTCTGATTCTGTGGTGCCAGCGTCTGATGAAGACATCACTATGAATAAGATTAAATGGTCGATACGAAGTCTGAAAAGTGGAAAGGCCGCAGGAATAGACAAGGTATCTGCGGAGATGATCAAGCTAGGTGGCGCTAGCGTCCAGGACGCTTTCTGGTTCTTGTGCAATCTATGCTGGAGAAACGGAAAGGTCCCAATGGGCTGGAAACGGGCAGTCATCGTGCCTCTGTACAAGGGTGTTGGGTCACGTATGGACTGTGCCAGCCATAGAGCCATCAGTTTGATCAGCTTAGCAGTAAAGGTGTATGGCAAAATTATTGAAAGGAGAATGAGGGTTAAATCCGATGGAGGTTGTGGGAGGCACAGGGAGGTTTCCGGGATGGTAGAGGATGCACGTATCAAGTCTTCTCTCTTCGCAACATCGTGGAGAAGCATCTGGCCAAAAGCCAGAAGGTTTTTTGCGGTTTTGTGGATATGGAGAAGGCCTTTGACAGAGTTGTACGAAAGGACCTTTGGGACATATTGCCGAGATATGGGATTGATGGAGCATTGCTTCGTGCTGCGCAGTCCACCTATGTGGGCTGTACGGTATGTGTGCAAGTGGAGGGCAGCCTGTCACCCTGGTTTGACGTCAATATTGGTGTCAGACAGGGATGCGTGCTGTCTGCTCTGCTGTTTATCCTTTATCTCGACCATTGTCTCCAGAGGATTAGATCTATAAATGTTGGAGTGCGTATGGGTGACTTGGTTGTGAACTGCCTGCTTTACGCAGACGATGCCGTACTTCTAGCAGAGTCGGTATCGGATCTGCAGCAACTAGTCACAATATTGAAAGATGATTATAAGGAGAGAGGCTTACATTGAAATGCGAAGAAAACAAAGATTATGGTGTTTGAAAGAGATGAAACCAGAACGGATACAAGGATAACGGTTGACGATGTAGTGCTGGAACAGGTGAATGAAATTGTATATCTAGGATCTGCATTTAGTAGAGATGGAAGGTACTCCGCTGATATAGAGAGAAGAGTGAATGCAGGGAATAGGGTGAATGGAGCGTAAGGAAAACTTCTAGGCAGCAAAGTCTTAAGCCAGAAGGCCCAGCTCGCTATACACAATGCGGTGCTGATTCCTACGCTAACATATGGAAGCGAGAGTTGGGTATGGCAGAAAGAGCATGAAAGTAGAATAAACGCGGTCGAGATGCGTGCGCTGAGGAAAATCTGCGGTGTATCGCTCACAGACTGCGTTCGGAATGATGATGTAAGTAAGAGAGTCGGTCTGAAGGACAGCGTCGGAGTCAAGGTAAGAAGAGGCATGCTCCGATGGTTCGGACATGTGGAAAGAATGGATGACGAAAGATTGACCAACCAGATATACAATGCGAAAGTGGAAGGATGTAGGAGCCGCGGAAAGCCCAGGCTCACCTACCACGACCAGATTGGTCGTGTATTAAAAGAAGGTGATGTTAGGAGTCATAAAAACCGTAGAGCTTGTATGATAGATAGATAGATAGATATATTCTTTATTGCACGAAAAACATATACAGAAATAAGGATACAAACAAATACAATACAATTTAGGCGGTCTTATCGCTAGAAGCAATCTCTTCCAGACAACCTTCAGGTAGAGGAAAATAAGCTATCGAAAAGAGAGGGGTAGGGCCTTATAAAAGGGGATACAAAAGAAAGGATGATACAATACTTAAATAATTATACTTATACATACAAACATAAATACAACTGCGTAATTGTGTAAATATTAAATAGTATATACAAACAAATACAAAGCTACAATACATAACTTATACTTATACCAAAACTGTATCATGAGAAAAGCTCCAAACAACAGGAGATCTAATGTACTCAATCTGTACATTTTAAAGAGCAAGAAAATAGGATTCGACTTGGGACTTAAAATCGAAAGATTATCAGATAACCTGATAGAAAGAGGAATAGAGTTCCAGAGGCGAGTAGATTGGATAGTAAAGGATTGAGCATAATACTCAGAGGAATAGGAAGGGGATGATAGGTGAAGTATTCGGGATGTCCGCATTTCACAATTGTCGGTGGGTTGCTGGAATTGGAATCGTTCTTTGAGATAAGGTGGTGAGAGATAATTAAACAGAATAGAAAACAGGAGCGAAAGAACGTAAAGATCTCGACGTCGACGGATAGAAAGCCATTTAAGTTGGCTTCTGAAGTTGGACACATGGTCAAACTTACGTAGTCCAAAAATAATGCGTATGCAGAAGTTTTGGAGGCGTTCAAGTTTGTCGAGAAGTAATTCGCTAAGATTTAAATAACAGCAGTCTGCATAATCTAAAATAGGTAGTAATAGGGCCTGTACAAGTGCAATTTTGGTGGGTATGGGTAAAAAATTTCGTAGTCTATTAATTGACCTCGCCGAAGAAAACATTTGTATTGCTTGAAATTTTACATTGTATGAAAAGGATTATGAATGTTGAAGAGGCGAGTGAGGTGTGTAAGGATCGTGCCATATGGCGTTCGGTTCTCTCTGCCTACCCCGCTAGGGAAGTGGCGTGAAGTTTAGTTAGTTAGTTTGTTATATAACATAATAATAATAAAAATATTTATTTTAAAGTAAAATTGAAGTGGTTTCGACAACAATGAGTAGGTTAAAACACATAAAATTGACACATTGGCCAAAATGTGAGAACGACAAAAATATAAATAAATATATATAAAGTACACGAGAAAAATAAATGTTTCATGTTTTTGAATTTTAGAGAATGTGTTAGGAGCACTGTTGGCTACTTGGAGGAACAGGATTTTTAGACTCTCCTGTCAGTTTGTCTAACATCACCTCAGTAGTTATACGTATTACGGAACTAGTTTCGGTTCTTCGCATGAAGATGTAGCCGTTCGACATCCAAACATATTTGAAGTTTAAGTTTTTGCCAGTAAGCCTTGCCTTACTGAATAGGACCCTGTTTTCTTTAGTAAGGTGTTTGTTAATAAACACCTTACGTGCGTTTCCCGGTACATCCAGTTTGGCAGTGGTGATATCGCGTCGAACCCGCGCTGCCCGCAGCAACTAGTCGCGCGGGGCGCGGCGCACCGGCGTGACCACCACGGGCCTCGGGCGCTGCAGAGCTGCCTCTTTTTCCGTTACAGAGGATACTCGCGAACCCACACGCCGCACATCGTCAATGTCTTTCGGGTCCAGATCAACGCCGAGTTTGGATGACAAAATGGCAACCGTGTTTATTTTCAGTGAGGCCGGTTATTTCGATGTCACGCAGGTGGCGTTGCTGTTGTGTCGCTAGCTCCTGGCGCAACTCGGAGACTTCGAGACGAAGGGTATTAACTTCGGTTCTAAAATGGTCTAGTTCCTTCACTTGTTTTTTCAATTCGTTTATTTATTTTGGGAATTCAAACATGTCTTCTCTCGTCGAGTTTAAAGATGATGTAAACTTTTCCATTTCCTATTTCATTTAAAAAAAAGCGCGCTGCATTTTTTTTAGGACCCCGTTGAGAGAGGAGGGAGTCACAGATTGATCGTCTGAGCATTCTTTTTCGGTAGGTGTAGGAAGTGCGCGGATAGGTGTAGAGTCAGAGTTTTGGTTCCTTTTCTTTATTTGGCATGTAGGACATGAATTAGTAATTCCAGAAGTACGTATTTGACGCATTTCATCTCTCGCAAGGTTTAGGCAGGCGATGTGATATTTAATGTTACAATTTGAGCATCCTACGCTAGCTTCCTTTGAAGAGTCTCCTTTGGGCCGCAGCTGTTTATTGCAGGCTCCGCACTGCATTTTAATCAAGAAGGATATCGAAGTAGAGATACGAAAATAACTACACATATTCTTTGCTACTCAAGCTGTTCTATCAGTGGTAGTGTATTATTATTGTAGGTACAGTGCACCGTAGCGAGATGGGAGTCGCGTAGCGCTTTCGTAGTTGTTGTAGCACTTGTAGTAGAGCTCAAGAGTGTAAATGGTAATTTTGCCGGGGCGGTGAGTGGTTCGCTTGGCCTATTTGTAACACAAGCAGGTTAGGCGCAGTAGGACGCCGGTTCAAATCCACCGGGGCAGCAAAAAATTAACTCACTTGGCCGCGTTCCTAGGGCTCCGAGGGCAAGGGCGCAGGTCTCGATGTCAAGCAGGGGCGAAGCACCAAACAATTCAAGAAATTAAAATTTAAACGGAGAGCTCACACACAACACGTCCGCACGTTACAAAGTCGCGAGAAAAAAAAAGAGAAAAAAAAGAAACGAAAAAAAAAGAAAAAAAAGGGAAAAGGGCTTTTCTCGTCCTTGCTTGCTAAATGATGATTTTGAATACTGCTGAGAATGTTGAGTATTGTTGGAAGGTGTATAATCCTCATCTCTCTTATGTATAGGTTCAAGGGCAATGAATTTTGACTCTAAAAACTCCATAAATTCGTCTAACGACGGCAGATCTCTAGAAGATTTACGCGCCTCCTTATAATCGGTGTAGGTATCCATATCCAACTTTTTGGCCAAAAGATGAACTAAAAGTGGATCCCAGGTGCTTGTATCGACTCCTAAATTATGAATACCGTGGATACATTCAGTGCTCGTGTCGTATAGTCGTTTTAATTCGAAAGATGTTTGCTTGTTGATATTGGGTTGATTAAGAAATGTCTCGATTTGTTTAGTGAATAATAATTGCGGGTTGTTATACCGATGGATTAATATTTCCCATGCTGTATCATAATTGTCAGCAGATATAGTGAGATGCTGTGTAAGCTGCTCGGCCTCACCCCTGACCTTACCCTTAAGGTGCTGCATCTTTTGGGTCTTAGATAAAATATTGCTATGATGTATGGTTTCCAAAAATAGGTCATAGAAGGTGGGCCACTGAGTGTATTTGCCCGTAAAGACAGGTATATCTAACATTGGAGTAGCTTGGTGAACGTGAGCAGATGAACATAATTTCTGATTTAAGATCTTTTTTATGCGCTTAAATTCAAAATTCAAATTCAAAATATCTTTATTTATATAGGCTTCAAGAAAGCACTTATAAATAGTCAATATACAAAAAAAAGAACACATAATACTACCACCGGTTCGGAAGGTAGAATCTATCGAGAAGAAACCGGCAAGAAACTCGATAGTTACTCTTTTAAATGCCAATTATACAATTTTGTAAACTTAATTAATCCACACTTAAGACTAGATATCACTGCAGATGAACAATTCATTATGAAGTTAACCATAAATCTTTGTCATTGAGGAATTCTTCGATCTTGTAATAGCCCTTACTCATTTAAAATGATTTAATGCATAATTTGAATCTATGTAAGGGTAATGTTAAAATACTTTGTGGTAGTTTGTTGAACATTTTAATACTTAGACCAATAAATGAATTACCACTTTTTTGGAGTCTATGATTTGGAACAGCAAGTTTGTGTTTATTTCTCGTATTAAAACTGTGAGTATTTGACTTTTTAGGAAATGATTCAATATTTTTGAATATATACATAATACAATCCAAAATCAATTGTGATGCTATGGTTAGAATTTTTATTTCTTTAAACTTTTCTCTAAGAGAGTCACGTGGTCTGAGGCCGTATATGGCTCTGACTGCCCTTTTCTGCAATACAAAAATAGTTTGTATATTGGCCGCAGAACCCCACAGCAGCAGACCGTATGACATAACGCTATGAAAATAACTAAAGTACACCAGTCTTGCTGTTTCAACATCAGTTAATTGTCTTACTTTTCTGACTGCATATGCAGCTGAACTAAGTCTTCCTGCCAGAGCCGCAATATGGGGACCCCATTGCAATTTAGCATCAATAGTTACTCCAAGAAACAGTAGATTGAACTACATCTAGTGCTTCATCATTCATAATAATTGGCGTATTAACTTGCCTTGTGTTAGGCATTGAGAACTTAACACATTTTGTTTTTTTTGCGTTAAGAAGTAAGTTATTAGTTGAAACCCAATGAAGAATCCGTGAGAGAGCGTTATTTACGTCGTCAAGAGATTCATTATGTCTATCAATTTTAAAAATCAGTGAAGTATCATCAGCAAATAATACTATCTCACACAAGTCCCTTGTAAAATATGGGAGATCATTTATATATAGAAGAAAGAGCAAAGGTCCCAATATCGAGCCCTGGGGAACTCCCATCGATAATGGGGCACCACAAGAGTTAGTTCCATTAACACTTACGATTTGGAGCCTATCAGTTAGGTATGACTTTAGCAGACTAAGTGAGTTCCCAGAAACACCATAGTGACGTAGCTTCATTATCAAGGTTTTGTGGTCGACGCAATCGAATGCCTTCGACAAATCACAGAATATTCCAACAGCATCCTGTTTACCTTCCCAAGCTTCAAAAATATGTTTTAAAAGCGCTACTCCTGCGTCAGTAGTGGATTTCCCTTTGGTAAATCCATACTGCTTACTATGAAGTAAATTATTTATTCTTAGGTGACATATTAATTGATTGAATATAATCTTTTCAAATATTTTACTTAGTGCAGGCAGTATAGATATTGGTCTGTAATTAGACGGGTCACTTTTGTCACCTGATTTAAACAAAGGAATGATTTTACTATATTTCATTAAGTTAGGAAACTGACCCAAATCAACACATTTGTTAAAAATATTTGATAAGATAGGGGCAATACATTTAATTATATGTTTCAGTAAATGCATTGAAATTCCCCACAAATCTTCTGTTTTCTTTAAATTTAAATCTTTAAAAGTGTTCAAAATTATCTGATCATTGACATGACAAAAATTAAAAGCAGTTTTGCATTCCTGTACATTAGATTTAAGGATGCAATTTGCTAGGTGTGGATTGGAAGGTAATAAACGAGTCGCTGCAGTCGGGACATTAGAAAAGTATGATTCGAAAGCTTTTGCCACTTCATCATCTGAGTCTAGGCATTTACTATCAATTCTTAAAGAGAGCTTGTGATTTTGTATTTGTTTTTACAAGTCTCTTTGTTAATAATATTCCAAGTTGCTTTAATTTTATCACTAGAATTTAAAATCTTGAGCCTGAGATAATTATATTTTGCTACTGCACATACTTTTTTAAATATAATTAGAGTAATTTCTAACAAATTCAACAAATTTTGGATCACGTGAATTTGCCTTCAAGTTATATAAATCAAATAACTTCCTTCTACTAGTGAAGATACCTGTGGTGGCCCAGTCACTAAATTTAGTTTTAGAATTATTAATAGTGACTTTTTTCTTAGTGAAAACACTTTCAAATTCTTTTTCAATTAAATTGAATAACATGCTATACGAATCATTAATTTCCCTATCCCTGAACTGTAACAACGAGACTCTTTTAGCTATATTTTCCCTAAATTTATCCAGGCGGTGTGCTGTAATTGGTCTACAGATGAAAGTAGATGAAGCTGTGTTATGGTCATGTTCCAAGACCACAATCTGCCCGCTATGGTCAGAATTTATAAAATTAATTATTGACCTATCAACTATATTACAATTACAAAAAACATTATCAATACAGGTGGCAGATGTAGGAGTAATTCTTGTAGGCTGGCAAAATAGTTCATGTAGATTATAGCTTTTAAACAAATTCAAAAACACTATTGAATTTTGAGATGAATCCAAAATATTTACATTAAAATCCCCACATATAATGATCTTTTTGTTACAATTACATACTTTTTTTAATAATTCTTCCATGATGGACTCAAAAATTTGGTAATTTCCAGATGGAAGCCTATAAATGCATACAATAATGAATTGTTCAATCTCTGCACATGATATTTCAATAGTTCGTTCAGTTAAAAGTGCAACTATATCTTTACGCTCTTTGTATTTAAATTTCTTGCTTAATAGTATAAGTGACCCGCCTCTAATAGCAGACTTTCTTATGAACGAGCTAACGACTGTATAATTATCGATATTAATTAGGAGTTCACCCTGTCTCAACCAATGTTCTGTCAAACATAAAACATGTATATTCATTTGGTTGAGGCAAAGTTCTATTTCTAATTCCTTGCCAGAAAAGCCCTGTATATTTTGATGAACAATATTCAAAACATTGGACTTTCCTGTCGATTCCAAACTAGATATGATATTTAAGCTAGAGGTGTCCTCTATTGTCTTTGACTTAAATTTAAATGATTTGGAACGAGTTCCAAGGTCCGACTAAGGATAAAATTAATATTATAGGCTAATAAATTAGCTATTTGTTTTTTAAGTTTAAAATGCAAATAAAACCTTTTGCCTGTCAACATATTACGAGGAATAAAATTATTTGTGTCAAAAAACACAAATTTGTCACTATGACAAGTCAAATTGTATATTAGAGTATTCAATTTATGAATACTATCATTTTGTGCTGATGAATAAAATTTACAATATGGTAAAGCACATATGTAGATACTTTTTACCGGTAAATCAGACAAAAGGGAAAAGCCCTTAAGTATGTCTTTTTTTTTGGTCAATACATTACTAATCATCAATAATAATTATAGAATTTTCATTAAAATTACTAGCTACCACTCGTTTACATATCTCACTGAGAGGAGCATCTGGCATGCAAAAATTAGACACTTTACAATTTAATCTTCTATTTAATAGGGCCCCATAGCCAACCCCTATCTCATCTGAGAACATTATTACATTATCATCTAATACTACATTATCATCTATACTAGGAGCTATCATAATACTAGTGTTAACTTTACTCATATTTGAAGGTGATGTTGACATGTCGCATGGGGGCTGCTGGACGACATCCATGCTGTGCTGATCAGATGGATCAGTACCTTGACAGCTGCACTGGTCCACAAGTGTGTTAACAGCTTGAATGTGTTCATTAATTTGGGACCGAGCAGACTTGTATCTGTCGGTCATAAGTTTAAGTGACCTTTGCAGCCGCGCAATGTCAGCCTGAAACCCCTGCGTGTCCCTATCATGCTTCAATCTACTCTCGTCTAACTTGCTGCTATACAGGAAGAATTTTTAATCACAATCTAAATTTTGATATGATAATCTATAGCGAAAATCACTATATACTTATTTTTTCTTTTAGTATCACTCAGTACTAAAATATTGAGATATAGCATTACAAAGTTGTCTAAAAAAAGACGACGTAAAGGGTCACCGCGCGCCGCATGCGCTGCCCCAGCGCCGGGCGCGTCCCCTCCCCGCGCCGCCCGCCCGCACCATTTCATTGATAACATCACAAACTATACTGTAAAGATAACATCCTTCAGTTGCAAATGTTCCCTTCATACTTTCACGGGCTTAGGAACGTCAGATTGCAAAAGGCTTTTTACCTACCTATTTTTTCTAGTGATTAGGTACTCCTTGAAGTTTAAATTAAATAGTACCTGGGTACTTTAATATTTAAATACGATAATTTAAATATTAAAGTACCTAGATTAAAGTTGAGTTTATGCTCTTAACATGAAACTAAACGATAATAAGTAGTACTTCATCTTCCTTGCGTTATATCCCGTGCTTAGACGGGGTCCGCTTATACCATGATCCAGGACGTAGCGAGTCTGGTTATTACATTGAAGCGACTGCCGATCTGACCTTCGTAACCCTTAGATAGGGGAACCAGACAAATTTTGGATCATGGTTACAAATCCAAAGTTATTTCAATTTGCAGGTTTCATCACGATGTTTTCCCTCACCGTCGAGCTAGTGGTATAAATACGTACATAGATTCGA
The DNA here is from genome assembly GCA_951394215.1 of Glyphodes perspectalis. NCBI lineage: Eukaryota > Metazoa > Arthropoda > Insecta > Lepidoptera > Crambidae > Glyphodes > Glyphodes perspectalis. The sequence goes on from OX596224.1 coordinate 4,830,438, forward strand.
AAAATCCAGAGGTACGTGCCCGGGTTTGAACCCGCACTCCTCAGTTAAGAGGCACGTGTTATTACCATTGAGCTACCACCGCTCACGATAATAAGTAGTACTTATTGCAATTAATTATTTAAAATCAACTTATTTACCTAATACTAAAATAATTGTTAAAAATGCAAACCATTTCTCTCCAAACAGTCTCGCACGTTTCTGCACATTGTCTTTTAATTTGTTTAGCACTAAAGTGTCTCTTTTCACCTCATCAAATCCTCGTATAATTTGCAGTTTTAATGCGCCCAGGCTTTGGGCCTCATCCACATACACACATATTTTTATTTCACCTCACAAAATATCACATGGAGTCAGGTCAGGTGAGTGCGCCGGCCACGGGACGGGGCCTTCGCGGCCGAGTATGCGGTTGCCAACAATCGCGGCCCACACGTTTGCACTTGAGCACACTTAGTGATATGTTTCCCTTATCATGTGTGGGTTTCGGAATGACCACCAGTGTTCATTTACATAATGCTTCATCGGTCCACATAATAACATCCGTCGGGGGCGCAATTAGCCACTCGCAGAAGGCTCGGCGGGGCACTGCGTCTGCTTCACCTAACGCCTGCACCTTTTGGTAATGATAAGGGTGTAACCCAGCGGTGTTAAGCAGTTTCCATACGGCGTACTGGCTGACCTCAAAGCGTCTGGCAGCATTTCGAGTACTCGCACGAGGGTCTCTTTCGAAAAAGTTAAAAATTGCTTCTTCGATTTCCACTGGCAGTCGTTGCCTGCCACGTCCTTGTGCGTGTGAAGGTGTTCACTACACCTGGCCATGATCTAACAGCCTTGGATTGGCAACTAAAATCGTTGCACGGTTCGGAACAGACGGGTACACCACACCCTGATTGCAAAGGCGAGGAAGGCTTTTCGCTGCGTTTAAACTACCCACATAACAATAACATCGCACTATTTCGTACTCGCGGTTGGAATACATCGCGGGCGGCGCAGGAGCTGCGCTGCGATACGCACGCGACCCGGAAATAGCACGCTTCCGCCGGGCGGGGATGCGCGGGCGACTGCTTGACCTTTGTAATTAGTCGCCGCTCGCCACTCTCCCGCCGCCTCCACCCCGCGCCCGCCTCTACCCCGCGCCCGCGCAGGCATCGCCCATTGATGTTTATCGCTTTGCGTAGTAGATATTTACGCTAGAAATGGTAACCATGCGAAATTTATAATTGGGTCGGGAAAATGAATTTGTTGTGAAAATATGACCTACATTTTTTTTTGCAGAAATGTGTTCTATTAACGATACCTAATGCCTAGAAAAAAATTGGATAGTGACTAAAAAATCATCCTGTATAATTCTAAACTGTCCAGCAAATCTAAGCGTTCTTTCCTTAGGGCAATATTTTTCTGAAAACATTTTTGTTTTTTTATTAACCTATTAGATCTTTCAATAAATTTACTAATTCTTATATATTTTCTAAATTTACTTTTACTAAGCCTACATGTAGATCTAAAACTATTTTTCAAAGTTAAGTCCATCCCGATCAGCTCCTCGTATAGACTATGGGTGTGTGAAGATTCTTGAACACGACTGACCTCTTCATACTGCCTTATAGTAGTATTGGCATCACGTAGACCCACCTCAAGCTTATGAATGCGTCCTAGTGTCTTCTCATATGTCTCAGAGAATTTTTCAAACTTGTTGACTGTGGAGAGTAGTTGGTCTCGTTCATATTGAGAATCTTCGAGTTGGGTATGCAGCTCAGCAAGTTCTCCCTTTAGTTGTGTGTTGTGTTTTAATACTTTAAGGAATTCCTCTTCATTTTCTTCACGTTCACGAAGGAATTGGCTATTAACTTGCTTCAACTCCTTAAGTTCTTCAAGGGCTCTTTTCAGCTTGGTTTCTAATTCTTGGAATGTGGCCTTACGTGTCATCACTGTGGATCCGGTTACCTGGAATTTATTAATTTAAGGTATACAACAAAGTTGAAAAGAAGGAATTAATAGGATTACAAAATTAACCTATCCTTCTATATTAGGAATAAATTAATATAAAAAAATATATTATTCAGTAGTAAAAGATGATTCGTGCGAATTTAATTCCCTTTTGTAAAACATATCACTGCTTTGAAGTATTTTATCGATCTGTAAATGCATGCTGTCTATAATATTCCACCGCATTTGTAAGTTACGTAATTCATCCTCTATTTCCCATATCTCGCTAATTTAATTTGTATTTATGCTCTGTATAAGCCTATTTAATGTTTGAAAATTAGTTCTTAGCTGACTTAATAACTCAATAATTTTTTCGTCAAGTTGTGTTGCTTCTGTGTCTTCCTTCCCATAATAAGAGATCGCGTCGCGCAATGCTTCATTAAAGTCTAATGCTTGCTGATAAATATTTTCGGTAAAATATTGCTGTGATTTATCTTCGGCGGTTTGTAATTCTGAATTATTTTGATCAAACTCTCCCCAAATATTATCAACTGCTTCTATACGTGTATGAATATATTCAGCTGTTTTTCTAGACGAGGGATCCTTTCTAAAATTAGTCTGGATCTGCTTTAACTTTTCTACAATTTCCTTTTGGTGAACGATAAGAGCCTCCATTATAAATGTAGAAAACTGGACGGAAAATGATAAAGGAACAATCTTACTTAATTGATGATAACACGTGAGGAATCTGTACCCCACACCGGGTGCTTGCCTGCTGACTGACGAGTTTTCTCCCGACTCCCGAGAGTAGTCCCGACAGTGACGGTAATGTGTCACCTGACACACGCAGGTGAGTAATGCTGATGATGCTGACTATCTCGAGCCATATACAGGCCCAAGAAAGTGATGAAGAGAATTCACTTGAAAACTTCACTCACGAAGTTGTTAAACTGTTTATAGTTGCTAGTTTTTACAGTTACGGGTTTTTTACCACAAAGGCATAAACGATCACTCCCGACGTTCTGCTTGATCACCGCGTACTTAATCACCGATCGGTCCCGCAACCGGAATGCTCGAAGGACAAAGAAATGTAGGGGTTCCTAAGTTGTATAAGGGACTCCTAACATTTACAGATGCTTGCTATGCTATGCTAGGGATAGGTTACTCCGAGGAGTGCTAAATAAAACCAACCCGTATGAATGTTTGTAAGACACTGATTTATTGGTTTAAAAATATGAATGAATAGTGTAAAATGCTACATAAACAAATTGCGTTAAGTAGGCCGTACACATACATGCATAGATACAAATGTACGTTGTCAGCTCGTACAAAAGCCTTTCACCAATGACAATTTGTTTTGACAATGGTTCCACTGCAGAAAAAGTACAGTTAAATAAATTTGTAATGTTTAGTGACGAATTAGGGAAAGACATGGGGCATTTACTTAATCAGCCGGGATATTCTATAATTAATTATTGCAAACCAGGTGCATGTTTACATCAAATAATGAATAGGATAATAATATTAGATTAAGATTTTATTTAATGAAATGAAATGCAAGTAAGAATTCCTATAGATATTATATTTCGACAGAGACAAAAACTGTCTAAGGCATAATATTTCCTTCGCAGCCTCACTGGCAGCGATGTACTCAGACTCTGTCGTAGACAAAGCAATAGTGTTTTGCTTGCGACTTGACCAAGTAATGGGGCCCCCAATTCATTAAAAATATATATCCTGTATTCGATTTCCTAGTGTCTAGGTCACCAGCAAAATCAGCATCAGAATAGCCAATTAATTCTGAATTACAATTAAAATTATAAACAATCGACATATCTTTTGTATTAATTAGGTAACGTATTATTCTTTTTAAGGCAGTTACATATGTCATTCACAGCATAGGCTATATCAGGTCTAGATACAGAAGCCAAAAATAACAATGCTCCCACTGCCTATCTATAAGGAAAATTAATAGGCACTTCAGTGGAATTCTTTGACAGTTGTACATTTACATCTACTAGCATTTGCATCTGACAAATTAAATCTATTTATCAACATTTCTATATACTTTTTTTTGATTTATACTTATACATTCTTTTGATTTATTAATTTCTATTCCAACAAATGAATTTAATTTTAAAATATTTACATCAAAGTTTTGTATTAAATCATTTATTACTGTAGTTAAAACATGCTACTTTTGGACAACAATAAACCATCGTCTACATACAAAATCAACATTACGAGTACTTTGACCTCATTAAAATATCCTGCAAAAACACAATTATCAGAATAAGATGGTTTAAAACCATATGTAGTTAGGAAAGAACTAAACTTCCTATTCCAACATCTAGATGATTGTTTGAGTCCATATATTGATTTAATTAACTTACATACTTTTGATGGATGTGCTTCAACACCTTCCGGCACCTCCATGTGTATGTCCTCAGATAGCTTGCCGTACAGGAACGCGGTCTTTACATCAAACTGCTCTATCTCCAGGCCATCTCTGGCAGCTATACTGAGTAACAACCTGATGGAATCATACCTGCTAGTAGGAGCGAAGGTCTCTTTGTAGTCCAAACCTTTAATCTGGGTAAACCCGCGAGCACATAGTCGAGCCTTGTATCTTGCAATTTCCCCGTCTTTATTCTTCTTCAAACTAAATATCCATTTACAAGTGACAGGTTCCTTTTCAGTCCTGTCTGTCAATACCCATATCTCATTATTTTCGTGTGACATTAGCTCTTCTTCAATAGCTTTCTTCCATTGTAGACAATGAACACTATTTATAGCTTCTTCATAGGTATTGGGTATTTCTATCTCTGTCAGATTAACTTTCATATTTCTGTTTCGTAGACGCAAAGTGATGTTTCTCTGTTCTTCATTATTTATTATAACACCAGCTGGAGGGTAATATGAGTTATCACCTTCTTCACTACTTCTCCAACTTTCATCAGTAAATATTTCAGGTTGATACGGAGCATCATTTTGTGGAGATGGTAATAATGACTCTTCTTCTATTTCATTAAATGTCATTTCTGTGCAATTTTCTATTCTTTCTGATGTACTAGATTCCTCAAATTTTACATCCCTTGATACTGTAACTTTTTTGGTTTTCTGATCATACATTCTGTAATTTTCAAATTCATATCCAACTAAGATCATTTTTGTACTTTTCTTATCTAGCTTCTTTCTCTTTTCTTTTGGTATTTGTACATATCCTGTTGACCCAAATATTCTTATGTGTTGAAAGTTAGGTTTTTCTCCATACCATAGTTCATAAAATGACATACCACTGGTTTGACTCGAAGAGTTTCTGTTCAACAAATAAATTGCACAATTTACCGCTTCAGCCCATAAATATAATGGTATATCTTTTGCATATAACATAGTCCTCGGACTTTCCATGATCGTACGCAATTCTCTTTCTGCCCTACCATTCTGCTGTGGGGTGTATGGGGCCGTACGCTCATGACTTATTATTACTTATTATTATATTCTTAACAATGGCATTGTACTTCACAAAACAGTTGAACACCTCACTTTTATGCTTCATGATGTAAATGTGGCGGTAACTTGTTGCTCCATCTTTAAAGAGAACAAAATACTTCATACCTGATATTGAAGGCTTCTCAATTGGACCACATACATCACTATAAACAACGTCCCCAGGCTGTGATGGACTTCTGGTAGATTTTGAAATTGGCCATCTTGCTTGTATCCCATTTTGGCAAGCAAAGCAAAAATTTAGATTAATTGGAGAATAAGCCATTTCTACTCATGTTTTTAACTTATTTGATATTTAAGTGGCCTAGCCTCTCGTGCCATATTTTAATATCTGTTTGCACTAGGTTACAACTCTCTTGTTTCACTGCATTAATTTTTAATTCATATAAATTATTTTCTTTTAACTGTGCACACATAACAACTACATTATTTTTCATAATCACTGCTTCTTGACTATTTTTCATAATGAAGAATGTTAACTAATTTTGATTATTAGCATTCCATATTCTCTGTCAAAATTAAAAAATACTAGTGAAAGAATTACTTCAATTCGTCAATTAGTTTCCGAATTAGAAGTAAAACAAGTTGCAACCGTACGACGCGGGCCGCCGGTACGGTGTGACGTCATCGGACAACACGCTCAGTCTGGCTCACTCAGGCGCCGTAAGTCGCGCGCCCGTGCCGTCGAAATAATACCTATTTACTTTTAAAAATGTCCAATCCAAATACTAGGAAATCATGTGTTGTGCCTAAATGTAAAAATACAACTACCAATGCACCGGAAGATTGTTTTTTAGAGTTCCAAATAACGTGAAAATGCGAAAAAAATGGATAAAAGCTATGACGAGGTTAGATGCATTTGGAGATAAAAGTACAGTTTATTGTTGTGAAGACCATTTTGACGTAAGTATAGTGATCATATTTTATGTAGGTAGGTACATAAATAATAATTATTATTTTCATCTTTTTTTTTTATTATTCTTTATTTATTTAACGAGGGTTTAACCTAAACAGATTATGCCACCCTCATCGTAACAACTCAAATTAAAAAACTAAACTTAACTATAAAACAAATAGCTTTTTAGCCCAAATTACCCCTGCGTTTAATACCAATCATAACGAGTCTGTACATCATCCTGGCTGCTTCCGAAGTAGGAGCAGCAAGGACGCTGTTACATACCCCAGTCTCGTTCACATTATTAAACTTAATTAACAAATCTTGTCTCTCCGACTCGTTCCGGATACACTCCATCATGATATGATACATATCTTCGATTAAGTTGCATTCTACACAGTTTGGAGATTCCACTTTGCGCATTAAAAAGGCGAATTTATTTAAGGGTATGTGTCAACGAAGCCGGAGCGCTGTTATGATAGTTTGCCTTCCCATGTTTGCATTGTCAAGCCAGGAATTTTTAGAAATGCTTGGTTGTATAGTGGCATACCATATCCCTTTACTCCGACTTCTTTCATTAAAATATTCTTGCCACCCGTCATAACACTGGTTTCTCAGACCAGAGTAACGTTCTGTGTAATACGGCAAACAAGGATATTGCTGCCCATCTGTTATAGCCTCTTTAGCCAACTGATCGACTTTCTCATTACCTACAATTCCAACATGAGAGGGCACCCACTGTATAACAACATTTTTATTCTTACTTTTAAGTTTACTGATCAAGTCCAATATACTATATGCAATTGGAATCCCACGTCTGGGCGCCGTACATCGAATTAATAACTGTAACGCACTACGACAATCGCTTATAATTAAAAAATTAGAACCTACAATTGAATCAAGGTATGACAAAGCCTCTAAAATCGCAATAAGTTCCGCATGCATTATTGAGATCATAGAATCAATTTTAAATTTGATAGAAATATTTGCTGAAGAATCAAAAATTGCAACACCTACTTCATTATCACAAATTGACGCATCTGTGTAAATTGTCATACAATCTGAATAATTTAATTGCAAATATCTGTCACAAACAACTTTTAATTGGCTAGCATTGTAATCTTTCTTAGCTTTGTCGACGCCATCGATAGTTGAGATTACATTGCTTCTTAGATCCACGCTGCTGACCCAAGTGGGTAAACTAAACATACCTAACTTCTCACAACAGTAAATATGTTCGTGCTTAAGTAAATCACGGATCGCAACCAAAACAGGTTTTTGTTTACTCCTCCAGTAGCGGTGCGCACACACTTGAGCGGACAGATGTTCGAGTACATCCACTGTGACGTTGTTACTGGCAGATTTGCATTTCAGCCAAAACTTACCACCTAGAAATTGGCGACGGATGTGCAGAGGCGCAATACATAGTTCATTTTCCATAATGTGTATGGGTGTGCTCTTTATGAAACCACCTATTGTACGTAGGCATATATTTTGTACCCTATCTATTTTTAATAAATGTGTATGACTAGCATTGAATTATTTTCATCTTATAATGAAACAATTTCTAACCGGATCAATTGCGAGTTTATTGATTTTACATTGGCAGGAAAAATGTAAAATCAAGAAGTACGCGATTAATCCGGTTAAAAATAGTTTCATTATAAAATACAGTGATCGTGAATACCTAAGACATTACTATTATTATCTCTTGTAGTTTACATTTATTTAATACCTATAAACATAAAATCTGGTCAAATATGCGAAACCTTTGATGTCAGTATTTTCCGTTATGTTATATGTTTACAGCCACCTCTGCTGGCGGCACAATCTGCGCAGGTTACATTTAAAACTTCTTGATCCTTTTCATTGCATTCTAAACTGCAATGATAAGGTGTGGTACGTACGCGGTGTTCTGGCGTGATTCTACATTTAACCGTACATAGATCACCTACTGTTTTTACTTGAACATAACCAATAGCATCATCGCCATAGCTATCTCTTGCCGATCTGAAATAAGTTTCAAATAAAAATAAATGTCCTTACGTATTTTGTAAGTAAAAAAAATACAAATAAAAAAAAGGTTTAGTACATCTGTAACGTTCAACTCACTACATCTACATCCTAAGTACCTATCCTTCTTCCTACTAATATTATAAATGCGAAAGTTTGTGAGTGTGTGTGTGTTTGTTATCTTTCATGAAAAAAACTACTGAACGGACCTGGACGTAGTCTGGAGTTTAATGGTAGTATGGTAGATACCTACCTACTTCTACTATTTGAGTTACATTCTTCCATTATGACATTATATAGTTGGGTATTTTTTAACAGATAAACTATTAAGCATAAGTAGTAGCACGGAAAGTTAATGAAAATGCAGAACGTAGGTTGACCAAGTAAGTTTTTATTCCACAGATTATAAAAAGGTAAGTGTGCATACAGATAATGTATTTATATTTAAGTTTAACATCAAACCATGCTAGATGGCGCTGACATCATTATCTATTTTGATATCAATATCTAACACCCCCACTATATCAAAATATCTATTAAATAAAGCAGTTTAAATGCAAGCTAAGAACATTAACAAGAAAGTTTATACTATTTTTTACAGACACCAAGTCTTTCCATAAACTTATAATGTTTGACTACACATAAACCCTTTGTCATTAAGTCAGCGGGCATGGCAGCAGTTGGCAAATACTCTGTATCAATTATATCATTAGTAATTATCTCTCTTATATAATTGTATCTTACATCTATATGCTTAGAGCGCTTATGTGAAACATAGTTACTTGCTAACTTTAACGCACTCTGACTATCACAATATAATACAATTTTATTGAAACGAACGAAAAATTTTTTAAAGAACCTATTATTTCAATTTCTAAATTCTTAAGATAGACAGCTTCTCTACCTGCATCTGAGAGAGCCATGTATTCAGCTTCACAACTACTTAATGCTACAGTCTGTTGTTTCTTGCTTTCCCAAGAAATTGCAGATCCTGATTTCATGAAGCAAAATCCTGTGTATGACCTTCTGTCTATTGAGCAACTAGCCCAGTTTGAATCTACAAATCCCACTAGGTCTGCATTTCCTTTGGAATACTTTAAACAATAATCTTTAGTTTTTGACAAGTATTTTAAAACCTTTTTAGCATAATGCCAATGAGTATGTGAGTAACCATTGTTAAATTGACTCAAGTAGCTGACTGAGTAAGCTATATCTGGTCGAGTCAGCACAGCCAAATACATTAGGCTGCCTATTAATTTTTGATAAGGTAATTTGTCATCACAAACATTTGACTTTTCTACATCTAATTTACATTCCATTGGGGTATCAACTAAATTACAATCAGACATATCAAATTTTTGTAACAATTGCTCGATATAATGCTGCTGATCTATAGTGATTACATTAGAGTTTCTGTCAATATTGATTCTCATGCCTAAGTATTGCTTGACCTGACCCAAATTTTTTATTTTAAATTTGTTAGTTAATGATTTTATTAAACTATCTGTTTCAGTTTTATTATTTGAGAAAATCAAAAAATCATCGACATAAATGCCTACAATAGTTTTCTGACCATTGTTATGATTTTTCATAAAAACACAAGGCTCTAATTTACTCTTACTATATCCTAAATTACATAGTGTTTCTTCCACTCTATGGTACCAAGCAAGGGACGATTGCTTGAGCCCATAAACAGCCCTTTTTAATTTCAATACTTTGTTTGAATCTGTGATGGGGAAACCTTGTGGCAGGTGCATGAAAATACTTTCTTTTAAATAACCATTAAGAAAAGCTGTTGTGACATCCAAGTGGGTAACATCCATATTCAGTTGTACACTTATAGCTAATAATAAACGCAGAGTTGAATGCCTAATCACTGGTGAGAATGTGTCTAAGTAATCTACACCGGCTTTCTGCGTAAATCCTTTAGCCACTAATCGCGCACGGTACCGCACTTTATTGTCATGATCAAATTTCTTTTTAAGCACCCACTTGCACTGCACTACACTGACGTTATCTGGTGCATCAACGACTTCCCATACTTTGTTGTCTGAAAATGACTGTAGCTCCTCTGCCATTGCCTGCAACCACTGTTGTTTCTCAGGGCCACTGATCGCCTCTGCATATGTCATTTCATCATCTGCACTGTAGCACATATTGGCAAAACCATAACGCTCAGGCTTCTTCCTATGTCGCTTCTGTTTCCCTTCAACAGTTGTAGCTGGTAAGTCAATTGTCTCCTTTCTGTCTAGAGTGGTTTCAGAGTGTTGCTGCTCTCCGCTCACCGCAGGTTGCTCATTCCCATCTTCCACATCTATGTGATCTGACTCTGAGTCACTTGAGCTTGTCTGGTCTGAAAGTTCAGATTTAAGCACAGATTCCTCTATAGATTCCCCCACTGAATCTGTGTTTTCTATACAGACAGTAACTGTGTCTTCCTGTTTTTTCTTCTCTAGTATTACCACATCTCTACTAGTAGTCACTAGGTTTTTCACTGGATCATAAATCCTATAACCTTTGACATTTTCACTGAATCCTACTAGTATGTGTTTTCTTGCCTTTTTGTCCCATTTATTGCGTTTCTCCTTTGGGATATGGACTATAACAGGACTACCAAAAATGCGTATATCCTGTAAGTTTGGTTTTCTGCCTGTCCAAATTTCGTATGGAGTTTTCTCTAGACCTGAAGCTACTGACCTATTTTTCAAATACACAGCAGTATTTGCAGCTTCAGCCCAGAACCTCTTATCAAGATCCCCTTCAAACAGAAGGCATCTGGCTCTCTCCACAATGGTGCGATTTGACCTCTCGCTAAGACCATTTTGTTCAGGCGTGTAGGGGTTCGTCTTTTGGTGCACTATGCCTGCATTCTTCAAGAAACCTTCGAACTCTTTACTACAATATTCACGTCCATTGTCAGTTCGCAACACTTTGATTTTCTTATTTTGAATGTTTTCTACCATCAACTTGAATTCTTTAAAATAACTTAATGCTTCACCCTTTGTTTTAAGAAAGTAAATGAAAGTCATTCTACTGAGGTCATCAATAAAGAGTACAAAATACCTGGCACCACCAATAGAGATCTTCTCCATGGGACCACATATGTCAGAATGAACAATTTGAAGTATCTCTGTAGCTCTTGTTCCTGTGGGGAAAGGTGACCTCGACTGCTTCCCTTCACAACATGTCTCACATTTTGACTTACTTGTTGTAAAAGTGTTGGAATATTCCATTCCTTCAACTAATCCACATTTCATTTTGTTCATGTCGTTGCTGTTAATATGTCCTAATCTCCTGTGCCAAGTGTCACCATCAGCCACTGACGATGTTAGTAAACAGTTATTTGTTTTTAACTTTAACTTGTAAACACCATCAATAAGATCAGCCTCTGCCACTAATTCGCCTGATTTGTTTCTTATAAGGCACTTATTAGGCTCGAAATTGACACTATTTCCATTCTTGATCAGTTCGCTGACCGATAAAAGATTTGTCGTAAGACTCGGCACGCACAACACATTCTTCACATTTACATCGAAGTTGTGACTTGTTGTGATTTCTACTTCTCCGGAACATACAACAGGAACTTTTGTTTCATTAGCCATAATGATTTCCGGCAAACTTGATGAATACGTAGGACTTTTCAACCAGTTCTCATTCGCAGTCATGTGAAGAGATGCCCCGCTGTCGATGTACCAATCTTGTTTTGTAAACTTTCCGCTTAGAAAAACAACATTGAAAGCGTTAGTCTGCTTCTTCTTCACTTGTTTGTCATGCATCAATGGACATTGATTGCGATAATGACCAACTTCCTTACAGCGATAACAAGTTATTGTTTTCGTGTTGTTTACATTTGATTTTGACGTATTCGGGGTCTGTCCGCCATGTTTACTAATGCTGCCCCCTTTACTCGATTTATGCCATTTTGCCGCTAGTGCTGAGTTACGTTCCGTTTCACTTAAATCTGCCACTTCCATATCAAGTAATTTCGACTTGATTGAATCTGTAGTTATTTGAATTCCGGAATGTTCTATAGCCATTATCATAGGCATGAATCGTTCTGGTAATCCGGCGAGTAGTAATGAGCCAACCCATTCATCATTTATAGCGAAGCCTGTTCCGCTCAAACGTTGAGACGTTTCAACCATTTGTGTCACATAATTCGTCATATTCTCACAGTTTTCTAACCTTATAGAAATCAAATGACGAAGCAACGTAATTCTCCGGGAAAAACCTGAATCGTCGAACAAAGAGCGTAGTTTTGTCCACAATCCTTTCGCGGTCGTTGTCTCCTTAATATGCACAAATAGTGATGAATCTATCGTTAAAATCATTTTTGCTCGCGCCCTTGCATCGGCCGCTGCTGCATCACCCGTTCCTTCTTGCTTTAGGTAGCTTTCCGCTCCCTCCAAAATCAGCAAGTTCTCAACTGCGAACGCCCAATCGTCAAAGTTTTCACGTCCTTTCAACTTCGGTATGTTAGCGAGATAACTGGAACTCATTTTAAGCTTTCACAACACGAAAAATACCACAAAAAAAATTAATTATATGAGTGAGGGCCCATAACCTAATGAAAATGCAGAACGTAGGTTGACCAAGTAAGTTTTTATTCCACAGATTATAAAAAGGTAAGTGTGCATACAGATAATGTATTTATATTTAAGTTTAACATCAAACCATGCTAGATGGCGCTGACATCATTATCTATTTTGATATCAATATCTAACAAAAGTTCACTCACCTTTGCATTTTTATTCCTCGCATTTCGGCGGCAACGAATCACTATTTATTGATAAATAATGCGCAACCATTAATCCATCTATTTTAGGTAGATTATCCGATTGTCCTTTGTCGAATCCTTCATCCATTTTATTAATCTAATAATATTTACGAAAACAAACAAAATACTGCGCAAGCTAATACTAACTAGTGCTAATACACCTACTAACCGCTGGCGACTTGATACGAAGCGAGCCGCGGCCCGCGCGGCGCGTTGTCACATGACGTCACGAGCGGTCACGTGACTGATAGCAGGACTCGATATTTTTCAAAACTTTGAATGCCTATAAAATCGAAACTACTAGGTATTTTTGACTGCAACAAAAACTAGTGTATTTGTATATATACAGGCTATACATTTCTAACATTTCAAGCGATTTGGCATACCTAGTAACATTCTTCATTATGTAACCTTTTCTAGTGGCAGCTCCCTCTGAAAACAAGTTTCTTCTCAAGTCAGGCACAAATAACACATTCTTCAATAAACATTGTTCCCATTTTCCGTTTATTAATTCATTTGCCAATACTGTGCCTTCACCGTGTACTTCTAAGTTTTGTTTATTTCCCAATTTGACAATTTTGCTTATATTATCATAAATTTCATTCAGTTCCAAGAAATATTCACGTCGGAATGTCATATGCATGTCTGCTCCACTATACAATATCCAGGTATCTTCACTATGCATAGGTAAGCGATAACTCTCTGCGTTGAACGCTAACATATCATGATTATTCGGCATTCTGATTGTTTTCTTAGGCATTTTGCATTCTTGTGCAAAATGCCCCCTTTTATTACAGTTGTAACAAACAAAACGGTGACTTGAATCCTTTTGTACATTGGAATTATGTTGTTTATTGCCATGTTTTCTTGTTTTACCATTTTCTTTCGTAATCACTAATGCTGTCTCACTTTCTATATCATTAGCAAGGCTTGCTTCTTCGTCTATCAAGCGTGAAGTCAAGTTTTGAACTGTTTGACTGTCTGAATCCAACGATAACCAAGCTTGTCGAAGCGATCTGTATGATGGTGGCAGAGTGCTTGGAATTTTTGTTATGACAGCGGTATCACTAATCTTCTCACCAGATTCACGTAATTGCTTTGCCAAACCTTCTACTTTAGTGACATGCATTGCCATTGTATCACTGGCACAGTATGAATATTGGTAAAATTTCTCGTGGATAATAATTTTTTTATACTCAGATTTTTGCTCATAAACGGCCTCCAATTTGTTCATGATTTCTTTCGCAGTCTCGCAGTTTTCAATGAGTGATATCTGGTTCAAATCCATCGATGACGTAAGTATGAACATGGCCATGCCATCACTTTTATCTCATTGCACTTGTGAATTGGTTTCTGGTGGTCTCTCAGTATTTATATTCAATCCTTTTGCCCTCAAGGCGCATTTAACTTGAAATTTTCACTGTTTGAAGTTTTTGCCATCGAACTTTTCAACTTTCATAGAACTTGTGACCTCCATTTTGTAGGTTACCGGCTTGCCGGCGTTCTCGAAATGTATTTTCAAATATCTTGCACTTTACTAACTTTCACACGCAATCTATTATAAATCGCGATACCTAGGCCCATAACCTATTAGATTAAGGTTATATTTAATGAAATGCAAGTAAGAATTCCTGTAGATATTATATTTCGACAGAGACATTACAATCTTACAATTTACACGGGCAGAGAGAGAGAGAACACCAGCGCACCAAGCGGTGAAAGTTTGAATCAACACTGGTTTGTTTACAAAGCCAGCAAATGAAATAGTGTTTATGAAGACACCTTTAAATTAATCTACTTAATAAATAAAATATAAATTTGGTACAGACACCACATTAGTAATTATGGTAAGAAATAGGGGAAATATAGATAAGATACAACTCTCTAAATATTAACAAACATTAAAATCTTTGATGATAAAAAATATTGTGATTTTTACATTTCCCCACAGTAGCAGTTTGCCACAAATAGAAAATGACTTAAGATATAATTTGAATTCACATTTTATTGTAATAAATTTCATGTAATTGACATGAATAATTATATGAAATTTAATCTGATAAGAGATAAATACTATCTTAAAAAAGACAAATAGCTGAGTCGCTATCATATATTTTTAAATCTTTAGCCAATAACTTGGCTACCTCCACTGCTTTTATTGAGCAGACTTGCAGTAACAAACAGACTTTGGAATTTGTTCCAAATAATTTAAATGTCAACATAAGACAATAGAGGATCTCTCTAGCTGGTATAAATCAATGACAAAAGAAAAGTCCAATATTATTAATATCATACATCAAAATATTCAGGGCTTTTCCGGCAAAGAATTAGAAATTGAACTGTGTCTCAATCAGATGAATATACATGTATTATGCTTAACAGAACATTGGTTGAGGCAAAGTGAACTTATGTTTAATATTGACAACTATACATTCGTTAGTTCGTTCACAAGAATGTCGGCTATTAGAGGCGGGTCATTGATATTATTAAATAATTTATTAAAATGTAAGGAACGTAAAGATATAGTCGCACTTTCCTGTGCGGAGCTCGAGCAGTTTATTATTGTTTGTGTTTACAGGCCCCCTTCAGGTAATTACCACACTTTTGAGTCCACCATGGAAGAGGTATTGAAAAAAATTGTAACTCTAATAAAATAGTTGTTGTTTGCGGAGATCTTAATATTAATCTTTTAGAAATGACATAAATGTCTTTAATGTTTTTAAATTTATTTCGAACCTTAAATTTACAGGAATTATTTAACGAACCTACTAGAATTACTCTTACGACAGCTACTTGTATTGATAATATTTTTTGTAATTGTGATGTAATTGAGAAATCAATATTAAATTTTATAAATTCAGATCATAGTGGACAAACCTTTTTAATGGAACATCGTCAAGCCACCCCTTTATCTACTTTTATGTGCATGCCGATTACAGCCTACCGCGTGGATAGATTTAGAGAGAAAACTAACTAACTAAACTTCACGCCATTTCCCTAGCGGGGTAGGCAGAGAGAACCGAACGCCATATGGCACGATCCTTATACACCTCACTCGCTTTGTAGTGTGTGTCTCACCTCTCCACACACATAAATAGGATAAGTAGTATATAAGCGTAGTGTTAAGTAATTATACGGAGTAATAAACCAGAGTCGATCGCAACAAGTCTTTTCAATCCAACGTCGCCTGGTCCCATTATTGCATGGCGACCCTGCCAGTGCTGCCTAGGCAGCGCTGCGCAACGGGTAGTTTTATAGATTTTGGAAGTGCATTTTTTTAAAAGTAATAAGTGGTGAACTAAAAAAAAAAAATGTGCTACACGAAACTCTACTAAAGAACTCGGTGATAATAAAAAAAAAAAAAAAAGTTGGAAATTTTATTGCTGACTGCTGATGGCGCCTCAGAAGGAGTATATGTAATTGCTGGCTGCCGGGAGTGACGGAGTCAAATGTAAGGATAATTGCTGGCTGCCGGGAGAATGAAGGAGTCAGAGGTTGATGATGATTGCTGGCTGCCGGGAGAGTTTGGAGTCGGAAGTGGTCTGGCTGCCGGGTGAAGTGGCGAAGTGATACGAGAGCAGTCTGCAGAGTGACTTTATTTTTTTCTCGTTTAGAATTCTATTTTTTTTTATTCGATGTAAAATCATAGATATGATATTTTTTTAATAAGTGGCCACTATTGAAACTTTTTTTTCTGTAGAAATTTAATATTTTAAAAATAACGAAGTAGAGACGGGTTAGTAAATTATTGCAAAAAAAAAAAAAAAGAAAAATATGAAATAATTTTGAAAAAAGTAATATTTTTGTTTAAAGTTGCCAAAAATTAGGAAAAAGAGAATATTTTCCTGCAAAGATTAATTTAAAAATAATATTAAATACTTCTTTTTTTTTTTACTTTTCGTAAAAGAAAACCATTTATTTTGATAATGTGTTTTAATGCACACAATTTTTTATTCTCAGATAATTACTGTCATAATTATGCACTTTTATTAGAAATGGTAAGTACATAAAACATTTTGCAAAGTTGGCGATGTGGTGTTCAATGCGCGTGTGCGACCTCGGTCGTCACGTTGTGCGACGATCAGCATTTTTGTTTGTACTCGTGCCTTCACTTAAGTTAGATTACTATTTTATTAGTTTTTAAAGTACTATTTTAATTAAATTTGTTTATCAATTCGATTCGAAAAAAAGATTTAACATCTATCTTTTTTTTTATCATATGGATTTTTCAGTAGCAAAACAGTTCCTGCATTTAATTTATTTTTAACAGTTGATTGCTTTAGTATAGAAAAATCAAAAGAAATATATTTTGTTACTATCACAATTTCAGAAATTAAAGTTATTTTACTGAGTTGATACACTATTTGTCATGTTTATAATCTGTTTGAGTAAGATGAATTAATTATCCTTAATAAAAAAAATTACAGGATTCATTTATCATAATTTTATATAAAGGTTAAATTTTGATTCAATACCTTTTGTCAGATTATTACAAAAGTAAATTTCAATAAATTCAAGATGCATTACAAATTTTACCATTTATTTGATGTAGAGCTGAAATTGAAACAAATTTTATGATTTATTTTAGTGTAACTATCGATCATTAGGTAAATTGTTTTTTTTTTTTTTTTATAAATATTCTTGGTTTCTCTGCTCTGCTGCTTACATTCAAAATTAATAAGTTATAGAGTTTTAAATTCAAATTGTTATAAATTGAAACAAGAAATATTTTCAAAATTATTTTCAGTTGACTAGTATAATTATTTAATGAAAAACAAAATATGAGTAATAACAAATGAAATAATAAATTTAGATATGTGCGCGATTTAAATAGTACATCAAGTTTGAGTAAATATGAGTGCGGCGTATAGGCTTCACTAAAAGTTGCTTTTATTATTTTAAAACTGAAATTACAAATAATATGTGACTTAACATATTATTTGTAATTTCAGTTTTAACATTTCATAACTTAGTTCGTAAGTTCCCTGGTATTCAACATAGCACCATATAAGCCGACACGTGTTTAGGCATCAGCGTATTTTGTTCTTCACTTAGGTATGTGTTATGTTTCGAATTACATACGTGGTTGAAATGACACTGAAGAATGTTTACCGATTAAACAATATTATCAGTTTTGAATCCCATCATCGTACTAAAGATAAATTAGGTCAGATTTATTTAATAAAAATGTACATAGAATATCTACATAATGAATGAATTAACAGTTAATAAATGTTAATGTGTTTTAAATAGAAACACTAGTTCTTTACAAGTGTGGAACTTTATTTAATAGGACAGTATTAAATATTTGAAATGATATAGACATACTCGGATGATATAAGGAGGGAGTAAAAACGTGAATAGAAATGTAGGTAATGGAAATTAATAGATTTTGGAATGTATTAAATCAATAGCTTTTGTTACCAATAATGAGAACAATTAGTTACATTTCAAAGACTAGGCATGGATTTAAGGTTTGGCTAAGCCACCTAGATTGATAAATTAGTATGGGAAATTGGAGTGAAAAAGAAACGAATGTTGTGTTATGATTGTTTGTATGGTATAATTTGTACCTAGGTCAAATATAATTATGTAGCCGGGAATACTTTGGTAGAAATATTTTGTAATGCAATTGGACTGATCACCCAAGAGTACACAAAATCATTTGTACTAAAGAGTTTATTTTGATAGTTAAGTTTTGGAAATGTGGATATTGGATTGGGAGATGAAGTATAAAAATATACATGAGTTTGTATAATAAGGATATGACATGAAGAAAATGGTACAAAACACGGTTTCACATCCTTCAATTTGATCATGATGTAAACTAAGGTTTATCTGTGAAAACTGTTGGAGATCTGTAGAATCTTAAAAGCTGAACCGTCGTTATATTTATAAATAAAAGGTACAAGGTATATTCTAGGGTACAGATCCTTCATTTGATCATGGCGCAGACGAGTTTCTCTTCGTGAAAATAGTTGGAGACTGATAATTATGGTCTTAAAACAAGACCCTAAGATAAATAAATAAGACTATGCATAGCAAAAATAAGAGTCGACTAATAAATAAAAGTATAATTAAAGTACCTAATAAATAAAATAAAACTATGAATTATAATATGAATTATAATATGAAAAAGGGACCGGCCGGCCCAAAAGTGATAAAATACCTTAAAATGGTATAGAGTATAAAAATGTACCACTATGTGTCGATTGAATGACCGTAGATAGTTATTTGTGATTACTTGTGAAAACCCTACTGTGTGAAAGAAGTAGATAGAAAGATAATAAAGAATGTGATATGAATATTACGAGGACGCGTGCGTAAAGGTACAGAATAACGAGAAAGGTTATTTTAGAAATAAATGTTTTACATATATAGATGTTTCAAGGAATAAGATTTAATGAATATGATGTGAACAAGAGGCTTTAGATTTTTTTTTCCCGTTGATTGATATTATTATTAAACTACTTAAATGCTAGTGACAATAAACATCTATATATTTTTCCTGATTAAAGAAAATATGAAAATTATTTTATTTTGTTTAAAGTTATTGAATTAAAAAGAAATAATAAAAGTGCATAATACTTGTAGAATACAATATACATTCTTGTTATATTACTTGATATTATTACATACTAAATGAGTATTAAAGTGATTTTTTTTATTTAACTATCAAAATATAGCCCGTCTGTCTACTATTAAATCTATAATTGTTTATTTTAAGTTAAATATGTTTATTATGTGTCAAAATTTTAATGTTACTAGATTTTTTTTTTACTTTTTTTAAATGGATGATTGTTTCAAATGAATTTTATTATCATAAATATTATTTCAAATTTTTGGTTTTAATGAAAAAAATATTATGGATATTTTTTTTCAATACGGGGGAGGTGTAGTGTGTGTCTCACCTCTCCACACACATAAATAGGATAAGTAGTATATAAGCGTAGTGTTAAGTAATTATACGGAGTAATAAACCAAAGTCGATCGCAACAAGTCTTTTCAATCCAACGTCGCCTGGTCCCATCATTGCTTCAACATTCATAATCCTTTTCATACAAACTCTACGGTTTTTATGACTCCTAACATCACCTTCTGTTAATACACGACCAATCTGGTCGTGGTAGGTGAGCCTGGGCCTTCCGCGGCTCCTACATCCTTCCACTTTCGCATTGTGTATCTGTTTAGTCAATCTTTCGTCATCCGTTCTTTCCACATGTCCGAACCACTGGAGCATGCCTCTTCTTACCTTGACTCCGACGCTGTCCTTCAGACCGATTCTCTTTCTTACATCATCATTCCGAACGCAGTCTGTGAGCGATACACCGCAGATTTTCCGCAGCGCACGTGATAGATTTATTAAATTACTAGCTGTCCCAGCGGTGTCACCCGCGTTTATGGTTAATATTATAAAGACTATTTCCGTCATACATGATTACTATGTAACTTTAACCATTAAGGCTGCACACGCGACGGAAGCTTAAAAAATGGAGTAACTTCTCCCGTTTTCCCAACGTTTCCCTTCACTACTGTAGCGTCCGTCGAGTAGTTTTTGTTTCTATAAGGGACGGACGGACGGACGGACGGACGGACGGACGGACGGACGGACGGACGGACGGACGGACGGACGGACGGACGGACGGACGGACGGACGGACGGGTATCGACTACTAATCACCCCCCTGATAGTTATTTTGAAAATATATTTCATGTACAGAATTGACCTCTCTACAGATTTATTATAAGTATAGATTTATGTACTGTTAGAGTATTGAATAAAACGATAAAATACAGAACAAATACTGTAATCTACTTTAAACAGACAATATTTTACAAAACTTTCCGCACGCCGCAATGACAGTCGTCGCCTGTCAGTTCTTCCCGCCGTCACGTGACCTGCGCGCGCAGGCCGCTCGCCCCACCGCCGCTACGCGGCAGCGGCGTTTCCGCCGCCAAGTTTACAGTCGACCATCCTGCGCTAACAATACGACCCCGTATTACCTGGAAACAACTTGTATTAATCCAATTTACCGACCCAAGGGCCGAACTGGCCCCGGCCGAACTGGCCCCGGCCGAACTGGCCCCGGCCGAACTGGCCCCGGCCGAACTGGCCCCGACCAAACTGGCCCCTCTCATCTAACCTATCCTTACAGAACTTGTCTTCATCAAACGGATCCCGACCGAACTGGTCTGGACCAAATTATTCTGAACTGGTATTGACTGAACTGGCACCTATTTAACTGATCCTAACTAAGCTGGTGCCGATCAAACTAATCCTGACTGAACTGGTACTGATATAACTGATACCAACTTAGCTTGTACCGACCAAGCTGGTACCGATATAACTGATCCCAACTGAACTGGTACTGATCTAACTGATCTCGACTGAACTAATATCGATTGAACTAGCATCGATTAACTGTTCCCAACTGAGCTGGTACCGATCTAACCGAACTCAAAGTTACTGGTATCGTTAAAACTGATCCCAACTGAACTGGAACCGATCTAGCTTATTCTGATCAAACTGGTACGTATCTTGATGATTTTTGATTAAACTTATAACGATTTAAATTATCCTGATCGATTTAATACCGATATAACTGATTCCAACTGTACCGGTACCTATCTAACTGATACTGACAGAACTGGTACCGCTTTAACCCTTTGACGCACAAAATAAGTACACGTGAGTTTTTATATTTATGACTAAGTTATTTAGTCTCTTACAAGATAATTTAAATATCTGTATAATAAAAAATAAAAAAAAAATAGATTTTAGGAAATTACTTGGGACAAATGTGTCCCAATATGCGATAAAGGGCGTCATTTATAATTTTGTGAGGTACTTACTATTATAGCAAAATCAAGTTTTTTCTGATATTAAAAAACAATATTCAGTAAAAGAATAACAATTTTATTAATAATTTCATGAATGGAACCCAGCAAAACGATTTCTTGTTGCTGTGAAACATAGATTTACATGATAATGATGTTGGAGATGGTTGGGACGCATTGTCACAGAAGTGCATGTTTATTCTAATTTCTTCGAAACGTGATAAAGGCATTACTTCAGCTATATAAGGCACATCCATGTCAGGTTCAGTGGACCAGTAGCTTCTCAGTGTGGGTAATACATGGTAGCCCATGACATAATTCATGCCAATGAAAGCTGTTATTTCTTGGAGATCGGTAGTGAACACTGAGCCGTTTTGATGAGCATAACGTAAAGACTCTGGTATTATTAATCCCTCAATCAATAATTTTATGTTCAAATATTATATGTTACTGCCTCAAATATATCCATAGGTTTCAGAGACTGTAGTTCTTGAGAAATGTTTAATTACCAAATTCATAATCGCAGTCAGAAAAAATATACGGGCAATATATATTTTTCCACTTGAACTCGGGAACCGGATCACGTGATATATGAATAAATGGGGATAGTAGATGAAGAGTCTGAAGTCAGACATGGATTTTGAGTAGATCCTGATGGACCAGATGGCTCAATTATAGCTTCGGAAAATCCAGCTATTAGAAATGACTGATCTTCGTCATCCAAAGTGAGTGCATCTTCCGTGACACTAGTTTCAAAACCAATAAATTAAGTGTTTAGACCGTGTGAAAATCACAAAACATGCATAAAACGTTTGGGTAAAATATTAATAAAATTGGCCTTTTACGCATACTGGGACAATGGCGTCCCCTACTTATAATTTCATATTTTAGTTACTAAAATGTTACTAATTACGACAACTAATAATACAAACATAATTATTACTTACCATTCCTATAAATTATTCACTAAACTGTTACTGAGTGCAGCAAAAATATAATATTAATCACTTCAGAAAAAAGTCAAAGAAGCGCGGTAAACTGTCCAAAAGTAATGTGACTTTTTTGTCATTTTTGTCGCGCGCACATTAACCAACCAAAGAAAAAAAAACAAAATACGTTCGGATACAATAAGCATCCTTTGAGTTTTGTTCTCAATAATACTTTGTTTAGAAATAACCACAAATTAAATTTTTGGGACAGTGGTGTCCCTTTTACGTCAAAGGGTTAACTTATCGAACTAGTTTTGATCTAACTGATCCTGAGTGAACTAGTATCGATCTAACTGATCCTGGCCAAACTGGTATCGATCTAAGTGGGCCTGACTAAAATGACCTTGGCTGAACTGGCCTGGACCAAACTGGCCCCGATAGAACTTGTATGGGTATAACTGACCGAACTGGTCTCGATCTAACTGATCCTGATCGAACTAGTTTTGATCTAACTGATCCTGACCGAACTGGTATTGATCTAACTGATCCTGATCAAACTAGTATCGAACTAACTGAATCTGACCAAACTGGTATCGATCTAACTGACCCTGACCAAACTGGTATATCTAACTGATCCTGACCGAAGTGGTATTGATCGAACTGATCCTGACCGAACTGGTCTTCTTGTTTTGCTATGCCTTTTCCTTTTTCATTTCCTCCTTGTTTTAAGGCGCCAAGACAGTCGGTCTTGGGTTGTCCGTTCCTCCATCTGCGCTCCTTTTTTTTTTGGTTGTCCGTTCCTCCATCTGCACTGCTTTTTGAGCACGAGGGCTTTCCTTACAATATGTTCTTTATCGCTTCTTATCATATGTCTATACCAACGCATATGGCTTTCAGCCATATTTTCTAAAATGGGAGTGACTTTTAATAATCCTGTGATATACTCTTTGCCTACTCTGTCGTATCTTACCCAAGCAGCCCATCGGAGCATTTTCATTTCGTTTGTGTGTTTTCTGTTCATGTTGTTTCTGTATGGCCCAGCACTCGGTTCATACATCACAGCAGACCTCACTGCAGTTTTCTTGACTTTTCCCTAAAGTTTTATCAGTATTTTGGAATCACACAGTACTCCCGAGAGTTCTTCATTTAAGCCATTTCCGCGTTAATTCTAGGCCACGCCTACATCCGCATTTACATCCACGGTTAGCGTCGAACCTAGTAATAATCGGTCTACTCTGGGAAGTGGCTGGCCGTCCATCGTTATGTCTGTGCCGGACGCTGATTGGTTAGTAAAGCTGCATTTCATGTACTTGGTCTTAGTTCTACAAGTTGTAACGTGGGGTACAGTGTGAGAGCCGCCTACTGTGGCAATGCGTTACTGCGGCGCGTTGCTGCGGCGCGTTGCTGCGGCGCGCTACTGCGGCGCACTATTGCGGCGAGATACTGCGGCGCGCTACTGAGGCGCGCTACTGCGGCGCGCTACTGCGTCACCTGGGCATTTACTTGGACAAATAACTGAACTGGGCAAAACACACAGAGCACATCACAACGAAAGTCAGCGTAGCATTATGGTAATGCAAAAGTCTGCTTGGCAGGAATTGGGGCTTAAGCCCTAAAATTACCTACTGGCTATAAACCACAGCCATCCATCTAATCATCACATACGCCTCCTTAGTTTAGTGGCCCAGGGCCAATCCGAGTACAACCCAAAAGACCTAGAAAAACTTCAAAGATTTACCTGTGTAGCAATCACTGGCAGTATGAAAACCACATCTACCGCCGCTCTACAGGCGATGTTGGGTTACCACCCCTGCATCTTGTTGTAAGAGAAGAAGCAACCTTAGCGTGCTTCAGGCTTGAAATATCTGGAACCCTAAATAGAGATTCCAGAATCAAACACACACACCAATAAAAGTGGATGCAATTAATCTACAGCCCATGTTAGCATCATCCAGCGACAAAACCCTGAAAACACACTGTTTCCAAAAGCAATACAAAATAGAACTCACAGCAGAGCAGTATGATTGCTCAAGCCCACACGAGGATCTACACTGACGGATCGAAAACCGACCAGGGAACTGATTACGGAGTTTTCTTAGATGACCTAAATATCAATATATCCAGGCCCCTAGGAATGCTCAACACTGTCTATCAAGCAAAATGTGTTGGCATTATCCAGGCAGCACACGCCATATAGGAAAGTCACGGATACCTACATCCGTATACTCTCCGACAGTGCCTCGGTGCTCCAATCTCTAAAGAAAAACCACATCACGTAAAGACTGATACTAGAATGCCATAACGCCCTAGAACGCGTTACGGTAAAAAACCGTAATACAGTGACAATGCAATGGATCAAGAGACACATTAGATCAGCTTGTAACGATGCAGCTGATGAACCAGCCAGAAAAGGCTCCAACTTCAAAGCAGTTGGACCAGTACCAATCGTACCCATACCTTTCAACCAGTTGGAGAGCTAGTTAAAAGAACACACACAAATACAACCGACAAAATGGTGGACCTCGACACCAGGCTGTAGGTAATCCAAGAGACTATTCCATCCTTGGACACTAAACTGATCAAGCGCCTTCTGTGCATGAACAGGAACAGCCCAAGACTGGTGGCGGGGACCATCACCCGACACTGCTCACTGAATAACCACTCCCACTCACTAGGCATCACTGACAGTCCTCTGTGCAGAGCGTGCATGGAGGCAGAGAAAACAGTGGCGCATGTGTTCCTCGAAGTCACTACGCCTACACAAAAAACCAATCTCTTGTAGTACCAAAACATAGAACAACTCTGTTCAGAGGGGGTTTAAGTTTGCTGTGGGCAAAGTATGGTATGATTTGCCTCCACCGTTACAAGAACCAATGGTTTTGTAGAAATATAAAACTAGTTTGCTTCTATCTTCAAGAAAGACAAAATGTTACAGGAAACCCTGTACAGACCTCGCTCTAAAAATTTACCTCGGCACAACTGCAATCTCATGTGTCCTAACACATGTTTATTACATATAATTATTATCTCACATAGTTCTTTTTCTTACATAGTTCTAGTTCTTTCATATTTGTTTATTTATAATGCCTTTTTTTGTATACTACTATCATATACCAACAAACACACCTGACCTTACTGCTTCACATCTCTAACCCAAATAATTACCCCTGAACTGGACCAATCTGATTATCAGCGCTGAGCTCCGCTTAGCATCCACAGGAATTAGTACCCATTGCTTACAAACAATTACTTGAAATAAGCTGCTATTATTGTTATTATTACATTACATCTACTTGATTTGTTAATTGTTTGTGTATTGACATCATTATGATATTTTTATTAATTTATCAATATCATTCAGATATTTATAACAAACCAAATTATACTAATAATGAAATAATGCAGACCTGTACCTACTATGTAATCAACATCCACTAAAAACGATTATTTGATATCATTATTGTTAGAATTAATAACAAAATGTAAAAAAAAAAAAAAAGAAATAAACTGTCAGTTGTTGTCCAACCTTACTGCGTTTCATTATAGGTTATGGGCTTTTTACGCGTGTTACAGTAATTTTGGTGAAATATAGTGCAAAAATGTCGTCAAATCTTATTGCAAGTATTACAAAGCTAAGAGGCAGAGAAAATTATGAAGATTGGGCGTTTGCTGTGGAGAACTACCTCGTGTTGGAAGGCATGCAACAGTGCATCACGACCGGCGGCGATCCAAACGACGCAAAAGCAAAAGCCAGAATAGTTTTAACTATAGATCCCAGTTTATTCGTGCATATAAAGTGTGAATCAACAGCAATGGGATTGTGGCAGAAGCTAAAAAAGCTATTTGATGATAATGGCTACACGCGGCGCATCGGATTGCTTCGGAACCTCATATCAATACGTCGAGACAATTGTGAATCAATGTCTCAATATGTGACTTCATTGTTAGAAACGAGTCAGCGATTGAATAACACAGGATTCAAGATTAGCGACGAATGGGTCGGCTCTTTGTTGTTAGCAGGATTGCCTGAAAAATTTGAACCAATGATTATGGCGGTTGAACATTCAGGTATTGAGTTGACAGCTGACGCCATTAAATCAAAGTTACTGGATATGGAGGACGGAAGTGAAGTTGGTACGAGTTCTACACAGAATGCGTTTGCAACGAAAGGTTGGCATTACAAAGAAAAAAACCAAACGCACGCGCATAGACAAACGTCATCGCCAAATGTCAAAACAAATGTCAAGTGTTTCAAATGCAAACAGTTTGGGCACTTCAAGAATAAATGTAATAATACCCCAAAAAGCAAAGAATCTAATGCATTCAGTGCAGTGTTTCTTAGCGGTAACTTCAATCAAACGGATTGGTACGTCGACAGCGGTGCCAGCTGCCATTTAACGTCTAAACAAGACTGGTTGTTGAACATAACAAATCAACACCAAGTGCAAGAGATTGTCATCGCTGATAAGACGAAAATTCCGGTTAAAGGCTGTGGAGATGTACAAATAACTACAGTTGTTGGAGGTACTGAGCACGAGAACACAGTGATGGGAGTGTTATATGTGCCAAACTTGGCTACGAATTTGTTATCTGTCAGCCGGTTAATTAACAAAGGAAACACAGTGACATTTGATGCGGAACACTGTTATATTTATAACCAAAATAGTGAACTTGTAGCAACTGCAGAGTTGGTTGGAGGCGTTTATAAGCTGAGAATCAAGCAAGTAGATTGTTTATTGACTTCAGTGTCCGGGAGTATGTGGCATAGAAGATTTGGTCATTTGAACAGCAAAGACCTCAATGTTATGAGGGATAGTGCTGTAAAAGGAATGTCATACTCGGACAAGGCTCAGGTCAGTAAAACAAACTGTATTGTGTGCTGCGAGGGCAAGCAGGCCAGGTTGCCATTCAGTCACGTTGGCAACAGAGGCAAAGAGCTCCTCGAGGTTGTACACGCAGATGTTTGTGGGCCTATGGAAGCCAGATCAATGGGAGGGAAGAAATACTTCTTGTTATTCGTTGATGACTACAGTCGAATGGCATTTGTATATTTTCTAAAGACAAAGAATGAAGTATTCTCGCAGTTCAAGATATTCAAAACATTAGTGGAAAATCAGACAGGCAGGAAACTGAAAGTGTTCAGGACAGATAATGGTACAGAATTCTGCAGTAAGGAATTTGAAAAATTCTTGCAACTTGCTGGAATTGTCCATCAAAAAACCTGTCCATACACACCGGAGCAGAATGGTCTCTGTGAACGGTTTAACCGTACAGTGATTGAAAAAGCAAGATGTTTGTTGTTCGATGCAGGATTGCCTAAGCGTTTCTGGGCAGAAGCAGTGAACACTGCTGTTTATTTACGAAACAGGTCAATTGCATCAGGATTGAACAACAAAACGCCTATGGAGGTCTGGACTGGAGCTAAACCTGATGTCAGTAATCTGCGTATCTTTGGAAGCAAGGTCATGGTACACATACCAAAAGAAAAAAGGTTGAAATTGGACAGAAAAGCAACTCAGTGTATTCTTGTTGGGTACTCAAACAATGTAAAAGGTTATCGAGTTTACAATCCCAACAATAACAGCATCACCATAGCAAGAGATATTGTTGTGATTGAGGAGGGGATGAAACAGAAACAAGATGAGATACACTTTGACATTAGTGAGGGCACTGATGACATCTTTCCAACGAAGGAAGAAAGAGAAGAATGTACCCAAGAAGTGGGGGACATGAAGCACACAAGAGAACTCGAAAATCAGGAGCAGAGAGAAGCACTGAACCCCAAAGGAGAAAGTTTTAGTACTGATGAAGAGGATTTTGAAGACTCTACAGACATGCAGGGGGCTGAACCTGCAGAGCCTGTAAGAGGTCACATGTCTTCACCAGGACTTCCCACCGAGGTTCCAGTTGAGAAATCTGCAAAGCGAATCCGCAAGCAAACTGATCGGTATGGTTTTAGTAGTGTGTGTGTAAGTGAAACCAGTGAAATAAGTGCTTGTGAAATATCGCTAAATGAAGCGTTAAATGGACCAGAAAGTGAACAGTGGAAATTAGCCATGCAAAGTGAGTTCAAATCATTTGAAGATAATGACGCTTGGGAATTAGTTGATATTCCACCCAGTGGCACAATTGTACAATGTAAATGGGTTTTTAAGCGGAAACTTGATAATGATAATAAAGTCAGATTTAGAGCCAGGTTGGTTGCTAAGGGCTTCACCCAAAGGCCAGGAATTTATTTTGATGAATGTTTTTCACCTGTTGTTAGGCATTCCACTTTGAGATTGTTATTCGCTTTAGCAGTTAAGCTTAGTTTGAATATTTGTCATTTAGATGTTGACACAGCTTTTTTGAATGGTTTCTTAAATGAAAATGTGTATATGATGAAACCACCAGGTTTTCAGAGTAGCAATGATGATGTAAATAAAGTTTTGCGATTGAAACGTGCCATTTATGGCCTAAAACAATCATCAAGAGCTTGGTATCAACAGGTTGATGAATTGTTGCAATCCTTGGGTTATACAAAATCTAAATTGGAACCATGTCTGTTTACAAAAATGTATAAAGATGTAAAGATCATTATTGCATTGTATGTCGACGATTTCTTTGTGTTTTGTAATAATGAAAAAGAAACAATTTTGTTAAAAGAAAGTTTGTCATCAAAATTTAGAATAAAAGATTTAGGTTGTATTAAAAATTGTTTAGGTATGAGAGTGGTTGTAGATAAAGAGAATGGTACTATAACTTTAGACCAAGAAAGTTATATTGAAGAATTGTTGTTAAAATTTAATATTTCTGATTGTAAGTCCGCAGAGACACCAATTGAACCTAGACTGAATTTAACTAAAAGTGAGAAATGTGACAAAAGATTACCTTATCAGAAACTTATTGATTCACTTATGTATGTAGCTGTGCTCACACGTCCCGATATTGTATTTTCTGTAAATTTCTTGAGCCAGTTTAACAACTGTTTTAATGAGGAACATTGGGCCTACGCAAAGAGAGTTCTAAAATACTTAAAGAGAACTAAATCTTTCAGTTTAAATTTTTCAGCTAGTGGTAATAGTCAGTTAGAAGCTTTTGTAGATGCAGACTGGGCCAGCAATGTAATTGATCGGAGATCCTATACTGGATATTTTTTCCGACTGTCAAATTGTGCAATCTCTTGGGAAACCAAGAAACAGGTCACTGTAGCATTGTCCAGTACGGAAGCCGAATATATGGGCATTTCGGATAGTTGCAAAGAAGCTGTATACCTAATTCAAATTTGTTATTTGAATTAACAAATGAAACTTATCCTATACCTATATTTAATGACAATCAGTCAGCACATAAATTGTCAGCCAATCCTATTCATCATAAGAGATCCAAACATATCGATGTGCGGTATCATTTTTGTAGAGAAAAAGTTGCTAGTGGAATTGTAAAGATTAAATATTTGGCCACTTCAGATATGCCTGCAGATCTATTAACAAAGGGTTTATGTAAAACGAAACATTATAATTTTTTAGGAATGTATGGTTTATTTGATAAAAAGTGATTTGTTTCTAGTTTGTTAGAAAATATATTATGTGAATGTATATTGAGATTTGATGGGTATAGTGTGGTAAATGTATGCACCTATTATTTTGTTAAGTGGGGGGGTTAGAATTAATAACAAAATGTAAAAAAAAAAAAAAAGAAATAAACTGTCAGTTGTTGTCCAACCTTACTGCGTTTCATTATAATTATTCCTTTCATCTATTCATTATTATACTATTACTAGAATAAACGCGGTCGAGATGCGTGCGCTGCGGAAAATCTGCGGTGTATCGCTCACAGACTGCGTTCGGAATGATGATGTAAGAAAGAGAGTTGGTCTGAAGGACAGCGTCGGAGTCAAGGTAAGAAGAGGCATGGTCCGGTGGTTCGGACATGTGGAAAGAATGGATGACGAAAGATTGACTAAACAGATATACAATGCGAATGTGGAAGTATGTAGGAGCCGCGGAAGGCCCAGGCTCACCTACCACGACCAGATTGGTCGTGTATTAAAAGAAGGTGATGTTAGGAGTCATAAAAATCGTAGAGCTTGTATGAAAAGGATTATGAATGTTGAAGAGGCGAGTGAGGTGTGTAAGGATCGTGCCATATGGCGTTAGGTTCTCTCTGCCTACCCCGCTAGGGAAGTGGCGTGAAGTTTACTTGATAGATATTGATCTAACGTAACTTAAATCCAAAACTAATTTACAGATAATAACATAACAAGTCCACCACCATCCAAAAATTGCAGACAATGCTTTTAGTTGATTCAACCAACTTTACACCGTCGTCTTGTAGTTTTTCACATTTCTAGTAAACATTGGGATATTGACCAGTCCCGCATGTAACATGTTCGCCTGACCTTAGGCACCAAACTACATGTCTTGTTTTTCACTCAACGATAACTCTGTGCTTCAAATGAGTCGTACAGGCCGGTTATTTGAAACTGATGAAAGGATATAACATAATCCGTACACATGCTCGGTGCCTTCGGTGTGATACACTGCGTCAATGACTATGAACTATCAGGATGTTGTCACTATAAAGTATTGAATCCATTCAATACTTCAATTACGTTTTGACGAGCGTTCTCATGATTTAAAGCGCCTGCATCTTTCCTGCAATCGAGTTCGCTACTGAGATCGCTTAAGCTTGATTATTTACTATTAGGACGTAAGTTTATCGCACTTCTGAACTGTTAGAGTATTGAATAAAACGATAAAATACAGAACAAATACTGTATTCTACTTTAAACAGACAATATTTTACAAAACAATCCGCACGCCGCAATGACAGTCGTCGCCTGTCAGTTCTTCCCGCCGTCACGTGACCTGCGCGCGCAGGCTGCTCGCCCCACCGCCGCTACGCGGCAGCGGCGTATCCGCCGCCAAGTTTACAGTACGTTTGAAACCACCCTAATGTTATAAAATACCATTACGGTGTAAATACCATATAAACTATATGAGAATATCAAATATCTTTAAATAAAACTGCTATAAAAATTCATTTAACTTTGTTTATTAAGTCAACACCCAATTAGATAATATATTTAATCATTTTTAAAGCTATATTTTTATTTATTAGTCACATAATGATATTTAATTATATATATTTATTTATTACAAGTCTAATAATATAAGCCCAATTAATTTGATCCTAGTGTATATATTATACATACAACAAGTATCAGCAAAACGCAATAATTAATAATGAATCATACCTTAGCAGATGTTTACCCTTTGCTGGCTCAAAGGCAACTGAACTAACGATCCGAATCCCCACTCTTTTATACTGGTGCACAAACAATTTGTGAATTCACGAGTCGTCACTAGACGAGTCAAAACAGCAACCGTACAAAAGCGGAAGTTCATAGATTTAACATT
This sequence comes from Glyphodes perspectalis, assembly GCA_951394215.1. Taxonomy (NCBI): domain Eukaryota; kingdom Metazoa; phylum Arthropoda; class Insecta; order Lepidoptera; family Crambidae; genus Glyphodes; species Glyphodes perspectalis. Next base: position 4,862,723 of record OX596224.1, read on the forward strand.
AAACAATCAGTATTTATACTGTAGGAGTTATGTGTGAACATCCCGACCACTCGACTCCAAAGTCCAGGCAATCAAGGATTTCCCGACCCCTAAAAATGTGCGCCAGCTAAGGGCATTTTTGGGCATGCTTAATTTTTACAGGAGATTTCTTCCTCGCGCTGCCCAAGTTCAAGCTCCCTTGCACGCTTTATTGATAGGATCGGCGAAAGGATCCCACCCGATCGAACTTACAGGTGATACCTTAGCAGCTTTCGATGCCTGTAAACAGAACCTGTCCGATGCCGCGATGCTAGTACACCCAGACTGTACTGCCCAACTCGCGCTGGTCACGGACGCATCAGATAAGGCAATTGGTGGAGTACTACAACAGGTGAAGGATGATGTATGGCAGCCTTTGGCATTCTTTTCCCGCAAGCTCAGTCCTTCACAGGTTAAGTATTCACCATACGACAGGGAGTTACTAGCCATATATGAAGCCATTAAGCATTTCAGACACATGCTTGAAGCTCGTCACTTCGTTGTCTATACTGAGCACAAACCGATCAGTTTTGCTTTCCATGAACGGAAAAAAAATTGTTCACCAAGGCAGTATAGACACTTGGATTTTATCTCCCAATTTACGACTGATATCCGTCATATATCTGGCAAGGATAACGTCGTCGCAGATACCTTGTCGCGCATTGAAGAACTGGAAGCGCCAGTGAGTCCTGAGACTTTGGCTGAGGGTCAAATTTCCGACCCCGAGCTTTCCAAATTAATAAATCAAGGCTCCTCATTGCGCCTGGAAAAACTCCATATCCCTGGAAGTCGTGCAACCCTGTACTGCGACGTCAGTACCCTGACATCCAGACCATACATCCCAAAATGTTTCAGGAAACAGGTCTTCGAAAGTCTGCACTCGTATAGCCATCCTGGTGCAAATGCGTCTGCCAAATTAATAGCGGAACGCTATGTTTGGGCTGGTATCCGCAAAGATTGCAGGGACTGGGCACGTGCATGCTTACCGTGTCAACGTGCTAAAGTGAGTCGTCATGTGACAGCTCCGCTTAGCACGTTCAATTTACCACGAGCACGTTTTAAACAGATCCATATAGATCTTGTAGGACCCCTTCCTCTCTTCTGTGGCTATCGGTATTGCTTAACGGCGGTAGACCGATTTACTCGGTGGCCTGAAGCAATACCGATTGAAGACATCACGGCAGAAACAGTCGCCAAAGCTTTGCTGACTGGCTGGATAGCTCGGTTTGGTTGTCCAACTGACATCACCACTGACCGTGGCCGTCAGTTTGAGTCAGCCCTCTTCCAATGCTTATCACATATAGCCGGATTTGAGCATAAGCGTACAACAGCATATCATCCGGCATGTAACGGCTTGGTGGAGCGGTTTCATCGGCAACTAAAAGCTGCAATAGTTTGTCATAGGAATGACAGATGGACCGAATCATTGCCGTGGGTATTATTAGGTATTAGATCTGCCTTCAAAGAGGATCTCCAAGCGTCCTCCGCTGAACTCGTCTATGGCGAGCCGTTAAGGCTTCCTGGCGAATTCTTTGAACCTGCCTCGGTTGGTACCACAGACACCTCCGAATTTACAACGCGTCTTAGAAACTTCGCCAGAAAACTAAGACCCATACCTACATCCCACCATGGTAAGCCCAAAACATTTATCTTTAAGGATCTCGCAACCTGTCAACACGTTTTCCTCCGCGAAGACGCTTCACGTGGTTCGCTTCAACCAGCTTACTTAGGCCCACACAAAATAATATCGAGGGGGGATAAAGTATTTAAAATTCTTTTAAAAAATAAAGAGGTCACAGTATCGATAGACCGAATCAAACCGGCCTTCATATTGTCTGACCACAACAACCAAATATCACCTAGAGATACCTAAAGAGTATGTAACTCGATCAGGGCGGCGGATTTACTTTATGTTTAAATTAATATATTTACATATTTACAAATACTTATATCTAAACACACACAGTTATATTACAAGTACACAATATCACATTTATATTAACTTAGTATAATACAATATATACACGAAACAGTCACCATGCGTACTAGGTAGTTGTTGTCGATATCGATTATCGAACTTCCGACGCACTCGCCAGCGCGGGCACATAAGCCTTATGTGCATGACGCGCACTGCGCGCCGAGCTGCGCTCGCGCGCCAGTCGAGACTTGCTTTTGACCATTGACGCACGTCGCTTTGCTTACGCTTATATACTTATGCGCTAGTGCCTATATACTTAACTTTCTGTGCCTAAACTGTGAACTATCTATTCTTCCTACTGACTATCTGCTGTGCTTGTGCTTTCCATTCATCTGCACCTTCTATTTATTGCTGTGTGTGCTTCGTGAATACAAGGACTATCCAAACCGTGAGTTGGCGTCTCATTTATTGAATCCCGCTACACACTCAAAGCGATCAGGACACAACACCTATAACATCGCGTTAGGAACCCTTGTAGCAGCACACATATATAGGTGATCCCTATATTGGCGACACCTATAATACAATTATTAGTTTTATCTCGTTTAAATACCATGTAATCATTAAAATATATTTATAAATACGTATAATTAACTAACTAACTACTTACTAAACTTCACGCCACTTCCCTAGCGGGGTAGGCAGAGAGAAACGAACGCCATATGGCACGATCCTTACACACCTCACTCGCCTCTTAAACATTCATAATCCTTTTCATACAACTCTCTTTCTTACATCATCATTCCGAACGCAGTCTGTGAGCGATACACCGCAGATTTTCCGCAGCGCACGCATCTCGACCGCGTTTATTCTACTTTCATGCTCTTTCTGCCATACCTAACTCTCGCTTCCATATGTTAGCGTAGGAATCAGCACCGCATTGTGTATGGCGAGCTGGGCCTTCTGGCTGAAGATTTTGCTGCCTAAAAGTTTTCCTAACGCTCCATTCACCCTATTCCCTGCATTCACTCTTCTTTCTATATCAGCGGAGTACCTTCCGTCTCTACGTATAATTATGTAAATAATTTATCACGGCCATTCTGATAAATACTTCGACAACGAAGTATCATTCCAAATACTCTACATAAGTACATAATTATCCAATGGACAGTGATAACTGGACAGCACCTACGCTTCATGTTACTATTCTATTCTCATAGTCAGCCAGTTGCATAGCCGTGTTAGCCCACTCCACCCGCTGTTCGTGAGTTAGGCTTACACCAAACAAAAGACCATCAGTGGGAAAAAAATACCGATTACATGACCATGCTAGTCCTCCTCACTTGCTTCTAGTGAGAGGCTAACATCAAGCAAACGGTCGTTCTGCAGCTTTCTAATTTTAGCTTAAGTCCTTTCAAATAATCACTGTCGTATTATAAAACAATCGCATCGTATTAGCATAATTACATTAACAAATTATTACCTATCGTATCACAAAATTATACATAAAGTGAATTTTATACAATATTTATACAATACAGTGCAAAAGAGGCATGTGGATGCGCAAGGAGACGTAGAACAATGAAAGGTGACGCATGGTGGGATGAGGAGGTCAAAGCCTCCGTAGCGAGAAAGAAGAAGGCCTGGCTTGATTATGTCTCATCTTTGCAAATGGATGAAAGTATGCTTGAGATGAAGAAAGAAATATACCGTTATTGCAAGAGTGAAACCAAAGCTTTAGTGAAAGAGAAGCGTGAAAGAGTAGCTATGAATGAAGAAAGGAGACTGACGAATAGTTTCGAGGCTAATTCCAAGCTCTTTTGGAGGGAGGTTAAGAGGTCTCGGGGATATTCGTCGGCATCCGGAATGAGTAAGATTAAATCTAAAGCTGGTGACATTCTTGCAAACCCGAACGAGGTGTTAGAACGGTGGAGTGAATATTTTGGAGAAATGTATGAGTATGTCTCTGATGTTGGCACTGAGAGTGAGGCTATGTCTGATTCTGTGGTGCCAGCGTCTGATGAAGACATCACTATGAATGAGATTGAATGGTCGATACGAAGCCTGAAAAGTGGAAAGGCCGCGGGAATAGACAAGGTATCTGCGGAGATGATCAAGCTAGGTGGCGCTAGCGTCCAGGACGCTTTCTGGTTCTTGTGCAATCTATGCTGGAGAAACGGAAAGGTCCCAATGGACTGGAGACGGGCAGTTATCGTGCCTCTGTACAAGGGTGCTGGGTCACGTATGGACTGTGCCAGCCATAGAGCCATCAGTTTGATCAGCTTAGCAGCAAAGGTGTATGGCAAGATTATTGAGAGGAGAATGAGGGTGAAATCTGATGGAATGTTGTGGGAGGCACAGGGAGGTTTCCGGAATGGTAGAGGATGCACGGATCAAGTTTTCTCTCTTCGCAACATCGTGGAGAAGCATCTGGCCAAAAGTCAGAGGGTTTTTTGCGGTTTTGTGGATATGGAGAAGGCCTTTGACAGGGTTGTACGAAAGGACCTTTGGGACATATTGCCGAGATATGGGATTGATGGAGCATTGCTTCGTGCTGCGCAGTCCACCTATGTGGGATGTACGGCATGCGTGCAAGTGGAGGGCAGCCTGTCACCCTGGTTTGACGTCAATATTGGTGTCAGACAAGGATGCGTGCTGTCTGCTCTGCTGTTTATCCTATATCTCGACCATTGTCTCCAGAGGATTAGATCTATGAATGTTGGAGTGCGTATGGGTGACCTGGTTGTGAACTGCCTGCTCTACGCGGACGATGCCGTACTTCTAGCAGAGTCGGCATCGGATCTGCAGCAACTAGTCACAACATTGAAAGATGATTGCAAGGAGAGAGGCTTACATTTGAATGCGAAGAAAACAAAGATTATGGTGTTTGAAAGAGATGAAACCAGAACGGATACAAGGATAACGGTTGACGATGTAGTGCTGGAACAGGTGAATGAAATTGTATATCTAGGATCTGCATTTAGTAGAGATGGAAGGTACTCCGCTGATATAGAAAGAAGAGTGAATGCAGGGAATAGGGTGAATGGAGCGTTAGGAAAACTTTTAGGCAGCAAAATCTTAAGCCAGAAGGCCCAGCTCGCCATACACAATGCGGTGCTGATTCCTACGCTAACATATGGAAGCGAGAGTTGGGTATGGCAGAAAGAGCATGAAAGTAGAATAAACGCGGTCGAGATGCGTGCGCTGCGGAAAATCTGCGGTGTATCGCTCACAGACTGCGTTCGGAATGATGATGTAAGAAAGAGAGTTGGTCTGAAGGACAGCGTCGGAGTCAAGGTAAGAAGAGGCATGCTCCGGTGGTTCGGACATGTGGAAAGAATGGATGACGAAAGATTGACTAAACAGATATACAATGCGAATGTGGAAGGATGTAGGAGCCGCGGGAGGCCCAGGCTCACCTACCACGACCAGATTGGTCGTGTATTAAAAGAAGGTGATGTTAGGAGTCATAAAAATCGTAGAGCTTGTATGAAAAGGATTATGAATGTTGAAGAGGCGAGTGAGGTGTGTAAGGATCGTGCCATATGGCGTTCGGTTCTCTCTGCCTACCCCGCTAGGGAAGTGGCGTGAAGTTTAGTTAGTTAGTTAGTTAGTTATACAATATTATTTTCATCAACCATTTCACCAGGCCAATATCGTAACTTTTCCTTAGCTACTACAATATTTATTAAATTACCTAAATCCCTCAAAGCAAAGCGATCATTAGGAAAAGTGGAAGTTATTTCGTACGGTCCCTTATACTTGGGGTACAAATTATCATTCTGCCTATGATTTTGGCAAACGTAAACCAAATCTCCTAGTTCTAGGTTTATATTATTACGTCGTGTAGCATCAAAACGGTTTTTAAATTTCTCAGCTATTTGTTTTAGTCTTTCTCTGGCCAATTCCCGATCTGAATCCACATTGACATCGATTTCACTTGAATCAAGTACATCGTTTAAACGAGCCTGTACACTTGGTATATTTGCCTCAACTCCTATTAATAAACGTAAAGGGGAGAAACCAGTGGATTTTTGAACAGTAGTATTTATTGATTGCTGAACTTTCCATAAAACGTTCAGCCAATCTGACGATTCATTACACATAGTGCAAAGCACGTCGGTAACTGTCGAAACGTAACGTTCAACTTGTCCATTACCTCTCGGTGTACCAGTAGCTATCAAATGATGTTGATTGTGCAATTCCTCGAAAAGAGACCGGAGTTCATTGCTATTGAAATTGGTTCCTCTATCAAATACTACCAAAGAAAGAGATCCAAAAATAGTAACATTGTCACGAATAATAGGTATTAATTCATGTGAGTTAAGAGTTTTTAAGGGTTTTAATAAGCAAAATTTTGTGAACCCGTTAACTATCAGCAAAATGTGTCTATAACCTTCGCGAGACAAAGTAAATAGTCCTGTATAGTCCATATGAATAGTGTGAAATGGAAGAGCCGTTTTTTCTATAGGGTGCAAAAATCCCTGTTTAGGACCGTGGTGACCTTTTCTTTCAATGCAAACCAAACAATGTGACAAATTTTTTCGTACAAAAGCAGCCATGCCAGGGAATCAAAAAATGTTCACGAATTTTACCTATAGTTTTGTCATAGCCTACATGGCAGTTTTCGTCATGATACAGTCGCAAAATGCTTAATCTGGTACCTTTTGGAATGAACAATTTAGGTTCACCGTTTGGTCCTACTTTATAATGCAGTAAATTATTAAGTAGTGTGTATTGATTTGAATCTAATTCTCCTTCCCTAAGCCTGTCCATTAAAGATAACGTTTCGGGATCATTTCGCTGCGCGGTTTCCAGCCAGGATTGTGGATCATATCAAATTAACCGAATCATGCGCATTGGGGATCTGGACCGGATTCCGACTAAGGAAATCAACATGACTTATGTACGCGCCCTTTCTGTATAAGACATCGAAATTAAATTCAAATTCAAATTCAAAATCTCTTTATTTATATAGGCTTCAAAAAAACACTTATAAATAGTCAATGATCTTGCATGTACGTCCACCAACGGGCTACGCGTGGAGACACGTCTTTTTTACTCATTGTAGATTTTATGGCGTTACAATCAGTAATGATTTTGAATTTTATTCCAAGCAAATATATGCAAAAATGTTTTAAAGAAATAACCATGGTTTCCAAGTCATAAGAGCAATATTTGGACTCTGTAGGGGACATTCTTTTACTAAAATAGGCCACGACTTTAGTTTCACTAGCAGATTTCTGAAATAAAATTGCACCGTATCCCATTGCACTGGCATCGGTATGTAATTCTGTCTCTAAATTAGGATCAAAAATGGATAGCAAGGGCTTCGTTACTAAATGACTGATTACATAATCTCTTGCCGCATCCTGTTCAGCTCCCCATTCCCATGTTTGATTTTTTCTTAATAATTTAGTAATACAAGCGGTACGTAATGCAAAATTTGGAATAAACTTTCTAAAATAAGAAGCGAGCCCCATAAACTGACGTACTTGTTTAATGCTACTTGGAGTTGGTGAATTGATTAAAGCAGTTACTTTCGTCTCACTTGGCCTTACTCCTTCTCGAGATATATGCCGGCCCAGATATTCGATACTATCTACAAAGAATTTACACTTTTGAAGGTTAATTTTAACTCGTATTACTCCCACCTCAGCTACATGTATAGATAACATATTTAGCAATTGTAGTGTAACTAAAAAATCCATAATTAACTTTATAAACTCTGACCATAGCGGTCAGACATAAAAATAATTTTGACGACGTAAATAATGCTCTCGATCAAGTCCTACATTGGTTCTCAACCAACAATTTATTACTAAATTCAAAGAAAACTAAATGTGTAAAGTTCTCAATGCCAAATGTTAGGCAAGTTGATAGTACAGTTACAATGAACAATGAGTCTATTGATGTCACTAATCAAACAACATTTCTTGGCATCACTTTAGACTCAAAATTACAATGGTCTCCCCAGATTTCCACTCTGGCAAGAAGACTAAGCTCAGCTGCCTATGCAGTTAGGAAGATAAGGAATCTCACTGACATCGAAACGGCTAGATTAGTTTATTTAAGCTACTTTCATAGTATCATGTCCTATGGCTTGCTTTTATAGGGATCCGCAGCGGATATCCAAACTATTTTTGTATTACAAAAGAGGGCAATTAGGGCTATATACCTACTTGGACCCCGCGACTCCCTAAAAGAGTTATTTCAGAAAATCAACATTCTCACTGTGGCGTCCCAATACATTCTCGATTGTTTAATGTATGTGTATAAAAACTTGCATTCTCTTCACAAAAAATCGGATAGTCATAGCATTAATACTAGAAACAAGCATAAGCTAGCTATCCCAAATCTCAGGCTAAGTAGGGTTAGTAATTCTTTTGTTGGTCAAAGTATAAAAATGTTCAATCTGCTGCCACAAGAGGTTATAAACCGACCTATGCACAAGTTTAAGATATACATAAAAAAAAATCTTATGCATAAAGGTTATTATAAAGTTGAAGATTTCTTAAATGACAAAAACCGATGGTCTACGAGTGATTAATTGGTCACTAATAACACTGGTCTACATCCAATTTGCCTTTTACATGAAAATGTACTACATTGATTGTATTTCACTCGCTGAAGATAAATATATAAGCTAAAATGCATAGTTAGCTCTTATTCTGCATTTGTGGCATATTTTATATTATAGCGGGTAGCGCGATAGATTTATGACATTAATGACGGTAATTCTAAATATTTAGTGACAAACCTCGGAAATTTTATTATTTCCTATTAGTTTGCTACACCTAACGCTGACTGTGTTTTGTTCAATACTTAAAAACGTGAAATTGGTATCGTTTTGTGGACATTTCTAGTGAAAAATCTACGTTTTTCATTATGTCGCGTAAATGTGTTAATAGTGCAGACAATTTTTGCTACGTATGTAGCAAGGTAACCAATATTAACCAAAGATGCTCACTAACTCAACGTTTAAAAACTGCTTACTTCCATTATTTTGGAATAAAAATTAAAAACCAAGACAAATCGTGGGTACCACATTTTAGTTGCACAACTTGCTCGACAAATTTGAGTAAGTGGCTAAACAAAAAGAAACGTTCATTACCTTTTGGTGTGCCAATGATATGGAGGGAACCTACCAATCATGCGAATGACTGTTACTTTTGCTTGACTCCACCCATCCATCACGGTATATCAAGAAAAAAGAAACGAAGCGTGGTATATCCTGATGTAGCCTCTGTGTCGCGACCTGTACCACATGGAATCGATTTATCTGTTCCTCGACATCCCGAAGAGCACCAGCAAGATTCTGAAGAAGAGAATAGTTTAATGGATCTTGTGAACAACCTCCTTCAAAAGTATCAACAGTTGGGTTGCAATATGTCCCTAAAAATTCATTTTCTTCATTCTCATCTTGATTTTTTTCTTTCTAACTGCGGTGATGTAAGTGATGAACACGGCGAACGATTCCACCAGGATATCTCGACAATGGAAAAGAGATACCAGGGCCGATGGAATGCGTCTATGTTAGCGGACTACTGCTGGAATTTGAGCAGAGATACCCCTAACAGCGATTACAAAAGACAAACGAAAAAGTAGCGAAAATCTTAATTAAACATGTGTAAACATTTTGGATAATATTTCAAATTTCCCAATTTCATATAAAAAGTAAAAAACAATCATAAATAATGTTTTTTTTTTTAAATAAATTGTTGTGTACATTAACATGTTACTAAACTCGAATTTTGTAAATTAGGTATATTTCCAAAATAAGAGCTAATTAAAATAATATATTTGTGTTTTCCTATTCAGTGACCTCGTAGGAGTATAAAAATGTAGCATTTAATTAAAAGGCATTCAAAAAGTTTAATTTTGTAGACCAGTGTAATAGTTTTAACTATCTATGTATAAATTAAATTCGCCTATTCTATGAAATTAATCATGACATCACAATTTTATGTACTTAATAATTCACTGAATTTTTATTATATGACATTGCCTAAGAAGCTTTGAGCTGTGTTCTTTAGTTGGCTTGTTATTATTATTTTAATTTTTCTATTTTCTCTGACCAACCCGTGTAGTCATGCTCACTAAAATGTCGCTGGGGTGGTGGCGCTATGTGGCGGGTCGTTACATTCCCTAAAATATGGTTGAGTGAAGCGATGGCTGACACATACGTCATGCTTGGGAACAGGTGCCGCCTTTGGGGACTGGTCTGCTCTGGTCGGGTCATATTTTTATTTTTTCTTAGTAATTATAAATTTTTATTATCTTATTTCACACCAGGCCCACTTTGAAACATGGTTCAAAGTTAAATATGATTCTTATAACTTTGTTAATACTGTTGTTGAAAAAAGTAACTACCGAATTTCTTGCCGGATTCTTCTCGGTAGATGCAACATTCCGAACCGGTGGTAGAATCATATCTCTTTCAACTGTTTTTGACGATTTATAAGTGTTTCTTTGAAACCTATATAAATAAAGAATATTTTGACTTTGACTTTGATTCGGCTGGACTAGTGTGACGGTTCGGTGAGTCGGCGCCGGCGACGGAAGCATTGGTTGGTGTGACAACAAGGGACAGACCTATCTTTTTCTCAACACCGTCGTCGCATCGGCTCAGCGGTTGCAGTTTGTACCTACGCGCTTGCCACATTCATAGATAAGCCATGAGGACTTGGGCCGATTGTAACAACGCAGCGTTACAAAATAACCATCTGGAATGCCCGCGATGCTCGGAAGCATATCACTTCTTGTGTCTTAATTACTCTGCTGACGAGGTGAATTGTATGGACAATGACTACAAATCGAAATGGATGTGCCCTAATTGCAGGAAAAAACAACCTAAAGGTGATAACTCTAACGTGATGGTGCGGCCTTCCACGCCGACAGGATTGGCAGACGTCACCTTTAACATCACGCGTCGTAAGATTCAAAATTTTAATAAGGCAGACTCCTCACTAAATACAGATTTCGTCAAGCGTTCTGATATTTATTTATTTATCCAAAAAGGTACACACACAGCATATATATATATATATATCACTTGTGACATAAAATAATATGGTCATAAAATTCCTATACATATGCCTTTTATAGGCGTACACAACATTGAAGGTAACAACATACGTAAACTTAAAATTAAGAACAAAATCTTTAAATACCTAACAATTAAATAACAGTACAAAAGGTAGTTAACAATCTAAACCTTTAAGTGTGGACGTGGAGTCTCACAGGCTACGCGATGTTTTCGATTTCTTAGTTTCACCTACTTCCCCCCACTTCCCGCGATTGAGCGGCTCAGTAGCTTTTGTTTTAGTTGTAAAACTACCAACGAGGGAGGAGGTTGCGTCTTCCGTTGCATATCACGTAAGTAATGACCATCCAAATATTGACCGGAGCCTGTCAGGCTACACGTCCATTGTTGCTCTATGATATATTTTATAAGGGCGATTACGTTTGTTTCAGATTTGGTAATACAAAATGTCAAAAAACAATGAAGCCGGTAGTTCTAAATCAAAACGACCATCTACGAGTTTTGTTCAGGGCCCTACGAAAAAAAATTTTCGTGTAGAAGACCCATCTTTCGAAAAAGAAATGAGTGACTTGTTGTTAGCTTCTGATCAGTCTGACAATGAAGATAATATTGAAGATTTTATTGTACTGGAGTCCGAGCTGATACAAAACCATGAAAGTGACTACGATGAAGATCAGGACCAGGACCAACGCCAGAACGCGGACCTAGGAGAAGAATCGGGTAGTGACAGTTCGGACAATATTCCAATATCGGAGTTAGTGAGAACTAATTATTACTACGGCAAAAATAGGTATAAATGGGCCAAGACGCCGCCTTCGGCTAGGGTACGTACCCCACAACATAATATTATAACATCTCGTGCTGGTTCTTCAAAATTGACTTTTGAAGATGGTAAAGATCACTACAGCATTTGGAATAAGCTTTTCGATGAAGAAATGCTCCAGTGCATTCTAACTTGGACCAATGTTAGAATTTCTAGTTACAGAACTAAGTTTGTCCGTTACAACAGACCTGAGTTGAATGATTTGGATATGATTGAACTCAAAGCCTTTATTGGCCTATTGTTTTACTCAGCTGTTTTGAAATCAAACAATGAAAACACGAGTTACTTGTTCGCTTCAGATGGCACAGGTTGTGAGATATTTAGGTGTGGAATGTCAGAGACAAGATTTCTAGTTTTGTTACTGTGTCTACGATTTGACAACCCAGATGATCGTGAAGAGAGGATGAAGACTGATAAATTGGCTGCCATATCCGCTATTTTCAATAAGTTTGTTACCCATTCCCAACAGTTGTATGAATTGAGCGAATGTGCCACAGTGGACGAAATGCTTGTCAAATTTCGAGGAAGAAGTCATATGATATCATACATGCCAAAAAAGCCTGGTAAATATGGACTGATAATACGAGCACTATGTGATGCCAATAACTGTTACTTTTATAATGGTTATATTTACTCTGGAAAAGGCTCGGATGGTACCGGATTGACAGCACAAGAAAAAAAATTTCTAGTTCCTACACAGTGTGTCCTACGCCTCACAAAACCCATTCATGGAACCAACCGTAATGTGACGGCTGACAATTGGTTTTCATCTATAGAGCTCGTTGACGAACTATCATCACGGAAGCTGACATATGTAGGCACGCTGAAGAAAAACAAGAGGGAAATCCCTATTGAATTTCAGCCAAAGAAAGACAGAGAAATACAATCTACTTTATTTGGATTTACGAGCACAAAAACGTTATGCTCATACGTGCCAAAGATGAATAAAGCTGTACTGCTTGTATCTTCTATGCATCATGGTGACCAGGTAAATGAGAACACGAAAAAACCTGAAATTATTATGTATTATAACTCAACTAAAGGGGGCGTCGATGAGGCTGACAAAAAATGCTCGATTTACTCCAGTAGCCGTCGAACAAGGAGATGGCCTATGGTGTTGCTGTATCGTGTCCTAGACTTGAGTGCCATGAATGCGTACATTTTATATAACATGCACCAAACAAAAACTGTGGAAAGAGGAGATTTCCTAAAAAAATTAGCGCGTGTGCTTGTGGTGCCTCATGTACAAAGACGTGTTATGAATACACGATTGCCAAGAGAGCTGAGATTGACTATGACTCGAGTTTTAGGTAATGACATGGTTACAGAAGATGTCCAGGATCAAAACACCAGTCAAGGAACCAGAAGAGCATGTAGAATCTGTCCCGCGAAAAAACATAGGATGACTACCCATGTTTGTGTCGGGTGCAACAAACCTGTGTGTCTCCAATGTTCTAGACCTTTGTGCACTGACTGCCAATAAATTTACGTTATTAGACTGTTGTCAAAATTTTTTATATTTGTTACCTGAAGTAGGTGTCTTGTGTTTTTGGTTTCTTGTATCTTACATTATGAGAAAAGAAGACTAATTTTGTTATAGGAATAAGTTTGCCTGTTTTTATACCTAAAAATGTAACCTAAGTAGATTTACACTGAAAAGTGCCATAATTTTTGATTTTTCGAATTTCTATACTTTTTGAAATAAAAGTTGATTATAAAAACACGTTATTTTATTGCTCAATCCCATAACAATAATATTCCATCAGTTTTAAAGCGATCCTATATCAAATTCCTAAAAAAAAATCTTGTTCATATAGGAGCCTGTGAGACTCCACCTCCACAGTAGTGTTATGAAAACATGACGTCCATACTTAATGGTTAATATTAATCAAATAGTTAATATGAAATTAGAATAAATGTGGGATTCATTTATATATTTTGCTGTTTCCAGCCAAGTTACGTCTGAGCTTGGCTAGGGAATCGTGAAAGATATCAGCAGCTTTATTACTTTCGTTATATTCGCTACAACATCTCGGCATGGGAGCATGGCGTCCCAGATTGGTCTTAGACGTAGGCAAGGAAAAGGTTTTCTTGATGGGGTGACGAGGCAAGTGAGCTGGAACCGATAACTTTACTTGCGCCAGGAATTCGCTACTTTTTATATTGCCATTTAGTATTCTGTGCAAAAACACTAAGTCCTGATGGTTTCGCCGGTCGCGCAACGTGTTCATCTTTAAAAATGACAATCTTTGATCATACGGAGCCCGATGTGAGATACCTGGGGACACAAAGGCAAGGTGCCTTGTAAACGCACGCTGAATGCTTTCCAGGCGCTGAGAGTGGACGGTATAAACTGGATTCCAGGCCACGCAGGCGTACTCCAGATGGCTAAAATTTTACGGGTGTAGTTGAACTTAAACTCGGCAGTGTTTCTTCTTAGGAACCCCAGCATGCTGAAAGATTTCTTTACTATGTTATCTATATGTGATGTAAACTTCAGCTCCTTATCTACCAAAACACCCAGATTTCTTATCACTTCTAGTTTTTCAATGAACTGAAATGAAATGAAATGAAATAATTTATTCAAACATTTTTTTTTGCACCTCGACGTGAATGGCCTGCTGAGAAGAGGTTCCGCAAGAAACTCAACAGATGGCCTTTTTTTAAATACGTACTTATGTACCTACTTATATATCTAATTTAGTGACATTATAAATTAAATTTCACTGTGCGTGCAAGCAGACTATCTTGTCCAAATATTTTCGTCATTTAAATAATCTTCTACTTTGTAGTAACCCTTTATCATTAAACGTGATTTAATAAAAATCTTAAACTTATTTATAGGTAATTCAGTTACATTTTGTGGCAATTTATTAAATATTTTTATGCTTAGGCCCACAAATGAGCTACTTATCTTACCAAGTCTGAGTTTTGGGACGGCAAGTTTGTGTTTATTTCGTGTATTAAGACTATGAATATCCGATTTTTTATGAAATTCATCTATGTTTCTATGACTACATAGATGATGCAATCGAGAATGAATTTAGATGCTATGGTGAGTATATTTATTTCTTTAAATAATGCCTTGAGTAAGTCACGAGGTCTGAGGCCATATATGGATCGAATAGCCCTCTTCTGCAACACAAATATTGTTTGTATGTCAGAAGCGGTGCCCCATAGCAACAGACCGTATGACATAACACAATGAAAGTAACTCAAATAAACAAGCCTTGCCGTTTCAATATCAGTCAGTTGCCTTATTTTCCTAACTGCGTATGCAGCTGAACTAAGCCTTCCCGCCAGGGCAGATATATGAGGACCCCATTGGAGTTTAGAATCTATAGTTATGCCCAAAAAGGTTGTGGAATTAACGAATTCAATATTTTCGTTATTCATAAGTATATTAGCGTTAATTTGTCGAACGTTAGGCATTGTAAACTTTTTTGGGCATTTAGTTGTAAATTATTGAACCAATGCAAAACTTGTGAGAGAGTATTATTTACATCGTCATAGGAACCTTTGTGTCTGTCGATTTTAAAAATTAAGAACGTATCATCCGCAAATAACACTGTCTCACATAGGCCTTCAGTATAATAGGGAAGGTCATTTATGTAAATTAAAAAGAGTAATGGTCCTAATATAGAGCCCTGGGGCACTTCCATAAGTAGAGGAGCGCCTGGAGAATTAATTACATTAATGCTAACTTGTTGTATTCTGTAACTAAGATATGACTTTAACAGTGTAGACTAGGGCAGGGTTCGTTGCACTGAAGAAATGAAAGCCGGAACTGTACTGAACTGAACTCATTTATTGCTTCTTCAATTCTGCGCCGACCTTCTGTCAAGATAGCGGTTCTGCCTACAACAGCTGATGTTTCGAGCTGCAGCCCTCAACAAGGGGGTGGAATGTAGACGGCAGAAAGAGACGGAGCATGTGTGGGAGCGAGATAGCAAGTGTCCACAGCGAGAGACAAGGACAGCCTCTAGAGGGAGCGAGACAGCAAGCAAAAACCTGGCCTATTTTTATTTACAAATTTGGTGCACAACTCGCGACTAGCGAAACGAGTAAAAACACACTTGGGAAATTCCCACTTCGTCTCGCTCTAACTTGAGGCTGTCTTCGTCCCTCGCCGTGGACGCTTGTTGTCTCGCTCCCTCTAGAGGCTGTCCTTGTCTCTCGCTGTGGACACTTGCTATCTCGCTCCCACACATGCTCCGTCTCTTTCTGCCGTCTACATTCCACCCCCTTGTTGAGGGCTGCAGCTCGAAACATCAGCTGTTGTAGGCAGAACCGCTATCTTGACAGAAGGTCGGCGCAGAATTCCGTGCGAGGTCTTCACGTCTGCAACTCTCACATGTCCATCTGGTCCCGGGTAGACTCGGTGTATTATTCCGCGTGGCCACACGTTGCGCGGCAAACTCCCATCTGCGATGACTACGACGTCTCCCGGCTGCAGCGGTGGTGTAGCGTTCTTCCACTTCTGACGCTGTTGCAGTGTCGGCAGGTACTCACGCAGCCAGCGAGTCCAAAACATGTCCGCCAGGGCTTGTACCACTTGCCATTGTTTTTTCGTGCATAAGTCCGACGAGTCGAATGTTCCTAGGCGCGTCGTGTTTGAAGCCGTCCCCAATAGCAGGTGGTTTGGAGTAAGGGCTACTGGGTCCTTAGGATCGACAGCCACATGAGTTAGCGGGCGGCTGTTTATGATGGCTTCAACTTCCGTCAATAGAGTGTGCAGGACCTCTTCTTTCGGCGCTCGTTCTCGAAGTATAGCTCGTAGTGCTGTTTTCGTAGAGCGGATGAGTCTCTCCCAGCATCCGCCCATGTGTGGTGATGCTGGCGAATTGAAGCTCCACTTGATGCCTCTGGTGGTGACCTCTTCTTTTAACTGGTGGGGCTTGAGATTTCTCACGGCGGTCTTCAGCTCGCGATCGGCTCCCACGAAGTTTGTTCCTCGGTCGCTGTAGATGACTTCTGGCTGCCCTCGACGTGCAATGAAGCGTCTCAGCGCCATGACAGCTGAGTCGGTGCTGAGTGATGCGGCGATTTCCAGATGTATAGCCCTGGTGGTCAAGCAGGTCAGGACTACTCCCCAACGCTTCTCACGTCTTCTCCCAATTGTCACCTCCATGGGACCAAAGAAGTCGATCCCACAGTGGCTAAAGGCTCGCCTGTGATGTGCCATTCTTCCCGTCGGCAGGTCACCCATCTTCGGTGGAGTTGGCTGTGCTCGTCTAACACGGCAAAGTTGACAAGATTTTGCCACACGTTTGACAGCAGGTCGCAATCCGATGATCCAATAATGTTCCCGTAGCAGATTCACGACGGTCTCGTTGTTGGCGTGAAGGGCTCTTCGATGGAGATGATGTACTAGTAACTCTGCGATCGGGTCGCGGCCATCCAGGATGATGGGGTGGCGCTCTTCAAATGGGAGATCGGCTGCCACTGGTCTTCCTCGGACGCGCAGTAGACCATCTTCAGTTATCATTGGATCGAGACTTCTCAGTCGGCTTTGCGGCGGCAGGTCTTCCCCCTTTGCTAATTTCTTTAAGTCTGCGGCGAAAGATGTCTCTTGCGACTGTTTCAATAGTTTTCGTTCGGCGTATTTGATGACCTCCCCCGAGAATTGAGTTCTACGAACCCACGCTGCTACGCGAGCCATGGTGCGTACAGCGCGAGTCCACGTCGAGAACGGTGATGCGTCGATGAGCGGTTTTGAGACTTCTGCTATCACATGTATTTGATTGGTTCGGAGTTCATTGACAGCTTCGGCGGGTAGATCTTCGATTATTTCGGTGGGCCATTTCTTTTCTGGTTCTCTTAGGAATGTAGGTCCAGAGAACCAAATGGATTTTTCCTTTATCCATCCCGTGCGGGTAGCTTCATCGGCTGGATTGTCTTCAGTTGGTACCCAGCGCCAGCTGTTGACGTCAGACTTCCTGTCTATCTCGGCCAGTCGATGTGCGACGAATGGTTTGTATTCTCGCGGGTTGGATCTTATCCACTGTAGTGTAGTCTTCGAGTCTGTCCACAGCGTGGTCTTGGTGATTTCCATGTCAGTGTCCTGTTTCACGGTAGCGGCTAGTCTGCAAACCAATACTGCTGCTTGGAGTTCCAATCTCGGTATGGACACTATCTTCACCGGTGTGACTCGAGCTTTTCCTGAGACGAGAACCACGTTCTTGTCTTCGTCCATCAGGTATGCGACGGCAGAGTAAGCTTTTTCACTTGCGTCTCCAAATACGTGAAGCTCCACAGTTCGAGTACGCAATCCGTACCATCTCGGTATCTTCAAATCTCGTAACTGCTGCAGATCACTCAACCATCTTTTCCAATCGTGAAAGCATTCTTCGTTTATGTTTTCGTCCCACTGCGTACCCGCTCTCCAAATCTTCTGCATCAAAATGCGAGATGCGATCGTTAGTGGGCATATGAGTCCAAGTGGGTCGAAGAGACTCATGATGAATCTTAGAAATTCCCTTTTGGTAGGCACTCCGTTTCCTTCGGCGATCTCTTTCGGTATTTTCTTAAATGATAGATCGAACATGAGAGTGTCTTCCTTCGTTGACCACACGAGGCCTAGTGTCCTCTCGGTCTCTCCTCCAAGTTTAGAGAGACTGACACTTTCCGGTACGACGCTCGGTAGTAGTTTGCGTAACTCAGCATCGTTTGTCGTCCACCCCCTAATGTGGAAATTGCCGTGGCGGTGAATGTCAGTAATTTCTGTAATTAGTTTGAGTGCTGTGTCTACATCCTCGACGCTGTCGATGTAATCGTCCATGTAATGTCTTCTCTGGATGGCGTCTACCGCTCTCGGATGCGTGTTCTTAAACAATTCAGCGTTCCGATTCAAGACGTATATGGCAGAGGTAGGTGAGGACGCGGCTCCAAATATCATGGATGTCATCACGTAGGTGTCGGGCGTCCGTTGTCTATCTGTCCCCCTCCACAGGAATAATTGTGCTCCTTGGTCTTGCTCGGCTATCTTTACTCGTAAGAACA
Source organism: Glyphodes perspectalis (assembly GCA_951394215.1). NCBI lineage: Eukaryota > Metazoa > Arthropoda > Insecta > Lepidoptera > Crambidae > Glyphodes > Glyphodes perspectalis. The sequence continues at coordinate 4,881,530 of OX596224.1, forward strand.
TATCTTCAATGTCTGCTGTCATCGCTATTGGCTTCGCTCGGAACTTGAAGAGTGTCGCTAGCAGTGAATTGAGGAGGTCTGGTCCACTTAGTAAGTTGTCATTCAATGATGTGCCCTTGTAGGTGGCGGCAGCATTAAAGACCAGTCTCAACTTTCCTGGCTTGTTGACGTTTGTTACGCCGAAGTGAGGAAGGTACCACATGACTTCTGATTTGAGAGGTCCATCGATTTTCTTCGCGTATCTTCGTTCCAGGAGACGGTTGATTTGGGCTTGATAGGCTTGAGCGAAATCAGGGTTTCGATCCATCTTCCTCTCTATCCCGTGTAGCCTTTTCTCCGCATCTTTGTAGTTGTCGGGTAAGTCGATGTTGTCTCTCTTCCAGAGAAGTCCGATTTCCCAGCCTTCGTCGGTGAGCTTCGCGGTGTTCTCTAAGATGGATGTGGCTCTAACGTCTTCGCGATTGACTCGCTTTTCTTCCTTAATGCCAATGGAGTCTAACTCAAACTGCTTCTTCACAAGTTCGTTCAATTCACAGACATTGTTGACTTTCTCTATACAGCTTTCCGCACTTCCCATTGGCCCGTGCAGTACCCATCCCAACTGAGTGAGAGATGCTACCGGCTGTCCTGATTTTCCTCTTCTTATGTCACCCCCGACGATGAGATGCCAATTGTCTTGACCAATCAGGAGCAGAGGTTCAGCGTTAGTCATCTCAGCACAGTTGATATCACGCAGATGTTTGCACTGATTTATCAGCTCCGCGGGAATAGTCTGCGGTGGTAAATTGATGCCCTTGATGGTACGCATGGTTAGGGTGTGCTTCTTCTTGTTAGGTCCTTGTATTGTGACCTCAACACTTTTCGATTTCCTATCGATTACTGAATGTCCGCCGGCACTTACGATGTGTAGTGGCATCTTGGGTCCATTCATACTTTCCGCCATCGTACTATCTATAAGTGACACTGTTGCGCCGTCATCCAATAGTGCGAATGTTCGGCGTTCTATGTTACCGTCCATCACTGTAACAGGCACTACTTTCAGCAACGACGTCATTCTTTTGTTGCCAAGATTTGTCACTCTTTCCGCTTGTGGAGACTCACTAGCCACTTCGCTCTTTCTCGATGGCGCGTGTAATAGCGCATGATGTCCACCGTTACACTTAACGCACTTTTTCGCGTGACATGACATGCGGTTGTGTTTTCTTACAATGCACTTGAAACATAGTCTTTTCTTCTTCACGAAGTCCCATTTCTTGTCATGTTCCATCTCGACAAATTTGTCACAGCTTGGCAACTTATGTTCACCTTGGCACAACTCGCAGCTTGTAGGCTTTTGTTCGCTGACTTCCATGACTCTGTGTATGATCCTTGCTGGACGCACTATCGTTTGCTTGTTCATTGTTCTAGGCATGTAAGTCTTAGACTGAGTCCTGCTTAAGTCTGTAGACACCACAAATGCAGATGTGTCGGCCAACTCTTCCAAGAAATCCACTAAGATGGGCAGAGTAGGCGAAACTCGCAGGTCTAGGTTTTTCTCTATGGAAACTCGGCGCGCGAACTTACTATATTCTGTACGTTGCGACGGTGTTAGCTTGTCCAGTAGCTTTTGCACAAGTTGATGATTATTCAAATATTCATCAGCCTTGATGTTTCTTAGCGTCGATACACATGAGCGAACTGCTGAGCTGAAGTTCCGTAGCGCTTCGCTGTCGTTATCGTTGACATTAGGTAGACTTCGTATTTTCTTTATTGCACATTGTATCAATGTATGCGGGTTTCCGAACGTGCGATCTAATACTTGGATCAACTCGTTGGGATCGGTGCTAGTACGCAACAAATCTTCAATCAATTCCTTCGCCTTTCCGTGAATGGCCATTTGAATTCTCGCTATATTCTCGGATGGCTGAAAGTCGTACATAGCAGTAGAATCTTCATATCTTCTCTTGAAGAAAAGCCATTCTGCAGGGTCCCCGTTGAAATGCGGTAACTCGTAGAAGGCGCGAGGAGTGGGTCGCGGCTTCGCAATAGTTCGCAATGCTGTTGCCAATTCTTCTATGGCCTTCCCTGGTAGACGGCGTTCTCTCGATGCACTGCGTTCTCTCTCTGTTGCAGGCATTTGCTCCGTTGCTGGAGGTTGATTTTCTTTATCACGACGATGCGGTGTTTCCTTGATCACTTGAAACGGTGATTTCTCTACCCATTCCCCGACCAAAGCTTGTCGATCATGAATGGTCGTTGTTGCTGTTCGTCCTCGAACTCTTCCTCAGCGTTTAATTCGGCTAGCTGCATCGCTTTTTTAATTTGAGCTAGGCGCTGTTGAGATTGAAATAGCTCCAGCTCCGCTTCATATTCAATACGGCGGCGCGCTGCTTCTCGCTGGGCACGGCTCGATCGAGACGACACACTTTGAGCGGCGATAGTGACGACGGGACGGGGGCGCAAGTGCAAGGGTGCGCGTACTGTAGTCTCCAACGGCGTACTTGCAGTACCGCTGACCGGCCCCAAGGTGTGGTCGTGCACTCTTCCTCCTTCCAATGGGATTTCAGCGACGTTGACCTCCGGGTTCCCTTGTCGGTTGGACGTGGATGGCGACTGCACGCAGAGTTGCGACGTCGTAGCGACGCCCGAGTCTGTGGCCGGTTGCAACAAACTCCTCATACCGGGCGTTATTAATTCCCGCTGTTGACGTAACTCTTCCATCGCGTTTATCCTCCTCGCACAGCTGACCGGGCCTTATATCTTGAGGGCGCGTCGTATCCTCCCTTTGGATCCGCTCTTCCAGTCCGACGTTTCGCGACTTACTACGGGTTGACATCGACATGACGTCACACTTCACTGGTATATACCTCACTTGATATGTACACTACGCTGGCACACAACACTTCCCTGGTACATACACTTAACTGGTATATGCACTTCACTTGTTATGTACACTATACTTGCACATACACTTGGTACATACGCTTCACTGTTTTGCTCACTATGCTGGCACAAACACTTCACTGGTTATGCGCACTATACTGTGGCACAAACACTTCACTGTTATTGTGCACCATACTGTGGCACAATCACTTCACTGATTTCTTCAGTAATCCGCCAAAACTTTCTTCAGGATCCGGCTCGAAGGACCAAAACTTTGTAGACTAGGGCAGGGTTCGTTGCACTGAAGAAATGAAAGCCGGAACTGTACTGAACTGAACTCATTTATTGCTAAAACCTGGTCTATTTTTATTTACAAATTTGGTGCACAACTCGCGACTAGCGAAACGAGTAAAAACACACTTGGGAAATTCCCACTTCGTCTCGCTCTAACTTGAGGCTGTCTTCGTCCCTCGCCGTGGACGCTTGTTGTCTCGCTCCCTCTAGAGGCTGTCCTTGTCTCTCGCTGTGGACACTTGCTATCTCGCTCCCACACATGCTCCGTCTCTTTCTGCCGTCTACAAACAGACTTAATGCACAACGTTAGAGATACCATAATGCTGCAATTTCAAAAGCAAGGTTTCATGATTATGTTCACGCACGGAGTGCGTGACGTAGAAGCTGCGATTGCGCGGCCGCGCGGGGCAAGCAAGACCGGACGCCACTTCACCGTTGGGCGGCTTCCAAGACACTCGCGTCCCATACATTTAATTACTTGCCGATGTATACAGTTATTTTATAGTTACAGTACAATTTTATTCTACCCAAAAATACAGTCCACTCATTTAAACCCCAGACCTTAACATGGTCCTTCTACCGAAATAACGGCCAGAAATATAAGGAAGATATCGTGCAAATTGAACTTTGATCCCGACGCCGACGTGTCTACCGCTCAACAAGTCACCGTTCCAGTTTGGAGTGAAGTCATCATCGTGGAATGGTTAAGGACCTCTGTGAGTTCGTTCCATTTTCCTTTTCCTTTTATAATTTTCCTGTTTTCAAATGTATTTAAAAATATTTTTACGATCTACATCCACCGCCCTCTTCGCCTCCATTTTGTTTTAGTGAAATAGTTGCTATCGTTCTAGTGTGTAAATACTATTTAAATTTATTAATATCGCCTTGCTTCACACGCTTAATTGCTCTATTCATAAAAGAAACCGGTCTCAGACGGGTTTGCAATACGCCCGGCCGGCAGGCCATTTTTTTTGCACGCTGACGCACTTTTCTTTTGTTCTCGTATCAGCTGTGAATCTACCTGCTGCCGACTGACCCATATTTTATTGCAAGCTAACGGTTCTTTTAATAGCTGTGCATTATATTTATTTTTCTTCGCACTAATATTTTTTTAATAATTACCCTTAAATTTTTATTATTCATTATGGATTTCGAAAAGCTAATAAAACAGCGCAGTGGCATAAAAGCTAAGCTTACTAATTTTGAAAAATACCTCAATCTTCTTTCTTCTTCTAAAGTAATATCAGAATTACAACAAATAGATTTAGAGGGACGCTTAAATAAATTTGAGGCACTATACGACATTTACGATGCATTACAGATGGAGATCGAGTTAGCTTCAGAGGAAGCTGATGACGAGTACGTAGAACGAGACCAGATTGAGGAGCGATATCATTCGCTACTCGCAAGGGCTCGTAGCCTGCTGAAGGTCAGCGCTCAGCGTAGGAATTCGGACGCAGGCTCTGAAATGGACTCGAAACCAGGTGCATCGTTTAAAAATAATTTTGTGCGCTTACCTAAAATTGATTTACCACAATTTGACGGGAGTTATCAGTACTGGTTAGAATTTAGAGACACCATTATTTCACTTATTCACAGGAGTGATTCTATCGATAATATTAGTAAGTTCCACTATCTGCGTGCATCACTAAAGATCGTGCTGCAGAAATAATTAAAAACATTAATTTTAAAGATGACCATTACATAATAGCTTGGGACTTATTGTGTGATCGATACAACAACGACCGCCGCTTACTAAATAATAATTTACACGCTTTGCTTGACGTTGATCCGGTTTTCAAAGAATCATCAATATGTTTACGTCATCTTGTTAACGTAATAAATAAAAATATTCGGGCACTTAAAGCACTACAGGAGCCTACAGAGTATTGGGATACTCTTATAGTATTTATGATGGCTAGAAAACTGGATTCTACAACAAGTAGGCACTGGCAGGAGTATTGCAATGCTCAGTCAAAATCACCTACTCTGTTACAATTTACTACATTCATTAGTAACAAGGCAGACATGTTAGAAAGCTTAGAATTTACTCAAAGCAAACCAAATGCACATTTTAGTAACAAACAAAAAAGTTTTATAACTTCAACTAATAATAGGGAAAATATGTACAATAATAATAAACAGGAAATTAAAAACAACAACTTACAAACAAAGTATTTACAAAATAAATCAAAATGTCCTTTGTGTTCTAAAGATCATTTTTTATATTCATGCGATTTGTTTAAAACTTTACCTATCGAATCACGCATACATAAAGCAAATGAATTCAAGGTCTGTCTAAACTGTTTGCGCTCTAGTCACACGACCAAGAAATGTCGATTATCTGGTTGTAAATATTGTAAGGCCAGACATAATACACTCTTGCATGTTGAACCGACTGAGCAACCTTACCAGGACCCCATGCCTTCAACCTCTAATAGTGTCGCCTTGCCAATCAATGCTTCTAACAGTGTTGTCTTATCAGCTGATACTATACACCATACTAGCGCACCCAATGTATTGCTTTCCACAGCTATCGTGAAAGTGGTGAGCAACAACGGCGAAAGGACTAACGCCCGAGTCCTGCTCGACAACGGCAGCACGGCGAACTTCGTAACGGAGAGCCTCTGCACCAAACTGGGTTTGTCAAGACGTAATGCGTCCTCCACTGTGACAGGTATCAACCAACAGTCTTCTATTAGTACACAGTCTTGTAATCTCAGTATTGAGTCTTCTAACGGTGACTATAAGTGTAATTTGGACTGCCTCGTTTTACCTGAAATCACTAAACTTTTGCCCTCTTCTTTTGTAAATACGGAGAATATTCCTATACCGTCGAGTCTCTGTTTGGCCGACCCTACATTTAATATTCCATCCGTTATCGACATCCTTGTAGGGGCGGAAGTCTTTTGGAGCGTCATAGGTACTGCGTCTATTAACCTGGGAAAACGAATGCCTAAATTGTGTGAAACAAAATTAGGTTGGATTGTGTCTGGATCTGTTCCTCAATCACGCCCATCCCTTCAAAAGCGTTCACATTTTTGTAATTTTTCCAACCCCATAACGGCGGCACCAGATCTAACAAAGTTTTGGGAGTTAGATTCTATTTCTCCTAAGCACTGTCTATCGCAAGAAGAACGCGCTTGCGAAACAAGTTTCGAACAAAACACTGTTCGAACAAAAGACGGTAAATTTATAGTCACCATGCCTTTAAAGGATCGTCCTAATGTATTAGGTGACTCATTTAATATGGCAAAACGCCGTTTCTTATCTTTAGAACGTCGATTTCAACGCGATCCTGATTTCAAAGCCAAATATATTGACTTCATGGACGAATATAAACGTCTGGGTCACATGACTGAAATCATAGATTCATCAAGGCCCCATTCGAATAACTATACCGAATTCTTCATACCACATCACGGAGTTATTCGAGAGTCTAGTTCAACAACACGTTTACGCACTGTATTTGACGCTTCTGCCACTTCTTCTTCTGGAGTATCATTGAACGATCTTCAAATGGTTGGACCAAAGGTACAAGATGATCTTTTATCAATCTTATTAAGATTTCGGCAACATAAATATGTTATTTCCGGCGATGTCGAAAAAATGTATCGCTGCATAGAAGTGACACGTTCACAAAGGTCTCTTCTACAAATTCTTTTTAGGAAAGATCCCAGAGAGCCTTTAAAAATATACAGACTCAATACCGTCACCTATGGAACTGCATCCGCTCCTTACTTAGCCACAAAATGTCTAGTCAGTCTAGCGACCAGAGGTTCCACAAATGACGTCCAATCGGCAATCTCTCGTGATTTTTACGTAGACGACTATTTAGGCGGAGGCCAGACTATCCCTCAGACGGTACAAATGGTGACTGAGATCGATAAAATTTTATCATCAGCCCACTTTCATTTAAGAAAGTGGCAGTCCAATAGCCCTGAAATTTTAAAAGCTATAGGAGCTTCGTATACCTTAAATAAATCCAATTCTTTAGACCTTTCAGATCATATTACATCATCCAAAACCTTAGGTCTTCATTGGTTATGTAACTCTGACGACTTATCATTTTTAATAAACATAACACCTGCAAATGTGATAACTAAGCGTCACATTCTATCTGTTATAAGCCAAGTATTTGATCCCCTTGGATTAGTTGGTCCCTGCATTGTTGAGGCCAAAATAATAATGCAACGATTATGGGTCGAACAACGTGGATGGGATGATGTAGTTTCATCTGACATAATCGAAATGTGGTCGACTTTTGTTCGAACACTTCCTGAATTGAACCATTTAAAAATTCCTCGGTGGGTTTCTTCTAACTTGGCTATAAAGCATGAACTTCATATATTTTGCGATGCGTCTGAAAAAGCATATGGCGCATGCATTTATGTTCGCTCTTTATGTGACGATGGTTTCACAAAAGTTCAGCTATTAGTGTCTAAAAACCGTATAGCACCAATAAAAACAATAACGATTCCTCGTCTCGAACTTTGCGCTGCACTATTGGGGGCAAGACTGTGTACTACCGTATTAGGCTCCCTTACAATTCCGATAGACAGATGTTTGTTCTGGAGTGACTCTATGATTGTGTTGGGATGGTTAAATACACCATCAAATCAGCTCAAACCATTTGTACGTAATAGAGTCAATGATATTCAGGAAAACACTACCGGTCACAAGTGGAGGTACGTACCGTCGAAAGACAATCCGGTGGATCTCGTTTCGCGCGGGGCGAGGGCCGATTCCATCGGCGTTTGTTCACTATGGTGGTCAGGCCCTAATTTCTTGCAAAGCTGCGAAAGCAGCTGGCCTGACATGCCCTACAATAGCGTGAAACAGGATCTTCCTGAAGTAGTATCATCACATTTGGTAGATAGCTGTTCATCTAGTAGTACTAATCACTCAATAATTCAATCATTAATTAATTATTATTCTAATTTCAATAAATTACACAAGATAGTAGCTTACATCTATAGATTCATCCATAATTTAAAAAACCCTCATCATAAATTGCATGGTGTGCTTTCTAAAGATGAATTAGATAATGCTTTAACGTGTTTACTACGCAGTGCTCAAGCAGAGATGTTTCCAGGAGAGTACAATGTACTCCAGTCGGGAGGATCTTTGCCGCGCAAAAATAGATTAATTTCATTGACACCATTCCTGGATCTAAAAGGAATTATACGTGTAGGCGGCAGGTTAAACAATTCTCCATACGAATACAATACAAAGTATCCAGCTTTACTCTGTAGTAAACACAATTTTACTAAATTATTATTTCAAATGCAACATAAACAACTATTACATGTAGGCCCACAGTCATTACTGGCAAATATGCGACTCAATTATTGGCCATTAGGCGGTAGGAATCTTGCTAAAGCTGTGGTTAAAAATTGTTTAAAATGCTTCAGATTTAAGTGCCAAAATATTCAGCCTATAATGGGCCAACTTCCAAGCACTAGGACAAACCTTGAATTCCCCTTTTTTAATTGTAGTGTTGATTATGCCGGCCCTGTACTGATAGCTGACCGGAAAGGTAGAGGTTGTAAGCTCACAAAATCATACCTATGCATCTTTGTTTGTCATGCTACAAGAGCAGTCCATTTAGAACTGGTCACTGACCTTACCAAAGAGGGTTTCATCGCTGCGCTTAATCGTTTTACGTCTCGTCGCGGTAAACCTCACAGTATTCTATCTGACAATGGCACGAATTTTGTTGGGGCTAGTAATGAGTTGCAAAGATTTTTTACCGACTCTGATGTTGCATCTGAAATCGCACAGCAGGGCATCAGGTTTGTTTTTGCTCCTCCCTATTCACCTCACTTCAACGGCATAGCTGAAGCTGCCGTACGATCTACGAAACACCATTTAAAGAGGTTGTTAGGACTTACTAACTTCACATACGAAGAACTAGCAACCTGTTTATGTAAAATAGAGGCCGTTTTAAATTCACGTCCTTTAACCCCTATCTCCTCTGATCCTTCTGACCTTTCCGTACTCACCCCTTCCCATTTTTTGATTGGGCGAACACTCACGTCTATACGTCTCCACAGGTTCATGACAAAAACATCAGCAGCCTCCAGCGATATCAACGGATCGACTATATTCGACAGCACTTCTGGCAGCGTTTCTCTAACGAGTACATTTCCTTGCTTCAGCAAAAAACTAAATGGTCGGTCGCTTCAGGGCAGCTTGAAGAAGGAATGCTAGTGCTCATCCGAGACAAAAGGCTTCCACCACTGGTTTGGGCGCTCGGTCGGGTTATACGAACCTACGCAGGCGTTGATGGCATCACACGAGTGGCGGATCTTAAGACGAAGAGAGGAATAGTCACCAGAGGCTACAATAATATTTGCCCTCTTCCCTTTGAAGAAGTCAACAGGCGGGAGGATGTTCACGCACGGAGTGCGTGACGTAGAAGCTGCGATTGCGCGGCCGCGCGGGGCAAGCAAGACCGGACGCCACTTCACCGTTGGGCGGCTTCCAAGACACTCGCGTCCCATACATTTAATTACTTGCCGATGTATACAGTTATTTTATAGTTACAGTACAATTTTATTCTACCCAAAAATACAGTCCACTCATTTAAACCCCAGACCTTAACAATTAACACAATCAAAAGCTTTAGATAAATCACAAAAAATACCTATAACATCCTTTTTATGTTCCCAAGCATCAAAGATATGTTTAGCAAGTGCTACTCCCGCATCAGTGGTGGATCTGCTTTTGGTGAAGCCAAATTGTTTGCTATGTAACAGATCATTTTGTTTAAAGTAAAACAGTAACTGATTTAATATTACTTTTTCAAAAAATTTACTAAGTGCTGGCAAAATAGATATTGGTCTAAAATTGGAAGGGTCATTTTTATCCCCCGCCTTAAATAAGGGTATAACTTTACTGAATTTCATGAAATTTGGAAAATTGCCTGTGTCTACGCACTTATTAAAGATGACAGCTAAATGAGAGGCAATGATATATATAATTTTTTTTTTTAAATATCCACTGATGTGTGTGTGCGTGCGTGCGTGCGTGCGTGCGTGCGTGCGTGCGTGCGTGCGAGTGTTTCATGTGTGAGCGATTATTCCAGAAGGCATTCAGTTTAATAATAATAATAATAATAATAAATTCTTTATTTGCCATAATTTAAAAGCCCTGATACATTTCTCTATGACTCCCACACTAGGCTGAGCCTGTATCGTGGGGGCCAAATCTGAGTAGATACCAAATAACAATGTGGCTATTTGTCAAAGTTACCAGTTGCGTAGGTATTAATGGCATACAAGAAGACAAAAAGCTAAGAGTGAGCAAGTTTAAACTTACAAAAATTAAAAATATAGAACATAAAAAAAAAAAGTAATAATAATAACAATTGTGAATAGCGCTGTTTGTGTGATGTGTGTAATGTATATGTTAAGAGGAATTATTTGCATGTAACATGTACTTGAATGGAGTGAGGCATAAGTGGTAGCCCTACGATTTTACTCTTGGGATTGAATTACAGTGTTACGGAGCCACTGTCGTTCACCACCTCTATAAGTAAATCCTATGCCATGACCCTTAAAATTTCCTCAGACTGTTCATAATCCAAGTTTAGTAAATGCTTAAAAACCTTAGATTTTGCCTCATAGGGTTGGCAGTGCTTTATGTTACATACGTTAACCAGTTTATTGTAGATGTACGGGAATCCCCCCCGCCGGGGTCCTCGGTTTGTCGTACCGGGGGGGCTCAGTAGGCCCTGCCATGGCAGGGCTGAAGCGAAGAGGGACCCCGAGGTGAGCCGCGACTGCACAAATGGCATACGGGCAGTTGCGGCGGTCCGGCTGTAACCTCCGCAGCCGGACCAGGGTTGCCGAGGAAGAGGAGGAGCGGAGTGTTTTCGTTGCTCGCCTCCCTATCCTCGGCAACCCGACAGGGGCGCGCTGGGTCGCGTCGTGGTGGGTCGCGGAGGGATTGAGCGTCTCGATGCTCTCCCTCCGCGACGACAGGGCTCTGCCCTCAATTTGGGTCGCCGGGTGGAAGGCGGCCCCCTCTGGCGAGACGCTCTCCGCGTGCCCTCTGACTTAGCAGAGGGCACAGCGCGAGAGTGGGCCCACGACGCCGGTCTCGGGGACGATCGGCGTCTGAATCCTGGGCGGAGTAGTTGAGACATGCTGGGTGGCCTGGCATGTCTCGACGCGCGCGCGTGCTCGGTGCTGTGCATCCGACGACTGATGGCGTGGGCTGCACAGCATCGACCACCGCCGCGCGAGGTGAGCCGCGCAGCGCGGCACGCGCACTACCGGAGGAGTTGTTGTATAGTCCCGACAGTGGGGATACCGGCTCCTCCGGAACTGCGCCGATGGAGGCCACCTTGGGGTTTAGTCGGTTCGAGTCCGACACACCGCCCTCTGGATCCCCGTCCGGAGGGTGACGGCTCGTGGGAGTTCCCCAAGTAAAAAAAAAAAAAAAAAAAAAAAAAAAAAAAAAAAAAAAAAAAAAAGATGTACGGGAATAAGAACGTTCCAAAACGTTGTGCAAAGGCAGTTTAACTTCAGGCGTAGGAATCTTAAAAGTTCGTTTCTTGAGCTCTTGTAAATGAATAGTCCTACCACTTTCCTGTGCACAAACATTGAGGCCCTCAATAGAAACAATCTGCGAACGCTTAGGACTTGGGCATCTAGGTATAATTGCGTAGTTGGGAAGCGTCTTGGTTTCCCCAGGGCCACCTTCAGAACCGCTCTTTGAGCTCTTTCAAGGGTAATCATCACCGAAGAAACCACACCACCCCAAACAAGGATACAATAATTGATGAGTGACTGACACAAAGCGAGGTATACAGATTTCAGTACACTACCATCAGTAGCCTCCCTCAACAACTTCATCATATATATCAACTTCCGCACCCTGGCTGATGTAGCTGATATATGTTGCTTAAAATTGAGCTTTTCATCCATGACGATGCCCAGGTACTTTAGTGAGTTGGCTCTATCTATTTGACTACAGTCACAGTTATAAGTTAAACCCAGACCGAATGCCGTGCAATAGTGCTTGTGCACTTTTATGTTTGATAGTTGCGGAGGGGGCCTGGATGCCGATGTCTTGTGAAAGCACAAAAACTGTGTCTTGGCAGTGTTCAGAGTTAGGATATTATAGCTGAGCCATTTCTGTATCCTCCGCAAACCCACAGCAGCCATGTCGTGAGCCTCGAGCCAGGACTGGCCATGAAATATCAAAGCTGTATCATCAGCATAACAAAAGACCTCACAATTCTGTAGCTGGACTGACATCAGATCGTTAACATAAGTGATGAACAGTTTCATTGTAATCTATGCAATTTAGCCATTCATTTAACTGCAATTTTATTTGAGGATTGGTCAGCTTGTATATTTCCTTGTACCTAAAGTTGAAATAGTTGTAAACATGTGTTGCTACAAAATTATAGTGTCGTCTTGCGAATGTACTTCTTACCATGGGAGTGGGAAACTTAAAAATTCTTTTCTTTGGGACAGGTATTGTAGGTACAGTAAAACGATGGTACCTGCGAACACTTTGGTAAAGAAATATCTTTGTGACACTGTGTACCTTGGCGTTACTATACAACAGTGAAGTTGGATAACGAAATGGAAGCGAAAACATAGCTCTCAGGATAAAGCGTTGTGCACGTTCCACTTCAATTAAATGTGACTTACAGGCGCCACCCCATGAACAAATCCCGTAGCTAATAGTAGATTCATACATCGCTTTGTAAACCTGCATAAGTAATTTTGGACATGCTATATTTCTTAAGCTTTTAAACATATATACCAGTTTTCTAACATTCTTTGTCAATTGCGATATTTGCAGTTTCCATTGTAACTTGTCATCTATTAATAAGCCCAGATATTTAACGCTGTTGGATTTCGTAAGATAGGGACAGCTACAGTTAGTCGAATTGCTGCCACCGGTAGACCGTGAACAAGTAGCAATGTGCAATTTTAAAGAGAAGTCCGCTGGAGGTCTGGATGCATTTGTTTTAGAAAAACATAGGTATTTGGTTTTTTGTACATTTAACGATAGAAGACTATTTTCAAGCCAAGATGATATTATATCTAAGGCTTCGACCGCAACGTGCCTTAGATTATCCCATGATTTCGAATGGAATAAAATAGCTGTATCATCGGCGTACATGGTAAGTTCAACTTTGTCAATTTTTAAATCACACAGTTCATTGATATAGACCAAAAATAAAGTAGGGCCCAATGTACTACCCTGGGGAACTCCATATGAGCACTGCATATCTTCACTAATGTGACCGTCCACTCTAACACACTGCGTTCTATTAGTCAAATAACTTTGAAACCATGCCAGCGCCAAACCTCTTATTCCCATGTTTTGTAGGCGTTGCAGAAGAATTTGAATCGAAACAGTGTCGAATGCTTTTTGAAGATCTATAAAGACACATAGGCACTTTTGACCACTATCCACGTATTTGGTTATTTGTGCCGTCAATTTAAGTGTGGAGTGTTCAGTGGATTTGCCCTTCCTAAATCCGAATTGATTAGCAGAGATAAGTTTATTCGTTTCTAGGTAACCGACAAGTCTCTTATTCAAATTTTTTTCTAAAATTTTGGAAAGCGTACTAAGTAGAGATATGGGCCCATAATTCGTAGTCAGGGCTTTATCGCCTGTTTTAAAAATAGGTGATACAGTTGCCTTCTTAAATATTTCTAGGAATGTACCAGAGGAAAGGCTCAAATTACAAAGAAAAGCGATCGGTTCCACTAGGGTTTTGTTACAGAGTTTAAACAATTTGGTTGGAATTTGGTCATGTCCAGACGCGCTGTTTGTTTTTAATTTTGCAATGATGCCTGTTACCTTGTTTCGGTCTGTTGGAAATAGAAGCATTGAGTTGAGCGGGCCATCAGTCTTACTATTTTCATGCGCCAATTCAGCTTCACTTGTTTTAAGGTTCCGTAAAAGTTCACTTGCTAGATTCTGTCCTATACATGTAAAATATTTGTTAACCATATTGAGTGAGGCAATTGGATTTTTTTCTATTTTTGAAAGTTCTATAGGTTTTACTTTATTATTGCTGATATTGCTGACTTCTTTAATAATTTTCCATATTTCTCTGTTGTTTCCTAAATTCTTATCCAGTTGATTTTGATAGTAATGTCGTTTCTGTTTTTTTATATTTTTTTTACATATATCTCTATACAACGTGTAATGTTAAATGCGCAAAACCTCAGACACCCCAAATGATTTTTAATACAATTGACCTAATTATGAGAGATTTTTATTTAAAAAAAAATGTTTAAAGATTTTATGTGATGTTTTAGTTTTACTGGCACTTCTGATCATTTATTGTGTCTGTGGACGACGCTCTGTCGAAAGCGAAGTCGGTAGATATATCGCCGGGCCGCTGCGCCGCGCTGACATTATTATTATTACTATCTACGCTCATAAAGCAATAAGGTTATCCTTGAACAGTGATTTAAATGTTTCCATTTTTTTTTTTTTTTTTGCTCTTTGACGCTCGTCACACAGTTAACTTAGTTAGAAATTGTCTCTTGAACATTAATTATTAAAAGTATAGTTAAATTGTACCGATTGCCAAAATACTTTGTGAAGTTATAAACAAGTATATTGTCCATGTATTACGCTAATAAAATCATTAATCAACAAGTGAATAACACTGTTCGAACATCTGGGTGAAGCATTTACCGTGTCATCACCGGCTCGCCGCCATTGCGCCCGGGACGTGAATCGTCGCATCACCGCAGGTAACTTTCACGGTTACGCGCTACGCATAAATACCAAATTCGCGCGCACCCGTTCACCGCTCGACACTATTCCGCCACCGCGCATGCGCCGTCGAAATCACCAAAGAGTATTAAAACACAGAGTGGTATATTCGCATCTGATGCGGACTTATGTTGCGGAATAACAAGATACGGATCGTGATATTTAATTAAGGAATTTCCTAGTATATCTCACTTAGAATTAATTGGCCGACCTCAAAATGACATCCAAATGTATAAAATGTAGTAATGAAATTATGAGTAAAGAAGCTTTAATTTGTTCTCTGTGTAATAGAAAATATCACCTAGATTGCACTATTGTATCAGTGAAAAGATTTCTGTTGATGAACGCCGAAAATAAAAAAAGCTGGAAATGCTCATCTTGCGTCAATATAAAAAATAAGACAGTGAATAAAGTTACCACGCATTATCAAGCATCAACATCTACGAGCAATAATACAAATATTACTTTACGGAAAAAGCTAACTAAATTACTTTAGTTAGCTTTTTTTTTACCTGCTACTTCACCATCTAACAGTATGGATACGACAACTGAGAGTACATTATCAGCTGGTGATACGATTTTCAATAGAAGCTGTCCAGAAAATAACATGCATATGTGGGAAGAGATAAAGGATCTTAAAGCGAAACTTGTGCACCTAGAAACAAGACTTGAAAGTGCAGAAAATGAAATTGGAAAACTGTTGTCTGAAAATTATTCACTGAAAGGCATAATATCTGCCAAAGATTCAAAAATTAACCAATTTACACAAATATCCCAATCTACGCCAAAAAGCCATAGTAAAACAGAGTCCCTATCACGGAAGGAAAATAAAACTTGTTTGCTAGAGGAAAACCCATCGGACTGTGCCTTGGCACCCTCAAAATCTAAAACCCAAAACCAACTGATTACTTCTACTCCGAAAGAAATGAAGACCGACTCACAAGGGACCCTCTCTACAATATCAGAAAAAAGACGTCGGATGTCAATAAACTCCTCTCCCCAAAAACTTGGACCCAAGATTTGTGTATTAAGTAGTAATAAATTTAATAAAACTAGATCCATAGCAATGTCATATTTAGGTGATAACCTGTGTCATTATCTCATGCCAAATTGTGGAATAAGGCAGCTAATTAAAGGTATTGATGCTAAATTGACAGACTTTACAATGTCAGATTACTGTATAATTCTTATAGGTGAAGACGATTTCAAGAGAACAACTAATTATTATTCATTAGTTAAGTACTTACGAGAAACATTAATAGAAATTAAACACACCAATATCTTGATATGTCTTCCTATCTACAAGTGTTGTGATTTTTCAAATCTATTTAATTGGAGAGTTGAGATTTTTAATAACGTATTATATACAGATATAATGACCCATGGGTATGCATATGTTATAGATTCTAATCGAAACCTAAAATATAATAGCACAATGTTTCACAGGACATTTGGAACCGTCAATAATCATGGCATAAAGTCCATATTTCAAAACGTCAAGAAGAAATTAAACGCGATTACAGAATATTACGGTCATAACTCTTTATATGATTATGACAAGAAAACGTCTCAGGATGTAACTTTTAAAGAAACCAATTTTTTTCGACGCTATTCTATTTAATAGTAGTTTAGGTATATTACACCAGAATATTGCCGGGATTCTTAGTAAACAAGAAGATTTATATTGCTCAATATCCGATCTTAATGAAAAGGGCATTCACGTGGATGCACTATGTTTAAGTGAAACAAACATTATAGAAGGTTCTGAATTTAATTTAAAATTAAAAAACTTTGAAGTTGCTACTTCCTTTTCTAGGAAAAATAGAAAAAAGGGAGGCGTTTGTATTTTGGTTCGAAAAGATACTGATTTTACAATTATAAAAGAATTAGAAGAAATTTCTCAACCTTATAGCTTCGAATGTTGTGGGATAAATATAAATAGATATAATATAATACTAATATGTATATATACGAACAAAACGCCGTCTTCAACCAGTTCAATATTCTTTCATAAATTGAGTGAGATGCTAGAGACAATATGTAAACATGACAGGAAAAAATATGTCATATGTGGTGACCTAAACATTGACCTCATGAAGGATTCTAAAATTTCAATCGAGCTTAAAAGAATATTTGAAATTTACAACTTGCAGGCGGCCATTCAAAGCCCCACTAGAATTACTGCAATGTCAAGTACATGTATTGATCACATATTCACAAATGTTGAGGGTGGTCAAGCTCGCGTTCATGATTTAGGTTTGTCGGATCACACGGCTCAATCATTTCTGATTCCTATTACTAAGCGTGTACATTCGCCAGTAAAATGGTGGTATGAATATAGAAAAGATTATTGTAAAGATAATCGTAGGAAATTCCAAGAATGCCTGTCATCGCTTTCCTTTTCCGAAGTATTCGATACAAAAAATGCATCACAGGCATTTAATGTGTTCTATGATTTATTTATTCTTTTTTATAACCTATGTTTTCCTATAAATAAAATTAAAATTTCAAATAAAAATGTAACATCAAAATGGTTAACAAAAGGTATTAAAAAATCTTGTAAAAATAAGAGAAAATTATATCTCACATGTAGACATCATAAAAATTATAAAAATTTATACAAAAAATATTCACAATTATTGAAAAAATGTTTAATTACTTTTCAAAAGTCAGAGAATTTAAAATATATAAATAATACAAATAATACTTGCAAGTCTGTATGGAAAATCATAAAAAAATATACAACACCGGATTTTAACAACAAATGTGTAGAGAAAATAACTGTAAATAACTCTGACATTAAAGATCCGCAAGTTATTTCTAATATCTTCAATGAATATTTTATAAACGTTGTAAAAGATAATTGTGTCGATACTGTAATGGATAACATTCAAATGGACAATATCGAACAAACTATATTCTTAAATCCAGTTGGTATAGATGAATTAAATAAGATAGTTAGAGCATTAAAAAATTCCAATTCAGTAGGGTATGATGATATGAGGACCGACATTATAAAAGATGTCATAACTCACATAGCAGTTCCTTTTTTGTATGTAATTAATATATGCTTAGTTCAAGGTACATTTCCTGATGCATTAAAAAAATCAGTTGTAAGACCATTGTACAAGAAAGGCGACAAGTCTAAAATAGATAACTATAGACCGATTACCCTAATACCTATATTTTCTAAGATCTTTGAAAAGGTAATTTACAGTAGACTTAGTAAGTTCTTTGAAAAAAACAATATTATTACTGAAGAGCAAAATGGGTTTAGAAGGGGTAGGAATACTTCATTGGCTACATTTAAACTAATTCGTCACATAATGGCTTGCATTGATCGGAAGATACCAACTACTGTTATATTTATGGATATGAGTAAAGCTTTTGATTTGGTATGTCACCAGCGACTACTCACAAAATTATCAAGGTATGGCATACGAGGACCAGCTTTTGAATTGATAAAATCATATTTAAGTGACAGAACACAATGTGTCGAGTTAAAAAGGTATTGCACTAAATTAAAAACCGTTTTAGCATATAAATCTTCTTACGCTAATAATAATTTTGGTGTACCACAAGGTAGTATCCTGGGACCTTTGCTTTTCTTGCTCTACATAAACGACTTGCCAAAACATGTATCGCAGGAGTGTATTTTATTTGCAGATGATACAACTCTTGTGATTGAAAGTAAAGATGTGACCACATATAACGATGATGTAAATAGGATATTGTCCCAGGCTACATTATGGCTCAAATCGAATAATTTAAAATTAAATACGGAAAAAACGAAATACATACAGTTTCGAACGATTAAAGGTACTCCACATCCCTTAAATATTACTGTTGATGGTGACCGCATAGAGGAAGTTCAACTAATTAAATTCCTAGGCATAAATATTGATTGTCACTGTAATTGGAAGGCACACATTAATATTGTATGTACTAAAGTCAATAAATTTGTATATGCCTTAAGAAAAGTTAGTAAGGTAGTCTCTATAAAAGCTGCACTTACAGCTTATAATGGATACGTTGATTCCGTGCTACGATATGGCATAATTTTATGGGGAAATTCTGTAGACATCCATAACATATTTATTATACAAAAGCGATGTATACGGGCCATATTTGGTATTAAAAAAACGGATTCATGTCGTCCATTCTTTCAAAAATATAATATTCTTCCAATTCCTTGTTTGTACATTTATGAAATAAGTTTATTCGTATTTAAAAATAAATCTCTTTTCTTAGACAAAAGAGATGTCACGAGTAGAAATATTCGTTCTCAATATGCATGCCAACTACATAAACCGTTTGTAAAACTGTCTGTAGTGTCTAGAAATGCTTTTATCATGTGCATAGATATTTACAACAGATTACCAATTCGCTTTAAAAATAACAATTTAAGTTTATATGAATTTAAGAAACTAATGAAAATGTGGTTATTAAGTAATTGTTTTTATAGCCTCAATGACTTTAAACAACATACAATCAGACAAATCTGTTAAATTGTTGTGTTCTATGTTATATTTTTATTTTTTTGTTTTTATCTCTATAAACTGTGTATACACCTGAAAAGGTAGGATTTGGCGATCTTCATAAAAAGCAACTTCTACTGTTAACTACGTACCCAAATTTATACACAATAAAGTTCATTTCATTTCATTTCATTTCATCACACTTTTCCAAGCTTTGAACTAGCAACATAGGTAACCTATATTTTCAAACTTTACCTACAGTAAGATCTTATTATTAGGAAGGTACTACGTAACGTAAGTACGTGATGTTGGCGTGTTTAAAAGGTTTAAATCACTGTATTTACAAATAATTGCCACGTAATCAACTTATTTACAATTAATTAAGTAGATAATTTGGTATCTCCACTTACTACTGGTCCTGTTGTTGCGGTAGAAAAGATTCAAAATGTCTACCACTTTGTGAATACACAACACAACCCGCTTTCTTAAGTTATTTTTCAGCGAATCGAGCACTTGAGTGTCACTTTTCACTTGTTGAAACGCGCTGACCCCCTCTGTCCATTGACCGAGGCGTAAATGTACCATAATCACGAAGCCTCTGTGTAGCTGCAAGCATTGTCCGATTGGATACAGATACCTACTCCAATCTCTTCTTAAAACCGTCGCACTGCCAAGTTAACGTTGTCATTACAACGCCCTAACATTCTCACCATTTCACAATACTGAATGTTTGTGTATAAAAACGCCGATTTTTTAAGCACACACGCCGCCGGGTAACGAGATAATAAAAAAAATGCACCTGTGGCGCATGTGCCGGCGCCGCTGAGACTAGTGTAAACAGGTCAGGGCCATTGTCACGAATTTCGCACGCCCTACCCCCATTTCTTTTTCTTATTAGTTACGTTTAAGTTAAATAAGGATAGATAACATTGATTTGTTTACTTCAAATTGTCTTGTTCATTCCTATTTCCATTGAAATAAGAACTATTATTATCCCGCGTATGAGAAAATTTAAATTGGTCGACAGACATAGTTTGTTTAAGTATTTTGGCGCGTTTGTGATGGCTTGCCTTATTAGTAAACAGATAGGGCAAAATTTTTAATAAAGATTTTTTGAAAAATGTGACCTATATTAGAAAGTGGTTTAATTGATTCAGCTCGTTATTCTGATCATACTGTTTTCAGGTTTTGCGCATTTAACATTACACGTTGTATTGTACATAGTAGTTATTAAGTTCTTGGTTAGTACTATTTGTTTTTTTTAGTTTTTTATGTAATTTGTTTCGTTTTCGTATGCATTTGACAATACCTATCGTAATCTACGGTTTTAGTGGTTTTTTTTCTGTTGGGTATATTTTTAATCTTTGTATTTTTGCTAATTAGGTCTTGTAGAATCGTAATAAGGTACACTGATGCTTTGTCTACTAATTTAATATTATAACAATCGGACCAGCATATCAGTTTTAAGCATGTATCAATATTTCCCCAGTTTATAATTGATAAAGAAATGCTATTTTTAAGCGATTTATTAATAGGTGGTTTATGCAAATGTAAGAGAATTGGTGAGTGATCCGTAAACTGTGGAAACACAATGGTTTGCGGAGTATAGCAACTTTTGACCATAAAGTGGTCTAAGCAGCTATTTCCCCTTGTAGGTAAATTGATACACACACGCAACCCATGCAAGGCCATTAAATTTAGATACTCCATTGTATGACACGATGGGTTTTCCGAAAGAGTGTCAATGTTCATGTCCCCGGTAAGGATTATATTTGGAGTGCTTATGGAACGAATTATGTTATCTAGTGATTCTAAATAGGCACTTGGATTTCTAAAGCTAGGTGATCTATAGGTACCAATTAAAGTATATTCGTTATTCAAGTTAGCAACTAAGCAGTTACCGTCCTGAATGTGGGGTTCAGTGACTTGTACGTTTTGGATATTGGTATTAATGTATATTATAACTCCATCGTTTTGATTTAAGCTGCAAATTGTATTAAACGCTGTGTACCCATCTATATCTGGAATTTGAGAGCTTTCGTTAATCCAACATTCCGTTAAAACCACAATGTCAATATTTATATCAAATTGAGAAAGTAATATAATGAATGTGTCAAAGTTGCAATTTACGGTGCGTATGTTAACACAAAGAATAGAAAATGAACTATCTGTGTTCACAATATTTAAGTATGACTTACAATTGGAGCAATCATCGGAATAAGTACACTTTAGGTTGTCCATGTCATCAATTTCGTCATACAATTGTACAGTTTTAGCCATCAATGTATATACTTATTATTTCTATAATCCAAACTCGGTATAACATATCCCTTCCGGTATGATTAGGGTACAGACAAAGTGATTTGTATGTGTTAGTTTTTGTGGCGTGGATTGTTCGATCGATTTTTAATACCTTAAAAAGACAAAACATAAACAGACATTTCAGTGAGATCTGTACATGGTGTGTTAAGTTGTGATGTGAAAAAATGTGTGTATTCGTATTGTGACTTTGTATAATGCGTGTCTTGTTATTTGTTTGAGCCGTTAAATATGTAATTGTGTAGTGTAAATGTCCTATGATGTTGTAAAGTATGTAAGTAAAAATAGTATAAGTGCGCATTTTACAATCAAACCATAAAAGTAAATCGAAAAATATCACCAAAAAGACCGGCACCCGGTTACAACAAATTTCCAATCTTAGTCACTTCAGATCGGTTTCATTAGTGATACGCAGGGCTGGTGCTCCTTCTGCTTTTCTTATGTATACAACTCCGTGATTCACCCAACAGTATTTAAAGTTATTGTTCTTAGCATGTTCGCGGGCTAGAAAATGGAGATGTTTGCCCTTTGATGTTAAATTTTCCGAAATATAAATAGGTAGTGAAGGGCCTTTAATTTTAATTGTGGAGGTAGTTAAGTCTTTATATTGTTTTCTGTAAATCTTCGTGGAACTTAGAAACTTCTCTTAGTCAAAACTGACATGAATTCGACTATTATTGGTTTGCGAGACTTATTCCCAGATCTGACGCGGAATACGTCTTTAATGTCGTTCGATTCAATGGGTGCCTTTGTTATTATACCAACCTCCTTGATGGTCTTAATAAGGTCTTCTTTGGTTTCTGCCTGACCTACCGGCACATTACGCACCTCGATACTAGCCGCCCGAGAGCTACGTTCCAGTGTTTAAATTTTTTGTTCCAATGAACTGATATATGTCAGGTTATTTTTACGTTCTAATTCCACTTGATCTAACTTTATTCTAATTTCCTCATATTTTGCAGACATAAAATCTAGTGAATTCCTAATCTCCTCATTCTGTACTTTAATTTCCTTCATTTTATCAAGTAGTGCATTATATTTTGTGTCTTGTTGAATAATAAATTTCGATAAGGATCCCTGTAATTCCTCCATAAATTTGTCCAAATCGTCATCCTGCCTGCTCCGTTTGAAACGCTTAGTTATATTAAAAGCAAACTCATTCTCATTAGTTAAGTCCGGAGCTGAGTCATATGCACTCCTCGCGGTAGATGGTGATCGGTTGAGCGGCATTATTATTATGTACACTACTTAAAAAGTACCAGGTTCACAGACGTAATGAGATGTTAAAGTAACGTAGGTCTGCTTGGCTGGACAGCGATCGGCGCCTTAGTACAGATTTCCTTTCCGTCCAGTTTACGTAGACGGTAACAGGCGTGCTCGCCCCGGATGAATACGCGCAGTTTTGTCCCTTGTTCGTGTGTGGTACGGAAGTTTGTTCTATGTAAGCTTGGAATAGTGTGACTCACAACTGATCGGGTCCGCGTTGCCGTTGTAGAAGTGGCCAGGGTCAAGTTTGAAATACTTCTTGTACGGTTATGCACTCCTATTATTTTAACTGAATTAATTTGATACTTAATGTGAAATATTTAAAAATAAACAACGCAGTTTTATTTAGAAACGACTAAACTCCTCAGGGGTCGGGGAGGAAGGGGAAGGGGTCTATGTTGAGATACATTGCATTTGAGTTGCACCAAGAGTAAACACTGTCGAGATCCTTCTGAATAATATTCATTTCCTCCTGGGAGTTCACCTGCCTGTAAATTTTTAAGTCGACTGCAAATAAGCTAAACTTACAATGCTTAATATTTAAAGTGATGTCATCGATAAAAACTAGAAAAAGCACCTATATTCAAATAATAATACGTGAGGAGATACGAGCAGTCATGAGTGAAGTTTTGGGTGATATTTCTGGCACACTGGACACGCGTCTTCGGGAATTGAGTGGCCAATTGGGGGAATTCAAGGACTCGATAAGCTTTTTGAGTGCACAGTTTGATGCACTTAAAAGCAATATTGATGATCACGGCACCAAATTGAAACTTCTAGAAAAAGAAAATGGCACCTTGCAGTCGGAGGTTCAGTCCCTTTCGAATCGAGTTCGTCAAATGGACCAAATGTCTAGGTCCACTAACCTAGAACTTCAGTGTGTGTCACCGGTCGGAAAATGTGATCTCTGTCTTAAAACAACTTTGCAAGGTCGTAAATTGTCCTATCAATGACAATGATATAGCGTGTTCCCGTATAGATAAATCAACTAACTCGACCAGACCACAATCTATTCTCGTCAAGTTTTCGAATCCTCGCCCCAGAGACTCCATCCTTGCTGGCTCAATCCAATATAATAAAGACCATAAGAACGAAAAGTTGAAATCCAGCTTGCTGGGCCTAGACGATAAGAAGACGCCGATATATGTGGTAGAAAACCTGACCGTCGAAAACAAAAATCTTCACGCTGCGGCTAGACTTCGTGCTAAACAACTTAACTACAAATACGTGTGGGTGCGCGGCGGCCGTGTGTACGCGCGTAAATCGGACACTTCTGATGCCATATTTGTTCGTGATTTAGATGTAGTGAATAGTCTTAAATAGTGTATTTAAATTTTTTCTCATTATTTTTATCTCAGTTGTGCCTAGTGTTGGTACCTTTAATTCTATCTGACATGGTTGTGTCCGATCTGCGACCGTGTTCAACACCGCTTAGTAACATCGACTCATATCATCCACCACTCAAATGCGAATTAAAGTGTCATGCCTTCCAGGACACTTTTAGCGCGAAACAGGTACCTAGATTCAAATTTCACAAGGCTGACTATTCTAAAACACTAGAGGAACTTGGTGGGATTTGCTGGGATGAGGTATTTTTAATACTATGGTTTCTTTGTTTTACAAGATTATTAATGATGTTATAACTAAATACGTACCGAAATCAAAAACTGGCTCTCATAAATATCCCGCATGGTACGGTAAGCCTCTTATTAGGCTATTGCGTGAAAAAAATAAATATCGTAACCTGTTTACAAAATTCAAAAACCCATTAGACAAAATGACGTTTTGTTTACTCAAAGAAAGGAGTGCAAAACTCATCCATTCCTATTATAAAAACTATATATCTACCATTGAATCGTCCTTAACCTCATATTTAAAACAAAAGAGAAATGGTACAAGTTCGTATCCATCTATCATGCGTTACGAGGATCAAATCGCTTCAAA
This sequence comes from Glyphodes perspectalis, assembly GCA_951394215.1. Classification (NCBI taxonomy): domain Eukaryota; kingdom Metazoa; phylum Arthropoda; class Insecta; order Lepidoptera; family Crambidae; genus Glyphodes; species Glyphodes perspectalis. The sequence continues at coordinate 4,906,459 of OX596224.1, forward strand.
TAACCCGGAAGTGTGTAATCTCTTTGCCACGTATTTTTCCTCGGTTTACGATAATAACAATAGCAACAATCTTACCTCCACAAGTTCTTCAGCACCTATTTGTTTACTACCAAATATCCCCGAGAATCCTCTTGCGCGTAACATAAACAACTCACATTTAACTTAAAAGATTGTCGAAACGGCATTAAAAAGACTTGATCCACGTAAAGGAGCAGGGTCAGATGGCATCCCTCCAATATTTGCCATTAAATGTAGTAAGGTGATCTCCGAACCCTTAGCTATTATCTTCAATTATTCCTTAGCGACTGGTTGTTTTCCATCCCATTGGAAAAAGGCGTTAATTGTTCCAATATTTAAGACAGGCGATAAATCTTCTATAAAAACTATAGACCGATATCTATTCTTCCTGTTTTCGGCAAACTCTTTGAGTCATTAATTAATCCCATAATATCTTGGCATCTTAAACAAGTTTTAATATCCGAACAGCATGGCTTTATCAAGGCGAAGTCAACCTCAACTAACTTAGTAAGTTTCATAACAGACGTGGTTGATGCCGTGGACCGTGGCATTCCTGTTGACGCCATATACACAGACTTTAGCAAGGCCTTCGACAAGGTGGACCACCAGATCTTAATTAATAAGTTATATCACTGCGGTATCATGGGCGAGTTGCTGAGCTGGTGTGCGTCTTACCTCACTGAAAGGTCTTCAGTGGTTGTTGTCGATGGCCTTTCTTCTGGGGCATTCGTGGCGTCCTCTGGGGTGCCACAAGGATCACATTTAGGTCCATTATTTTTTAACGTCTTTATAAATGACGCGAAATCATGTTTTCTGTACTCACAAATATATTTATATGCCGATGACCTAAAAATCACGAGACGGTTGGAGAACATCGATGACTGGCATTTGCTCCAAGAGGATTTGGACCGTTTTTCATATTGGTGTGATTCGAATAAAATGCAACTTAATGTCGATAAATGCAACTTTATACATTTCTCCCGCAAAAAGAGTCACTACTTCAATTCTTACAGTATTAATGATAACACGATACGCGAATTGAATGTTATTAGAGATCTTGGGGTGTATATTGATAACACATTTCGTTTTCACATTCATATTGATAAAATAGTAACCAAAAGCTTTAAACTACTGGGTTTTATAATACGCAACTGCCAAGACTTCAAACACTTCTCAAGCAAGATAGCAATTTTCAACTCTTTAATCGTTCTACTTTGGAGTATTGCAGTGTCGTTTGGACTGACTCTAAACGATTCTCCTTTCTACGAAATATCGTAGAAAGGAGAATCGTTTAGAGTCAGTCCAAAAGAGGTTTCTTTGGCATTTGTCATTTCAAAACATGCTGGCTAGAAAACTCCCTACTTATACTTTGCGATTGGAATACTTTAAACTCCAAACCCTTGACAGCCGTAGAAGGATTTTAGACTGTTTATTTTTTTATAAGTTAATTAATGGACTTATAGATTGCCCCGAGGGGATGTAAGGGGGCGAACAATCGTTTAGAGTCAGTCCAAAAGAGGTTTCTTTGGCATTTGTCATTTCAAAACATGCTGGCTAGAAAACTCCCTACTTATACTTTGCGATTGGAATACTTTAAACTCCAAACCCTTGACAGCCGTAGAAGGATTTTAGACTGTTTATTTTTTTATAAGTTAATTAATGGACTTATAGATTGCCCCGAGGGGATGTAAGGGGGCGAACAATCATCATCTCGCCCCAAGCCAACCTCTCCTGCGCGTGGAGCATCCTGCTGACTAACGAACGAGGCTCTGGCAACCGACTGATGGCGGTATAACCATTCAAACCCTTGGCGTAGCCAAATACCACATGCCGATGATGGGCAGCAGCGTCACCGGGCAAAAGCAACGCTCTGCGATCGCCAGCCGCCTGCCCAGCGTGGCGATTATGGGCAAATTTTCCAAATGGATACAGCACAAAGGCCACAGCCCCCAGTTCCCGGCATTCTGAGACTATTACAATTACAAAATCAAAAGGCATTACAAAATCAGCAAACAAGGCCTATACCATTGCATCGAGGAGTGAGACAAGGGGACGTCATCTCCCCGAAATTGTTCATAAATGCAATGGAGGATATGTTCAAGACGCTGAACTGGACAGGACGTGGCATCAACATAAATGGTGAACACATCTCGCACTTGCGATTTGCAGATGACATCGTCATAATGGCAGAGACGCTGCAGGACATACAACAGATGTTGAATGACCTAGCTGTCTCTTCTGTACGCATCGGCCTTCGGATGAACTTGGATAAAACCAAGGTCATGTTCAATGAACATGTTATACCGGAACCGATTGCGGTTCACGGCACCGTCCTCGAAGTTGTTCAAAAATATGTGTACCTTGGGCACACATTGCAGTTGGGTCGAACCAACTTAGAGGACGAGGTGAATAGAAGGGTTCAGTTGGGTTGGGCAGCGTTTGGAAAACTACGTCGAGTCTTCTCATCGTCCATCCCACAGTGCCTAAAGACGAAAGTCTTCAATCAGTGCGTCCTACCTGTTATGACATACGGAACCGAGACCTGGACACTGACGGCACGACTGGTTCACAGATTTAAAGTCACTCAGCGGGCTATGGAAAGAGCTATGCTCGGCGTTTCTCTCAGGGATCGAATCCGCAATGAGGAGATCCGGCACCAACCAAAGTTGTCGACATAGCTCACAGGATTAGCAAGCTGAAGTGGCAGTGGGCTGGCCATATCAGCCGCAGAGCCGACAACCGTTGGGGTAAACGAGTTCTGGAGTGGAGACCGCGCCTCGGAAAACGTAGTGTAGGACGCCCTCAGGCCAAGTGGAGTGACGATTTGCGCAAGACGGCTGGCAGGAGCTGGATGAGAGTAGCCGAAAATAGATCAGAGTGGCGAACATTTGGAGAGGCCTATGTCTAGCAGTGGACTGCAACAGGCTGATGATGATGATGATGATGATTGCCCCGATTTACTAAAACAATTAAATTATAATGTTCCCTTTAAACTTGCTCGTACTTCCAGGTATCTACCGTTCAGGGTGAAAGGTTTTAGAACTAATTTAGGCCACTTCTCTGCCATGAATAGAATTCAATCCCAGCTCAATCATATGACACGTTTATCTAAAGCCGATGTCGATATGTCGTATTCACAACGTAAATTCAGATCTGTACTGACAGCATTAGCCTCCAGTACGTTATAGTTTGTTTTAACGTTGTGTATGTGTGTGTGTGTGTGTGTGTTTGTGTATATATATATATTTACATCCTAGAACCATTTTGGCGTCATGCACGTGGTGCATCATTACGACGTCCCCGCGTTCCCCTTACTTTTTTAACATGTCTTGATGAATATTGCTTAGTTTATTGATTTCCAGCCCCGTGGGGTACGTTATTTTCCGATAATTTTATTTTTCGCGATATTCGTCATGCAGTCATGCACCAACATTTTTGAACTCCGAACCATGGTGATACATTATATGTATATATATGATATATTGATCGTGATTTAACCATGGCATCGATTATTTAACGTCCTTATTATTATTATTAGTGGGATTACTAGGATCTGCATTTAGTAGAGATGGAAGGTACTCCGCTGATATAGAAAGAAGAGTGAATGCAGGGAATAGGGTGAATGGAGCGTTAGGAAAACTTTTAGGCAGCAAAATCTTAAGCCAGAAGGCCCAGCTCGCCATACACAATGCGGTGCTGATTCCTACGCTAACATATGGAAGCGAGAGTTGGGTATGGCAGAAAGAGCATGAAAGTAGAATAAACGCGGTCGAGATGCGTGCGCTGCGGAAAATCTGCGGTGTATCGCTCACAGACTGCGTTTGGAATGATGATGTAAGAAAGAGAGTTGGTCTGAAGGACAGCGTCGGAGTCAAGGTAAGAAGAGGCATGCTCCGGTGGTTCGGACATGTGGAAAGAATGGATGACGAAAGATTGACTAAACAGATATACAATGCGAATGTGGAAGGATGTAGGAGCCGCGGAAGGCCCAGGCTCACCTACCACGACCAGATTGGTCGTGTATTAAAAGAAGGTGATGTTAGGAGTCATAAAAATCGTAGAGCTTGTATGAAAAGGATTATGAATGTTGAAGAGGCGAGTGAGGTGTGTAAGGATCGTGCCAAATGGCGTTCGGTTCTCTCTGCCTACCCCGCTAGGGAAGTGGCGTGAAGTTTAGTTAGTTAGTTAGTTAGTTATTATTATTATTAGGTATTTGGGAGTGCGACGTTGCCAACTTTGCGTTTAGTATCTATCGCTTGTCTGTAGTCAACAGTTTCAACATTTAATTTGTTCCAATATTCGTAAGGTCTATACGTATGGCATCCGTATATACATATACGGATGCCTCATACACACATCAAAAAAAGTTGTTACCACGGGATGGGTAATTTAGCTGACTGACCACGCAGTGGTCGCCGAACTGTGACTGCTGCCCAAAAACGCTATATTAGATTGTTGGCAGCCCGTGATCCAACAATCAACGCTACTAAAATTAACAAAAAAAACCGACTTCAAAAACGAACCTAATAAAATAAAAAAAATAATTTACTTAGGCCAAAGTAATACGTATTTTAATACTTACTTATAAATTTGAAGTCGGTGCCAACCAATTGCTTGAATTGGTATAGGTACAAATATCACTCAATAGATACATTTTCGGTGATAATTACCTACTAATATTAGTTTCAATTGCACCAAGTCATTGTTTAGCTTGGCACCGACTTCAAAATTATAAGTATTAAAATATGTATTACTTTGGCCTAAGTAAATTAGGTTCGTTTTTGAAGTCGGTTTTTTTTTTGTTAAAAATTATTTTATTTCACGATTTTAAGTGATGGGTAGACCTAACCTGTACGAATTGAAAATTTTTACATATTGAACCGCATGATGTACCTAAGCCCAACAAAAGGGGACTGCTGTAAATCTATGAGGAATTCCTTCAACTGTCTATGGTCAACATCATCAGACTTGTAATGGCACTTATGACCTATACGGGTGCAAAGTTCTCATCAATATAAATGAATTAAGTCTATACACTAAGTAGCTACTGTAAACCGTTAAGGAGTTTCCTTAACTGTTCTTCGTCTTCATTATCAGACCACTAATGATAGTCGTACGCCATCTAGGTGTAAAGTCCTCATCAATACAAATTAATCAAACCCAAACACAAGGTAACTGCTGTAAATTTTTGAGGGGTTCCCTCGATTGTCTTTTGGCTCCATCATCAGATCGACTCTAGACCTTCATTAAATTGTAGTACTTTAAAATACTTAATGAAAAAAATTACAAACGCACTAGTCGCCCTTACGATTTTTGAAGATACCCATCAATTTCTCAAGGATGCCATCATCAGATCCTGGCTTCCTTATCATGGGACCACCTCAGAAGTAAACTCTATCCAACAAAAAAAAAATATTTTGAAATCCGTCTATAATTGACGGAACTATCGATTAACATCATAAAAAAATATATTATACACACAGACGAATTGAGAACCTCCTCCTTTTTTTGAAGTCGGTTAATAACAGCAGAAGTTGGGGTCGCCTCTGGGCTTGAAGTTAGCACTCAGACCATTCGGAATTGCCTGCACCAGGCTGGATTACGAGCACGGAGGTGTTGACGAGCGCCTCTGAATTCCTGGCAATGTCAACGACGGAGATTGCAGTGGGCTAGGCTTCGGCAAAATGGCAAAAGATGAAGAAGAAAACATTTGGCCAAACTGTCTCTTCGTTGACGAATCGCGAATCAGTGTTCATCCAGATAACCGACGTGTCCGTGTCTGGAGAAGACCAAAATACCGTGAAAGGAAAAGTACTGCCACTGCAACAGTTCAGCAAGACGGGAAATCGGTGTCCTTTTGGGATGGGTATTGATTGAAGCTAGAACGCCTTCGATCCCGTATCGAGGCTTCATGACAGCAGACAAGTACAAAGCAGTTGCTAATGATGGAATTGTCAGACCATTCCGAGTAAACCACGGGCACTTTGTACTGGTCGATGATAATGCGCCTGCACATCGAGCTCAACAAGTCAATGCTGCTTTCCGAGAATACTACATCACAAGGTTAGACTCGCCTGCCGGATCGCCTGATTTAAACCCAATAGAGCATGCGTGGGATGCTCTTAAGCAAGATGTTTAAAACATCAATCACGTCCCTAGACAGTGCCAGAGCTCAGGGAAACCGCTATTCAATAATGGGACAGGTTACCCCAAGAAATGCTGGATAACTTGATCCTCAGCAACCCAGGAGAACCTCCGCATGTGGTCGAGTCAGGAGTTATCCTACCCGCGCATAGTCACATTACTGTACGCTCCGCGTTTATTAATTCAGAAACTAAGTTAAAAGTGTCTTAAATTAACTAAAACTTATATGTTGTGTTCGTTCGTGAAGTGAACTAAGACTCAGAGTGACTGGTTTATGTGATAATTACCTCAATCGACAGAAATATCCACTATCAAAAATCACCACTACGACAACTTGCAATTTCTTCTCTGTATTCCCGCTCGAGCGCTCTCAGCGCTGTCACAAACCGCCTACATTGGACGCACGGTGGTATGCAGCTTACTACATACGCTAACTGACCGGCGACCGCGCCTATCGAACAGCAGCTACGGCGCAGCGCTTAATACAAACTCCACATAATTGGACGCATCGCGCTTCAAGCTTCTGTATACGCTTCATAGACGTTTTGGATGTTTGACTGTTGAGAGTAATTTTGAGTTTGGATTAGCGCATATTTCCTACCTACACTTTAGACACAATGAATTGTTTGGCTTGCAACAAAGCTACTCGTTGTGACGACCACCTCAAATGTTCAGCCTGTAAAGGATGCTTCCATTATAAGTGCTATAATATGACAACATCATATTATAAAGAAAATATACAGAACTTGAAAAAGCATTGGAGATGTCAATCTTGTAACCAAATTACACGTTGAAAAGAGGATAACACACCAATCCGTAGGCAATTCTCTCCACCGCCAGTCGACATAACGAATATGTCCTGTGATGAATTAACACATTCAGCGCATAGCAAAACGTCATCACGCTCTATCCCCAACAAGGATAATATAAGCCAGAACAAGCTATCACCGCCTAGTTCTATAACATATGATCAATTTAGTATATTATTAGACTCAAAATTATTAGATATGAGGTCTGCAATACAGGAAGACATCAATTTCGCAATTAGCCAGTTAAAATCAGAGTTTACCGAGACAACCGATCACTTGGCTGCGGTACAGACGGACATGCAATCTGAATTGGACTTGGTCACTCAGAAAATCCGTACAATGGAATCGGATAAATTTAAACTAGAATCGCACATATACAAATTAAATAATCGTATAGCGACGTTGGAAAAAGTGTCCAGAAGCTGCAACATAGAAATACAATCGGTGCCAGAAAAACATAATGAAAATTTGCTCACTATAGTACATAAACTTTTTACTGAAATTAAAATATCCACGAGTGATGCTACTATACGTTCAGTCAAAAGAGTAGCTAAAATGGATAAAAGCTCCGACCGTCCCCGAGGAATACTCGTCACCTTACCGTCGGAACGCGACCGGGACAATATAATTTCTGCTTATAAGCGCTACAACAAAGACAATAAGGGAAGCCAATTGAACTCCGGTCATGTTGGCATGCACGGTGATAAGCGTCCTATACAACGTGTAATGTTAAATGCGCAAAACCTGAAAACAGTATGATCAGAATAACGAGCTGAATCAATTAAACCACTTTCTAATATAGGTCACATTTTTCAAAAAATCTTTATTAAAATGTTGCCCTGTCTGTTTACTAATAAGGCAAGCCATCACGCGCACAAACGCGCCAAAACACGTAAACAAACTATGTCTGTCGTCCAATTTAAATTTTCTCATACGCGGGATAATAATAGTTCTTATTTCAATGCAAATAGGAATGAACAAGACAATTTGAAGTAAACAAATCAATGTTATCTATACTTATTTAACTTAAACGTAACTCATAAAAAAAAAAATGCGGGTAGGGCGTGCGAAATTCGTGACAATGGCCCCGACCTGTTTACACTAGTCTCAGCGGCGCCGGCACATGCGTCACAGGTGCATTTTTTTTATTATCTAGATACCCCGGAGGCGCGTGTGCTTAAAAAATCGGCGTTTTTATACACAAACATTCAGTATTGTGAAATGGTGAGAATGTTAGGGCGTTGTAATGACAACGTTAACTTGGCAGTGCGACGGTTTTAAGAAGAGATTGGAGTAGGTATCTGTATCCAATCGGACAATGCTTGCAGCTACACAGAGGCTTCGTGATTATGGTACATTTACGCCTCGGTCAATGGACAGAGGGGGTCCGCGCGTTTTAACAAGTGAAAAGTGACACTCAAGTGCTCGATTCGCTGAAAAATAACTTAAGAAAGCGGGCTGTGTTGTGTATTCGGTGTCGGAGGAAAAAACGAAAAATAAGGGTTGATGAGGTATACGATCCAGAATATGGGGAAAATATGGGCATTCCAAATTCAAGATGGCGGACGCGCTGGCGGCCATTTTGTAAAACGTAAAATTTTCGAAAAAAATGTTTTTGATTTTTCGGGTAGATAGCAACATTTTAGAGAATGGCGTTGTATGTGACAGTGGTAGAGAATTTATTCAAGTGTTGCCGTGCATTTGAATTTCTACCAAATTCATGGTAGTATTCGAGCCATGGTAGAATACGGTAGGGAAGAAATTTTGATGTTTTACGAAAAATCGAGTATGCAGATTTATGGCCACCCCGACCTATGGCTTCATGGTAGTTTTGTTGAAAAATTCTGGCAACACTGGCGACAGCGGACCAAAACATTTTTTCGACTGTGGGTTCGAGGACGCACGGGAAGAAAAAACGAAAAATGTGAGTTGGTGAGGTATACGACCCAGAATATGGGCATTCGAAAATTCAAGATGGCGGACGCGCTAGCAGCCTTTTATTGATTTATTTATTTAAGGACAGCCAACAAAGCATACACCTTACATTAATATTGCTAATTTCAACAGAAAACATTTCATAGTGTTGCTTTACTTAAAGGCTGCCTCGGCATGTTGTAGATCAATTTAGTCGTTGGGAACAAAAGTTAAAGCAAGAACGCGGTTGCTTAATATTATGTTATAAGTAAATAAAAACAGCGTGTAAAAAAAGCCTTAACAAAGCCTTGAACCACGCATTCCACTCTTATAACTGAGTATTATACTCAAATATTATTGCAGGTAAACGACTTTTAATTTTTTGCAAAAAAAAACAACAGTTTTCTAGACCACGCAATGTACGTCGCGTCGGCATTCCCGCTCTCTCGCTAGGTACCTATGCGACGCGAGCACGCGTGTGCGATGGAGATATGACTGATATTATGCTAATTATTTCACACGTAAAAACACTTTTTTGCATTATGAAGTCAATGTAAGTACTTACCTAGTGCTCATCGTTGTCATCCAGTGTAGGTCTCTCCAAGCGGACAAGATGTGGCTCGAACTGGCGACCCGCTACGGGTAAACAAACACACGCCCTGAACAGCGTGTTGCCACGCACCCGGTCCAGGAGTCCTTCTTGAACTGCTTTTCCTTTGAGTTCGTCAAAAATGTGGATGATTTGACGCATTTCATCAGCTGACTTACAGGGGCGGTCGAAAACTCACGGCCGTATAAAACGGGCGCGATAGGCTGGTTCTAACAACCACTGCATTGCCCGAGTGATCACTCGAGGATCACGAGGCTGATGTGCATTAGGATATTCTATCCCATACAGCCGCAGTGCCTCGGAAGCATTTCCATGGGCCATGCCGTAACAGTACACCATGTTGACGTACTCGCGAGCGCTGTTTGCATAAAAAGGTATCTTGGACACTTATCACAGCACAACACAACTAATATCACTCAACTCGACACGAAAACACTTAAGAAAACTACATAACAATACAAAATCGCAAAATTATCCGAAATCAATACGCATCCGAAGTCGTATGAAACCGAACTGAAATACGTCAATAATAAGACAAAACCGTCGCTCCTTTAAAGTAAACAAACGCGGCTGACCAATCAGCGCACGCGATCCGGTTGCTGCCGCCGCGCCGAGTGTTGTCGTATTATTGACGATTAAGCTACATCTGTTTTGTTTGCAATTATTTACAAAATCAGATTTGCCTACGTGTTAGCAACTGGTTTAATTGTTTAATACTACTTACACGAATTGTAAAAAAAATCTTAGTGCAGTTTTAGTTAATAATGATACACCGTACTTAACTACGTATATAATTTTAGTTTAATAAGTTTCTTCAAATTAATAATTCGGCTAAACAAAAATCATATCAAACGAGCTATTAAGCCCACAATAATAATAACGCGTTGTTGAAATGTTTCTAAGGCCAGGCGTAAATTTTTGTAATTCCCGCTGAGATTCATTTAACAATTTTGTTATAAATTTACTTGAGTCTAGGCGTTTTGGGTTACAGGTTGCCTTAGTTTTCACCTGATGATTAGTGTTGTTGTTTGCCTAGCAGACTTCATTGCAAATGTGTTGAAATTAACAACTTATCATTATGCTTTGCTACCCGTAACCAGGTTAATAAGTGCCTATTATTTTACTGGCACGCTGCAAAAGTAGTACACCCAATTACTTTATGAAATAATTAAAAATGTTTGTTTGTCCCATGTTGGTCTGGGACTTGGCCCATGTTGATCTGGGACAAAAAAAAAAGAATGTGCCAACTGTGGTTCTTGCCTAGCATGTCGTAAAAGGCGACTAACAATTTACGGGCTTTTGGGTATGTGTCTAAGTAGGCGACGAGCTAGCCACTTGTCACTCCTTTTTCACAGCTTTCCATCCAACCCAGCCCACTGTCCCGTGTTGGTCTGGGACTTAAAAAGAATATGCCAACTGTGGTTCTTCCCTAGCATGTCGTAAAAGGCGACTAATGGTATATCGGGTTTTGGGTGTGTGATTGTGTAGGCGACCGGTTAGTTACTTGTCACTCACTGCTTTGTCACAATTTTTAATCTAACCCAGCCCGGCTTTATTTATGGCTGAATGTGGTTGAAGGGCATGCTGCCCCTTTGACTCTGCCTACCCTTTCGGGGATTATAGGCGTGATGTTAAGTTAAGTTAAGTTAGTTTAAAAATGTTATTACCTTAGTAATTAGTTAAATACCTTCAAAATAAATAAACTAAAAATACATAACTTAAATAAAACATGTAATTTATTTTAATGCTGTAACGGCAACACTGTCCTACCTACGGCAACGAAATATCGTATTTGTGTTTACCTAATTATTTCTGTAGGTAATCAGGGTAAAATCAAACGAATTAAATTATTATTTCAAACAATAATAAAATTCCAACACTTCTCAATTTACACTTGGGTTAGAGGAGCCCAGTACGTAAAATAAAATTGTAATAATTTTATGCTTGTATCCCACGGACTAGTAAAAACGAAGGACTCCACGCTGTCATACTATAGCGTGAAGCCACGTTTATACATGTGTGAGTAAGGTACTTATGGATACCAGATATCGGATATCTGTCAGTTGGAGCACTTATTATATCAATGTGTGACGTAAGTTACGAGTCAAGGTGGAGCACCTGAGGAGCTTCAATGACTAGTTAGTGGCGCGGAGTCCTTCTTTATTTACTAGTCCGTGTTGTATCCATAATGAATTTACGTTTATTTATCGTAAATAAGTTCGTTCTTAAAGCAGAAAGAGGAAATTGCCAGAGTAGTCTTTCAGGCGCTGGGGAATGCTCTAATTGTATGAAGAAAAAAAGTTCCATTTATTTAAAATCCTGACTAAAGATTAGACTGGGTTCGAGTAAATTGGAAAGAATAACTGTATTTACTAGCAATCGTCTATTAATTATTACGTAATTTCATCTTTTGAATATTAAATAAGCGAATTTGAAAAAAGCCAAATTAAATTCCTTATAAATTTTATTGCTATTAGTTTTCCTATAGGAGTGTCGCGCTACGTGCGTAAGATCCATCATTCTACAAACACATGTACAATTATCTTTTCTGACATCGTATAATTAATAAATGCGGTATTATGTCAGGACCCGGGAGTCCTTAACATGACCTAAGTTCCCTATCTGAGGTTATGGGTACATAATGCATTCCCAAAGTCGGAAAAAAAAAGGTGATTGGTGTATTTGGTTACTACTTATATGTTAATTACAGGTATCTAAGCAATGTACCTAGATAACTAAAATCCTGACTATATATATGTCGGGGAAAGGTTATCCTCATCCACATTATTGTCAGTAGGTTCGGGTCTAGTGGGCGTCATGTTGGGTAAATGCGAGCACAAAACACTTATTTAGTTTGCGGTGAGATCTACTTTGGCTCTAGACGCTTTTAAAGAATTGCAATCAGTGACGACTGTAAATGTTCTGCCGTGCAAATAATGCCTAAAATGTTTGACTGAGTTCACAACAGCTAGGGTTTCTAATTCATATGAATGATACCGCGACTCCGCATCAGTAGTTCTTTTACTATAATATTCTACCGGTTGTAATTTTGCTTCAGATTTTTGAAAAAGAATTGCGCCGTAACCGTCGCTACTAGCATCTGTGTGTAGTTCAATAGGTAGTTTGGAATCAAAAAGCATTAAGACTGGGGATGACGTCAATATTGCGATGATGTTTTGTCTAATACTTTCGTTTTCCTCTGTCCAAACTATTTTAGTATTATTGTTGGCTAATAAACGATAGAGTGGGGCCATTTTGATAGAGAAGTTATTGATAAATTGTCTAAAATAAGAAGCCAAACCCAAAAACAGTCTCAGCTGTGTGATGGTTTGTGGTGGAGGACTACTGGTTAAAGTGATTATTTTACGAGGGTTGGGTCTTTTCTCGCCTTCGGATATTTCATAACCCAAAAACTGAACTGTTCTCTTAAAAAAAAAATGTTAAATGTGGGTACGTCATTTTCCATTTGTTACCGCAAGTGTGTGTTGTGTTTGTGAGATTACAATGTAAGTATTAATGTATTTACTATTTATTTCTACAAGTGTTATATATCAAAAGAATCCTCAAGATATCTGCCAATTGATTATCTATAAATATCAAAGTTTACTATCAGATATTGGCACAAAATCGACGATATAAAAATAATACAAAAATTCAAATATGGCGTGCCGGTTTTCGTGTGTTGTTTTGTTTTTTGAACTACTTTAAACTCGTATTTGTACTCTAGTTCTTGCACGAAAAAAAAATCTATAGTTTCAGCTATACCATGTATTTTTTATATTAATATAGCTTTACTAGTTTTTGAGATATTAACGTTTTAAGTAGGCAATGAGCGCGCGCTTAGTTCGCGGAAAAATCGTTCGCGGCGCTCGAACATGCGCGGTGCCGCGACCTGTCAAAGGACGTCATAGCAGCCTAAGAAAAGCGCATTTCTTTAAATTAAATGAAAAACCGGCATTATTTAGTGTTGTTAATACTATACGGAGTCTCTCTAACCCTTGTTCTGCATTAATTGCAGGTATAATAAAATCATCCATGTAAACTATTGCAAAACACTTGCACTGACCAGATCACCTAGAGCAGTATTTATAGCCCTTTGATACACAGCTGGGGCGTTACGTAGTCCAAAAGGCATAGTAACAAATTCGTAGTGAGCATCGGGAGTAATAAAAGCGGTTTTTTCTATGGAATTAGACTCTACATTTATAGGTATCTAATAAAATCCACTAGCCATATCTAGACAGGAGTATAGACGCGCACCCGCTAACCTTTGAACCTGATCACAGATAAGAGGCAAAGGGTAGCGATCAGGAATAGTGTTGGAATTTAGTTCCCGATAGTCCACACACATACGATCTGAACCATCGCGTTTTTGTATTAATAATATGGGACTAGAGAAGGGAGACTTACTAGGTCTAATAACGCCGGCTGATAACAACTCGTCACATTTAAGGACGACGTTGTACTATTTTACATGGATCTACTAGATTTATCTCTAATTCACCTGTCTGCACCCTACTTGTAGGCGTACCTTCAACAAAAGAATCTCTAAAGTTGCTAAGAAGTTCTAAGAGTTGGGTTTTAAAATTACCTGTATCGTCTGTGTCTACCCCATCGAAACTACTTGTTACTTTTCCTACATCACAAATATTAATATGACAGGCATTTTTTATTATTACGAGTTTATCACTTGATAAGTGTACAGAAAATCCTAAGGCTAATAAATCTCGTCCAACTAGAATATCATTGTTAAGAAAGTCATCGGGAACTACATGAAATAAAATTTGTACATCATGATTACATAGTGTTACATTTGATAAAATTTGCAAATGACATGGTACGCTGGATTTTCCTACTCCCATAAGAATAACAAAGTCATGTCGTAGTTCACCCACAAAGTTACGCGAGACGCTTTCTTTTATCAGAGAACAATCAGAACCAGAATCAAAACAAAATGAAAACGGCTCACCATTTTGAGCAATAATACCGGTGACAGGCCTCACACCGCATATGTCCACTCGCTTCACTACACTGGATGTAGCTGCGGGCTGCGCGCTACTGCCCGCAACTGGTCACGCCTTTGAGCAGCGTGATGCCACGTGTCCTTCAGCACCACACTTGTAACATATATCCAACGACTTGGTCATGGGCACGGTCGTATTGGGCCGTCCGAAGCTTGAAGTTGGTTGCTGCTTGTCTGGTTGAGGACGGCTGAAACATTCGTAAGACCTATGTCCCAATTTTCCACAAGAATAACATTTCAAAGAATTAACACTTAACCTAGGACGTTTGTTATCATGTGACAAGTTCTTCGTCAACTACGGAATGAAAATGCCATAAGTTCACGCTGCATTTTGCTGCGAGTAATTATTTCTTCAGAAAAAATATTACGTTGCAAACGTGGCTCAATTTGCCCCAAATGAGCAAGTACTAAAGAAACTAAAATTTGTTCTTTATCTAAATTAACCCATCGAGACATAAGTAGTGTAAAAAGACGACTAGCGTAAGCAGCTAAACATTCGCCATCTTGTGGTTTATCCGTTAGCATTTTTAAAATTGTTGCAGAACTTGTTTCTAAACTATCAAAACGCGAAAGAAAAATTTCTTTGAAGTCTGTCCATTTCATGTTAGGAAATGCTATTTGAGAGAACCATGCGGCTGCCGAGCCCTTCATAGCCTTACTAAGCATTAAAATAAGTTTATTTCCCTGTATATTCTGATCCGATAAGCAGAGATCGGCCGTTGTCAACCAAGCACGAGCATCATTGTCTTCATTCTCTGGTTGAAATTTAGGTAACTTAATTTGTTCGTCCTCCGTAGTCGGCGATTTGCGTAAAACTTCCACGAGTAGTTGCATGCTGCGCTGCTGTGCCTCAAACAAAGCGCGCCAACCTTCTTTGTCTTCAGACGGCTTTTTTTGTTTTGAGCTTGCATTGATCCCAATTCTGATGTCGGGGAAAGGTTATCCTCATCCACATTATTGTCAGTAGGTTCGGGTCTAGTAAATAAATAAATAAATAAATTCTTCAGACTGGCACACCAATTCCCTAGTCCCAAACTAAGCTTAAGCTTGTGCTATGGATACTAGGTGAACGGATAGACATACTTAAATACGTTTATAAACATCCATGACTCGAGTACAAATATCCATGTTCATCACACGAAATATTTGCGCCCAGCGGGATTCGAACCCGCGACACTTGGTTTCGTGGCCAGGGTCTCTGACCACTTGACCAACGGGCCAGTCAAGTGGGCGTCATGTTGGGTAAATGCGAGCACAAAACACTTATTTATTTTGCAGGTACAGATTTTAATCGATTTAACACTTTACACAACACTTATGAGCAGCAGGTTCGTAGCACCCGTTTTAATAGTAATCGCAATTCAACCGACAGCGATCCACCTCGATCGAGCTCTGTCTCTCCCGTGCCACCGCGCACGCTATTTATTAAAACCGGCGCCTTGACCCTGCTCGAGGCATACCCTCTACTCTAACAATATTTTAAATAATAACGAATTATTCAAACAAAGAAAACTGAAATTATCTAACCATGTAACGTTAAATTATTTAAACATTTTTAACACAAAACAATAAATTAAATTAATTAATTAAATCAAACACAATAATTATAACATTTCTAAGAAAATTATCTTATTTTGTAATATTTTGCAACCAGCAAACAACTTCACTTTGACTAGGTACTAAACTAGGTAAAAAATACCTTAACGAAGCCGTAAACTACATATTCTCCTGGTCATTACAAACATCATTAGTTCTAGAAAAATACCTCGGAAATGTATAGTTTCTGAGATATTGACCTTCAAAGATAAAAAAAAAATTCTACGTTTTTTACATTAAAAAAATTAACACGTTATTACTAACATTTCTTCCAAAGAAACCATATCTTAATTTTGAATATTTCCTAGCAAATAAGGCCTTACAAATCACGGCCTGCAATGTACATCGCACGCGCACACACAGTCACTATCCCCTGTAGCGGCTGCGCGGATACTACACAGCGCACGCACACGCGCGCGCGCCTCAGCTGTTTTGTGTACCACTCGCGTATCCGAGGGCAACGACTCGCGGGCGCGGTCGGGCCAACCCAGCTGATCGCTCAAAGTCAAAGTCAAAGTCAAAATATCTTTATTTACGTAGGTCTCAAAAAAGCACTTGTGAATCGTCAAGTAAGTACATAGTAGAACAATTTGAATCTACCACCGGTTCGGAATGTCGCATCTACCGAGAAGAAACCGGCAAGAAACTCGGTAGTTACTCTTTTCAATGCCAGATTGAATATAAAAATTAAAATTTACAGATTAAGTTAATATGAATACCAAGTCATACAGTTAATGTTCGTCAAAGATTCAGCCGAGTATTATCAGAAGTAAAAGGTAAACCAGAGCAGACCAGCCTCTGAAGGTGGCACCTGTTCACAAGTATGACGTATGTGTCAGCCATCGTTTCACTCGACCATATTTGAGGGAATGTAACGACCCGTCACATAACGCCACCACCCCCGAAGCAATTGAGTGAGCATGACTACTCAAGCTTCCCTATCATTATTATAAGAAAGTTAAAAACTAAACAAAACAACAAAAAATTCTTATCAGAATTCATTAAATGTACGAGATGGTGTACAGTTTATAACAATAAAATTAATTCCAGACTGTTTTATAGTTAAGATAATCGTCAGTCGTGTAAAAGCCCTTTCTTAACAAGGTATTCTTTATTCGTTGTTTGAACTGCGCAAGGGGTAGATTTAAAATGTCTGCGGGAATTTTCTTATAGTAATGTACACTTTGCCCAATAAAGCAGCGTGACAATCTTTGCAGTCTAAATCGCGGTACTGCGATTTTGTTTCTGTTTCTTGTGTTCTTATGATGAATAGCACATTTTTTAGTGAACAGATGAATGTTTTGATGCACGTATAGAATGCAGCTGTACACGTATTGTGAGGCAACTGTTAAAATTCCTATTTCCTTAAATAGATCCCTAAGAGAATCTCTAGCATTAAGATTGTATATAGATCTAATGGCTCGTTTCTGAAGAATAAAAATGGTTTGAATTTCAGCTGCCTTACCCTATAATAGAATACTATAAGACATAACACTATGAAAGTAACTAAAATAAACTAAACGAGCAGTTGAAATATCTGTAAACTGTCTAATTCTTTTTATGGCAAAAATAGCAGAACTGAGCTTCCCTGCTAGTGATGTTATCTGACTATTCCATTGAAGTTTTGAATCTAAGTGAATCCCCAGAAAAACAGTCGAGTCAACCAGTTCTAAAGTTTCGCCATTCAATTTCAAATTTAAATTCGATTTTCTAACATTTGGGAGAACAAAATTTATACATTTTGTTTTTTTCGCATTTAATTGTAAGTTATTGGTTGTGAACCAGTATAAGACCCTTGAAAGAGCATCATTTACATCGTCAAAGTTAATTTTGGTTCTGTCAATATTAAAAATGAGAGAGGTATCGTCAGCAAATAATACAATCTTACAAAGATCTTTTAAATAAAAAGGCAAATCATTTATATATATTGGAAATAAAAAAGGGCCTAATATGGATCCTTGGGGAACCCCTATATTAACCTGCGATCCTGACGATAGTATACCATTTATGTCAACTTTTTGAATTCTGGAACCTAGGTAGGATATGATAAGTTTTAAAGCTACATCATTGACGCCGTAATGCTTAAGCTTAGAAATCAAAGTCTGGTGATCGACGCAATCAAACGCTTTGGAAAGATCACAGAAAATACCAAGAGCATTCTGAGATTTCTCCCAGGCTCCAAAAATATGCTTCAAGAGAGCAATTCCTGCGTCAGTTGTAGAACGACCTCTAGTAAATCCATATTGTTCGGTATGGAAAAGTTTGTGCTTGATGAAATGAGCTAATAATTGTTCATTCATAATCTTTTCGAACACTTTGCTAAGTGCAGGAAGGATTGAGATGGGTCTAAAGTTATTTGGATCTTGTTTGCTACCAGACTTAAATAAAGGCATAATTTTACTATGTTTCATTAAGTTTGGGAAAACTCCATTATCGATGCAGGAATTGAATATATCTACCAGATATGGGGCTATAATAGCAATGGTGTGACTAATATTTTTTATTGAAATGTCAAATATGTCACTCGTATTTTTCTGATTTAGAGATTTGTAAGTTCTTATTATGTCTTTACTACATATATATTTAAACTTAAAGTAAGAATCACACGATGCAACATTACTTTTTAACAGCAATTCTGCTTTAGAAGCAGATGAGTTTAATTGCGCTGTTGTTGTGATAGGTATATTACTAAAAAAGTTCTCAAAAGCTTGTGCGATGTGTGTATCCAGATTTTAAGACTTCGTTGTCAATGTTAAGACTGAACGAAGTGTCACTTGGCTTTAATTTGCCGCTTTCGCGGTTAATGATATCCCACGTGACTTTTATTTTGTTATTCGAATTTAATATTCTATCACGAATATATAATGACTTGGCATGTGAACATACCTTCCTAAATAATTTTGATTAATTTCTAACATAATTAATAAATTCTGTTGTATGATTAAACTTTTTTAATTCATACAATTCGTAAAGACGATTTCTACTTTTAAAAATCCCAACTGTAGCCCATTTGCTAAATGTAGTTTGGCATCTTATAGTCCGTTTTTTTATTGGAAAGTTAATATCAAATTCCTTCTTATAGCAATTAAAAAAACTGAAATATAACCTATCTGGATCACAAGGTATGTATGGCGTCCCCTGTAATTTAATAATTAGACTATTCTTAAATTTTTCAATGCGATTAAGAGTAGTAGGCCTATATGTAGCTTTCTTTGAAATTATACATGAATTACTAAGACTGTTAAAAAAAGAAATCTGTTGTCCACAATGGTCGTTGCTTCGAATATGTTAAAGTCGCCTGAGGGGGGGCGGTACACACAAACTATAACATATCCATCTAGTTCTACGCATGACAATTCGACAATACATTCAATTGAGAGACCTACTATGTCTTTTCGTTCTTTGGACTGCATTGTATTTCTAATAAAAATTAACGATCCGCCATGTATGGCAGACTGTCTAACAAAAATACTTGCTAATTTAAGATTTAAAATATTAGAAAATAAACTAGAGTTTTCAAGCCAAGTTCTGTAAGGCATAACATGTGAATATCTTGGCTTTGTATGAATAATTCTATTTCTAAAACTTTGCCAGCCAAGCTCTGGATATTTTGATGAACAAAATTAATAATCCTAGACTCAGCTATTGTCTCAGTACTCAGTTTAAACTGGAGCGTGCAGTCAAGTCAGTATATAAACTATTAGTACTTATACTAATGCGTACGGGTATTGCTTTATGATTATTGTTGTTAATATTATAGGCTAGCAGACATGCTATTTGTTTCCTGAATATATACGGTAGATACATACTATCTTGAGTCAATTTAAAATTACTGATAAATTTATTAATGTCAAAATAAAAAAGAGCGTCACTATGACGACATGTCAAATTGTACATAAGTACATTAAGGTTATAAATATGCCTATTTTGGTCAGGGTTCAGATTTTTGGCATAAGGGAATGCACATAAAGTTACATTGAGCCCACTGATTTCTTGGAGTCGTAATAATGCATTTATATTTTTAATAACATCTCTTTTTTTTACTGATGTACTATCCCCATACAAAACAATTAAATTGGTGTTCTTATTTAAATTTAGTGATCCTAACCGTTTTAGTAAGTCTGTATAGGGAGATCCAGGAGAACACAAGTTAATAACATTCCCTTTTATATCGTGATGGAGAAGGGAACCAAGTCCTTGACCCAACTTGTCTGACAACAAAATTGTTTGGTATTGTGACGTTGGCAGTTGTGATTGAGGTTGAGGTATTCTAGATGCTCAAAGCCTAGTTTTCATCAACTTTATTTGTTATCTAGGTACATTGCTTAGATACCTGTAATTAACATGTAAGTAGTAACCAATCACCTTTTTTTTCAACCCTGGGAATGCATTATGTACCCATAACCTCAGTTGGGGAAACTTAGGTCATGTTAAGGACTCCCGGGTCCTGACATAATACCGCATTTATTGATTATACGATGTCAGAAAAGATAATTGTACATGTGTTTGTAGAATGATGGATCTTACGCACGTAGCGCGACACTCCTATAGGAAAACTAATAGCAATAAAATTTATAAGGAATTTAATTTGGCTTTTTTAAAGTCGCATATTAATTATTCAAAAGATGAAATTATGTAGTAATTAATAAACGATTGGTAGTAAATACAGTTATTCTTTCCAATTTACTCGAACCCAGTCTAATTTTTAGTCAGGATTTCAAATAAATGGAACTTTTTTTCTTCATACAATTAGAGCATTCCCCAGCGCCTGAAAGAATACTCTGGCAATTTCCTCTTTCTGCTTTAAAAACGAACTTTTTGACGATAAATAAACGTAAATTCATTATGGATACAACACGGACTAGTAAAAAAAGAAGGACTGCGCGCCACTAACTAGTCATTGAAGCTCCTCAGGTCCTCCACTCGTAACTTACGTCACACATTGATATAATAAGTGCTCCAACTGACAGATATCTGGTATCCATAAGTATCTCACTCACACATGTATAAACGTGGCTTCACGCTATAGTATGACAGCGTGGAGTCCTTCGTTTTACTAGTCTGTGGGTTACAAGCATAAAATTATTACAATTTTATTTTACGTACTTGGCTCCTCTAACCCAAGTGTGAATTAAGAAGTATTGGAATTGTATTATTGTTTGAAATAATAATTTAATTTGTTTCATTTTACCCTGATTACCTACAGAAATAATTAGTTAAACACAAATACGATATTTCGTTGCCGAAGGTAGGACAGTGTTGCCGTTACAGCATTAAAATAAATTTATTGTATTATTAAAGTTATGTATTTTTAGTTTATTTATTTTGAAGGAATTAACTAATTACTAGGGTAATAAAATGTTTAATTATTTCATAAAGTAATTGGGTGTACTACTTTTGCAGCGTGTCAGTACACGGGACAGTGGGCTGGGTTGGATGGAAAGCTGTGAAAAAGGAGTGACAAGTGGCTAGCTCGTCGCCTACTTAGACCCATACCCAAAAGCCCGTAAATTGTTAGTCGCCTTTTACGACATGCTAGGCAAGAACCACAGTTGGCACATTCTTTTTTTTTTGTCCCAGATCAACATGGGACAAACAAACATTTTTAATTATTTCATAAAGTAATTGGGTGTACTACTTTTGCAGCGTGCCAGTAAAATAATAGGCACTTATTAACCTGGTTACGGGTAGCAAAGCATAATGATAAGTTATTAATTACAACACATTAGCAATGAAGTCTGCTAGGTAAACAACAACACTAATCATCAGGTGAAAACTAAGGCAACCTGTAACCCAAAACGCCTAGACTCAAGTAAATTTATAACAAAATTGTTAAATGAATCTCGGCGGGAATTACAAAAATTTACGCCTGACCTTAGAAACATTTCAACAACGCGTTATTATTATTGCGGGCTAAATAGCTCGTTTGATTTGATTTTTGTTTAGCTGAATTATTATTTTGAAGAAACTTATTAAACTAAAATTATGAAGATAGTTAAGTACGGTGTATCAGTATTAAAACTGCACTACGTTTTTTTTTTACAATTGGTGTAATTAGTATCAAACAATTAAACCAGTTGCTAACACGTAGGCAAATCTGATTTTGTAAATAATTGCAAACAAAACAGATCTAGCTTGATCGTCAATAATACGACAACACTAGGCGAGGCGGCAATAACCGGATCGCGTGCGCTGATTGGTCTGCCGCGTTTGTTTACTTTAAAGGAGCGACGGTTTTTTCTTATTGACGTATTTCAGTTCGGTTTCATACGACTTCGGATGCGTATTGATTTCAGATAATTTTGTGATTTTGTATTGTTATGTAGTATTCTTAAGTGTTTTCGTGTCGTGTTGAGTGATATTAGTTGTGTTGTGCTGTGATAAGTGTCCAAGATGCCTTTTTATGCAAACAGCGCTCGCGAGTATGTCAACATGGTGTACTGTTACGGCATGGTCCATGGAAATGCTTCCGAGGCACCGCGGCTGTATGGGATAGAATATCCTAATGCACATCAGCCTCGTGATCCTCGAGTGATCACTCGGGCAATGCAGTGGTTGTTAGAACCAGCCTATAGCGCCCGTTTTATAGGGCCGTGAGTTTTCAACCGCCCCTGTGAGTCAGCTGATGAAATGCGTCAAAAGATCATCCACGTTTTTGACGAACTCAAAGGAAAAGCAGTTCAAGAAGGACTCCTGGACCGGGTGCTTCGCAACATACTGTGTAGGGCGCGTGTTTGTTTGCCCGTAGCGGGTCGCCAGTTCGAGCCACATCTTGTCCGGTTGGAGAGTCCTACACTGGATGACAACGATGAGCACTAGGTAAGTACTTACATTGACTTCATACATGCAAAAAAGTGTTTTTACGTGTGAAATAATTAGTATAATATCAGTCATGTTTCCATCGCACACGCGCGCTCGCGTCGCGTAGGTACCTAGCGAGAGAGCGGGGACGCCCCTTCTCCCGCGCACGCGCCCGCGCTTGCGCGACGTACATTGCGTGGTCTAGAAAACTGCTGTTTTTTAAGCAAAAAATTAAAAGTTGTTTCCCTGCAATAATATTTGTATATAATATATTGTTAGATGCACCCCCGTCTTCTAGCATCGCGCCACAACCTACGTCATCGGCCCCTATTTAAGCAAGCGGACGCAAGCTCCGGGCCCATTTGCTTCTCAGGCGCGCGCTCGGACGGTCGTCACTTCATAGATTTAAATTAATTATTTTGTAACGATTTTTATTAAAGTTCTAGCTAATTTCATGTTTCTTTTTTTTAATTAATGTTTTTAGCCTTTTCTAATATCAGAAGTGGGATTCGGAAGCCCTAAACAGCTGCTGAAGACTATTCCTGATTTTAATATTTCCGTAATTTTAGTTAGTAGTGCAGTAGTTGTAAAAAAATAATGCCCGGCGATAAAACCACCGGCCAACGAAGCCGTAAACGAGCAAGAGAGCGCACGCCTCCTCCTATCGATTTAGGTCGCACCATGGAGGCAATCCTCAACCGGCTGACCGTGCTTGAGGAACGATCTGCATCCGAAGGCCCTTCCAGCGTCGTGATACGCCCTGCCATCGCGCTCGAGTCAAGTCGGGGCCTGTCGCCAGCTGCGCATGCGGTTGGCGTGGATGCGCCTATTTTATCTGCTACAGACAGCGCGCGACCTTCCTCGACCTCTGCCGCGCAGGTGGTACAATCTCCTAGTCCTGCCCCTGGCCCGTCGGACTTCACCGAGCGCCTTATTGACGCCCTTACATCCGTGAATGCGGTAAGACCAAATCGTTACTATGTTTCCGATTTCGACCCAAGTGTGCATGATGTGTTGATGTGGTGTGATGAGATAGATCGCGCTCAGGTATATAATAGGTGGGACGATAGGGAGTGCCTAGCTCACGTGGGTCTTTGCCTAAAGGGTGAAGCTCGTACCTGGTTGCGCGAATGGGCTGGGTGCGAACGTACATGGACCAATTTTAAATTGGAATTAAAATCTTTATGCCCGAGACGTATAAATACTGCCGACGTTCTTTTTGACGTAATGTGTACTGATTCCGATTGTTTTTCTACATACGCTGAATATGCACGGAAATGTTTGTTGCGGTTGCGTATTGTTCAGGGCATAAGTGACGATTTGTTGTGCGCAATAATTGTACGAGGCATAAAGGACGCGCATATTCGCGCTGCTGCTACTAACGCTAAGTTGACACCTGGAAATATCGTTGAGTTTTTGTCAATTTATGTAAATCCCAAGCGACACGTTAATAATAGTGGAAGTTACGCGCGTTTCAGCCGACCTAATAATTTTAATTCGCACCTACCCTCAAATAGTGATTCTCGTAAACGTAAAGCAAATGAAAATGATAAGTTCACGAAGTGTTTTAATTGTAATCAGACTGGGCATGTGAGTAAATATTGTCCAAAGCGGGCGAGGTCAAGCCCGAAAATATTACCTAAACTTGACGCAAATAAGTTCCCAAAGTCAGATACGAACAAAAACACGTCGCGACCAGTTTGTACTTATTGTAAGAAAGTAGGTCACTTGATAGATAGCTGCTTTGCTAAAGAACGGTCCGGACGGACTCAGGATGCGAATGTAAATTTTTGCCAGGACCTAACTCAGGAAACCGAGACATAATATCAGCAATATTAGGCGGAGTACACACGGAAGTTTTAATTGATAGTGGGTCCACAATTTCTCTAATATCAACCGATTTATTAAAACACTTTCCGATGATTATTTATCCAAGTAACCAGTTACTGCGAGGCATAGGTGGGGTAGAAATATGTTCTAGTGGCTTTGTTAATTTACCGATACAGTTTGACGATATTACCCTACATGTTGATTTTCATATAGTGCCTAGTACTTGCCTTATTTCGCCCGTGCTAATAGGTACCGACGTTCTCAATCGAAACGGGATAACGTATGTACGTACATGCAGTTCCCAGAAAATAATTCGAGATAATTTATTTGGTTTTGTAAATACGATTTCCGATGTTGATTCAAAACCAAATTGTAATTTTAATTCAATTAATACCCCGTTGCTTGGCGATGACAAGTTTCGGTTACAGCGTGTTTTAAATAAATACTCCGCTTATTTCCTTAGTGGAACAGCAACCACTACGGTCACTACTGGCGAGATGCAAATTCGTCTTACAAGCGATAATCCTGTTAACTACCGGCCTTATAAATTATCGCACGACGAAAAATTACGCGTGAGAAAGATAGTTAGCGATTTGTTGCAAAAAGAAATTATTCGCGAATCTGAGTCCCAGTACTCGAGCCCCATCTTATTAGTGCGTAAGAAGGATTCAACTGATAGGATGGTAGTCGATTATCGTGCCCTAAATAACATCACGATTAAAGATCGTTACCCGCTCCCCCTTATTGACGATCATATAGATAGACTTGGGAAGTGCAAATTCTTCACCGTTTTAGACATGCTGACTGGTTTCCATCAAATCAAGGTCAATGAGGAGTCTGTTCACAAAACTGCATTTGTGACGCCCGAAGGACATTATGAATATCTCAAAATGCCTTATGGTCTCACAAACGCACCAGTGGTTTACCAACGTATCATCACAGAGACCCTCAGACCCTTCATTGATGCTGGCCAGGTCCTCGTCTACATCGACGACGTACTCTTGCTAAGTAGCGACATCCAAAAGGGGTTACTTTTGCTCGATGCAGTTCTAAAAAGGTTGACTGAATCTGGGTTTTCAGTTAATCTTCGTAAATGCTCATTTCTGTCGACGGAGGTGGAATACTTGGGAAGGTTGATAGGAGACGGTCAGGTACGGCCGAGCCCTTCTAAGGTAAATGCCCTTGTTAATTCACCAATACCGCGAACGGTAAAACAAGTCCGGCAGTTCCTTGGCTTGGCCGGTTATTTCCGAAGATATATCCCCGCATATTCCACTAAAGTTGCGTGTATAGCTGCACTAACGCGTAAAGATACCACTTTTCACTGGGGTGACGAACAGGAAAGGACTAGGCAAGATATTATTTCGATAATGAGTAGCGAGCCATTTTTAACCATCTTTGATAATGATTTACCGACCGAAGTGCATACCGACGCGAGCTCGTTAGGATACGGCGCGGTATTATTGCAGATTCATGACGGGCGCAGACAACCCGTTGCTTATTTTAGCAAAGTCACTGTGGGTGCAGAGCCCAGGTACCACTCTTACGAATTAGAGACACTTGCAGTCGTCAAAGCGTTGCAATATTTCCGTCATTATTTGATCGGAAAGCATTTTAAAGTTGTTACGGATTGCAATGCTTTAAAGTTGACGCAGAACAAGAAAGATCTCCTTCCGAGAGTGGCACGCTGGTGGATGTACCTGCAGGACTTCGATTTCACGCTTGAATATCGCAAAGGCGTTCTCATGGCACATGCAGATTATTTCAGTAGAAATGCGGTCAATGTCTGCACTGTTAAGAAACCGTTGAACTGGGCTCAGGTGGCACAAGCGGCTGATGAAGAGACGGTCACTTTGCTCGAAAAATTAAATCAAGGTCAGTTAGACTCGTCGCGTTATGTCAAAAGGAACGACTTATTATATTACAAGTACGACGTGGTCGGTGAGGGTACCCGTTTGCTATGCTTCGTCCCTAAAGCCTATCGTTTAAGTTTATTACGCGTCTTCCACGACGAGCACGAGCACATTGGTAACGAGAAAACGGTCGATTTGATCTTAAGGCATTTTTGGTTTCCCGGTATGCGCCAGTTTGTCCGAAAATACATCTCACATTGTGTTGTGTGTCTTTCCCATAAAAGGGTTCCGCGCGCCCCTCTTCAACCAATCGTCTCATGGACTAAGCCTTCAGTCCCTTTCGATACAGTACACGTAGATGTGTTAGGCCCCTTGCCAGACTCGAACGGACATAAGTTTGTCATTATCCTGGTAGACGCTTTCACCAAATACACCCTCCTATATCCCATGTATAGGCAAGATAGTGTAGAACTTAAACAGGTCTTTACTAATGCTATTTCTATTTTTGGAACACCTCGATTAATCGTGTGTGATAAAGGGCGCATGTTTCAAAGTGAAGACTTCACTAGTTGGGCACGTAATTTTAATATTGATCTGCATTTCATAACGCCCGAAATGCACCAAGCAAATGGTCAAGTCGAGCGCTATTGCCGCACTGTCCTAAACATGATTAGAATAGAAGTAAATCATAAATCCGAGATGTGGTCTAATGTGCTCTGGAAATTGC
Source organism: Glyphodes perspectalis (assembly GCA_951394215.1). Lineage (NCBI taxonomy): Eukaryota > Metazoa > Arthropoda > Insecta > Lepidoptera > Crambidae > Glyphodes > Glyphodes perspectalis. Next base: position 4,933,784 of record OX596224.1, read on the forward strand.
AGTTGATCTTGAACATAACAAAACAAAAGACAACTCAATGTTCTGCCCTGAACCTCCTGATTGGTTCGGAGTCCACTACGCCGGCTTTACAGGCATTAGTTCGCGATGTCGCCATACAGGGTTCCTCGGGCAACCGAGAAGCGTGGCGTGAATTGCGTAGACAGCGGGCAGAGTCACTTTTAACTTCTAACCAAAGCAATCAGGATGCCTATGTAAATAAAAATAGGACGGCTCCCAAAACGTTTAAGCTACATGACCTAGCATATGTAATTAAGAGGTCACAGAGCGCTGGGAAACTTGATAGTGGCATGAGAGGTCCCTACAAGATTATTAAGATCTTACCCAATGGTCGATATGAGCTACAGTTGGTGACGGGCTCATATGGAAAGACTACTCAGGCCGCAGCCGAGTATATGGTTCGCTGGCAAGGAGAATGGACACCCGAAACTTGTGCTGCATTTTTCGATTGTAAGTAATTATTTTATGCAGCTTCACACTATCTTATCGTAATATTCTGTTTACATGATAAATATTGTGTGTGTGGTTTTCCTATGTGTTTTGAGTGACTTGTTTGGTGTCAATTCGTATAAGACTCGTATAAGGCCCGCTGAGGCATCGAGACTCATGTAAGACCCGCCGTGGCATTGGGAGTTCATACTGACTCATGTAAGACCCGCCGTGGCATTGGGAGTTCATACTGACTCATGTAAGACCCGCCGTGGCATTGGGAGTTCATACTGAATCATGTAAGACCCGCCGTGGCATTGAGAGTAGGTACTAGCTCATGTAAGGCCCGCCGTGGCATTGGGAGTGGACACTGGCTCATGTAAGGCCCGCCGTGGCATTGAGATAATGACTCTTTCGATTAAACCCCGCTGTGGCACCAACGTCGCAAAGGCGTTGACCGTTTTGCTATTGAGTTCGCTTGCACCAAACAATGCTCTGTTAACGCAGTTGGAAAGCTGTTTGCCAGTAACACTAGACAACTAGTCTTGTGTTGATTTGCTTACTTTTACATCGTAGCTCGATAGATTGCTAAGTTGATAACTTCAGCTTTCTAAAATAGCTATTTATGTGTTTTGAACGCTTTCAACTCATAAGTGGCTATGTACTCCCACAGGTGCAGCCGAAGGCGAGGAGCTCCAACCAGAGCCAGTTCCAAGCACATCGACTACAGGCAGCGAGGTCGCCGCCCCGTCAGGAGAGGCCGTGTTAGATGCACCCCCGTCTTCTAGCATCGCGCCACAACCTACGTCATCGGCCCCTATTTAAGCAAGCGGACGCAAGCTCCGGGCCCATTTGCTTCTCAGGCGCGCGCTCGGACGGTCGTCACTTCATAGATTTAAATTAATTATTTTGTAACGATTTTTATTAAAGTTCTAGCTAATTTCATGTTTCTTTTTTTTAATTAATGTTTTTAGCCTTTTCTAATAATATATATATATATATATTATAAGCGATTTCCCCACTTGTCGCGACGACCTGCCGCCGCGTGCCCATAAATGGCGCAGCAAACCGGCTGTGGGGTCACTTGGCTCGGAGCGCTCGGAGCGTTAACACCTCATAGTGCAAATTCGTATCGTTAGTTTATGGACGATTAATGTTAGGCGTTTCGGTTCCGTTATTTTAGTGTTTCGTAATTAAATTGAAATGTCAGTTCATTCACTGTTTAAATTAGCTTAATCTAATTTGTTCTGAATCTTTGTTAATTATTTTTGTTAAAAATTGAATACAAGTTGTATTAATTAAAATTGATTTTTTTAAAGTAAATTTTGTCTAATATCTAAATTCAGAAGTGGGATAGTGTCCACTTCGCCCACGTGAAGGAACTAAAAATTCAATTATACGTTTGGCATAACATTTCGACATGACGGGCCGTACTCCGTCTCGGTCCGGTAGTGGTACGCGTTGTACCCGCAGGTCGCGTCGTCGCTCTCGAAGTAGTCATGATGATAGATCAAGGCACCGCTCGCGAAGTCCTTCGCGAACCTCCACGCGGAATAACCGATCACGACGGCGCTCCCGTAGCGATTTACGTAACACGGCGCGTTATCGTAGTAGATCACGACATGATCAATCGCGAAGCCAAGTTAGGACATGCTCACACGGTGAACGACAAAACTCTGACGTATCTATCCGAGATGCGCTCAATTCAATTATGACTCGCCTGTCCACCATCGAAAACAATCAATTAGTGACACATTCGACCCCAATTGTTACGCATAATTCGGTAGCATGTTGTAGTACATCAAATAGGGAGTCTACCAGTGAAAGGGAATTATCACGTTCCAACACTTCGCGAGAGTGCTCTACTCCGGAATTACGGGCAAATACTCACGAAGCACGAGTGATAGACGACGGCACTAGTACAGGTAACTCACGAACCGAAAACTTAGAGCCTAACAAATCCGACTCAACAAAGGCTCTCATAGACGCCATACGGTCACTGCGACCCACTAACTCGCATAATTACTTCATATCCAATTTTGACCCTGCTATACATAACATAGACGCATGGTGTGAAGAGGTTGAGCGCGCTAGGGATACTAATGGTTGGAGCGACCATAAGTGTCTCTCACGCGTTGGCTCGTGCCTTAAGGGTGATGCTAGGGTTTGGCTAAATGAGTGGGTCACAAGTGATCGCACGTGGACTAACTTCAAACTCGAATTTAAGACGCTATGCCCTCAGAAAATAGACTACGCTAATATATTGTTCGAAACTATGAATATTACGTCGGACAAGTATACTACTTACGCGGAGTACGCGCGTCGTACTCTGCTGCGATTGCGAGTAGTTAAGGGCCTTAGCAATGAATTGATGACTCTGATAGTGATACGTGGCATTGATAACCCTCAAATTAGAGCTACGGCGGCTAATGCCAATTTAAGCTCGGAAAATTTAGTGTCTTTCCTATCTATGTATGTAAAACCTTCCCGCGGAAAACAATAAAGTCATCCGGCGTTGCCTAAAAAACGCACTCTTCCTTCCCATTCTAATCATTTGGAATATAGATGTTATTCGTGCGGTCAAAAAGGTTACATAAGTCGACAATGTCGTAAGAAACAAAATCCCAACCCCGAAGCGTCAAATAAGACCAAGACTGTTTGTACATTTTGTAAGAAACCAGGACACCAAGAAAACCTCTGCTTTGCCAAAAATCGCTCTCAAACACATAACGAATGCAACGTGAATCTTTGTACGGATACTAGTCCGACCATTAGGCTCTAACGACGTTGTCGTCGCAGTAATAAACGGTGTACCAATTGACGTCCTAATTGATAGTGGAGCGCTTAACGTTTCTTTGATTTCCATATTTGTCAACCCAAACCTACTTGCTGCGTCCTCAAAGGCATTAGTGACAAAGAAATAGTCGCTTCATACCATGTAACTATTACTCTTGAGTTTAGTGGCATCTCAATCGAGGCTGATTTAATAGTAGTACTCTCTGAATACATGAACACTCCGGTTATTGTGGCCACCGACTTCCATCAGATACCTATCAATGAGGAATCAATCAATCTCACAGGGTTTGTTACACCGGAAGGGCGTTATGAGTACGTCAAAATGCCCTACGGGCTGACAAACTCTTCAATAGTATGCCAGCGCATTATTAATAACACACTACGAGACCTTGTAGAGGAAGGTCAGGTACTGGTTTATGTGGATGACGTACTGATCATGAGTCATACGGTTGCCGAGGGTATCATCATTTTACGTAGAGTGCTTCAAACTCTTACCAACGCGGGTTTCTCGATAAATATAAAAAAAATGTTCGTTTCTGGCCTCTGAAGTAGAGTATCTCGGTAGGGTAGTGAGTCAGGGTCAGGTACGGCCGAGTCCGCGTAAAGTAGGAGCCCTTTTTTTTTTTTTTTTTGTATCGCGAAGAAATGCGTTACGCACTCACCCTACCCGGGGGGGGCAGGGTGGAGTGTGGGACTCCCGGGGGACCTTGAGTAAGGGTCCCCTGCTCCGGCCAAAGATGGTAAATGGCCGGGGTATACCCACTAAAACTCCGCGGTGTCCCTCATCGCCTGAGTGGAGGTGTTAACGGGGATCTCGGCACAGCCTTCGCTGCCGTTAACACCTCCGGCGACCGGCCCGCCCTAAACGGCGGGCACCACATGCCCCCCCCCGACAGGGGGGGCGACAGGAATAGCCGGGGACACCGAGCTATTCCCGTCCGGCGGCTGCGGAGACGCGTGCAAGGCGGATGGGGGTGCCCCCGCACCCACCATCCGCATGTCTCCGCTAGGAGGGGCGAGGCTGTTGTAGTGGCGCCTCGTTCGCCCCCTCCTACGCCTTCGGAGCAATGGAGCGGAAGGGTCGTCCTCCCGCTCGCGCTCCGCCGCCTCCTTCAGTGAGATGACTTCCTCACAGAAGGAGGCGGTTGCCGCCCAGGCCCTCTCGCTCCGCAACATGGTCTCCACCACGTTTGGGAGCGAGAGGTTTGGCCCGACCGCTGCGACAAGCAAAGCGCGCTGGTCGGACCATGACGGGCACACAGAGAGCGTGTGCTCCGCCGTGTCCTCCGCCGCGCCGCAATGTGGGCACGACGGGGACTCCTCACGCCCTATCCGGTGCAGGTACCTCCGGAAACATCCGTGTCCGGACAGTACCTGCACCAAACGAAAACTGAGGTAATACGACGCTGGACGCTCGAGCCATAGGTTTAAAACCGGCCCGAGCGCGTCGATTGTCCATCTTCCGGTGTCGGTGGCGGCTAGGTCCCGCGACCACTGGTGGATAAGATTTTCCTGGGCCTCTCGCCTTATCACCCCCAGTTCAGACGCTGTAGGGCGCTCCCCGAGTGCCCTCTGCTCCTTTTGCCATTCATAGACCCTGGCCAGGACTCGGGCCTCGAGCTCCCACGGAGGAGTCCCGGCCAGGGCGCACGATGCTGAAAAACTCACCGTGCGGTAGCATCGGGACACCCTTTGTGCGATGGCCCGCTGCGGTCTTCTTAAATCGGCCAGATTTCCGCGCCTGAAAAGCGAGTCGGCCCAAATCGGCGCCCCGTACAGGGCCATACTTTTCAGGACACCGGCATAGAGTCGCCGGCATCCAGCCCTGGGCCCTCCCAGATTAGGGAGAAGCCATCCGAACCCCCCTGCTGCTTTCAGGAGGCGCGGTGACAGTCCACTAAAGTGTGGACCAAACTGCCACCGCGCGTCCAGGACAAGGCCCAGATACTTTAGCTGGGCCTTAACTTCGACTCTGACGCCCTCGATCGTGAGGTGGGCGTCGGAGGGGGGGCGGCGCTGCCGAGGCCCGTAAAAGTAGATGGCCTCGGTCTTCTCCAGCGCCACCCTGAGTCCCAGGAGGCTGATGCGCCTAGTGATCAGGCCGCCACCGATCCGGGCCAACATTGACGCCGAAACAAAGTCCTTCCCCCGGGCAGTGAGGAGTGTGTCGTCAGCGTAACAGATCACGCTTGTGCCCGGGAGAAGTGCACCCCGCAGGAGCCAATTATATCCGATGCTCCACAGGAGGGGCCCCAACACAGACCCCTGTGGAACACCGGATTCAACGGCGTGACTACATAATTGTCCCTCCTTGTTGATATAAACCACATCACGATTGCGAAAGTAGTCCGCCAAAAGCGCCTGTATGTATGGAGGCAGCCTATGGTATTTTAAGGCCTCCATTATGGTTGTGTGGGGGATGGAGTTAAACGCGTTTGCAATGTCAAACGAAACCGCCAACACTCCATCCCCTCTATCCCATGACTTTTGGACGAGACTTTTGAGCTCAGACAGGGCGTCGATTGTGGAGCGTCCCGCCCTGAACCCAAATTGCGTTTCTGCTAAGTCTGGGCCCGACTCCCCTAGATGGGCCTTTATTCTCATCGCAATGATGCGTTCGAAGAGCTTACCGGCCTCATCCAGGAGGACGATGGGCCGGTAAGCCGATGGGGAGTCGGACGGACGCCCCTCCTTTCTGAGCAGGCAGAGTTGCCCCCGTTTCCAGGGTTTCGGGAACCTACCGACCGAGAAGCATCGGTCGAATAGGTCCCGAAACCACGTCTCCATTTCTATTGTTCCCAGCGACACAACTTTTGCAGGAATGCCGTCCGGGCCGGGAGCTGTCCTTTTGGCGCGGAGGCACTTTGCCGCCGTGCCAAACTCCTCTACCGTAATCGGCGGAATCTCTGTTTGGGAAGAGCGGTAGGTTCCCGGAAGAGGGTTCATGCGGGGGGGACTGAAATTCGGGGAACAAGGTGGAAATAGTCCCCGAACCACTGTGTTTAGCAGTCCAACCTCCAGGGTCTCAGTGATGGGAGGACCAATAGGACGCAATTTCTGGCGAGCTATTTTGTAGTGTCTCCCCCATGGGTCACTGTTAAGGCCCTCCAGCATTTCCTCGCGGCATTGGTCTTTAGCCGCTCCGATTGCCGCCTTGAGTGTTCGTTTGGATTCTATGTAGGCGGCATAGAGGCGTTCTTCGCCCTGCGGGTCTCGAGCACGACGGCGGCGACAGCGCTGGTATGCTCTTCTGGCCGCGATGGAAACGGCCCGTAGTTCTGCCAGGTCCTCCGACCACCAATACACAGCTCGGCGCGGTGGGGGGCGTCGGGACCGAGGCATGCAGGAATTACACACCTCGGTCAAAGAGTCCCTCAGCTGTGCGGCTGACGCGTCCACATCGTTGGTGGGTGGCGGAGCGAACCAGTCCTGGACGAATGTGGCTTCGACTGCTGCCTGTTTGTCCAGGCGGGACAGAGCCCATCTTGGGAAAACCTGGTGGCCCGGTCTGGGCGCTGTTGGGGGGCTGGGGGTGGAGACCTCCCACCGAATATATCGGTGGTCGGAAAGGGTCTCCACCGATTCCACACGCCAGTTGGTCACGCGTGCGGCTAGAGCGGGGGTGGCGAAACAGACATCCACCACTGATCCACCCCGCTGCCGCACGCATGTATGGGTTGCCCCGACGTTTAACAGGGACAGTCCTGTTGAGATGGCCCACAGTTCTGCGACTGGGCCCCGTCTGTTGCACGAGTGGGCCGGATTGCCCCACGCCGTCGATTTGGCGTTGAGGTCGCCGACGACGAAGACCTGGCGGGGTGCAATCCGGCCGACAACGGAGGCGAGTGATGACATAAAGTCGCAAAACTCCTGTAGTTGTCTATTGGGGGAAAAATATACGCCGACCACTGCGATATTTCCCCAAGATGCGGCTATGAACCCCCGGCCCCTTTCGATGAGGATGAGGGGAGGAGCGTCTGTGGTGCGTCTCGGTATGATTGCCACCGAGTCCTTCTCGTCACCCAGCCATCCGCTGGGAATCGAATAAGGCTCGGTGACGACTGCTAAGTCCACCAACCATTCGGCCAGCACCTGTGACAACATGTCCTGGGCTGACCGACAATGGTTGGTGTTGACGAGCAAGAACTGTTTCTTTAGGGCGTCTCTAGGCATTGTGAGCGGAAACAACGACCTCCATTGGTGTGGAGACTCCTGATGACGGTGGAGCTCCAGCTGCTGTAGCTGCAGACCGGATCAAGGTCGCTGCTTTACCCTTCTTGGTGGGGGGGTTACAATTTCTCCCCCCCATGATGTGGCCCGCAGGCCGCCCGCTTTCCGCACATACTGCGCAATGCGCATTTTCTATGCATGCGGCTACCTTGTGCCCCGGTTTGCCACAGCGATAGCAGAGCTCTGCTCTCTCTGCTGACGACGGGCAGAGAGTTCGCGTGTGGCCTAGAGCGAAACATTTGTAGCAACGCAGGGGCGGGTCTTCGAGTGCCCTGACCGTTGCCGACGAAAAGCCTACTAGGAGGCGACCACCATTTAGAATGACCTTGGCCGCAGAGATGGGGCATCGGACACGTATGGTGCCCACACCACCGCGACCAGGTCGAATTTCGCCGGACTTGACGTCTTCTAGGTTGCAGCCACCAACCGCTGCAACCTTTTCTGCTACTTCCGCTTTTGAGACCGAGTCGTCGAGGTCGGTGATCAGTAGACCCACACATTTTTGGGGTCTTGCCACTTTGGCCGAATCCGCGACTACCTCGCGCAGTTTAGACGCGAAAGTATCGGCCATTTCCGCACTTTTTGCCCCCGGGAATTCAAATTTTCTGGCTCCTGTGAGCGTCTGTCTGCAGCGAGCTGGGCCCAGCTGAGAGGTGTCCATATTGGCGCGGGCATGTCTCAGTACCGACTCATATGTTTCCCCCTTCTGGACGGCCTCCGCGGTGAGTGTGATAACCACTGCGGCCGTCTTGGGGGCGACCAACTTCTTTTTTGCTGCTTGAGCTTTTCCAGACTTTGTTGTCGGTTTGGAGGGCTTGGCCTTTTTAGCCGACGGGGTGCTTGGGGCAGGGGTAGATGATGGTGGCTGTTGTTCGCCGGATTTCTTACCCTTGCTCTTTCCTTTGCGTACTACCGTCGACCATCCTTCATTAGCAGGGGTGGTGGACGGCAGTAGTGGGTCCTCTGTGGGTTGTGGAGCCGGTAGATTGGGTCTCACTTCTCTAGAAGGTCCTGGAGCTGGGGAGGAGTGGGTCGAACTCACTCCTGTTTGTCTCGTGGACTTCCTTTCCCTCTGGGGCTTAGGAGTTTCAGGGACTTTGAAGGTTTCCGTCAGCCGCTCGAGGACCACGACAGGCTCCTTTTTACGGTCTGCCGCGAGGGGCGGACGGAGACGCTTCTCCGGCAGAAGCCGGTCTTCAATGCCAGCAAGGCAGGCGCGTGTGAACGCCTTTTGTTCTGATGCGAATTTCATGAACAAGGCCTCCATCTCCGCTGCGCCGAATTGATGCGCTGAATTTACAGCCGGGGCTGGATGTGTCACTTCCATGGGCGACGCCGACGACGACGGAATTTGACGACGTTGTTCGTCACCCTTGTTAAGGGAGGCCTTGATTTCGGCCAGCTCCCTCTTCACTGCGTCCAGTTCAGACTGCAGGCGGTCGTTGGTGGCCTGCAGTCTTTGTGTCTCTTCGGAGACTTTACGTGTTACTATTTCTCCGAATACCGCTTTCATGTTGGTGGCACGTTCCTTTAGGGCCTTTTGAAATGTGCCCTTCAGGTTAGAGGACCTCGAGGCTAGCGAAATTATTTCATTAGCGTCCTCATCAATAACTCTTTGCAGCTCCGCTACAGATTTGTCCTCGTAGCGGGCTATGAGTGAGGCCCCGTACCCGGACTTGTTGCGGGCGGCGCGGTTCTCATTTTCTCTTAATATGAGTTTCTCCTCCATTTCCTGTTGGAGCCGTTTTTTCTTCTCGGCGGCGTGTTGACGCTGAGCTTCTGCTCGGCCAATGTATTCCCCGGTGGTGGCGGGGCGTCCTCTTCCGCTTTTGACTCTTGCCACTTTCCGTCCTTGTATTGCAGGGGCGTCCGATAGGGATCCCCCGTCTTCTCCTTCTACATGGCGCTTACGCACAAACAGCGACCTAGTCGACCTAGTCGACCTAACTGACATTTCCGAGGTATTTGTCAGTGTATCGGACTCGGTGTCTGATACCCCGACGTTAACAGGACTGGTATAGAACCTGTTTCTACTTAGTAGAGGAGCAGTCACCGAAGGTGAGCGACTTCTCTCCGATCCTGACGACGCACGAGCGCCAAACTCCGCATCCGAGGATGCGCCAACATCTTCTCCCACGCCATCCAGCGCCTGCACAACATCGTTTTTATTTTTGTTTTTTATATTTGAAAGTTCCATTTTTGTTCCCACGATAGTGGTCGGAAAGGGTGGTCCATCCGGGCAGAGCCGCCTTACCCGGATAACCCTATTACTGCACGGGGGCGGGAAACCCCGTGAGTCGGCCGTTAGACGCAGACTTAACCCAGCCTACGACCCTCCGAAGAGGGCGCCGGTGGCACGAGACGCACACACCACCGGACCTTGGGGTTTTTTAGCGAGGTTGTCTCCTCTTGGCCCAACCAACTAAGGTAAGGCCACTACCCCTAACCCAAGCCGCGAGACATGTCCACGACACTCAGGATAGGGGCAGCTTGCCCGGTGGCGACCTAAGTCTGCCCATTGTCCACAATGACTGTGAATCAATGAGCCCACCGAGCCGCGGACATTACTCCGCCCCACACTGCCGCAGAAGAGCGACGAGAAAATAGAAAAAGAAACAGGAAAACAAGAGTAGATAGAAAGTGAAGAAAGAACCCCAAAGATCCCCCCCCAGTGGTGCCCATCCACGTACCCTCCTTAGAATAAGGAGGGACGGGAGGGCACGGGTGTCAGGACATTGCCGTCGACTGGAAAGATCCGATAGGACGTCTCCAGCCGCCGTTGCCCGGGGTAAACCTGGCCCGGCTGCTTGCCCTTCCCCCCTAATCCCCAGGAGGGGATTCTGAGGGACCGACAAGACAGCCAGGCGCACGAGGAGGTTTCCTGACCCGATACCCCAAAGTAGGAGCCCTGGTAAACTCGCCGATCCCCGAGAACGTTAAACAAGTCCGCCAGTTCCTGGGACTGGCAGGGTACTTCAGGCGCTATATTAAGGATTACGCTGCTCTAACAGCCTGCATTGCTCGTTTGACTAAAAAGGAGGTTGAGTTCAGATGGGGAACGGAACAAGAAAGAGCCCGGCAAGAAATTATAAAACGGTTAACTAGCCAACCAGTTCTCGCCATATTTGACCCTCAGCTTCCTACAGAAGTCCATACCGACGCGAGCAGTGCAAGGTATGGGGCAATACTATTGCAAACTCACGGTGATGGTGGTAAACACGTGGTAGCATATTTTAGTAAAGCCACACAAGGCGCCGAAAGTAAATACCACTCATATGAGTTGGAGACTCTAGCTGTCGTCAAGGCGTTGCAACATTTTCGCCACTATCTAGTAGCTTGCAATTTAAGGTAGTAACTGATTGCAACGCTTTGAAGGCAACAGAGCGGAAAAAAGATCTGCTTTCACGTGTAGCGCGATGGTGGATTTACCTCCAAGATTTTCAATTCACGATAGAGTACCGCAAAGGGGTAATGATACCACACGCCGACTACCTCAGTCGTAACCCTTCGGTTGCTGTTGCAAATCAGGTTTCCAGACCGCGTAATTGGGCGCAAATAGCGCAATCAGCAGATAATGAAACACAAAGTTTGCTGCAGCAACTGAGGGATGGTCAACTTGACCCCTCACGTATGTATGTCGAAGTGACATACTTTACTACAAATTTGCCCCTGTGGGTGAAAATCCTAGACTTCTATGCTACATTCCTAAAGGTCATAAGCTTAGCCTATTGAGGATATTCCATGACGAACATAGCCATGTTAATGCTGAGAAAACTCTTGACCTCATACTTTAAGCATTTCTGGTTCCCCGGGCTACCTCAATTCGTAACAAAGTATGTAGCGCATTGTTTGATTTGCGTTTCAAAAAAAGAGAGTACCGAGGTCTCCACATCAAAACATTACCCAATTCCCCTTTTCACACAGTCCATATGGACGTTCTAGGCCCTCTGCCAGTTTCCGAAGGGTAGAAGTTCATACTTGTTGTCGTTGACGCATCCACAAAATTTTGCCTTTTATACCCTATCTACCGCCAAGATATAGGCGAATTAAAACGTTCTTTTGCGTTAGTAATATCACTGTTTGGAGTTCCTAAATTAATTGTAACTGACAGAGGCCGCATGTTTGAGTCTCACGAATTTGTGTCTTAGGTCACAGACCTTGGTAGCGACATTCACTTTATTACCCCGGAAATGCACAACGCCAACGGACAAGCCGAGAGATACATCAAATCAAATCAAATCAAATCAAATCAAATCAGTTTATTTTGCTCGAAAAGTGGTACAAAGATGGAAAATTATAATTTAGATCACACTTTTCACCAGTTTTTGGCATGCAAAACTATAACGAACGAATAGAATCTAAGTAGTTCAAATTAAAAATTACTAACAATCATATATATTATTATGACATATTTTGTTACAATTTACTACTTATCAAACAGTTCATTAACATTATAAAAGAGTTTAAAATTAAGCCATCGTCTTAAATTTTTCTTGAATTTCGGTAGCGGTAATGCTTTTAATTCATCAGGTAAGGTATTAAATACTTTAACACAAATAGCATACGTTTGTCCATGGTAAGACTTAGTTCTAGGCAACTTGTCAAAAACCAACCTATCCGGGTTTCGTGTGTTCCTGGGATATAGATTTCTAGCACGTTTGAAGTGGTGCGAATGTGTTTTGACAAAACAAGCAAGTTCAAAGATGTACATGCACGGCAGTGGCAAGATATTTAACTCTTTGAATAGTGGCTTACATGAAACGTAGTTAGGTACGCCACGTATTGCACGTATACATTTTTTTTGGGCGATGAAAACTTTGTTGATGTCACAAGAGTTACCCCAAATGATTAAGCCATAACTTAGTATAGATGACACATAGCCATGATATGCCATAAGAATAGTAGATAAAGCAGAAGTCTGTCTTAATCTAACAAGAACATACACAAATCGATTAAGTTTAACACAAACGTGTTTTACTTGAGATTTCCAATTGAGATATTTGTCAATCTTAACACCCAAAAATCTCGTGTCTTCAACCTCATTTATGTCAATATTAAAATTTAATTTCTTGCTACCATAATTTTGAAAGTGTATAAAATTTGTCTTTGTCAGGTTAATATTTAAATTATTTTTGCCTAGCCACGTAGTAATTGAATTTATAGTTTCCACTAGTTGTCTTTCATGAGAGGTCAAGTCTTTATGATAATTAATTAAAATTGATATGTCGTCAGCGAATAATGTACATTTATTGTTTGTTGCATCAGGTAAGTCATTAATATCCCCCCCGCCGGGGTCCTCGGTTTGTCGTACCGGGGGGGCTTAGTAGGCCCTGACATGACAGGGCCGAAGCGAAGAAGGACCCCGAGGTGAGCCGCAACTGCACGACTTGCTACCGGGTAGTTGCGGCGGTCCGGCTGTGGCCCACTGCGGCCGGACCAGGGTTGCCGAGGAAGAGGAAGAGCTGAGTGTTGTCGTTACTCGCCTCCCTATCCTCGGCAACCCGACAGGGGCGCGCTGGGTCGTGCTGTGGTGGGTCGCAGAGGTATTGAGCGTCTCGATGCTCTCCCTCTGCGACGACAGGGCTAAGCCCTCAATCTGGGTCGCCGGGAGGAAGGCGGCCCCTTCGACGAGGCGCTCTCCGCGTGCCCCTCTGGCTTAGCAGAGGGCACAGTGCGAGAGTGGGCCCACGACGCTGGTCACGGGGATGATCGGCGTCTGAATCCTGGGCGGAGTGGTTGAGACATGCTGGGTGGCCTGGCATGTCTCGACGCGCGCGCGTGCTCGGTGCTGTGCATCCGACGACTGTTGTCGTGGGCTGCACAGCATCGACCACCGCCGCGCGAGGTGGGCCGCGTAGCGCGGCACGCGCATCACCGGAGGAGCTGTCGTATAGTCCCGACGGTAGGGATACAGGCTCCTCCGGGACTGCGCCGCTGGAGGCCACGTTGGGGTTTTAGTCGGTTCGAGTCCGACACACCGCCCTCTGCTTCCCCGAGTAGAGGGTGACGGCTCGTGGGAGTTTCCCCAACTAAAAAAAAAAAAAAAAAAGTAAGTCATTAATATACAGTAAGAACATCAGAGGTCCCAATATACTTCCCTGGGGCACTCCACATGCATTAACTTTAGGTTCAGATCTGTATGCGGTTACCATAGAGTTTTGATCAATATTTGTGATTTCCACATATTGGAATCTATCTTTCAAATATGATTTTACCCATTTAAGAGTTGGTCCGCGAATTCCGAGATTATCAAGTTTATCCAGAAGTAAATCGTGTGAGACAAAGTCAAAAGCCTTTGACATATCAAAGAAAATAACACTGCTAGACATTTTTTTATTAAGATTTTCTGATATCTCATTGACTAAATTATAAATAGCCAACGTAGTTGATTTACCACTTTGAAAGCCAAATTGGTTTTTCTTGATTATACCGAATGTGTCGATAAATGATACAAGCCTCCTTTGCATGGCTTTTTCAAAAAATTTTGATAACACTGGTATCAGAGTGATTGGCCTATAATTTCCTATATCGAGTTTATTGCCTTTTTTCAATAGGGGCTTAACAACTGATATTTTAAATTTATTTGGAAATATTACTTGTTCAAAGGAAAGATAAATCAAAAATGTCAAAATAGGACTAAGTATTTCATTGCATTTTTTGATTATTTCCGTACTAAATTCATCATAACCTACAGACTTAGTATTTTTAAGTGATTTTATTATATTACTTATTTCCTCATGGTCACAGGGTTTTAAGAAAATCGTATTGGGTAAACGTATTTGGTTCGTATTTTCATTAATATTAAATTTATTTGCATATGTCATATTAATAAAATTATTATTAAAGTCATTAGCGATTTCTTTCGGGTCTGTAATATATATTCCGTCAATATTCAGCTCATTTATGAACTCCTGTTTATTTCCGTTGTAACTGTTAATTAATTTCCAGGAGGCACAACACTTATTTTTCGATTGATTTATTAATTTATTGTTATGTATTTTTTGAGATAAACACAAACATCGGCGCAGCATTTTGGAAAAACATTGGTATTTTGTTTTGTTAGCTACAGTTCTTCTTTTATAGAAAATTAACCTAAGACGTCTTTTGTTTTTACAACTGATTTTTAATCCTTTTGTGATCCATTTTGGGCTCTTATAATTTGTTGTTATTTTTATGTTTATTACAGGAAAACATAATTTGTAAAACAATTCAAAAAGCTCATAAAAAGCTTCTACAGCTGTGTTTAAATCTATTTTCTCATATACTTCCACAAAAGACAGCTTAGAGAGACAGTCATAGAATTTTTTTATGTTTTCATCACTGTAGTCTCTTTTAGAGATATAATACGTAGATGGGAGTAGAGAAACATTTTTATTTATAGGTATATGTAGTATTTGAGCTGTGTTGTGGTCTGACAGTCCAAGTTCTAGAAGTTCACCAGTTGCCTCCTTAATATTGCTAAGTATGTGGTCAATGCATGTGAAATTTTAAATTGTAGTTCTGTGCCAGAGTTTCCAATTCCCTAGTTGCATTATTTTCATTAAGAGTGTTAATATTGAGATCTCCTGTTAATACAATTTTGTACTTAGGATATTTTTTTGTAAGGTTATACAACAGTGAGTCAAGTTTTGACAAAAACAAACGAACACAAGAATTTGGTACTCTATAGAGACATACTAAAATTATGCAATGTACAGGAATGATGACACCACAACTTTCAAAATACAAATCTTCGGCGTTCGTTTTTACAGAAATAAGTTCTTTATACGGTTGATAATTTTTTGTTAGTATGGCTACTCCTCCTCTACGCTGTTTATTTTTCCTACTATAGATGATGCAACTTGGTACCCTGAAATTTTTAGATCCTTCTCGTTATTGCCACTAACAAACGTTTCCGAAAAGCAAAGTATATCCGGCTGTTTTTCTTTATTATGCAGTTCCATAATTGTTACTTCTAACACATCTCTCTTAGACAGCACACCAGCTATATTCTGATGCAGAATATTTAAGTACCTTAATTGCCTACTATTACTGACGAAAAAAGTTCTTTTTTGTTTGTGTTGCATCGGTATGGATCGTAATTGGTGGTTTAACGCTTACTTTGAAATAGAATGGTATGGTTCCTTTTTTTGGCAATATCGGCATTTTTTTAGAGTGGTTATCTGTAGTGCCTATAACATATGTGAACTTGCGCTTATTATAATTCAGAAAGGTATTTTTATAATCATAATAGTCAATGATATTGTTGATTTTTTGACATGCAGCCTTACAAATGTATGGACTATTTTCAAATCCACTAACATCAAAGTACGTACAATTTGAAAAATTATTACAGATGTTTTTTAACATGCAGTTTAATCTAGTATTATTTAAATAAATATTATTTTTAATACCTAGAACAATTACAACAGGACAGTTGTGTAATAATTTTAACATAGAACTCAGTTCGATCATAATTCTTGCCGAATTAGAGTCATGTTCACCTAGGGACAGTATTACCCTGTCTTCTTTTGTTTCGTTGATCCACGAATAAGTCTTACATATTTCTTCAGAGTTAGCCATTGGTTTTATGTAGGAAAACGTGTCGTACTCTGCGTATTTTGATTTCTGTCTAGCGTTTACTAAATAATTCCGTATGCCTATGCATTGTTTTCCCCCAATAATAAATATACGCCTCTTTAAATATAAATTGGCCTGGTTAGTTTCTTCTTTAATTATCTTTGGACTATTCTGTTTCTTCTTCTGCATTTCGCGTCTAGTCACATTCGAGATTATTTTTCCGATGTTTCCAGATATAAAATCTTGTTGATTGGTGTTAGCTTGATTTTGTCTTACTTCCTTTGTGTTTTCATAGTCAATGTGTGTGTTCGCTTTTGGTGTTTGAGTAATGTCTAATGTTAGTTTTCTTGGTTTGTGCTCTGTATCCGTAGCAAACTTTTTGCTCGATGATGGCGTAGAGCATAACTTTTTTAATGTAAGTATTTGATGCTCTAGTTTGTTAACGTTTTTTTTAATTCTATGTTCTCAAGTATAATATTATCCAATCCAATTCATTATTTGTACTGCCTAATTGTATTTTTAGATCCATTATCTCTTGTTTCATTTCTTCAATCAAACTATTGTTGTTGTGTGTAGACAAATCTAGACTTCTAAATGCGGGATCTGAGTTAGTGGTGTTCAACGACACTTGATCATCTAGCGGTAAAGAGTGTGACCGCACTAAATCTGCAACGGTTATGCTGTCATTTTTGTCCTCATTCTTATTTTCAATTGCTTTTTTCTTGGTATTGCGTCGTGGAGATATTATTTTTTTCCTTTATGTTACATTGCTTAGCACATTGTTATCGCTATTTTTTTTATTGTGAATACACTTTTTGCAATTCCATGATTTATTTTTTTCTGCGCTTTTTAGTGGGTACAATTTCTCGGATGCACCTGCGCAATTGAAGTCAAAGAGGTTGTTACAATTTGCACAAGTTATTAATTTATTTTTTTCAAATGTTAATTTACATTTGCTACATTGTACCGCATCCATGTCTCGTTGACTTTTTGTAAATTTATTTTTACTCATATTGCTATTTGAGATACTAGTAGAGTCCTCTGTCACTATCAGGCGGATTGATTTTATAATGTGCTTTTTCAAACAAACTTGGTGAAATCAATTATCACACAAAAAAGTGCTCGCTCAACTCATGAGATCCTTACCTCCGACCTCTGGATACCACAGCCACACTGTGTACCAAATCGTCCATTCAGCCTTACTATAAGTTGGTGAAAAATTGTACAGCTATTTGGTTGGATTTATTTCGAAAGCAATAAGTTCGTTAAAAATGATTCACCGGATTGGAATTTTTACACTTTATCACTGTTCACTTGTATTTCTTTTTGCCACTTTAACTTGTAATAATTTTGGTTTCACTTATAATAATAATAAAATAATAATAATAATAAATTAGTTTATTGCTCAGACATTACAAAGAAAAAAAAAATTACAATCACAAAACAAAAGAGAAATGGACAAATTATAAAATACACATTGACAAACAATAAAAATATCATTTGAGCAAAAAGGTATGACTCAGCTTGTGCAGACGCAGGACTGGAAAGGTCCTGTGAAGCGCTGATTTTCAGTCATACCTTCATCTCTCTCGGTGTAAGGTGAGAGGCGAATAAGTATGAGGGCTACTGATAATTATAATTTTATATTAGTTTTAGTATATAAGTAGGTATGCATACACATGCCAGAAACAAAGGAAGGTATTAACTAACTAAAAATAACTAACTCCTATGTATGTGTCTGCGTGTGTGTGTGTGTGCATGTATGTGTGGGTGTATATATATATATATATATATATATATATATATATATATATATATATATATAACTACGTATCTATCCCATTTTAAATTAATTTATTATATATATATATAATAAATTAATTTAAAATGGGATAGATACGAATAAATAAACATTATATTGATACGGGTAGGTATAAGTGTTGCGTTCCTAAAGTCTTACTATCATAGTTTGCGGGTAGGGGGCCGAGGCGGCGTCGCTGCAGAACGCGCCCGCGTTCTACCCACATACATAGTCGGTCCGGTGCGTTTATATGGTATGTTTACGAATGAAGGACAGCAGGTGTGCATAAAAACATGCAATACGCCGGTTTTTTTGTTATTACGCACAATTCCATGACTCGAGTGTGAAGTGTCATCATAAACCTTGTTTTCAATCGCATAAAATTCCAAATTAAAACGATTTATTATTAATAATTCAAGACATAATTAATATAGTTTAAAAATAATGATTCAATTCAATAATAATAACAATAATAAGTCTAAAAATATTGTGAAATAAATCGGATGAGAGGTAAATTGAAATGTCAAGAGGAATGTGTGTTCTGGTTAATCAAATTGCGGAGAAAAAAGAAAAGAAAAGAATAGAAAATATCGCTGTCAATGATTAAAGACAATGCCTATATTGGGAGATTTTATGAGCTCATGCGTCTGAAACCGAGAGGTAATGTACTTATTGCGTTGTTTTTTGCCTGTGTAGTAAGTAATCTTTAATTTTTTTCTTAAAATTACCCAATGTTTCCAGATAGCGCAATGGCGGCGGAAGATCGTTCCAGCACTTGGATGCGGCAAACCTAAAACTCCCCCTGAAAGCAGTGGTGCGGTGCGGCGGCAGTACGAGGGCGTGGCCAGATCGGCGGGTTCCGGAGTGCACATCTCGCGTCCACATCAACTTCTTCAGTAGATAAGCTGGTATCTCATATTTAACCACACCAAAAAGCATTGTCGCAAAATGAAGACTTCTACGTGTAGCCATTTTCAGTATATTTGTGTTATTAATATAGGGCGTGACGTGTGTTCTTGGTGGTATGCTAAAACAAAACCTGGCACAAGCGTTTTGTACCCGCTGGATCAATGCACGCAGGCGCGCTAATATACGGGGCCCATAAACGATGTCCATGTAATTAAACTTTGACAGAATCAAGGAGTCGCACAATTTAATTCTGTTTTCAATATTTAAATAATTCCTTATTTGATACAATACTTTTAGTCGATAATGACAATTTCTCACTACATTACATATGTTTTTCGAACCTAAGATTCTCGTCCATAAGTAGGCCTAAATTTTTTGCTTCTGTCACTCTTTCTAACCTATCTCCCCCTATCATCACATTCACTCCTTTATCAGCAATTTTCTTAATTTGCACTTTCGAACCCAATAACAAGTACTTTGATTTGCTGCCATTAAGTACTAACGAATTCAACTCAGCCCACTGGACAATTCGGTCAAGATCTTCATTTAAGGATTTTAAAGCCGTATGTGAATCCTGGGGTTTGCACGAAATGTATATCTGTAGGTCATCAGCATATATGTGGTACTTTGAATGTTGGATTTGTGAAGTTACGTCCGCGGTGTAGATAATAAACAGGAGGGGTCCCAAGATCGATCCTTGGGGCACCCCCCTACAAACATCCTTCGCACTTGATAGTCGAGCTATACCCCCTTCATCACATATTTCCACTCTCTGAGTTCTATGCTTAAAATCACTATGGAACCACTTAATACTATGGTGAGAGAAACCATAGTAATGTAACTTTGATAGCAGGAGTGGAACATTTATGCAGTCGAAAGCCCTGGAAAAATCAAGCAGGGTTAGGATGGTACCTTCCCCCTTATCCTGAGCAAACAGAACGTCATCCACTACTTGGAGCAAGGCCGTTGATGTGCTGTGTGATTTTCTAAAACCAGACTGTTCTTCTGGGAGCAGTTTGTTTTTCTCTAGATATGCCCGTACTTGATGGGCAATAATCTTTTCCAGGACCTTCGACATGCATGGTAAAATACTGACTGGACGCAAATCGGACATAGATGTAGGAGACGTTTTTTTAGGTGTCGATTTTATGAGTGAATTCTGCCATTCTGTGGGATAAGTACCGCTGGTGATAGACCTGTTAACTATTGCTGTTATAGCCGGGAGTGAAAAGGATAAGGTCAACCGCAACATTTCCAACGAAACCTTGTCCACTCCGATAGCATTGGACTTTAATGTCCTAAGCACCTTGGACACCTCGTTTTGAGTGATTTCTTTAATATGGAAGCAATCAGGTACAGCCCGGTGAAACTCAAAAAAAAGTCAATTGTGACAAGCAAATATCGTTTCTACCAGGTATTTTTAAGAAGTGGTCGTTTAAAGCATCTGGGTCATTAAAAATGTGGCTAGGCAGTTCTGGTCTCGTTTTTATACGGACGCGTTACATTTTTTTATATGTGACCATACTCTACGGGGATCATTATTTTTTTTATTAACATAGTGGTTATAGTATGCTTGTTTCTCTCTATATAATGCCTGATTCACATATTGCTTCAGATCCCTATAAAAGTCCCCGTGTTCCCGGCGTCCAGTTTCCCGCGCTCTTTTGTACGCTTCATCGCGTTCCCTCATCATCAATTTAATATTATACGTGATCCAAGGATATTGATGGTCCTTTACCCTGAAAGTTTTAACTGGAGCGTGTACGTTGAATAATGTTAAAAGAGATCTGTTAAATAAAGTAATCATATCGTTTACATCCCCGAGTCTCTCTATATACTTCCAATCTATATTTATTAAGTGGTCCTCAAACAAAGCCAAATCAATATCGTTTAATTGCCTACGTGTGAATATAATCGGGGCCGGCTTATATTTCGGAACGCACACGGTGCACACAATAAAAGCATGGCTACTCAAGTCGCTGATATAATCCACTGTAATCGCGCAGCCCTCGATATCCGTAAGTACCAAGTCTATAGTGTTCGACTATGCGACGTAAAATGTGTAGGCTCATTAACGCACTGACTAAGCTTGTGGCATAGCATAAATTCCTCAATTCTATGCCGGCCACTGTCTTGGTATGTATTTAGCATGTTAATGTTAAAATCACCTAATATTATGATGTTAGTACACCATGCCAATGTTTCTACCGTCGTTGCTAAGGCATTCATAAACACATCCACACTCAGCCATGGCGGCCTGTACGCGGTCCCTATAACTATCCTTTTCCCACTCAGAGATAAGCTTAGCCACATCTGCTCAACGCTTTCGGCTGGCGGATGAGGCATCACTCTGATCGCCACTCCGCGACGAATGTAAAACCCCACGCCGCCACCGCGCGAGCGCACGCTGGCGGGCCGTGGGACGTGACGCAGACGATAGCCGGGCACAGCCGGCGCGCGCCCCTCCCCCCCCCTTCCGCAACCAGGTCTCATTTACTGCCAGTAGGTCAACATTATGCCGTGCCATGGCCACTATCAGCTCATCGTGACGAGTGCCAAGTGAACCTGCGTTCAGTAGGCCCAACTTTAGGTCCCTGCGGCTAACTGCGCCTTTTATATATTATTATCGAGCTAGATAAAAATGTTTCGTTTTGAGCACAGTCATTAGTGAGACGTACAGGCCGTAAGAATGAAGAAGCTATGATAGTGACGGCTAGACAATAAGGAGTATGTGTTATGTGTACGAGTAAGTGTTGTAACTTGTGCGTGCGGGTTAAAACAAAATGTGCGGTGTTGCTAGACAAATGGAATGGAATGATAGTATGTAATTTACTTATATAACACATAGCATAAATAGAACTTCGGAAGAAGATATAAAAGGAAAAGTAACAATGTATAATATATATTACGTGTATCATATTTAAGTCGTCGGACTCTTGTCTGGCTATCGTAAAGAAAAGACATAAAACACATATAGATATATAAGTAAAGCAGTAAAGTACCTTCCGAATTAAATTAAAAAGTATGTTAAGCGACTTCTTGGGCAGTACTAATGGGATACCCCTCCAAAAACTCTCTCAATGTCGGCGTCGCATCTGATGTGGCTTGCCGGCTCCCCGTGTTCTCTGCGAACAAACACACGGCCATCGCGTGTCCAGACGAAACGCCAGTTCCCCTTCCGTGCTAGGTCCCGCGCTCGACTAAACAGATGGCGGTTGTTCCTGGTGAGCAGCTCGTTAAGATAGAAGGGCCGCGCTTGCGATCGCAGCCCTATCCCCTCGGTGGTTGTGTGCCGCCGCACTCGCGCAGCTTTGATGAGCTCGTCGCGGGTGATCCGGCGGGCGAGCCGGACGGAGATGACCCTCGGCCGCGGCGCATCGCCGCCTCCGGAGCGCCGAACACCTACTCTCGAGACGCTAACCAGGGCCCTCTCGTCGAGAGGCACGCCGAGCTTGGTAGCACATGCTAACACCAGGTGTTGCACGTTTTCACCATCTTCTTCAGGGATACCGGCTATGTCGACTAGAAGCATACTCTGATCCCGATCGTCCAGTTCCATCTTTAGTTGGGAGACCACACACTCTAGCGCCTTGATAGCTTCTTTGGCCTCATCTTGCGGTTGGACATTGGCCGCCTGCTGCTCGATCGCGGCAACTCTGTCCTCCAATTTTCCCAACCTGTCATCCATGGTTGCGACGATCTGCCTCAGCTCCGACATCTCTTGCCTCCACGCCCGGCATTCCTCTCTCGCTTGACGTATCTCTTCGCAGAAAGCACGCATTTGTAAGGACGCCTCGGTCTCCCTCATCTCCAAGGTTGCGTCGAGCGCGGTGGTGTCCTCCTCCATGGGCTGCGCCAGCGGGCGCGCCGCGCTGAACCGCCTGACGGGGGTGCAGTCGGTGTTGTCCCGGGGCCGCTTCGCCGTGCAGTCGGGGCAGAGCCACGACTTGTGGACCGATGCGTTAAGGGGCAGGTTGACGCACGCACGATGGCAGACAGCATTGCACTTGGGGCAGGTCACCCCCTCAGCCGCCGCCAAGAACCTCCCACACGCGTTACATTTTGGTGCCATTTTAGTAATATCTTTAGTTATATTTTAGATGTAAGTTTAGTTTTTTAATTTAGATTTAGTTTTTTTTTTGTTTTTGATGGATTTGGAGGTAGTATATGCACTTAATATACACAGCTGCTTAATTTTGTGTTTTATTTCACCAAAACTCCCTAATTCCCGAGAAAATCACAAAGTACACTTTCACTTTAAATATATGTAGTGATTTTTTGGCTATTTGGTAGGACTAGATTATAAATACCTATTTTTTTTTTCAATAGGCGATCGGATAGCGTAGCGCTAGCGACACGTCCTTGACGTCACTCCGCGTAATACACTTCGCGTAATACACTTTTTGTTGATTGTTTTATCATTTATCAGCACGTATTGTGTGGTTTATAAAGTTCCTGAGTTATTCTTTAGAGTTTTAATGATGCACTGATTTTTTAATTTTTATGAAGTCAATTGTTTATAACACTTCGAGATAAACAACAAAAACACGGAGCTTATACTTTGCGTGGCAGTGTCGCCATCTACATTCTGAACATCCGCACGATTCTGAACATGATTCGCATCGAGGTGAACCATAAGAACACCCCATGGTCCGAGACGCTTTGGAAACTGCAGCTCGTCCTCAATATAACCAAGCAGAAGACGACTCAAGCTTCGCCTCTGAACCTGATGATCGGCACTGACGCAACTACGCCAGTGATAAGAGCACTCAATCGTGACGTAGCCATTCAAGACACCGACCTCAATAGAGAACCTAGGCGCGAACTATACCGGAGCAGGGCGGGCGCTCTGATGGATAGAAATCGCCGGAAGCAAGACGCTTACGCGAATCAATCTAGACGCCCACCTCGACAATACCAGCTCGGAGATCTAGTTTTCGTCATAAAATACTCGCAGTCTACTGAAAAATTGGACCCAGGGATGCGAGGCCCATATAAGGTG
Organism: Glyphodes perspectalis; assembly: GCA_951394215.1. Taxonomy (NCBI): domain Eukaryota; kingdom Metazoa; phylum Arthropoda; class Insecta; order Lepidoptera; family Crambidae; genus Glyphodes; species Glyphodes perspectalis. The sequence continues at coordinate 4,957,528 of OX596224.1, forward strand.
ATAAAAGTGTTACCAAATGGACGTTACGAGCTCAAGTTGCTATCCGGTGGCTATGGGAAGACGACCCAGGCCGCAGCCCAATATATGGTACCTTGGAGGGGCGAGTGGTGTCCTGAATCATGTTCTGCCTTCTTCGAGGGTAAGTACAAGTTTATATCAGGATTTCGGGCAGAAGTAACCCTGGCGCTTTCATGAACTTCAGGCTATTGAGCCTTGGTGTTCATGATCAGAACTTCGGGTACGATATGCCCTGCTGATCCACAAAGTTCAGGCTATGAAGCCTTGGTGTGACCGTTTGGTCAGGATTTCGGGCAGAAGTAACCCTGGCGTTTTCATGAACTTCAGGCTATTGAGCCTTGGTGTTCATGATCAGAACTTCGGGTACGATATGCCCTGCTGATCCGTGTAGTTCAGGCTATGAAGCCTTGAACTTCGGGCATGAGAAGCCCTGGCGTTTTGTAACTTCAGGCGTATGTCGCCTTGGCGTCGAATTTCTCTGTTTAGGTCCACATTAGCAAGACCCGACGCGATGCAAACGATCGAGATCACCCAGTCAACTGATCGTCGCAACAACCACCGACAAGAAAACTGCAAAAATAAAGGCCTAGGCTTGGTTTAGCATTCTTTAAAGAGACGTCTCTGTTATACTTATATAGTGATGAATGAAAGTTAGAATGCGTAATGACTATTAGATGACGTATGAATTAAGTGACAGGAAATGAATGAAATGTGTACGGATGGCAAGGCGTATTTACGTCCGCTCGACAAAATGTTCCTAATAAATTGATGTTTTCAGACGACGAAAGCACAAACGACTACAAAGATGTAGCAGCAACAGCCTCAGCTGCCGCACCGTCCATGCCTCTGCTGGACGAAAACTTAGAAACCGGACCTTCAGCACTATCCATGCCCTTGCTGGAAGATGCTACAGGAGAGGTCTCCACTGGTCCCAGTATCTCATCACAGGAAAGTCGTGTCGAGGACGACACGGTGTCAGGAGAGGCCGTATAAGCGATTCCCCCACTTGTCGCGACGACCTGCCGCCGCGCGCCTATAAAAGGCGCAGCAAACCGACTGTGCGGTCACTTGGCTCGGAGCGCTCGGAGCGTTAACACCTCATAGTGCAAATTCGTATCGTTAGTTTATGGACGATTAATGTTAGGCGTTTCGGTTCCGTTATTTTAGTGTTTCGTAATTAAATTGAAATGTCAGTTCATTCACTGTTTAAATTAGCTTAATCTAATTTGTTCTGAATCTTTGTTAATTATTTTTGTTAAAAATTGAATACAAATTGTATTAATTAAAATTGATTTTTTTTATGTAAATTTTGTCTAATATCTAAATATATATATATACTAGCTTTTGGCGCACACGCTGCGCGTGTGCTTGCCAAAACCCAGCTCTGCGAGGCGGAGGGGGACGCTCCGGGCTTCGCCCTACGCGGAGCTCGGCCTTCGGCCTCGCGATACGCAGCTCGACCTACGGCCTCGCTTAGATTACATGGCTGGGTTGGACCGTTCGCAAAGGCGTTCTTATTTTTTTTTTGATGCCCTATGTTCCATCAAATGGGTCCTAAAGAACCAGGCCTCCGGCCTCGCATACGTGGTTTGAATTGCGGTCTTGCAAAATTACATAATTTATTTGGCCGCTCCGGGCTGCGCCCTACGCGGCGCTCCGCCTTTTCATTCGCAAAATTACATCACTTGATTGGCCGCTCCGGGCTGCGCCCTACGCGGCGCTCCGCTTACGCATTCGCAATATAACATTACTTGTTTGGCCGCTCCGGGCTTCGACCTACGCGGCGCTCCGCCTTTACATTCGTAATATAACATCACTTGTTTGGCCGCTCCGGGCTTCGCCCGACGCGGCGCTCCGCCTACGCATTCGCAATATAACATTACTTCTTTGGCCGCTCCGGGCTTTGCCCTACGCGGCGCTCCGCCTGTGGCTTCGCAAAAATACATTAACTCTATGGCCGCTCCGGGCTTCGCCCCACGCGGCGCTCCGCCTATACATTAGCAAAATTACATCACTTGATTGGCCGCTCCGGGCTTCGCCCTACGCGGCGCTCCGCCAAGAACTTTGCGAAAATTAAGGCATAATAAATGTGCTCCACCTATGCCCACGCAAAGTTACATAGTCATTTGTATGATAAAGACAGTACCGCAATACTATGCAACCGTTTCCCTATACAAATTCGTACAAACTTATCTTTGCGGTCGGCTCCAGTACAAAATGTATGGGAAAATCGAGTACTAACATGACATGGAGTTTTTCATTTTTTTCTTTCGACTGTTGATTTATTTTTCAAAATTGGATCGAAATGTAAATAAATGGCCAATTTTGACAGATCCTCATACTTATTTTCTACCAAAAGTCGTTATTTTGAGTTTTTACATTTCGGGGTAAAACTCGAAAATTACCCCGAAAATTGGGAAAAAAATTTAACCAGTCGATAGGTCTTGTAGGGTTCTACAACAAAGGTCATTATCAAAATTCAGCTTTGCTAACTGCAACTGCCCCAAAAACCACTTTAAAAATTCTAAAAAATTCACATTTTTACACAATGGCCGCCACTTGGTCCGCCATTTTGATTTTTTTGGAGCCAGTATTTTTTAGGCATTCTACGTTATATACCACATCGAACTGCATTTTTACTTTTTCCCTCCAACGTATAATAAGTCCTCCAGAGCCTCTGGAAGTAGACCATGCCTTCGGAATTCATCTCCCCGCCGCTCCGAGTGTTGCCATGCGAATTAGATAAAAATAGTCAAATGTCATTTTAATGGACCCGCCCTCTAGGTACCTGGCAATGAATTCACCGAAAAGTCGTTATTTCTACTTTCGACCTTTTTGGGCCATATCTCAAAAACTACCAAAAACTCCCAAATTTTTTTTTCACTTGGCAACACATTTCGACCAGACCTAGCCTAGTACATTGGAAAACGCTAAAGTGTCGCCATCTGCCCGAAAAATTGAAAATAAAATTTCGAAAAAGTAAAATTTTCACAAAATGACTGCTAGCGCGTCCGCCATCTTGAATTTCCGAATGCCCATATTTTTCCCATATTCTGGGTCGTACACCCCACCAACCCACATTTTTTGTTTTTTTCTCCCGTGCGTTGTCGGACCCAGAGAGAGTTTGGAAAATGACCATGTTGAAAAAATGTTTTGGTCTGTTGTCGCCAGTGTTGCCAGAATTTTTAAACAAAACTACCATGAGGCCATTGCGGGTCGGGTTTGCCATAAATCTGCATACTCGATTTTTCACAAAACGTTAAAATTTCTTCCCTACCATTTTCTACCATGACTCAAAAACAACCATGAATTTAGTAGAAATTCAAACGCATGGCAACACTTGAATAAATTCTCTACCCCTGCCACATACAACGCGATTCTCTAAAATGTTGCCATCCATGCGAAAAATCAAAAACAAATTTTTCGAAAATTTTAAGTTTTACTAAATTACCGCCAGCGCGTCCGCCATCTTAAATTTTGCAATGCCCATATTTTTCCCATATTCTGGATCGTATAACCCATCAACCCTCATTTTTTGTTTTTTCCTCCGACGCTTCCTCTGACTACTTGATTTTTCAAAAATCCAAAAATTTTTTTTCCCACTATTTTCTCCCATGGCCCAGAAAATACCATGAATTTAGTAGAAATTCCCACACATGGTAACACTAGAATAAATTCCCCACCATAGCCTTTTTTTTTTTTTCAGTTCCGACTCTCATAGACGCTTATAGAACATTTAAAACCCCATCCCCTACATTTTTTCCCCCCGCGCGGCCATACTCGGCGGCCATTTTGAATTTAAAAAAAAAACAAGAAAAAGCTGCGTTGATTAAAAATCTAAACCAACCCCCCATACAACAAAAAGTCCTAAACCCCCCCCTTCACCCCCAAAAACAGCCCCGATCAGTCAGTGAGTGAGTGGTAATTTAGCTTTATATATAATAGATAGATAGATAGATAGATAGACTAGCTTTTGGCGCACACGCTGCGCGTGTGCTTGCCAAAACCCAGCTCTGCGAGGCGGAGGGGGACGCTCCGGGCTTCGCCCTACGCGGAGCTCGGCCTTCGGCCTCGCGATACGCAGCTCGGCCTACGGCCTCGCTTAGATTACATGGCTGGGTTGGACCGTTCGCAATGGCGTTCTTATTCTTTTTTTGATGCCCTATGTTCCATCAAATGGGTCCTAAAGAACCAGGCCTCCGGCCTCGCATACGTGGTTTGAATTGCGGTCTTGCAAAATTACATAATTTATTTGGCCGCTCCGGGCTGCGCCCTACGCGGCGCTCCGCTTATGGCTTAGCAATATAATATCACTTATTGGGCCGCTCCGGGCTACGCCCTACGCGGCGCTCCGCCTAAGGATTTGCATAATAGCACAACTTAATTGGCCGCTCCGGGCTTCGCCCTACGCGGCGCTCCGGGCTTCGCCCTACGCGGCGCTCCGCCTAAGTATTTGCATAATAACATAACTTAATTGGCCGCTCCGGGCTTCGCCCTACGCGGCGCTCCGCCTTTACATTCGCAAAATTACATCATTTGATTGGCCGCTCCGGGCTGCGCCCTACGCGGCGCTCCGCTTACGCATTCGCAATATAACATTACTTGTTTGGCCGCTCCGGGCTTCGCCCTACGCGGCGCTCCGCCTGTGACTGTTTGGCCGCTCCGGCCTTCGCCCTACGGCGGCGCTCCGCCTTTACATTCGTAATATAACATCACTTGTTTGGCCGCTCCGGGCTGCGCCCGACGCGGCGCTCCGCTTACGCATTCGCAATATAACATTACTTGTTTGGCGCTCCGCCTGTGGCTTCGCAAAAATACATTAACTCTATGGCCGCTCCGGGCTTCGCCCTACGCGGCGCTCCGCCTATACATTAGCAAAATTACATCACTTGATTGGCCGCTCCGGGCTTCGCCCTACGCGGCGCTCTGCCAAGAACTTTGCGAAAATTAAGGCATAATAAATGTGCTCCACCTATGCCCACGCAAAGTTACATAGTCATTTGTATGATAAAGACAGTACGGATTACACGCATGTTGTCAGACACGCCAATGGTCAAATACGTATTTAGTCACAATAAGCAAATCGACAAAATCGCGACTCGTCAGATTCGCAACTTACCAGATCCGCAACTTGCCAGATTCGCAACTTGTCAAATACGCAGCTAGGCAAAAATGCAATTGGACAGATGCGCATCTCGACAGATACGCAACTGGACCGAAATTTGTAAGCACATGTCAGAGGCCTATGCAGTTAGGTGGCTTAAAAGACTCAGACTCAGGTTAACCTAAATATAAATAAAAAAAACACGCTAAAATTTTTCTTTTACATAGTAGGCAATTAAAAAAATCTTTATTTAAAAAATGTGTATGTACTTGTTTTTTTTATAATTTTATTTATCCCCTTACTTTCAATTATTTAAAAGTATTATTTAATATCATTTTTCTGAACTAGTAGAAATACTGCTAACGCCATCTATCTTCGTGGTTAAAAACGATTCATTTATGCAGTATTTTTACCAATGTTTTGAAATGTGGGTACTTGTTTTTTTTATAATACCCGTTGGTTTGATAGATAAAGTATTTTGTTGTTTGGGCGCACTTGCTTAGGTACTGCTGTTTTTTAATACTATGGATAATAAAGCTATTAAATTCATAACTAGTCAACGAGGTAGAGATATGTTACTGTACGATAGTTTCCAATACACTTGTAACAAGGAAAATAAAAATAAAACTACAAACTGGCGATGTATTAATAGATCCTCTTGTTGTGCATCTATTACTCTGGATATGAAAAAAGAAAATATAGTGAAAGAAAGTCCACATACATGTTTAAAGGTATCCCGAAAAAATGAAGTGCTACTGGCAACAAATCAATGTAAAAAAGATGTGTGCGAAGATTTTTCGGCGATACAAGGTATTTATGAGAAAAAATTCTTGGATTTAAAACGCAATAATAAAAACGATTTGGACATTATACCTACATTTAAAAACATTCAAGATACTTTATACAGGACTAGAAAGAGATATCTAAAATGCAAAAAACTATCGTTTTCCAATTTATCTGAAGTAAAAGTCCCAACAGCGTTTTCAGAGTACTTTAAAATAATTGAAGATGGTGATCACGATAAAATTTTGATTTTTGTGTCAAAGATTTCCAAAAAAATTATAAAAGCAACGAAAGATCCACCAGGTGACTATTTTGGTGATGGTACGTTTCGTGCAACGCCACCGCCATTTTACCAAATGTACTCGATACATCTAGATTTGGGCTCATGTTTTCAAACTACGAATATAGTTCCAGTGATTTACGGCGTGCTACCAAACAAGACAGAGGAAACTTACATCAGATTTTTTTCATTGATTAAGGAACATTTGAACGTGTATATGGGTACTTTTACCTGTGACTACGAAATGGCTGTCATAAATGCCATTAAAGAAGTGTTTCCTGCGACTAAACTATCGGGATGTTACTTTCACTTACAAAAGGCCGCAAAGAAAAAAGCTAAAAGTTTGAACATGGGTGAAACTAAGGAAGAACGGAAAATGATAAGGCTAGCGACAGCTCTACCTCTATTACCAGCAGATTTAATACATTCATGTTGGGGCGAAATATTGGAAATCGTGCCGGAAAGTCCTAAAATCAAAGAATTTCAAAAATACTTTTACAACCAGTGGCTGAAGAAAATACCGGTGGATGTACTGAGCTGTTCTGGTGCGAAACATCGCACTACTAACGTGCTTGAAGGGTGGCATCATAGAATAAATGTCAAAATTCCGAGGCATCCAAACTTTTATCTTTTACTAGATAAAATTACCAAGGAGTCACAACACTTTGATCATATACTGAAAAACAGTCTATTTTTTTCACAAAAAAAAAATCGCCGCAATTATGTAATAGCTTTTGATGAAAAGGTAAAAAAATATACTAGAAAATTGGAGCAAAACGAAATAACTCCAATTCAATTTTTGCATAAATTTATTTTCTTTAAGCTTCTTTATTAAAACTATAAAAAAAAATCCAATAACTGATTATTGATTCTTATTCTGATGGATATCTTGATCTTATATGGATATCTTAAGTTTTTTTAAAAATATTTAGACATGTTTACTATTGGTAACTAATGTTGACATATTTAATATTTCGTTTTTATTGTATGTATTTGCTAGTCGTACAAATAGCCATAATTGAGTTTAAGAAACAAATTATAAGAGTAGGTGCGTACGTATATAGTTGATTTTTCATGACTTAGGAAAATATTATTACATATTGAAAAAAACAAATTTTGTAAGACTAATAAAAATGTTTTTCAATAAAACTGTTTTATTTTACTAATCTCCTGTTTTACATCACTCTAGATGTTATTCACTAATCTGACGAGATGTGTTTCTGTCTAGGTGCGTTTCTGCCGAAGCTGCAAACTTGACAGGTTGCAAATCTGACGCGTTGCGCATGTGGCCAATTGCGAATCTGACGAGTTGCGTTCCCATCTAGCAGTCTGACAAAATGCTTAAATGACCACTTGCGTGTCTGACGACATGCGTGTGATCCGACAGTACCGCAATACTATGCAACCGTTTCCCTATACAAATTCGTACAAACTTATCTTTGCGGTCGGCTCCAGTACAAAATGTATGGGAAAATCGAGTACCAACATGACATGGAGTTTTCAATTTTTTTCTTTTGACTGTTGATTTATTGTCCAAAATTGGATCGAAATGGAAATAAATGGCCAATTTTGACAGATCCTCATACTTATTTTCTAGCAAAAGTCGTTATTTCGAGTTTTTACATTTTGGGGTAAAACTCGAAAATTACTCATAAAATTGGGAAAAAATTATAACCAGTCGATAGGTCTTATAAGGCTCTACAACAAAGGTCATTATCAAAATTTAGCTTTGCTAACTGCAACTGCCCCAAAAACCACTTTAAAAATTCTGAAAAATTCACATTTTTACAAAATGGCCGCCACTTGGTCCGCCATTTTGATTTTTTTGAAGCCAGTATTTTTTAAGCATTCTACGTTATATACCACATCGAACTGCATTTTTACTTTTTCCCTCCAACGTATAACGAGTCCTTCAGAGCCTCTGGAAGTAGACCATGCCCACGGAATTCACCTCCCCGCCGCTCTGAGTGTTGCCATGCGAATGAGATTAAAATAGTCAAATGTCATTTTAATGGACCCGCCCTCTAGGTACTTGGCAATGAATTTACCAAAAAGTCGTTATTTCTACTTTCGACCTTTTTGGGCCATATCTCGAAAACTACCAAAAACTACCAAAAATTTTTTTCACCTGGCAACACATCTTGACGAGACACATATCCGCCTAGTACATTGGAAAACGCTAAAGTGTCGCCATCTGCCCGAAAAATTGAAAATAAAATTTCGAAAAAGTGAAATTTTCACAAAATGGCTGCTAGCGCGTCCGCCATCTTGAATTTCCAAATGTTTATATTTTTCCCATATTCTAGGTCGTATACCCCACCAACCCACATTTTTCGTTTTTTTCTCCCGTGCGTCCTCGGACCCAGAGAGAGTTTGGAAAATTACCATGTCGAAAAAATGTTTTGGTCCGCTGTCGCTAGTGTTGCCAAAATTTTTCAACAAAACTACTATGAGGCTATTGCGGGTCGGAGTTGCCATAAATCTGCATACTCGATTTTTCGCAAAACGTCAAAATTTCTTCCCTACCATTTTCTACCATGGCTCGAAAACTACCATGAATTTGGTAGAAATTCAAACGCACGGCAACACTTGAATAAATTCTTTACCCCTACTCCATACAACGCAATTCTCTAAAATGTTGCCATCCATGCGAAAAATCAAAAACAAATTTTTCGAAAATTTTAAGTTTTACTAAATTACCGCCAGCGCGTCCGCCATCTTGAATTTTGCAATGCCCATACTTTTCTCATATTCTGGATCGTATACCCCATCAACCCTCATTTTTCGTTTTTTCCTCCAACGCTTCCTGTGACCCACAGGGCTCCTAGAAGACGACAATGTCGAAAAATCGTTTTTTACCGATTATTCCTAGTGTTGCCAGAATTTTCCAAAAAAACTACAAAAAGGCCCAAGCGGATCGGGGTTGCCACAAAACTGCATACTTGATTTTTCGAAAATCCAAAAATTTTTTTTGCTACTATTTTCTCCCATGGCTCCAAAACTACCATGAATTTGGTAGAAATTTCCACACATAGTAACACTCGAATAAATTCCCCACCATAGCCTTCTTACAAGCGATTCTCTAAAGTGTTGCCATCCACCCGAAAAACGCCTTCGAAAATTGCCAATTTTTTTGTCGGGACAAAATGGCCGCCAGCACCGCCGCCATATTGAATTTCTATAATCTATGGATGAGGTCGTCGAGTCGACTATACCCGCAACAAATGCCAAAAGAAAGTTTTCCACTGTCTATGCGCGTCTCTTTGGTACGACTGCGCAAAAATGACTCTAAATTTTTTTTTCCAACCCCGATTGCACCGCCGCCATCTTGTTTTTTTGACATTTTTTTTTTTTTCATTCCTAACTCTCAAACATCAATCTCTGACAGTCTAAACCGCCCCACGTTTCTATACATTTTTTTTTTCCCGCTAAGCCATACTCGGCGGCCATCTTGAATTTAAAAAAAAAAACAAGAAAAAGCTGCGTTGATTAAAAATCTAAACCCACCCTCCATACATCAAAAAGAAGTAGAACTACCCCTTGCCCCCCAAAAACACCCCCGATCAGTGAGTGAGTCAGTCAGTGGTAATTTATCTTTATATATAATAGATAGATAGATAGACTAGCTTTTGGCGCACACGCTACGCGTGTGCTTGCCAAAACCCAGCTCTGCGAGGCGGATGCTCCGGGCTTCGCCCTACGCGGAGCTCGGCCTTCGGCCTCGCGAAACGCAGCTCGGCCTGCGGCCTCGCTTAGATTACTTGGCTGGGTTGGACCGTTCGCAATGGCGTTCTTATTCTTTTTTTGATGCCCTATGTTCCATCAAATGGGTCCTAAAGAACCAGGCCTTCGGCCGGGAGGGCGCTCGGCCTCCGGCCTCGCGTACGTACTTCGACCTTGTCCGACATGATTTATTTGGCCGCTCCGGGATCCATATGGTTATTATAATATGACCGCTATGATTGGTTTTTATGTCGTGATTATCGGATGCCTTGGATATATCATGTAAACATTGTTTAACGTTATACACCTATGTAATTAAGTACCAATTGACAATGTTTTTATGATCTCGGTACTTGATTGTACCAAGCAAATGCAAACTGTCAGACATTGAAGTCATAAATGCTAATTACTATTATTAATGTTCATTTTATTGCCCGTTGTATGTACCTACTCGTAAAATCTTGCTTATAAAAATAAATAAAGCTTAATTAATTTGATAAATCAACATGAAAATATATTGAAAATTTAATAAGTAGGTTTGTACCTAAAAAAAGGCATTTAATATATTCATACATACATTCGTACATAACAATAACATCACGCCCATAATCCCCGAAGGGGTAGGCAGAGTCAAAGGGGCAGCAGGCCCCTTTAACCACATTCAGCCAACTGGGCTGGGTTAGATGGAAAATTGTAAAAATGTAGGGACAAGTAGCTAGCTCGTCCCCTACACAATCACATAGGTACCTACTCAAAACCCCATATACCACCATTAGTCGCCTTTTACGACATGCTAGACAAGAACCACAGTTGGGACAATCTTTTTAAGTCCCAGACCAAGGGACAAATATATTAATACATATATTCAATGTGTAAGAACGTTAATAATTTAATTATTTAGTACATAAGCCATTTCTATCTATCTATGTTTATAATGATTTACGTTTCTTATTGGTCGTTGTAGGGCTTCAAAGTAAACAAAATATACCACTGAAATGTTATGTACATATATAAATAAATATTATTACTTAAGAAATACCTTCTTAACTAATATACGTCTACCGTCATTCACGGTAAAATTGTGTGGTTTATTTGTACCTTGTAATTAGTACCTTGTTGAGAGTTAAGATAGATATGTACTTTGTATAGTTTCAGTTATATTACAAAATAAAATACATTTATTAAATGTAAATGTTATTTATTTGCATTTAACAACAATTCGATTAAACAATTTTTATGCTTATACAGAAAAATACAATATTGTTAACATGTTACTACACCCATAAATTGATTTTTGTACATGAATACAGCTGAATGAATATAATCCATAAACAAAATGACGTTATTATGTCCATATATAATAACAATTCTTATTCAACATCACATTATTTATAATCATGTAACCTCCATAATCAGGGTAGTTAAAATAAAGTTTTTTTTTGCTCCCTGTATGCATGCTTGCAAAACCCTTCAAGAAAGGAAATTCCTGAAATTGGAATACTTTAATACTTACCTACTTTAAATATTGTAATACTATGTTCATGTCATATGAAATCAATAATACATTTTGTCAATGTTAAAAGCATTCACAATAATATATTATAAAAAAAAAACAAATACAAATTTAGTATGTTACCAAAAGTATTAGATCAGATTTGAATTAATTGGATCTCAGTTGATTGCATAAACTGATATATTGTGTTCAAATAATTTACTGGCGAAAATTAGTTAAATATTTATACAATTTTAAATTAAGACAAATTGTTATTAATTTAGAACAGATAGATCTACCAGACTATCTTCGAGTTGTCACTCGTAGTAGTAACATTAAATTTTAAGCGATTTAATTTTTATAATTGTGGAACCTAAAGATGTAGTAGGGAGCAAAAATTACTCCATAAATTTATACAGAACATGACTACATATATATCATTATATTCATGGGTAAATAACAACATTATCTTCCTACAACTAATATTAAATAGAATTTTAGAAATTCTTATTTTTAAGTATCAGCAAATATCATTGGAAGTAAATTGTGAATTTTCGTCTTTCTTTCGTTGCCTATGTATTTATTCAGCGTGTGATGTGTTTTCAGACTCATACTCCGCATATCTGAAACAAAATAAAAGGAAGTTAAGTAAATTGACTTTTTAATATATCTCAAAATAGCTATTTAAAAAAAATCATACTATTAACTTCAAGTGTTGTATTTCAAGTTTTTAATATGGTACATTTTGTTGGCATGATTTCTAATCTGGCGCTTCGCCGGCCGCTGCCGCGGCACGCTCGCTTCGCTCGCTCGGCTCGCGCGCTTTGTGGTCGCAACACTAACCTTTTTTTTTTTTTTTTTTGTTGGGGAAACTCCCACGAGCCGTCACCCTCTGCTCGGGGAAGCAGAGGGCGGTGTGTCGGACTCGAACCGACTAAAACCCCAACGTGGCCTCCAGCGGCGCAGTTCCGGAGGAGCCTGTATCCCCACTGTCGGGACTATACGACTGCTCCTCCGGTGATGCGCGTGCCGCGCTACGCGGCCCACCTCGCGCTGCGGTGGTCGATGCTGTGCAGCCCACGACAACAGTCGTCGGATGCACAGCACCGAGCACGCGCGCGCGTCGAGACATGCTAGGCCACCCAGCATGTCTCAACCACTCCGCCCAGTATTCAGACGCCGATCATCCCCGTGACCGGCGTCGTGGGCCCACTCTCGCGCTGTGCCCTCTGCTAAGCCAGAGGGGCACGCGGAGAGCGCCTCGTCGAAGGGGTCGCCTTCCGCCCGGCGACCCAGATTGAGGGCTTAGCCCTGTCGTCACACTTAAATCGCTACGGGAGCGCCGTCGTGATCGGTTATTCCACGTGGAGGTTCGCGAAGGACTTCGCGAGCGGTGCCTTGATCTATCATCATGACTACTTCGAGAGCGACGACGCGACCTGCGGGTACAACGCGTACCACTACCGGACCGAGACGGAGTACGGCCCGTCATGTCGAAATGTTATGCCAAACGTATAATTGAATTTTTAGTTCCTTCACGTGGGCGAAGTGGACACTATCCCACTTCTGAATTTAGATATTAGACAAAATTTACTTTAAAAAAATCAATTTTAATTAATACAACTTGTATTCAATTTTTAACAAAAATAATTAACAAACATTCAGAACAAATTAGATTAAGCTAATTTAAACAGTGAATGAACTGACATTTCAATTTAATTACGAAACACTAAAATAACGGAACCGAAACGCCTAACATTAATCGTCCATAAACTAACGATACGAATTTGCACTATGAGGTGTTAACGCTCCGAGCGCTCCGAGCCAAGTGACCGCACAGCCGGTTTGCTGCGCCATTTATAGGCACGCGGCGGCAGGTCGTCGCGACAAGTGGGGAAATCGCTTATAATATATATATATATATATATTATATACAAATATTATTGCAGGGAAACAACTTTTAATTTTTTGCTTAAAAAACAGCAGTTTTCTAGACCACGCAATGTACGTCGCGCAAGCGCGGGCGCGTGCGCGGGAGAAGGGGCGTCCCCGCTCTCTCGCTAGGTACCTACGCGACGCGAGCGCGCGTGTGCGATGGAAACATGACTGATATTATACTAATTATTTCACACGTAAAAACACTTTTTTGCATGTATGAAGTCAATGTAAGTACTTACCTAGTGCTCATCGTTGTCATCCAGTGTAGGACTCTCCAACCGGACAAGATGTGGCTCGAACTGGCGACCCGCTACGGGTAAACAAACACGCGCCCTACACAGTATGTTGCGAAGCACCCGGTCCAGGAGTCCTTCTTGAACTGCTTTTCCTTTGAGTTCGTCAAAAACGTGGATGATCTTTTGACGCATTTCATCAGCTGACTCACAGGGGCGGTTGAAAACTCACGGCCCTATAAAACGGGCGCTATAGGCTGGTTCTAACAACCACTGCATTGCCCGAGTGATCACTCGAGGATCACGAGGCTGATGTGCATTAGGATATTCTATCCCATACAGCCGCGGTGCCTCGGAAGCATTTCCATGGACCATGCCGTAACAGTACACCATGTTGACATACAGGGAGAGCATCGAGACGCTCAATCCCTCTGCGACCCACCACAGCGCGACCCAGCGCGCCCCTGTCGGGTTGCCGAGGATAGGGAGGCGAGCAACGACACACTCAGCTCCTCCTCTTCCTCGGCAATCCTAGTCCGGCCGCAGGGGGCTGCGGCCGGTGCCCAACTGCTCGGTGGGAAATGCCGAGCAGTCGCAGCTCACCTCGGGGTCTCTCTTAGCTTCGGCCCTGTCCTGCACCAGGGCCTACTAAGCCCCCCCGGTACGCCAAACCGAAGACCCCAGCGGGGGGGGTCGCAACACTAACCTAACCTAACCAATGTAAACATGTGGTTTCGAACATACAAGTCTCATTTTCAAAAAAATATATTCAGAAGACTCCAGGTATAGTCTGACCCATAGTTATCATCTACAATGTGTTATGTTAACGTGCTTAATTAGAGTCCCGCTTAGCCATGATCTTATCCCGCTTAGATCATGTCTGACCTTTGTGTTAGACAAATTTGTAAGAACATAAAAGAATTCTAATTTATACTTACAATTTAACTTTAAATTTAGTCTTATTGCGTTACACTTGGTTCTCAAGTATTTGCAGTTGCAGTAATTTCGTTTTCAACCATAATTGAGCTCTCCTTAGTCTGAAATAAATTAACAAATCCATTTTATTGTTTGATATATTGTTTATTTCTAACTCCTTCCAAAAAGGGAAATATGAAGTGTAAGTAGACATGAGAGCACAAGCTGGATTTCTATAAATATTCTACAGGTGATATGCATTAAATCCTCATATTTTTATAAACAGATAATGTTACCATGATTTGTGACATTTATCCTATAAAATCAGTTATTTTTTGTGAAATTATTGCATTTCCAAATTACCCATTGTATTGTCACCACAATACATTACAACTCTACTTAAAAAATATAAGTGTAGAGTTTGCTTAAATTATGTAAGGAATAATATTTACTTACATTATATTGTGATGGCTCTTCGTTTTACAGCTCTTAATATTGATATTGGCCTGTTATTTTTGGTTCATTTTTGTTCTCCTTACTCGTCTAGAGATAGCCATACAAATCTGAAATATACAAACAACATTGTATTAAAACTTATAATAATAAGATAACTTTTATTAAGAAAAAAAAAAATGGCCAGAGCCTCGTTAGTTCCACAGCAGGGAGCACCACGTGCAGGTGAGGTTGGCACTTGGGATATGTATACAGGATATCTCATCATTTTGGTACCATCAATGAAAGGTACTTTAAATAATTTATAATAAGAAATTGTAATTGTTCATTTACAGACTATTGGCATGGGTAAAATTATGAGTTCCTAAAAGTAGTATGAGAAAAATCATTTAGGTTCTTATTTACATTAAAGTACATCTCTTTAAGTGCCACATCAATGAGGTATCTTGTATACTGGATAGGTACAGGATTAGCAGGAAATATGTTTAATAGCTGAACTGTAATTGAACTTCATGAGTTTCATGCAAAGTTTTGAAAAACAAAAAACACAATAAGTGAGCACATTGCTATTAGTTAGTATGGCCGTCCATATTTGTGAATCAATCCTGTAGCTGCACATCTTATTTTATTTATTTTACAACATATAAAGTTACAGTTTGATAATGATTGCTATATTGCTTTACCAATATATTAATCACACATGTGAAAATGATCGTGCAAAATAAATAAAACATGATTTATGTCGCTGGGATAGGTTATTATAGAACAAGTTACATGTTATTGGGGATCAAATTTTTATTGAAGTTTAGTTATTCAAGATTATTTGTGAGCCATATCAAATCTTAACTTCCCTGCGACACGTTAATCCCTTTTACTCCCCAACTAACTACAAGCACTAAAAGCAAGCAAGCAAATACTATATAAAAATAACAATAAGTACTAAATATCTTTACAATTCTACATAGATAAATATAAGATTTATTTAAAATGAAAGCAATAAATCAGCAACTTTTAATACCAGCGTTTGATTGATTAGCATAAATGTATGCGTGTGCAAATGCTCTGAAGTTGAAAAATGTTCAGCAGTAAGTATTATTGAATAATAGTGCATCTTGAATAAATAGTATGAATGTGAATACATGAAAAATATAGTGAAAAATATTACACTGGAGCATTATATCACTTCACCGATATGATGTTATCAGTCCAACGAAGGCACGTCGGAAACACCACTATATGTTGACACGTGATCGAGGGCAGGATTGGCCCCCCCAGCCGACTGACCAGAGGGAGAACAGGCGATCCTACGGAACGAACGAACCGAGGAACAGGTGGACGGTTCCGCGTGGACGACGAGCCGGCGCGCTAGGAGGTGCGGTCGGCGCGCGGCGAGGCGCAAAGACGGATAACTTAGGAAAAGTATTGCCTTCTAAGTGGGGAGTATAGCACCGACATGAGTGAAAATCATTGCCGATGTGACGCATATGTGGCATATCCATGGCTAGTCGTCTGCAATCAGTGTCCGAACTGAATGCAGCCGAGTTGCATCTACATGATTCGCGTAACAATGGTACAAGAATACATACAAACCATACATGGTACCGGAAGAAATAATTTTATTGATAAAAAAAAAAGGAAAATAAAAAAACGTATTAAATAATATTGTGAAGTTTTTGCCGAAATTGTATCAAGAACACGTTAGATTTAGTCCTACAATTACGTATCAGTCTAATACAGGTTTATTAAGTTACCAATATGATAGTTTATAAAAAGTAATAACACGATATTCTAAAAATGCGTTCAGTAGTAGTAGTAACAGTAGTAGTAAATGAGTTCAGGTCTTCATTGTTTTAGTATATAATATTGTTATATCGCACACCACGTTTAAACCAAGTAAGTCTGGTAAAATACGATTGAAAAAATACACTTTTTATTAGTTGACAAGATATTTTGGTATTGTTTAGTGTTTTTTTTTTTTTTTAAATAAATGTCAAAGCATTTGTACAACTTAAATAATAAATCATGCCTTCCTTAATTAAGTAAATAAATCACGAATACGAAAAATCATACAAAATTACTCAGAAGATGCATTAGTTTCCCCAAGTCATTTACTTTTTGTTGTTTGAACTTTATATAAATCCAAATAACTCTTGTGTAATATTTTTTACTAATTAATGATAATACAAATAGGAAATGATGAAAATAAAAATGCATGGATAAAACGTGCCTTGGAAATTCACATCACCTACTTCCTACACAAAATTGTAAAGGAGTGTAAATAAAGAGCTAGGAATACAATTCCTGGCAAGACCACACCCAAAGTGCAATAAAAAAATAAAAAAAAAAAACAAAAAAAAAACATGGTAATGCCTATGGTGCCCTTTACTTACGAAGATGAAAAATTTTGTACACAAGAAGAAGGGAAGGGGGGAAATAGGTAATTTTTACAAAAACACGTTTCATACTTATCATGCTATGAAAGATGTTTTTTATGAATAATTCTGTATAAGTTGATTCACGAAAATACACAGTGATTTGGACGTGACTGAGGACCGAAGAAAAGCAACGGAAAAAACATATCTGTCTACTGTATGGATTGAACCAGGTTTGGTTACAGAGAACTAAACCACTGGATGATTAGTAGTGCCAGTTACGAGGCGTAGCAGATATGGTGTTGTCTTACAATCATAAACACTCGGTGCCACAGAGACACGTTTGACAGAAAGCGACCGTGTTTCGTGAGAAAATTACAATTTAAAATTTCACTATTTAAAAAAAAAATATTTGTCGATCGAGATCAGGGCATGATATAGTTACTGCAATCGTCGGTTAATTTTAAGAATTATACAAGTATACGTTCCTAAATTACTCGGCGATTTGGACGTGATTGAGGACCAAAGAAAAGCAACGGAGAAAACATATCTGTATACTGTGTGGATTGAACCAGGTTTGGTTACAGAGAACTAAACCACTGGATAATTAGTAGTGCCAGTTACGAGGCGTAGCAGATTGGTGTTGTCTTACAATCATAAATACTCGGTGCCACAGAAATACGTTTGACTGAAACCGCCTGTAATTCACGAGAAAATTTGTTTTTTTTTTGGTTTGTTATTTTCAAGAATTATACAAGAGTTATATATTAAATTTCAAATTTACACAAGTTTCTGGGGCGAAACTAATCCCTGATACATAGGTAATTATGTATTTTGAACAGAAGGGACGAACTATTATATTATTATTTCAAGGACTATACATATATTATATTTATTTAGTATATAGATCTGACAAACGACTGAAAAAAACACCGTCTACAATCAACCAGATCACAAGAACAAACTAATTAAAATACTGGATTAATGAGTGGCGACATTTACGTATCGTAGAAGATGTTGTTTGTTATACTATCACCTAACACTTGGTGTCATGGATCTGTTTGGCTGGCTGAAAGTGCCTTTATATTCTAAGAAAATTATCAAGTTAAAATTTTAAAATGACAGATAAACACAAATAACGTGGGACGTTTATAAAGAATACAACTGGCTAAAAGTGTCTTTGTAAGAAAAAATCAAACTTCAGTACAACAAAAAATTCACAAGTGATTAAACGAAGGCATGATTTAAGATTACATACATTAAAAGTTGCGAAATATTAGTATGTGACTACTAATATTAATACGAAAATTAGTTGGATAGATACTTATTGACTGATCATGTTAGAACGGCTACACGAATCTGGATTTTAGGCAGAGATGAATTAATGACTATTTTTTATTACAGAGACCCGCAATCGTTTTTGTGCGATTTTTATGAGGGCGGAGCCGCTACTACTGAATAGTTTGAAACTAAACTGAGACTACTCGTATTAGATTATTTTACGTTATTATTTATATGTATTTATATTTTGTTTATAAAAGTTATTGGTATTTAGGATTTGAAAATACTTAGGTAATTTAGATATGAATAACGACGAAGGAAAACATTATGTGCTTACTAAGTATTATCAAAACCATACAAGAATCAAACAATTTAAACATTGGATTAGCTATTGATGTCAATTAAATTAAGGAACGTATATAGTTTGTTTTACAATCATTAATACTTAGTGCTATAATAGCATGTCTGTTTGTATTGGATGATAACGCTTGTTTCCCAAGAAAATGATAAATTAAACTATAATACCATGGACATACAAACCATGTGACAGCAATTTTGATGAAGTCATGATACTTGATCATGCACTGATTCAAGAGCCTTTTACGTTAAGCGAAACTATTTGCCATATTAAATAAACTTGAACATAATATAGGGGCTATTCGATTTTATTTATCGTTCTTGTATGAATTTATGATGTTTATTGGTGTAATTATTTAAGATACCTATAACCTACGAAAAGCAACGCAGAAAACATGTCTCTAAACTCTTGATCGGGTCAGGTTCGTAAGAAAAACCTTAAATATTGGATGAGCGAATGATGCCAATATCGTGTTGAGGATATGATATTAGACAATTTTGTTAGAAGATTGTAAAACAAATTGAATTATCAACATACATAAGAACATATTAAACTGAAAGTATATTTATTATATTCAACAATGTAAGTAAAAAAAAAAACAATTTCACCAAACAAATACTAAAAGACAGCCCTATAAAACATCAAATTTGGTTTTATTTTAAATTAGTATTAGTTATATGACGTTGGGTAATTTTTCATAATGCATTATTGTGTCTGAATGTAGAAATTATTAGATTTTTTTATATATACAACGAATACACAACGAAGAAAACAAATGCATTTTTTTTTTGTGAATTAAGCCAATTAGGGCCATTTTTGAATACTGGTTCTATAAAACGAGTTCTTTATTATTTTATTAAATAATTGTCACATCTAAACCTATTTGGTCAAGAGGTGTAGATGTGACAGAGGATTTCAGGAAAACGAGAACGACATTAGATGAGAGTGCTGCTAAATACTATCAAAATTTATTCGAAAAAACTACATACTGCTTTTCCTTTAAATATTTAGTCTAAGCATTGGAGACAACATATATACAACTCGTGAAATAAATGTGGTCAAAAACAAATCACCTAATTTGCTAATGTAATACTTATAATCTGTTTAGTACGTGTTAATGAATACTACTTATTATAAACAGAGTAAAAGTATTTCATTCAATTGCTCACATAACAAACGAAGACATGAATATAGAGGAGATTCAAAATATTAAGATAAATATAGCGAAATGTTAAATTATTATTATGATCAACGGGTATTTAGTTGCGCGAGATTTTTATCATCAAATGATGCTTATTTTCATATAATAGTTGGTTTACTCGTGGTGTGCGCTGAGTAAAGATTGTTTTTTTTTTTATATTGGGTGGCAGTAATACAGATTATTTCAAATAAGAACGCACATACTGTGTAAAATACAACAATCTATAAAAATCACTGAGATTATTTTATTTGTCTACAATAAAGTTTGCAATTCGAAAAGTTTTACATATATGTGAAGAAAGATCATTTATCATATTTCATGTATTCCAAAAAGTACAAATATTTTTTTATTTTATCAGTGTATTGAATACTCAAAATATAAACGATGTTTATAAATATTTCAGTGATAATCTAAGACTCACATGCCTAGGTCAAGTGAGACCAAGATTATATTTTGGAACCAACCAATTCTTTTGATAAGTTAAATAGTTTTCAAAATGACTTTTCAAACAGTGGTCAAAGGTGGTAAATGAAAACATTAAAATGCGAACAGTGTTGACATTGGGGATAGATTAGTAACATTACTAATTTATCTTCCTAATATAAAACATATTATCGAAATCAACGAAATATAAAATGTTGAGAGAATACCGTGTATAATTGAATTGTATAAATCTTTATGGACTTTTAACTATAGAATAAATGATAAACGGAGATGATAACACCAGGGATGAGTACAATGTTTTGTCGCACGTTGCTCTATGAGATAGAACAACGGGAAGAATGTATGGCAACACCAGGGACGAGTACAATGTTCTGTCGCACGTTGCTCTACGAGGGATAGAACAACGGGAAGACTGTACGGCAACACCAAGGACGAGTACAATGTTCTGTCGCACGTTGCTCTACGAGGGATAGAACAACGGGAAGACTGTACGGCAACACCAAGGACGAGTACAATGTTCTGTCGCACGTTGCTCTACGAGAGATAGAACAACGGGAAGACTGTACGGCAACACCAGAGACGAGTACAATGATCTGTCGCACGTTGCTCTACGAGATAGAACAACGGGAAGACTGTACGGCAATATCAGGGTAGATGGTTTTTTGTCACACATTGATCTACAAGTAAAATAATATCGGAACGAAAATTGTATAAATTTATATGCTGGATATTTTTAAATTTCGTATCACAATTCGATGCATTCCATAAAAGTAGGTACTAATATTTTTTTTCTTATAAAAGTATTGTTTCACAAATTCTTATAAATAAGTTTAACAATTTTCAAAATAACTTTAAAAAGTGGTCAAAGGTGGTAAAGTAAAACATTAAAATGCGAACAACGTTGACATTCGGGATAGATTAGTAATATTACTAATTTATCTTTTTAATAGAAAACGGATTAAGGTAGTATAAAACTTTGAGAATACCGTGTAAAAAGGTGATAAAGGAAAACATTAAAATGTGAACAATGTTGACATTGGAAATAGATTAGTAATATTGCTAATTTATCTTCTTAATAGAAAACGGATTAAGGAAATATAAAAAGTTGAGAAAATACCGTATATAATTACCGTGTATGTATGTAACAATAAAATTATTTCTTCCGGTGAGTATGTATGGTTTGTATGTATTGGTACATCACGCGAACCATGTTAATGCAAGTCGGCTGCATTCAGTTCGGAAACTGAATGCAGACGACTCGCCTCATCGGATACGCCGCACATGCGTCACATCGACAATGCATCACTATGTCGATATTATACTCCTCACTTAGATGACAATACTTTCCCTAAGTTACCCGCCTTTGCGCCCCGCCGAACGCCGGGTGCACCTCGGTCGCGCGCCGGCTCCTCGACCAACGCGAAACGTCTACCTATTCCACGGTCTGTTCGCTCGGCAGTCTCGCCGTCCGCCCCCTAGCCGGACGACCGAAAAGACTCCCGCCACACGAACCACGGCCAACTATAATGGAATTACTCTCCGAGTGATGACATCCACCGATACCACCAATCGGGAATATGTGATAATAACGCAACCAAAGGAATAGCTTCAATATACTATCATGCATACACACACAAGCTAAGTTAACAAAATGAAAGATATTCAATAATACGTCATTATTACCACAGATGAAACTTTTCTCGTTCAATGCATTCTGTGTATAGCGCATGTGTAGTGTAACTAAATAAAGACTAAAACTAAATAACAACAAAAAATAATAAAGATAACGCACAATGTACAGTGTGTCGGCATGATTTTATGATTTAATAAATACTAAATACAAGTTGCCCGATTCTGATTAGAGGTGAACAATTTTATATCGCAAGAGGCTGCACAAAGTCCGTCTAAATCTACAGTAATTGTGGGAAGACAATATTATTGAGCATCAGTTTACCATCTATAATCTTGTCCCGGGACACTAAAACTTTTAAACTCTCTCTATCTTGAACGCGACCTAGAGCGACATACAGTTGCCCGTGACTGAATACGTCCGATCTCAAATCTACACCTACTCGACTGATCGTCTGACCCTGGCTTTTGTGTATAGTCATCGCGTAACATACTTGCAACGGGAATTGGCGACGCGTCATTTCGATAGGACTGTTTGGCTCTATTGGGGCTTTAAATAAAATGCGAGGTATTACGTAGTTACCCGATTCGCCTGGCTTTCGAACGGTAATAAGTCGCGGTGTGGTACTTACTACAATTACTTTACTACCATTTACTAACCTATCAGAGAAGCTGAGGTTCCGGACTATCATGCACACGCATCCTATCTTAAGTACTAAATCGTGATCTGGAACACCCTTTGGTTGCAGTCTGTGCAGGGTATCCGCACCTAAGAATATTTCGTCCGCTTTATCACTAACAACTTCGTCAATTGAATAAAAATGTAGTGGATCCTGAGGCAATTTATTCAAAATTAATGAATTTATTTCTTTGACATTGCTATTATGAGTAGACAATATGGCTCGATGAGCGCATATGTCGGGTTCATCTATTACTACGCTAGGGAAAACAAAATCTATTAAGTCATTAACTTCAGTAACAAAACTAACTGAAGATAAATCTATTAAATTCAAAACTGATCTATCTACTTTAACTGATTGTACTGGTAATTGATCTGAACCCAATTTTAATAAAAAATTAGAAAAATCTGCATCACTTTTACATCGCTGTGACGTAGAAAGTGTAAAAGACTTAATTTTAGGCCAAATAGGTGAAGATTTGACTGAGCAATTAATGATGTCCGAATTGGTCTTTGCGTTTACTACAACCGGTGGGATTTGACGAAAGTCCCCAGCAAAAATTATAATTTTACCCCCGAATAACCTATCTGATTTCATGAGATCCTTAAGTGACCTGTCGAGCAAGTTTATTAGATATTTATGCGCCATAGGGGCCTCGTCATAAATAATAACAGTAGCCTGAGTAATCAATTCAGCTCTTTGAGAGCCGTTCGTGATGTTCCAGTAACCAAGATCGTCGACGGGATTCAGAGGGAATCTAAACATACTATGCGCCGTTATGCCGCCTTCGTAGTTCTGAGCTGCAATACCTGAACTCGCTGTACACAAAGCTATGCTATCCAAGTTACCGCGTGTGTGTGCTGTTATTACGTTCAACAATAACGTTTTACCTGTTCCGGCAGGTCCGTCTAAGAAAATTGCGGTGTCGTGAGTATCGCGAAAACTCCCGTCGCGTAAGAGTTTATCTACATATTCGAATACGTGACGTTGATCGTCCGACAACTTCGGAAGCCAATCCGCGACGAAAGCTGTTAAGAGCTTATTGTCGTATTCGATGCGCTCGCGACCTACCTCCGTGGTATCGTCTATGACCGCCGGTAATCCTTGTTCGACAAGCGACGTCCCATGTTTACGCATTAACCTGTCGATACAAAGTAAGCTAAGATTGTACGCTCTATCTTCGTTTTCCGGAAATCGTTGCAAGATGTCTTGACTAATTATACGTTTGTATGTCTCCCAAAGTGAAACGACCCTAACCCCGTTAACTGCTAGAAGAACGAAAAAGCTACGCAACCGCGGTCCTGTCAAGAAAGTAGATGCTTCTTGCATAGCCATTTCGTACTCGGACTCATCGTTCGCGATCCCTAGAGCTTTGGCAGCTTCTTGGAAACTACTGCAAAGTGGACCGCCAAGTTTATACAAATCGCTATAACCGCGACATGGTTGAGAAGCTAATAATAGACGCAAATAAAACTGTTCACCTCTATTAGGCGCGACCCAGAACAAACGGGAGACTAACTCGCCCCTCTGACGTCTTGTTATATATCTACCGTTGTTTAATCGGTAGATTTGTACGTTTTTGGTCAAGGGACGTCTAGTGTGAACAATAAATTGTTCATAAAAGTCTAAATAGGTTATATTATCAAATTCCTCACCGGGAGGACGATTAAAATATGTTAATAAATCCGAGCAGTCTCGGCGGGTGACTGCTTCAGTTTCGGTGCCCGGTTTAAAAAAGATGGATTGATGGCCGTCTAAATGTACAGCAAGTTGCTTGACGTTCGGTTCACGAGCGGTGATGTCAAACTCTAAAATCCTCCACGTGGCTTCGCAAGAACCAAGGTAACGTTTGGTGACATATTGCTCTATTTCATTATTTTTGTCACTGTCCGGGATCACCGCTACGCGTGATTCATCCGGACCTTTGGTCATATATTTAAATAAATATTTAACTATAGCACGGGCTGAATAAACTAAAAGATTAATGTGACAATCGTATTTCAAAAGTAAAGCGGCATTGTACGGGACCACCCACAAGTCACTAATGGTGACGTCTCTACCACGGTACTTTATTGTTCCTACGTTTGTGCTACTGCGTCGCAAATTAACAAAACCCCTATCATCGCAAAAAGTGGTAGATGTTTCACGTTTGGGGAAAAATTTTATACATTTACCTTTTTGTTGATTCCAACACGGTAAATCTGTCCTATTGGGAGGTCCACATGGGCCGTGTATCATATGATCAATCACGGCCTTGCGTAGTCTACCTTCCGCTTCAGAAGGATCGGGAAGGTCTGCTCTAACAAATTTGTCAATGTCCGTATTTTGGACTGGGCCACCGCCTTCTACCCTAAAACAAATGTGCGCATGCGGCAGCCCTCGTTTTTGAAATTCTATGACATGCATTATATATACACATTTACCGAACCATGCGCCAGTTCTTAGATCTTTTAAAAGTTGACTTAACTTTAGATTGAATACTCGAGCACAAATTAAAGGATTAGGCCTTTGACCTTGTGGAGTAGATTGTTGGATCTCGGGCCATTTTGGATTACATGTCATTGTCAAAAAATATGATGGAGTGCCTAATCTATTGACTAACGCAATTGCATCCATATATTTGGTTTTCATGTATCGTGGGCCTCCAGTAAACGAATTGGGCAAATAAACACGCCCCGGCACCACGCCGCCCTCCCCTTGAATAGTCTCGTCGGCATTAATCTGTTCTACATTACATTCTAATTCTTGCAATGGAGCTGATCTAAGCTGAGCAGTATTTGATGAACGTTGCATGTTAGATATATATCGGAGGCGCTCTTCAGAAATTCTACAAAACATATCTACTATCCATTCCTCCGATAGTCTGCCAAGTTCTGAGAATCTAGATTCTGACAGTAATAAGCAACGCACATATTTGTTTTGAGTTAATTTGGAGCCTTTATTATCTACTTTATTGGGTAACCAGCCCGGATTACCATGAGGATATAATAGAGGAAATTGAAAACTTTCATAGAGTGGATGTAAAAGGTCCACAGTGTGAGGTTTCCTAGCTCCAATTTTCCATACTACAATGGCTTTGGGTATGAAACGTTCTCGTTCCGTACTCATAATAGCAGCTATTTCTGCTCCTACTGGCATGTCACCTAAAATATTACCATGGGTACGTCGTGTAGTGGATTCGAAAATAAGATGGGCTTCTTCGGAAGCTTCCCGATACAAGCGTTTAAAACACTCAATATAGGGATTAACTTCGTGCATGAAATGTGTTATACATTGCACTATGTTTATATCTAAATTTTGCCCAGCGGCAAGGCGCTCCCGTTCCTGACTATCGTGAATATACAACCCAATAGGATTTGTAGATTCAGAGTACGCTAAATCGAAAACGCGGTGGTAAATACGGCCCTGTATTTTCAAAAACGAAATACCCGTGTCTGGGTGTTGAAAGCCGTGCGATACACCCAAGGCGCTGAAGGCGAATAAATTATTATATGCGCGGGCGCGGTCAATAAACGCGCGCTGTGTATAAAATTCCTCCGTTAAAGGTTCAAAATTTTGTACGTTGTACGCTCCGGTCCCACAGCACCATTTTACTCTCGTTTTCTCCTCAATAAAAAGACGGGCGTGACAATGAACACATACATAACTATTGAAAGAGCTATTTTTAAGAGAATATAACTGAACGGACCCTAGTGCTTCGCCTTGTTTTTCTCCTATCAAATTATCCGATCTACGCAACTCGGGCTCAATATTACGAACAATATTGTAACGTTTTGTAGATGCCGCAGTAACGTCAATGTGAGTTTGAGAATAACGTTGGACCGCTTGTCTATGCACATCCGGATGTTCGTGAGAATACCGCTCCACGGCTTTTTTATTAATATCGGGATTCTTTTGTGAATACCTAGTAACGGCTTCCCTGTTAACTGAAGGATTTCTCTGCGTGTATCGTTTTACAGCTTTACGATTTACGGTAGGATTCCGGAGCGAGTAACGTTTTACAGCGTCTCGGTGACGAGCAACAGATTCACAATTATTTACCTCGGCATTTTCGGCTATATTTTCAAGACGCAGAGGGGTATCGAGTTCTAATGATTTTACATCAATTTTGTCCAAAACCACGACTGGATTCATGCTGAGTTTTACATCATGATTTGTGATATTATGTTTTGTATCATGAGTAATTATTTTTTTCAATACCACGACAGGTTTCATATTCAGTTTAACATCATGACTTGTGATATTATGTTTTTCATCATGAGTAACAACAGACAATTGACCCGCCGAGGATTTTTTACTGTCGCGGCATGCGGTGGCTAAGAGTTTCCGTTTCGTAGGCCGGCCTCTCTTCTTAGCTGGTTGGGATACTATCGGAGATTCTATTTGCGTAAGAACAACTACCGGTTGCAGCGTACTTAGCTTCATGTCATCGTAAACGTGAGATAAACTATTTACTCTATCCTGCTCTATTTCCGAATGGCCTAAAACCCTAACTTTATGAATTGAATATTCTTGGCCGTCATACATATGGTTCCTAAACAGCAACTCGGCAAGATTTTTTAAAGTACCACAAGAAAATAAACGCGCCTTATTTAGTTCGGTATTATGAGAATACGTATTCCTACTATCCACCGCATGACTATTGAATAGATAAAACCTGTCATTAAATTTCCAAAATGAAATCGTGTTGTTATGCCCCGTAAAAAGATAGCTATCAGAATTATCAATGTGAGACGCATTAAAAACAACCGTTTGCAATAGATTCTCTAATTCTAACGACTTAATGTCAAAAGTCTGCAAGTTGTTTGGAAACAAACCGTTAATAATCCAGCTGTCTTCCATAGCACGAATTTTGACCGAAAAAATTCCTACACGAAATTCAGAAGGCAACTCTTCCGGTAATAAATAAACATGATGGGCGGGTTTTGAATGTAAGTACAACGCGTCACCACTACGCAAAATGGTGTCTATATCGGAAGTAGAGAACGGACTACGATCTAAAATTACTGACAAAGAGGATGCACATGCCGACATTGCCACACATTGTGCGTTATTACCTCGGAAAAGTAAGCGGTCCCCTTGATGGGTGCTGCCTACAAAAAGGCAACATTGAAAACATGCGTGCAGTTATATATATAAAAAAAAAAAGCTGTAAAACAATTGTATACCGCTGGACCACTTTGCGTCCACCATGTTAGAAAAGGAATTAAGGTGTTATATTTTTATGATAATGTAAAGAGAGATTGGATTTTAATAATTTATTTAAGTATTAAAGAAATATAGTTATTTCATTAAAAACCAATTTAAATACAGTTTCTGGGCCCGGTTTCTTTACTCCATCAGGTTTGCGCCCACTGATTTTGTCCAATATTGTGGTCTTAGGAAAAACATATTCTTTGCATATTTGTTACCGATTTCTTCTTTCTAGAGTTTCATTCAACGCTTTTTTTAAATCTTCTTCTGTGATGTCCTTTTTTTCCTTGGTCGTTCTTATATCTTAAGAACTCAACTTAAACAGAAAAAATAAGAATTTAAGAAATTACTCATTACGTACAAAGTATAATAGGCATTAAATTTGTAGTCACAATAAAAAGTTTACCTACAACACATTTTGTATTAAAAAATACAAACAAATCAATTGTAGGGAATTAATTAAAAAAATGGACGCGATTTGCTTTTGTTAATATTCTCTGACGGTATAGTTTGCGTCCATTGTGGACGCAAAGTGCAAGTTTTATAAATTCAATGTTATAATTCGCGTCGCCACCTTATTTTAACTGTTAACTATAAAAAAAAGCAAATTCATAATTAACATAACTCCTTTTATCATTATCAACGTTTTCAAACAGCCATGACTATACACATAAAACAATAAAAGACATACCTTCAAACGCACCGCTGCCCACTATTTTTGTCTCATAATCCCTTCTTCGTTGGGTTGTTCACGAGTTAGCATCTGTGTTTATCAGCTCCACAAAATTTGTCCAAAATTTTGGTCAAAAGTAACAATTTGCAATCTTGTTTGTAATAATTCTTTAGCCAGTGAACTCAGCTTTTAAATAGTACAGTTAATTTTGCATTTTACAAAATAGTACCTAAGTTATAAGCAAAAACATTTTGAAAAAAAATATTAACTGTCGCGGTCCTGACATACTACAACTCGTCGCGCAGCGTTCGCTGCGGTGAATCACCGTGTCTACTAGTGTTGTCGAGCGGCCGGAAGATGCTTCCCGCGATGGCGTTGAAGGAAACCTGCTGCGCGGGATGCCGCGGTGTGATTAGTGAAGACGTTGGATTTATGCGATGCTCCAAATGTAAGCAGTTTTTCGATATCATATGTGCAAATTTTAAGCAAGATATGTATGGTACGTTGACACCTGAATTTAAGAACACCTGGATATGTGTAGAATGCCGCAGTAAAATTCCAAAGGGCGATAATTCGCGGACACCCGTACGCCAAAATTCCACTCTTGAGACCACACTTAGCAGCTATTGCCCAGACACACCTATGAGCAGTCTAGATAATGTTACTGGGCGGACGAAAATGCGTAACGCGCAAGCAGCTAAACTGCAAAACCCTGTCAATGGGGGAATGGATGCGATGCGCATTTCTATTATTCAGGAAATGCAAAAATCTCAGGTTGACTTTGAAATGCGTCTTACAGCAAAACTCTGCATGTTGCTAACTGAGCAATTTTCTGTGTACATGACAGAACAAAATGAAAGACTCCATAACCTGACGAAAAAATTTGATAAATTAGCTGAAAAAATTGATAAAATAGCAGACCAGAACTACAATAGACCAAATAAAGCCGAAGTTCCACATAAGGATACTGCGTCTCCAAGTCCTTCCTGTTCTTCTAATCCCGACCCCAATAAGAAGATAGCCCACAAAAAGAATAAACTACCAACGCAACGCGAAACAAAACAGGTGCTGCAAGGAAAAAAAGGAAACAAGGAGAAAAATGAGAAAGGAGAGGTTGATGTTGCAAGGAATAAGAATAATAAATCTTTACGTTCTTTTTCACCTGATCCAAGCTCTGTCCTCAAAATATCAAATGCATCGGTCTCCATGACAAACCAAAAACCAAACGATAAAATCGATACGGTTGATTGGGTTGAGGTAAGGCCGAGGCGTGGTCGTGCTTCTCTTCCCGGTCTGCTTCGAGGTACTGCAGTCCCAGGAGCTACGTTGTTGCGTGCTGCTGAGAGATGGAAATATTTACATCTATATTACGTGCAAGAGGGCACCACGGAGGATCAGGTGCGTTCTCATCTCAATTCCATATGCGGAGAGGACATTTGTACGGTGGAAGCATTGAAGTCACGCGGGCGCTATGCATCTTTTAAGCTAAGTGTTCCATGCAAATACGCAGAAAACGTAATGTCTTCTCATAACTGGGCAGAAGATATATGTGTAAAACCATGGCGTCAGAATTTTCGTTCCAAAGAAAAAAATGCGTAAACAACGTCTGCAACACAAGGAAATATCAATAAGCTATCAAAACGTTCGTGGTCTTCGTTCAAAAACCAGTGTATTCCAAAATAGTATAGTTCAAGCTAAATTCGATGTAATTGCTCTAACTGAGACATTTTTGACAAGTTCCGTGGCAGACGGCGAACTGTTTCCCCCAGGTTATGTAGTGATTCGTAAGGATCGTGCTGGCGATACTGGTTGGGGAGGTGTCCTGTTAACTGTTCGCGATTGCTTCTCTGTCCGAGAAATAACGGACATCGATGGCCAAACACCTGACATGGAACTAATAATTGCTATTATTAATTTTAAAAATTCATTGTGTTTGTTTTGTGTTGTATACTTACCTCCTAATTACAAAGATGACCAGTATTTAAATGTATTGACATGCATAGAAAATGCAATATGCACTTATTCATCTATGAGAGTAGTGGTTCTTGGGGATTTTAATTTGAATTCATGTAGTGCAAATGTAAAATCGCAGTTCCAACTGTTTTGTGACTTCTGTAACCTAAAGCAATACAACCATGTATGTAACGGCTCAGGTGGTATGTTGGATCTCGTGCTGAGTGATTTTGAACCTGAACAGATTGTAGTGTTCCATAATCTGGATCCCCTAGTACCGATTGACCAGTATCATCCCTCTCTCGAGGTTATCGTTAAGTTTCCGTTCAATTTCTTACCCCCATTGCCATCAATGTCCCCTTCTGTGCGGCCAGGAAGTAGCCCAAATTGGAACTGGCACAAGGCGGACTTACAGGGTTTGTATGCTGCATTGGCTGATCTAGATTGGTCCGATATATTTGATTTGGAAGATGTAGATTTAGCCGTCAATTCATTCTATGTCAAATTGTCCGCATGTATCAGTGCCTTCGTACCAATTAAAAACAATGTTAAGTGTAATAAGCGGTATAACTACCCAAAATGGTATACAGCTGAAATAATCCGAAATATTAAAAACAAGTATTTCCATCTAAAAAGATACAAATTAGAAGGTAAACAGTTTAACATGGAACTATTTAAATACTATAGATGGTGGGTTAAAATATTAATTGACAACGCATATCAGCAGCATCTTAGGCAAATTCAGAAAAATATTATTGATGACCCGGCTAATTTCTGGAATTATGTTAAGGAAAAGAAAAAAAGTAGACGTTCTGCTAATGCTTATAGATGTGGGGAAGCTGAGGTAACAGGTCAAACTGCCGCTGATGCTTTTGCCGCATACTTTGAATCTATATTTCAAAATAAGGTACCATTATTGGATCCGACTAAAGCTGCCCATGCGGCTCACATTCATGCTAATGCGACTTCTATTTCAGTTTTCACAGTGGACGAAATTGATATGAGAGTAGCGGTAAGGCGTATAAAGGCTCGATCATCTGGTGGTCCGGATGGCATCCCTGTATTTCTGGCTAAAGACTGTATATCAGCTCTTCGGGTACCCCTCTTATACATATTTAACTTGTCACTTAGACACTCAAAATATCCTACATTCTGGAAAACATCAAGGGTCACACCAGTTCCTAAGGGAGACTCTGGGATGGATGTTTCGTCTTTTCGACCGATTGCGGTGCTTTCAGTGTTTGCTAAAATCTTTGAAACTGTATTAAATATTCGTATTAGTAAGCAAATCGACCACTTGTTGCATAATAGTCAGCATGGTTTTCGAAAGGCTCGTTCAACCACTACAAATCTTGTAAGGCATGTAGATTATATACATACGGAGATGGATGCCGGTCGACAGGTGGATTCTGCGTATTTCGATTTCAGGAAGGCTTTTGATCTAGTTGATAATGATATTCTGCTTGATAAGTTAGCAATCATGGGATTTACACCTCATCTCCTTAATTTTTTTGCTAGTTATCTAGAAAATCGGCGTCAATTTGTAAGAGTGGCCGGTTATGAATCATGTAACTACTTTACAAGATCAGGAGTTAGTCAAGGTAGTACTCTTGGTCCAACGCTTTTCCTGATATTCATCAACGACCTGCCGAAATGCATACATTTTGCCGAGTGTCTTCTATTCGCTGATGATCTCAAGTTGTCAGTAGGCATCGGTAATGCTGCAGATAGTAAGGCTCTACAAACAGATATCGACGCTGTATTCGAGTGGAGCTTAGTAAATCGTCTCCCATTTAATAATAGCAAATGTAAAATGATTACTTTCTCTCGTAAACGTTCCCCAATTATTAATGTTTACCAATTACCTGACGCTCCATTGGATAGAGTAAATGACATTCTTGACCTAGGCTTAGTGCTGGATTCTAAATTAGATTTTCATACTCATGTGACAACGATCTGTAAGAAGGCTAGTAAGACATTAGGCTTTGTTATGCGGACTGCGGGGCAATTTTATGACCTAGATGTAGCTAATGTATTGTACAATGCGTATGTCCGTAGCAAACTTGAATATGGCGCTACGATCTGGGATCCTTATGAAGACAAATATATTCTCATGGTGGAAAAAATACAACGAAAGTTTGCCCGCTGGTTGTATAAAAAAAGATATGGCTACTACCCGTACCTGTATCCCTCCCTATTCGTCTCAGGAATGGTGAATTTGGAGACCCTCAAGTTTAGG
The DNA here is from genome assembly GCA_951394215.1 of Glyphodes perspectalis. Classification (NCBI taxonomy): domain Eukaryota; kingdom Metazoa; phylum Arthropoda; class Insecta; order Lepidoptera; family Crambidae; genus Glyphodes; species Glyphodes perspectalis. The sequence continues at coordinate 4,990,490 of OX596224.1, forward strand.
AGAATAATGTTGGCCATGGTACATTTTCTATCCATTATTCACCATAGGGTTGACAGCCCACAGGTTTTGGAAAAGGTGGGACTTGTGGTTCCTAGGCGCACCCCACGGGATAGTGCGGGATTGGTGGCTCCGCGTCGCCGCCCGCGTCTCCTAGACCGGCCCATCACGCGGACTGAGCGTGCAGCGCACGCGCCTACTACCCGCGTTCTGCGACTGATTGGGCATATACTCGCTCGGCACGATGATATTGACATATTTGCCGACAGCTTGGGACATTTAATAAACAAATTCTCTTCTTTTTTGACTACAGAATTGTGACTAATTAATAATATATTGTAATTAATGTTTGTTTGCGTGTTTGTTTATTAAAATTAATTTTTATTTATGTTATTAATTTTAATTTTATTTTGTAATGTCATTATATATTGGTTCATACTATTCGATTTAATTGTAATGGTATTTTTTAGTTTTATTATTGACATGATTATTGGCATGATCGTATGTATTAAATAATTAATTTGTATTTTAGTGCTAAGCTTATTGGCGTGTTGGACATTTCTGTAAGCCAATAAGTAAATTATTATTAATAAATGAAATGTAAATGAAATGTAATCCCGCACGTCCGCGCTCTCTTATTGAACAGCCGTCTCTTACTATTTTTTCTACACAGGATTGGTTGGGCGAACGGAACTTTTGTCTATGTGTGCGTGCCTCTAATACATTGAAGTATTGGCGGTAATGATATTTCGACTTATTAGTGTGTTAGTATACTTAATTTCATGAGTTTTCAAAGGGAGAACCGTAAAATAGACGCGAATTGGGCGATGGACGCGAAAAGGCGAACTTACCATATAAAAATGGTAATATTCATTCTATCTTGCTAATAAAAACACTCGCATTTGGGTAGTACCAACTAACATGTTATATAAATATAAATTATAATAATATTACAATTGGGTTGGTATGTTTACAAAACAATGCACATATTTCTTACTCCTATTGATGGGTTTTGATCCAGATAAATAATGATACCTATCGTAACAGTTCAAAAAGGATAGCAATTATGTAAATTAAATTAAATAAATAATTATGTAGTGTGTTTACAGTTATGAGATGAGTGAGATGGCTAGGATGGGAAATGTACGAACCCAAAGATAGTTGATCTAACACTGTTTTATTTCATAGGAAATTACAAATATATACACATAAGCAGAAATTACACTTACAATCAATGTGTGTTTGTTATTGTTTCTAAGTGACCTAAATTTACACGTCATTGACATTATACCTATCGTGCGGTAACCCGTACATCCTGCCCACCAAAAAGGTAGACACAGTCTAATATTAAAATGTAAACAAATAGCTTTAAAAATGGTAATTAAAATATTACAATTAAAAAATACAATAAAAATGTAAAAAATGCATCAATATAAAACAATAAATTTGTAAAAAGCTTAAATATTTCATCACTGATCTCCACTTATATTAGGAATGTCCAGTCGAACAGATCGAGGTTGAGTCCTCGGGGACGTAGGTGTCGTCTGGTCGCCGCTCGCCGCCGCTGCAGTCACCGTAGCTGGTGCGGAGGCGCTCGCAGTTCTCATGTCGAGGGCTCCCTTGTGTCTACGCCATCGTATGACCAAGTAGACGATAGCCGCTATGACGATTATTCCCAGGATCGTATAAAGGACGGAATACTGATGCACGTCATGTATGCTAAGTGGTACACTTTCTTGTTCCTTCAGGATCTCGATCTGAGCCTTCATATGATGCAATTCATTTTCATGATCCTCTGGTACAAATCGTGCGATTTCTGATGGGCTCGATATAGAGTTTAGAATTGAAGTTTCAGCGATTATCGAAACATCGTGTTGTACGTTGACCCGACTTAAATAGTTGTTGTGTCCCAGGATTGAGAAAGTGTCACCTTTTATAGTGCAGCCTTGTCCAATATCTAGGAGACCATTCCCATTTAATGTCTTTATGGTCATTTCAGTATCAGCGCAAAATATGCGTATTGAGCAGTTCCCACAACATGCGAATAGCCACCTGTTATCGCGGTGTAACTTGATCCATCGCTCGTGGCACGGCGCCTTCTTTGTATTGCACATGGTATTGTTTTGAATACTCAAGTTACAAATTGACTGCGTTATCTTCATTTCATATATCGGACTATCTATAGTGCAGAGTATCTTATTGGTGTATCCGTAGTATCTGTATAATCTCTTGTTGCAACTGTTTTGCTTGAGATATATTGTCACAGCCTTCCAGCAGATCATCCATGTAAAATGACGACCTCAGTGCAGCAGCAGCCAAGGGGAACTTGTGCGCGTCGTCCATAGCTAACTGCTTCAAAGTACGCATGGCGAGGTATAGAGCCGCCTTTGTGCCGTAGGTGACGGTGGTGAGTTGGTAGTCCTGTAGGCACTCTCCTGGGGAGCTCCTCCAAACAATACGTTGCAGGGATTGATCTGCTTCTCTAATTAGTATCTGGCGGAACATCTTCTCGATGTCGGCAGTTATAACGTATTTGTGTTGACGCCAGACTAAGATGAGATGTGGCAAATCCTGTTGCAGATTCGGGCCGCGCTCCATCAAGTCGTTTAGACTATATCCAGATGTAGTTTTTGATGACGCGTTGAAAACGGTTCGCAGCTTTGTCGTAGTGGAATCTGATTTCAATACGCCATGATGGGGCAGATAGCATGCATTTTCACGGTGTCTTGCAACTACATTCATATGTCCTTGTTGCATATAATCCCGCATAAAATCTTTATAACTTTCAGAAAATTCATAATTTTTTCCCATCTTGTTTTCTAAGGTACGGAATTGCGCGATCGCCTTAGTTTTTGATTGACCCAGATATTGTTCGAACCCGGGCTTCATAGGGATGGCAACTTCGTATCTTCCTGATGCTAAGCGTTTTGTGGTAGACTGATATGTGTCTTCACAAAACTGCTCATCTTGTGTTAACTCTAGGGACATGTCATTGACCTCTTCAAGTTCCCAGTATTTTGCTATGTCCGACAATTCATTCATAACGACGTGACACTTGAATGTTTTGACGTCGCCCGAGAGTATCCAACCCAATTTGGTTTGTTGGGCGATGGGCGATTTATTTGGGCCTTTTATTAGGCCATTCATGATAATGTCAGAGTATATGCTCGCGTCCAATAGCAGATCAATAGGGCTTGAAACGTTGTACTCCGGGTCAGCTAATTGTAAATGCTGAAGATGTGGCCAGGATTGCTTGCTGAATGACAGGTTTGGCAAATTGTTAATGACATGCCTTATCACCAATGCTTGGGTTGTAAATGTGTAATCGTTGTAGATTGATTCACACTCGAGGGTTATAACTCCTTTGCCCTGTTTTGACCCATTTCCGATGCCCGATACAGATGCGTGGTACCGCTGTCGGGGCAAGCCTAACATCTGGGCGGCGTTTTCGGATATTAGGGATATCTGAGAGCCTTGATCTAGTAGGGCTTTCAAGGTGACGAGAGTGCCATCAGCTGCCCTGACCTTAATTGACAAGGTCGTTAGTAAAATCTCCTCATCATCTGTGGCGACATGATTTACACTATGTTGTCTATCGTCTTGTCGCGTAGAAATTTGATGTTTCTGCGTAACCGGAGGTGTAGACACGGTTGATGACCCTGCGGCCTCGATTGGCCTCGCCAATGCATTTTGCGCGAAGTTGACATTTTCATACGCTCCGTGTAATATCGAGTTATGGCCTTTTTGACAAACTCTGCGTTTTCTTGTTGAAGTGCATTGACTGTCATTGTGTGCATATAGACAATTTGAACACACATTCAATTTCATGACGGTTATTAACCTTTCGTCAGGTGACATTTTCATGAATTTGTTGCATTTGTACAAATAATGATTATTGTTGCATAATGGGCAGTTTGTTGAGCATGTTGCAATGGCTTGAAATTCTCTGTTCGGGAATTTTCCATAACGTTGCCCGCCAATATTTTGGAAATGCGACTTCTGGTGTTTGTTCATAGCCGTTTTTTGCTGATTTGCTTTATAAGATAAGCCAGGAACTTCTTTTTCCTTCTTGTTTATGGGTTCTAGTGCGTGGAATTTGTTTTCTAGAAATTCCATGAGTTCAGATAGCGTAGGCAAATCTCGAGGTGATTTTCGTGCCTCCTTGTAGTCCGTGTAAGTCTCGATATCCAACTTCTTAGCGATCAAATGAACTAGTAACGGATCCCAGGTACTTGTATCGATACCCAGGTTCTGTATGGCATGAATGCTCTCCATAGACGTATCATAGAGGCGTCTGATCTCGTATGCTGACTGTCTATGCACAGCAGGTTGGTTAATAAATATCTCGATTTGCTTCGTAAACAGCAATTGATGATTGTTATATCTGTGTGTTAGCAGTTGCCATGCCGTTTCGTAGTTATCTGCAGAAATATGCAGATGTTGAATAAGCCTCTCAGCATCACCTCGCAGCTTCCCTTTTAAGTGCTGCATCTTCTGTGCATTAGTAAGAAGGTGATTGTTGTGGATACTCTGTAGGTAAAGATCGTAAAAAGTAGGCCATTGTGTGTATTTGCCTGTGAATGTTGGTATGTCGAGTTTCGGCGTCGTTTGCTGGAGATGCGCACTAGACGATAGCTTTTGATTTAAAGCTTTCTTGATCCTTTTGTATGCGTCTTCGATTGCGAAATAGTCTTCGTCATACTGCGTGTCGGATCCTTGCAGGATATTATCAATTTGTCAATGCAAAGCGTCGATTGCTTTCCAACGTTTCTGAATACTGCGTAACTCATCCTCCAACTCCCACTTGTCTGTTATGTCATCGATCTGCAGGTTGTTAACTTGTCGGTGAAACGCGCGGAAATTGGTTCGTTGTAGGGACATTAGATCTGCTGCCTGTGATAGAACCAAAGTTAGCGTCGCGGTGGATGTAGACGGTATCGTAAGCCTGGGCTGTAGAGATGTAGTATTGGCGAAGATTGGTACCTCTGGCACCACTGGCTTCGGTAGCGCTGCTTGCGTAACTTGTTTACTTGGTGGAACAGTTTCACTTGCAGGAGGAAATGAAGCAATCTTGTTACGCACAGAATCAAAATAACTTCTTAATTGTTGAAATTGATCTTCCACGAAATAAGGATCTTGATCGTTGTCATATGCGGACAACTTATGATTGTTTACCTGAAACTCTCCCCATAACTTGTCTAGGGCGTCGAGTCGTTCATCCAGATATTTGCGCGTCTTACGGCTTGCAGAATCTTTGTTGAAGTTTCGTTCTAACTTCTTGATGTCTTCTACAATGTCATGTTGACGCTGAAGTAGGCTCTCCATGTTGTAGGTGTCTTCCCTAAACGTCGATGAGAAAGATATGATTCAACTGATGTAGAGCTGTGATATCGTGGACCAGGCAACTCAATGTCTATGCAAACCTCGCAAGACTTTATGCGACTTCTCAATCTGACTGGGGGATCCCGCTGGTGGGAAGCCAGCCAAACCGATTCGCAGTCGTACAAAATTTACAATAAACACTAAGTGCTAATAGCTTAGGGCCACAGAACCACTATTGTGTGTCTCAAACGTCGATGAAACTCCACAGAATTGAAGACTTTATTCACTGGTCTCCCGAACGTCGACGAGAGATGTGTTCTTGGATGCTGGTAATAACTTTATCTCGAAGGACCAAAAACTGTAGTGTGTTTACAGTTATGAGATGAGTGAGATGGCTAGGATGGGAAATGTACGAACCCAAAGATAGTTGATCTAACACTGTTTTATTTCATAGGAAATTACAAATATATACACATAAGCAGAAATTACACTTACAATCAATGTGTGTTTGTTATTGTTTCTAAGTGACCTAAATTTACACGTCATTGACATTATACCTATCGTGCGGTAACCCGTACAAATTAATCACCATATAATACTGTGAGAAGAAACAAATAAAGTAATGGATATCGTTAAACATAAAAGGTTTATTTATTTTTATAAATAACATCATTAATTTTATCATTGTAAATTCTAGTTTGCCTACCCATTTGCATGTATTTCATATCATATTTAATTGGAAATAATAACACAATGATAAGAACTAAACTTGTACAATGGTTGTGCTTAAATATATTATGCTTAAATTATAGCCATAAATTATTAAACCAAACTTCAAAAATATATTTTATTCCTATTATTATATTATAATAATATTCCCTAATATTCCTATAGGTATATCCCAAATAAATTTAAAAAAGTTACCACTTGAAAATTTAGAACTTATATTTTACTTATAATAATGTACTTTCAATTATTCTATTTTATGTTACTTCAGTACATAATAGTCAAAAGGCCAAAGTATTTTGTTATATTTAATTAGATCCAAGATTTCTCTTGTATAAATAAATAAATAGATACCTATGATATGCAAAAAGAACAAAAATATGTTTTTGACTGAATCTACCAAGATACAATCACTTGAATAAATATCATGTAAAGAGAAACTTTTTAAATATGTATATTATCAAATATTTGCAATTCAAAAAATACAAGTAAATTCACACAATAATAACCCAACCTACGTATATTTATTGTACCATAATTATTTAAAATGTAAATTTAGGAATTCAATTATAACACTATTTATTAAATGTATGAAGTAGGTATATAACAATTTCCTAGCTGCAACTCATTGGATTAAATTCATTTAATGTAGATAATCAAAAGGAACATTGAAATGAAACCTACTTATATACTACTGATTATTATTCATTATAAAAATGATATAGGTATTAATATACCTAGGTTATATATACCGCTATATATTGAACTCTAAATATAATTTGAATAAATCAAAAGGTTTTAAAATATCATTTAGTTGTTTTCATAATATAAATAAGGAATAAATAACCTATAATAAAAAATCATATTGATTCATAGAACTATAAAATATCTATAAACAATAGATATAACCAAATGTTTCTTAAGTAATTAACACCACACAGTACAATAGATCAACTCTCAAAATACCTAGGTAATATACCTATTAAATAGATAGAAAGAAGATGAAAATAGGACATAAAATGAGGGTGTGCAACTTACCCGTAGCGATGCACGAAGATGCAGGGATGATAGCAGAATGCCCAGGCATGATGTCAGTAGAAATCTAAAATTATGAATTATATAATTTAACATCGTTGCCAAAATTAAGTATGGTAGGTACTTACCTATGAATATAATATGTATGTAGAAATATTATATAAATAAGGACCTAGTTTATGATTCCAATGCACATTGGGGATTTTGGGGAAGGACATACTTAGGTACCTACTTAAATGTTTATTTGCATATAGACGCGCAAGACATCAATGAGGAAAAGTAAGAACAGAGTACCTAATTATAGTACTTACCTATTACTCACCTCTTTAATATTACGACACGAGACTAAACCATCCGTCCAACTAACTAATCTTTTTAAACACCCGCCTTAGAGCAAATTACTTACATAATCTTGTCGTACCTACCAAATCATTCATAACGTTAACTTCGTTTATTGTTAAATTTAACAATGATGTTAAAGTAGATAAATAATGGAAAATGTATTATTAGCAAGCCTATTTAATTTAATTAATATTAAATTCAAAGTCTAACAACTAAAAATAACGACATGAAATGTATTGTATCAAGTAAATATACCAACACACGTGTGTACTTCTCAAATCGAATTAGCCACATAATAAACCTTTCTTACATTATTGTATTCTGTAGGAAACGTTATAATTATATACCAACTTTTATTTTAAGTTTGCAGTGGTACGCCACGCCTCCATTTTGTTGCAAAAACGGAGCGATGGAACAATCCAAAAACACTTGAAAATATTTCTACTTGCAGTTAAATCTCATGTATGCTAACCAATCCCCATCATAGGTAGAAATCGAATTATAATATATATTTTAATTTTATCTAATAACGACAAGTATTTACATAAAAAAGTTTTTGCAACTCACCTGAGGACAGACGAAAAAAAGTGACGCCAAAGGCAAAGTGACGCTAATAACGGCGGGAGAAAACTTTGCGATTGTTCTTAGTATTGTCAGTGTCAACATTAGTGGTTACCCGTAAAATTTATTGATTTTAGTTTTTGATGAAATGTTATTTCTGCAGCAATTATGAAAGCTATACATATTTATAAATGCTGAAAATATATGTCTTTGATAAATATACAAATCGTTTTTAGAACACATTTTATCATAAATTTATAAGTTAGAGACTTATAAATACTGTATGTAAGACCAATATGTATTTTTAATATTTTATAAAAAGGAATACAAGGTATAATGAAATTGTATTATTATGATGAATGTTTTGTTTGATTAATTTCAAAATTCAAAAGCACTATTAAATAAATAAAAATAAAAACGTATTGTAGTTATCAGGCACCGTTCACCATACGTTCTACAAAAAAGTCTCTATTTGTTAACAAGGAAAAACGAAACGGAATTTTAAACAATTTTGAATATCAATTGATTTATCATCGTAATGAAAATAATAAAGGAAATATATGATTACCCTAAAATTGAGGTTAAACTTTTTTTTACTTGCAACACTGACTGCATTTTTTTTTTTTTACTGTGTAATGTGATCTTGACTAAACCTAAGATATTGAAGGACAAATTTAACGTGGGTCAGAATAATCAAAAATAATGTAATTTGTAAGAATTATAAGTCTTTGTGGAAGATGCGTTTTTATTAATGAACTTATTAATGATTTCTCAAAAAAAAAATAGAAGTATAAGTTTTATTTCGGAACGAATAAAAAAGTGACATTTAATACTGTCATGTCAGTGTGACAACTTTCAAACTTACAAATTGCCATCAACAACAGCTTCCCGCGTTACCTATTTCGTTAAAAGTTTGCTTCTTTTCTTCTTATCTAATGAAATGGTGTGACCTGCAAAACATTGAAGAGGCAGAATCAAAGGACTGAGGACAGCCACCGCATAGGTCATTAACCGGTTTAGCGTTGTTTAAGCATTTTCATAAAGCAAGTGATATCCCACAGGTAAGTAGGTACTTATCTATTTATTTAATTATTATCGATTTCATTCAATGTAGGCCTTTACATTTCTTAATAACGTAATAAACAATTGGTCACGTGTGGTAAACTGTTTAGATATAAGTACTTTTATTTTATGTCAAACCAATATCAAAATATTAATGTCGTTTATTGAAGCCGTTATACATTTTACTTACTATTTTCAATTTCTAAAGTATTTATGTAAATAATTTTAATAAACATTTATTCATCAATACAGTGTCAAGCACAATAATAGAGAAAACTTAATTATTAAAAAAAGGCTACTTCTAATAAGAGTAAAAGAGATTAATGGGTCAGAGGTATTATGGGGACGATTAATGGGTAGAGGATGTATTTTGAATTGAGACATTGCCAGTATAAGAATAAACCTAAGAAAGATTTAATGCTGGTGTGTTGTGGATAATCATCATCATACCATGACATCAGCAATAACCCAAAGGGTGGACAAGTCTATGATGCACTAAGCTCATTAGCCAAGTATAATAAATGAACAAAACTATGAATTAATAATACTGGGTGTATGATATTTGATTCCTTGACAATATTTATATAGTTTTGAACTGATTATTTTAGCTGGCATGAGAATCTTTTTTGTATTGATGTCTTAACTATAGCCATTACTACTCATTTGGTGTGTAAATATGGGTTATGAATGTTATATTTCATTTATAACATGTACACAAAGATTACATGTTAACATGTTGAAATATGTCTTCGACTGATTGAATTGTTAAATTGTTTCAGCCTATAATCAAACACACAATGGAGTTTACCAGAGGATGTCGGATTGGTTTACTGTACTTACATGGAAATAATATTTGAATAACAGAGACATTTAGTAAATTAATTTAAACAATTAAAGTATAATGTATATCAAATATTCTAATAAACATATTATTTAATTATTGTTTTTTGTTTCATTATTATTTATATAAAGATAGGATAGGTTAAAGATCTTAAATATTAAAGTTATTAGTCACAATTATCCACATTTATTGATAAATAGTACAATATGCAAGGATTTACCTTGCATGTATACCACATGAAGTCACTTCTTCTAGTATAAATATGTGGGTAAAAATGGGCTGTCATGAATTGTCATGTATTATAATACTCAGTTTTTTAACGTAGCAAATAATATCTCTTGGACATATAAATATAGGTAGTCTAAATCTAAGTCTAATGAAATTAACATCGCAACATCTATCAAGTTGTCACAAATTTATTTTTAGAGTTAACAAGTAAATACTCATGGAGTAGATATATACCTATAAACTATGTAATCTAACATTAATTAAATTCATTTTGAGGCTTGGAAAGCTGCTCAATCTATTACTCCAGTCACATCATACTGCCATATCAAACAATCGAAAAAAACACAAACACCATAATTTCGAAGGGCAAAGTTCAAAGAGCGATAAGCTTAAAAGCCTTAAGCCTCATTCAGCCAAGAATGAAGTTAAGCTTAGTTAAATGGAAAATTGTAAAAAACCAGTAACAAGTGGTCGGTTTGTTGTCATCCACGTAACCACAAATCTATCACTCCATACATTAATAGTCGGCGTTTCTGACATGTTGGACATGAAACACAGTTGGTACCTACTAACATTTTTCTAGACCAACATAGGACAGTCCCAAATAAGAATGTGGCTATAATATTGTATATACGCAACTCTACCAGGCTTTTATCTTTTTGGACCCTGTAATCATGTAATAGTTTGACAAATAATTGTTTCATTGAAAGTATAGTTTAAATAATTATTTAGTTGATTGTAGTTTAAAAGAGAAGATAAGGTATTCTGCTGATACAGAAAGAAAAGTAAATTAAGGGAATAGGGTGAATGGATCGTTAGGAAAACTTCTAGGTAGTGAAGTCTTAAGCTAGAAGAACCAGCTCGCTATACACAATGCAATCCTGATTTCCACGCCAACGTATGAAAGCGAGAGTTGATTATGGCAGAAAGAGCATGCAAGTAGAGTATACGCGGTCGAGATGCGTGCGTTGAGTAAAATCTGCAGTGTATTGCTTACTTACAGACTACGTTCAAAGACACCGTCGCAGTTAAGTTAAGGAGCGGCATGCTCCGGTGGTTCGGTCATATGGAAAGAATAGATGACTAAACAGATATAGGTATAATGCGAAAGTGGAAGCATTTAAAAATCGTGGAAGTCCCCGGCTCACCTACCACAACCAGATTGGCCGTATGTTAACAGAAAGTGATGTTAGGAGTTATAAAACCGTAGAGCATATATAAAAAGGATTATCAATGTTTTTAAAGTGAATGAGGTGTATACCTAAGGACCGTTGCCGTAATATGGCGTTCGGTTTCTATTAATAACTACTTATTAAAAAGGCTATCTATTGAGTTTGTAACGAAATCACTTTTAAGACTTAATAAAGTCGATCTTCTCGATTCTTAAAGTATCGCATGGTAATGATTCAACCTTATCCGATCCACAATATGGTCCATCGTTATTTTGCATAGGTAGGTAACCTGTCCTCCCACTCCTGCTTACAACACCAATTTACCTACTATGTTTCACACAATCACAAGAAAATTGAGTAATAAATCAAATTAAATAGATAGTTTTAGATTTATTATGGCACAAACATAAAACAAGATAGTTTTAAAAATGTCTAGTAACAATGAAGTTTAGATGATACCCTTGTAAGTACCTATTTATTATTTTTTTATTTATCTTACATAATTTTTAAAGGGAGAAAAAATAGAGGTACTTATACTTATAGTAGTAGGTACCTACGAAGGCGTTATAATAACGAACAAAAGAAATCACGATTGAATTATACAAGAAGACCATATTTATTACCTGAATTATGATTGAAAATTTTAATTTTTACTTAACAGGTATGTTAGCTTCTTCCTAGCGTTATGTCCCGTGCTTGGTCGGGGTCCGTTTAGACCATGATCCAGAATTTAGCGTGTCTGGTTAGTTATCTACTTACATTATAACGACTACAGATTTGAACTTCGTAACTCTTGAGACAGGGGAATCAGACAATTTTTGGTTCATGCTTAGATATACGTGCATTAGATGTTGGAATGTGTAGATTTTATCACGTTTTTTTCCATTGCCGCCGAGCTAGTGGTATAAATACGTACATAGTTTGAACCCGCATTCCTCGGTTAAGAGACGCGTGTTCTTACCATTAAGCTACAACCACTTCCACGTTACTTAATTACTTAATATTAATATGAAAAAAAAATATCACATTCGTATGCAACCACTTCCCCATACAAAATCGTAGAAACTTATCTTTGCGGTCGGCTCCAGTACAAAATGTATGGGAGAACATGACGTTGATTTTTTTTTTTCATTCGATTTTTTTCATTTGACCGTTGATTTATTTTCTAAAATTGGATCAAAATGAAAATAAATGACCACTTTTGACAGATCCTCATACTTATTTTCTGGCAAAAGTCGTTATTTCAAGTTTTTAAATTTCGGGGTAAAACTCAAAAATTACCCCGAATTATGGGAAAAGATTTTAACCACTCGATAGGCCTAACAGAGTTCTACAACAAAGGTCATTATCAAAATTTAGCTTTGCTAACTGCAACTGCCCCAAAAACCACTTTGAAAATTCTGAAAAATTCACATTTTTACAAAATGGCCGCCACTTGGTCCGCCATTTTTATTTTTTTGAAGCCAGTATTTTTTAAGTATTCTACGTTATATACCACATCGAACTGCATTTTTACTTTTTCGCTCCAACGTATAATAAGTCCTCCAGAGTCTCTGGAAGTAGACCATGCCTTCGGGTTTCACCTCCCCGCCGCTCCGAGTGTTGCCATGCGAATTAGATAAAAATAGTCAAATGTCATTTTAATGGACCCGCCCTCTAGGTACCTGGCAATGAATTTACCAAAAAGTCGTTATTTCTACTTTCGACCTTTTTGGGCCATATCTCGAAAACTACCAAAAACTACCAAAATTTTTTTTCACCTGGCAACACATCTTGACGAGACACATATCCGCCTAGTACATTGAAAAACGCTAAAGTGTCGCCATCTGCCCGAAAAATTGAAAATAAAATTTCGAAAAAGTGAAATTTTCACAAAATGGCCGCTAGCGCGTCCGCCATCTTGAATTTCTCAATGCCCATATTTTTCCCATATTTTGGGTCGTATACCCTACCAACCCACATTTTTAGTTTTTTCCTCCCGTGCGTCTTCGGACCCACAGAGAGTTTGGAAAATGACCATGTCGAAAAAATGTTTTACCATGCTGTCGCTAGTGTTGCCAGAATTTTTCAACAAAACTACCATGAGGCCATTGTGGGTCGGAGTTGCCATAAATCTGCATACTCGATTTTTCGCAAAACGTCAAAATTTCTTCCTTACCATTTTCTACCATGGCTCGAAAACTACCATGAATTTGGTAGAAATTCAAACGCATGGCAACACTTGAATAAATTCTCTACCCCTGCTTCATACAACGCGATTCTCTTAAATGTTGCCATCCATGCGAAAAATCAAAAACAAATTTTTCGAAAATTTTAAGTTTTACTAAATTACGGCCAGCGCGTCCGCCATCTTGAATTTTGTGATGCTCATATTTTTCCCTTATTCTGGATCGTATACCCCATCAACCCTCATTTTTCGTTTTTTCCTCCGACGCTTCCTCTGACCCACAGGGCTCCTAGAAGACGACAATGTCGAAAAAACGTTTTTTACCGATAATTCCCAGTGTTGCCAGAATTTTCCAAAAAAACTACAAAAAGGCCCAAGCGGGTCGGAGTTGCCACAAAACTAAATACTCGATTTTTCGAAAATCAAAAATTTTTTTTTTCTACCATTTTCTCCCATGGCCCGAAAACTACCATGAATTTGGAAGAAATCGTCACGCATGGTAACACTCGAATAAATTCCCCACCATAGCCTTCTTACAAGCGATTCTCTAAAGTGTTGCCATCCACCCGAAAATCGCCTTCAAAAATTGCTAATTTTTTTCTCGGGACAAAATGGCCGCCAGCGCCGCCGCCATCTTGAATTTCTATAATCTATGGACGGGGTCGTCGAGTCGACTATACTTGCAAGAATTTCCAAAAGAAAGTTTTCATCTGTCTATGCGCATCCCTTCAGTACGACTGCGCAAAAATGACTCTAAAATTTTTTCTCAAACCGCAATCACACCGCCGCCATCTTGTTTTTTTGACATTTTATTTTTTTTCCATTTTTAACTCGCAAACATCCATCTTAAACAGTCGAGTCCGCCCCCCCATCCCCTACATTTTTTTCCCCCCGCGAGGCCATACTCGGCGGCCATCTTGAATTTAAAAAAAAAAACAACAAAAAGCTGCGTTGATTAAAAATCTAAACCCACCCCCCATACATCAAAAAGTCCTAAACGCTCCCCTTCACCCCCAAAAACACCCCCGATCAGTGAGTGAGTGAGTGGTAATTTAGCTTTATATATATAGTAAGAAGTAAGATAGATAGATAGATAGATAGATAGATAATAGATAATAGATAGATAGATAGATAGATAGATTTTTTTGATGCCCTATGTTACATCAAATGGGTCCTAAAGAACCAGGCCTCCGGCCTCGCATACGTGGTTTGAATTGCGGTCTATGTTCCATCAAATGGGTCCTAAAGAACCAGGCCTCCGGCCTCGCATACGTGGTTTGAATTGCGGTCTTGCAAAATTACATAATTTATTTGGCCGCTCCGGGCTGCGCCCTACGCGGCGCTCCGCTTATGGCTTGGCAATATAATATCACTTATTGGGCCGCTCCGGGCTACGCCCTACGCGGCGCTCCGCCTAAGGATTTGCATAATAGCACAACTCAATTGGCCGCTCCGGGCTTCGCCCTACGCGGCGCTCCGCCTAAGGATTTGCATAATAACATAACTTAATTGGCCGCTCCGGGCTTCGCCCTACGCGGCGCTCCGCCTTTACATTCGCAAAATTACATCACTTGATTGGCCGCTCCGGGCTGCGCCCTACGCGGCGCTCCGCTTACGCATTCGCAATATAACATTACTTGTTTGGCCGCTCCGGGCTTCGCCCTACGCGGCGCTCCGCCTTTACATTCGTAATATAACATCACTTGTTTGGCCGCTCCGGGCTTCGCCCGACGCGGCGCTCCGCCTACGCATTCGCAATATAACATTACTTCTTTGGCCGCTCCGGGGTTCGCCCTACGCGGCGCTCCGCCTGTGGCTTCGCAAAAATACATTAACTCTATGGCCGCTCCGGGCTTCGCCCTACGCGGCGCTCCGCCTATACATTAGCAAAATTACATCACTTGATTGGCCGCTCCGGGTTTCGCCCTACGCGGCGCTCCGCCTAGAACTTTGCGAAAATTAAGGCATAATAAATGTGCTCCACCTATGCCCACTCAAAGTTACATAGTCATTTGTATGATAAAGACAGTACCGCAATACTATGCAACCGTTTCCCTATACAAATTCGTACAAACTTATCTTTGCGGTCGGCTCCAGTACAAAATGTATGGGAAAATCGAGTACCAACATGACATAGAGTTTTCAATTTTTTTCTTTTGACTGTTGATTTATTGTCCAAAATTGGATCGAAATGGAAATAAATGGCCAATTTTGACAGATCCTCATACTTATTTTTTAGCAAAAGTCGTTATTTCGAGTTTTTACATTTTGGGGTAAAACTCGAAAATTACCCATAAAATTGGGAAAAAATTATAACCAGTCGATAGGTCTTATAGGGCTCTACAACAAAGGTCATTATCAAAATTTAGCTTTGCTAACTGCAACTGCCCCAAAAACCACTTTGAAAATTCTGAAAAATTCACATTTTTACAAAATGGCCGCCACTTGGTCCGCTATTTTTATTTTTTTAAAGCCAGTATTTTTTAGGCATTCTACGTTATATACCACATCGAACTGCATTTTTACTTTTTCCCTCCAACGTATAATAAGTCCTCCAGAGCCTCTGGAAGTAGACCATGCCTTCGGAATTCACCTCCCCGCCGCTCCGAGTGTTGCCATGCGAATTAGATAAAAATAGTCAAATGTCATTTTACTGGACCCGCCCTCTAGGTACCTGGCAATGAATTTACCAAAAAGTCGTTATTTCTACTTTCGACCTTTTTGGGCCATATCTCGAAAACTACCAAAAACTACCAAATATTTTTTTCACCTGGCAACACATCTTGACGAGACACATATCCGCCTAGTACATTGAAAAACACTAAAGTGTCGCCATCTGCCCGAAAAATTGAAAATAAAATTTCGAAAAAGTGAAATTTTCACAAAATGGCCGCTAGCGCGTCCGCCATCTTGAATTTCCGAATGCCCATATTTTTCCCATATTCTGGGTCGTATACTTCACCAACCCACATTTTTCGTTTTTTTCTCCCGTGCGTCCTCGGACCCAGAGAGAGTTTGGAAAATGACCATGTCGAAAAAATTTTTTGGTCCGCTGTCGCCAGTGTTGCCAGAATTTTTCAACAAAACTACCATGAGACCATTGCGGGTCGGAGTTGCCATAAGTCTGCATACTCGAATTTTCGCAAAACGTCAAAATTTCTTCCCTACCATTTTCTATCATGGCTCGAAAACTACCATGAATTTGGTAGAAAATCAAACACATGGCAACATTTGAATAAATTCTCTACCCCTGCCCCATACAACGCGATTCTCTAAAATGTTGCCATCCATGTGAAAAATCAAAAACAAATTTTTCGAAAATTTTCAGTTTTACTAAATTACCGCCAGCGCGTCCGCCATCTTGAATTTTGCAATGCCCATATTTTTTTCATATTCTGGATCGTATACCCCATCAACCCTCATTTTTAGTTTTTTCCTCTAACGCTTCCTCTGACCCACAGGGCTCCTAGAAGACGACAATGTCGAAAAAACGTTTTTTACCGATAATTCCCAGTGTTGCCAGAATTTCCCAAAAAAACTACAAAAAGGCCCAAGCGGGTCGGGGTTGCCACAAAACTGCATACTTGATTTTTCGAAAATCCATAAATTTTTTTTCCTACTATTTTCTTCCATGGCTCCAAAACTACCATGAATTTGGTAGAAATTGTCACGCATGGTAACACTCGAATAAATTCCCCACCAAAACCTTCTTACAAGCAATTCTCTAAAGTGTTGCCATCCACCTGAAAAACGCCTTCAAAAACTGCTAATTTTTTTCTCGGGACAAAATGGCCGCCAGCGCCGCCGCCATCTTGAATTTCTATAATCTATGGACGGGGTCCTCGAGTTGACTATACTTGCAAGAATTTCCAAAAGAAAGTTTTCCACTGTCTATGCGCGTCTCTTTGGTACGGCTGCGCAAAAATGACTCTAAATCGGATTTTCAAACCGCAATTACACCGCCGCCATCTTGTTTTTTTGACATTTAATTTTTTTTCCATTCCTAACCCATAAACAACAATCTTTGACAGTCTAAACCGCCCCACGTTTCCATAGATTTTTTTTTCCCGCTAAGCCATACTCGGCGGCCATCTTGAATTTCGAAAAAAAAATAAAAAAAAGCTGCGTTGATTAAAAATCTAAACCCACCCCTCATACATCGAAAAGTCCTAAACCTCCTCCTTCCCCTTCAAAAACACCCCTGATCAGTCAGTCAGTGAGTGAGTGGTAATTTAGCTTTATATATAATAGATAGATAGATAGATAGATAGATAGATAGAAGTCAGTGGTAATTTAGCTTTATATATAATAGATAGATAGATAATAGATAGATAGATAGATAGATAGATAGATAGATAGATAGAAATAGATAGACTAGCTTTTGGCGCACACGCTACGCGTGTGCTTGCCAAAACCCAGCTCTGCGAGGCGGAGGGGGACGCTCCGGGCTTCGCCCTACGCGGAGCTCGGCCTTCGGCCTCGCGATACGCAGCTCGGCCTGCGGCCTCGCTTAGATTACATGGCTGGGTTGGACTGTTCGCAATGGCGTTCTTATTCTTTTTTTGATGCCCTATGTTCCATCAAATGGGTCCTAAAGAACCAGGCCTTCGGCCCGGAGGGCGCTCGGCCTCCGGCCTCGCGTACGCAGTTTGACCTGCGGTCTTGCAAAATTACATGATTTATTTGTCCGTGTGCTCCGCTTATGGCTTCGCAAAAACACATTAACTGTTTGGCCGCTCCGGGCTGCGCCCTACGCGGCGCTCCGCCTGTGGCTTCGCAAAAACATATTAACTGTTTGGCTGCTCCGGGCTTCGCCCTAGGCGGCGCTCCGCCTTTACATTCGCAATATAACATCACTTGTTTGGCGCTACTTCTTTGGCCGCTCCGGGTTTCGCCCTACGCGGCGCTCCGCCTGTGGCTTCGCAAAAATACATTAACTCTATGGCCGCTCCGGGATTCGCCCTACGCGGCGCTCCGCATATGCATTCGCAATATAACATTACTTCTTTGGCCGCTCCCGGCTTCGCCCTACGCGGCGCTCTGCCTGTGGCTACGCAAAAATACATTAATTCTTTGGCCGCTCCGGGCTTCGCCCTACGCGGCGCTCCACCAATACATTTGCAAAATTACATCACTTGATTGGCCGCTCCGGGCTGCGCCCTACGCGGCGCTCCGCCTAGAACTTTGCGAAAATTAAGGCATAATAAATGTGCTCCGCCTATGCCCAAGCAAAGTTACATAGTCATTTTGTATGATAAAGACAGTACCGCAATACTATGCAACCGTTTCCCTATACAAATTCGTACAAACTTATCTTTGCGGTCGGCTCCAGTACGAAATGAAAATAAATGGCCAATGTTGACAGATCCTCATAAGAATAAGAATAAGATAAGATAGATAAAGAATAAGATATTGTACCAAAAGTTGTTATTTCGAGTTTTTACATTTCGGAGTAAATCTCGAAAACTACCCCGAAATTTGGGAAAATTTCTAAACCAGTCGATAGTTCTTATAAGGCTCTACAACAAAAGTCATTATCAAAATTTAGCTCTGCTAGCTGCAACTGCCCCAAAAACCACTTTGAAAATTCGGAAAAATTCATATTTTTACAAAATGGCCGCCACTTGGTACGCCATTTTGATTTTTTTTGAAGCCAGTATTTTTTAGGCATTCTACGTTATATATTACATCGAACTGCATTTTTACTTTTTCCCTCCGACGTATAATGAGTCCTCCAGAGCCTCTGGAAGTAGACCATGCCTTCAGAATTCACCTCCCTGCCGCTCTGAGTGTTACCATGCAAATGAGATAAAAATAGTCAAATATCATTTCAATGAACCCGCCCTCTAGGAATCTGGCAATGAATTTACCAAAAAATCGTTATTTCTACTTTCGACCTTTTTGGGCCATATCTCGAAAACAACCAAAAACTACAAAAATTTTTTTGCGAGTTGTAGTAAACGGCTTTGTATCTAGAGAAATTCATCCTTCATCAGGAGTACCACAGGGTTCGCATCTAGGGCCGATCTTGTTTGTTATGTTCATTGACGATATAAAGCATTGTATATGCAACTCTGAATTTCAGCTATATGCAGACAATCTAAAGCTGTCCAAAGTAGTTTTAAATAGTGACGATCGGGTAACACTTCAAGAGGACATTAATAGAATTACTAATTAATTGGTGTACGCTAAACGGCATGACTCTCAACGCAGACAAATGTTGTCATATTAAATTCTCTCGAAAGCGAATCAAATTTCCTAGCTACTACAAAATTCATGGAACGGTTTTAAACACAGTGGATCAAGTTAGAGATTTGGGAGTTGCTCTTGACTCGGAGATGAAATTGACAAACCATATTAACAACACGGTCAACAAATGTTTAAGAATGTTGGATTTTATTTTTAGAAACACAAAGGAATTTAGATCTGTTAGTGCTATAAAGGTATTACGCGCTGTATCTTCGTAATTTTTGGTTTGCTGAACAAAAGAAAAAATACGTGAGCAATATTTTTTTGTAATCTCTATAATGGACTAATTATTTTTTTTGAGTCAACTTGCCTATTATAAACCATTTTCAATTACTTTAAGGAAAAATAAATATGGTAGTTCCTCACCCATAAATTGTTTGCTCAAAATTTTTAATACTGTGTTCCAAAATAACGACATAGATATTTGTAGTGACAAAATTACCACCTTTAAAAAATCTATCTTATAATATTTAAAAAGATCAGGATCGTAAGTCGTTATTGCTAGCTTATAATTTCCCTTTTTAGCATTGTTTTTTAATATACCAATGTTGTGCTCACCTTTAATTTAAGTGCATATAAGAATAGTTTTGTTTATTGTAAGTTATTTTAATATATTTTGCATGTATGTATTTAGTTGGTAAGCCTTATCTAAAAAAAAAAAAAAAAAATATTTGATGACCAATGCAAATCATTAAGTATTAAATTTGGAAGTCGAATTTTTGTTTCGTAATCATTTGTTTTAAGCAAAGTAAGATACTTTTGCCGTTCTAAGATTGTTGTATATACCCAGCCGTACTTAACTGCTGGGCAAGCTGCAACCAGTATAAGTTGAGCAAATTCGCGTATGGAACATAAAGGTAATTTTAAAAACTTGTTAACCAAATCAGAAATTTTGAATACAATACCTAACTGTAGTGTATTTGCCTACGCGGACGATACTGCTCTTTTAGTGCATGGGACCGACTGGAGGAGTGCTAAGCTACACGCTCAAGACGCCTTAAAAACTGTGCTAAACTGGCTCTCAACAAATCTCCTTACTCTGAATTTAGAAAAAACTCATGTGCTCCTCTTTTACATATCCCCCATATCTTCACCACCATCCGATGACTCTAATATAGTAGCACATAGTTGTCATTATGCTTCCTCATCTACAACATGTGACTGTCACTCTCTTAACGTAGTACATAGTGTCAAATACCTGGGGGTAGTTATTGACTCAAATTTAAAATGGCGCACGCAAATAGAAGCTCTAAATGGTAGAGTGCGTAAGCTAGCTTATATATTTAAAACAATAAGGCATTTGGTTGACGCGAAGACAGTTAAAACTATTTACTTCGCTTTGTGCCAGCCTGTCTTGTCGTACTGTATCCCGATCTGGGGAGGAGCTGGAAGTACAGTAATGCTGAACTTGGAGCGGGCACAAAGAACCATCTTAAAGTTAATGACCTATAGACCAATTCGATATGCTACAAATTTACTGTACAAGGACATTCTGCGTAGTATATTGCTACGACACGCCTCTCTCCCTCTAGATATGCATCTCCTTACTCACCGACGGACTTCATCCTGTATATGTCCTACAATAAAATGCAGAACAGTTTTGGCAGAGCGTCCGTATTCATCCCTCTCCGCAAAATTATACAACAAGGTACATGGGCTACTACACATCTACACTCTTAACAGATTCGAAGTTAAAAAGAAAACCACTGCCTACCTACTGAATATGTCATACGCAGATACTGAAAATCTCATTAAATAATATATTTACATATACACACATAGATTAAATAATATATTTACATATACACACATCTGAAAGAATGTTAAAAATTAAACCCAGAATTTTCTTAGAACACTATTGTAAACGCACCAATTACGGGTTATGAATATATTATTATTATTATTATTATTATATCTTCATTACGAAATCGCACCGACTCATTGGTTTTTACATATTCCTCAACTTGTTAGAGACATAAATAGCGTAAGCATTTATTGAATATGGATTAAAGATGAACTGGCTGAAAAATTAAGGCTGAACAATTCGGTGATTCCTATTTTCGCTTAAGATTTCTGGTACCATTATATTTTCGGGAGAAAAGTCATCTGAATCTATTATTTAGGTTTTTTGTTAACTTTAGTTACTTGGTTGTACGTTATCCTCACTTCCAGACTCCGAAAAATCGGAATCACTGTTAGTGTCTCCATGAATGTCGTTCTCTAAAATGTCTTCCGTTTCCGAAGCAGATCTGTCAGATATTCTCCTCTCGTTCACTTTCCAATGCTGACCCCCGCCAACGAGAAATCTGATCTTCTTGACTCCGACAATCCATCCAAAATAGAACCATACCAAGTAAAAAAAAATTAAAACGTCTAATATAATAAAAAAACAGATAAAACTAACCAAAATCTAGTGTTTTTGCTTAAATTTTTATGTTGAAATAAATCCAATAAATTAAAAAAAAAAATTTATAATTACAATACTATAATATCAATAAAACTCAGATGTACAACCCGCCAAACAATACATATAAGAAAATATTAATGTACGTATCGTAACTCTTTCAGTCACACTTTTGTATTTTTAATAGCTCAGACATAAAAATTACATATTCGTGTTCAATATGGATTAAAAATAAAAATAAAAAAAAAATATTTTTAATATATGTATTATTTTTAATACATATATTAAAAATAATTTCGTGTTTTATATCTTTTTACATAAATATTCTGAATAAATGTTCTTACGCATTTGGATTCAATTTTCAATATTTTATTTACCATTTTTTGAAAGATATAATAAATATTCTTGTTTTTTTAGGTGGTTAGTATGCTAACCACCAAGACGTAAAGAGTTAACAAAAAAAGTGTCGTAATAACTAAACTTTCGTCGAGCGGACGACGACATGGTCATAGGGCACGTCCTATTATGCGCGTGGCTGCAGTCGCTTCACGTGCTGCACTGTTTACCCAAATTAGGAAGGTAATGAAAGAGTCAAAGTCAGGGGGTGGAAGGTAGGTGATTTCGAATTTTGCCGAGTAGTGCGTAGTCTTCTCGACGAATGTTTAGTTATCTAGGGTTAAAAACTCTAAAGTACGTGCGAATGTTGCCTAGTAAACAGGGGGACTACATGGTAATTCTTCATATCTGAAGAATGAAGCGAGGAAATATAATGAATTTGTACGTTATAACAAACTGAGTTCTTTAACACAATAGACTAAATAGATATGTAACTAAAGTTTGGTTTAATCATAATTAAACTTTCTTAAACAGAAATGAGTAACACTAGAGCTTTAATTAGTTAGGTAAGTATAGTTTTACAGTTTATTAATTATTTTTAGGTAAGTTATCGTAAAAAGCATGGCAATCTTGAGGTATGACAGATTTAAGCTGTTGCAAATGACTGTATTTACTCGAAGTGATAGGTATAGGACCAGAATGAAGTCTTTTATATATTACATCACGATTAAAAACTTGTTGCCTCTGAGGTAAATCAAACCAATCTTCGTCAAAATCTAATTTGACCTGTATTTTGCCATCGGAGGTATATTTAATCGCTCGAATATCGGTGACCTGCGCATCCCCTACTTTACGTCCTGGCCGAATACTTTTATACACCCAAGTTACGGTGTCACCATACTTCTTGACAAATTCGTGGTCGATTGTGACCACCTCATAAGGTGGGTCATTACGCGCCTCTTTTGACACAGTACTATAATCGCTGGGTAAGTGAATTTATCTTTTCTTCAACTTCCTTTCTATTGCACTATGGACTGAAGCGTATTCCATTTGCGTGTGCCCTGGTATCAAAAACTTTTGAGTTATTGTTACTCCATGCAGTTTGCTAAAGTTGAGTAGAGCGTTCAGCGTCAGAAAAAATTATAATAGGAAGTTTGAGAGGCAAGCAGTGTCTTGCTAGATAGTCCAATAAGAATGAGACGAACGTATTGCTGTTAGATCTGCTGCGTTGAACCAATAACAAGTGCAGTGATTGTTAGCCATTGTAGACAGTAAAATTATGGCAGGTTAATTTAGTTTTAAAATAGAGTGCGCTTGCTGTAAGATAAGGGCATACCATTACAGATTGCAGGTCCATCGTAAATGCATTCTTCTTTAACTGCCTTCTTTTTGTCGTCGGCTTTTTCTTTCCTGGCTCTGTCCTTCTGGATCAGATGCATTTGGTTATCAGCATCATTCAAGTTTCTAGCCAACCAAGTCGTCACGTGTCGCATATGTCTTTTTTAATGCAAGTAAAGACAGATTTTTTTCATTGAATCGCTTTTCAAAGGTATACCTGCAGACAGCCACTTTATTGTTCGAGGAGCAAAATTCTTTATAGAATTTAAATAAATCTGAAAGTGATTTAAAAACTGGTTCTAAAAATAGTTTGCTGGTATCTTTGCGATCATAATGTGATGGCAACTTGGGTAAATCGTTGAAAAAGGTTTCCAATGCTATCATTTTTTGCTTACTTTCTTCATTATCTCTATTGTCCGTGAGGAATTCTCTTGTGAAGGAGTCATGCAAAATTCAGACTGCTTTACCCATGACTGAACAGTGTAACACCCTAGAGATAATGCGTTCAAAAACATTTCTCTGCAGACTTGAACTTTTTCGTCTCCTTTGCTCGACAACGGTAAAGAGTATTGTAGATTACCTTGACGTCTCGAATTTGTCTTATTCATTACCGTTTTTCGATTCGTGTCGGCGCGTGTTACTAGACTGTTAACGAAAATCTTGCGTTGATCCCAGGTAAGGGTCTTCCAAAAGTGGCTGTGAATCTTTTTACGAGTTTCCTCAGTAAGCTGCGAACAACCCCTTAGTTTGCTTCGTTTACAAAAGTCTGAGTTACATGTTTCTCCTAGTTGCCTTGCTGGTCACACAATATCATGTGTTTTGCGCTGCCCAGGAAGTTTTTGATATCCAACATATTCTTTCCCTTTCATTCGCATTACCTTTGTTTTATTCCTGGACCATTCACGAGGTTTAGCTTTGCGTCATCGGATTTTTCCCTCGTCAAGATCTCCGTAAAGTTCTTCTACGGTACTTTCGCAGTCGGTTATAGAGCCCTCAAGATCATTACTCGGGAAATACTTTTCGTCATCATCTGACGATTCAGGAAGTTCAAAGCGTCTAATTAAATGTGTACTAATAAAAGTACCTGTCACAGCCGTGGTTGACTTACATTTTCGGATAGCGATCGGAAACTTCATTATGTCTGATGTTAAATTCGACAGCGAAAGAGATTTCCTTTTCTGAGATGGCTTTATAATTGCTTTATCAGTAGTTTTAGTTGACAGCAAGGTACTATAATTATTCAAGGTATAACAATTGGTCTTTTCCATGGCAGGGACTGATTTGCATCTGGTAAATTTATGTTGGACTTCCGTATCTTGTGTTAGGTCGGAAATTGAAAGAAATCGCACCTGGTGCATTGCAGTATCAGCCTGTATAGGTCTAACTGAATCCAAATAATTTTGTTTTATTGTATACTGTTCACATCTTACCGCATTATTAATGTCTTTTATATAAGCGAACAAAATCCATACATTCTTATTAACAGTTTCATTATAATGTCCGTGTATCAAGTCTGACTTAAATTTTCGATGAAGACTAAATATAGCTTCATTGTCTTGTGTCAAATCAGAAAGAGAGACAGATTTTTGTAGACGAGATATGGGCGACAAAGGCATTGAATTCAAACATTTTTTGTCATTGCTAGAAATTTTGCTAACAGGAAGAGACATTTGCGCCGCCGGTAACGACTTAGTACGTTTGCAAGAAATTGGTGATTCTGCAATATGCTGACCACGCGGGCTTTTAACTGGTGTTCGTTGTTGGCTTGATAAGCACCCACTGGTTACGAAAATGACAGAGTCTACCTGCATATCGTACCTCGTCAGCAGCTAGCGCCTCCTCGTCTGCCTGGGCCGATAAGACGACGTGTTCGAGGAGTGACCGCGAAACCTGGTCGGCTGTGGAGGCGGCGGCGGCGGCGGCGGCTGATAGCTCGTCGTTGCTCGAGGAGCTGCGGGTGGCTGAAGACGTTGAGGGCCCGGTGCCACCCTGCGGTTTCCGGGGCCCGTTCTGCGGTTTAAATTTTTGGAATTTCTCTGTTTTCTTTTATCATCAGCTTTTAATTCTGAACAGGTCCTTGAAACTGCTTTTGCAGTTTTAAGTGTTTCTGTCAAGTTTTGTCCGAATAAGAGTCCATCGATTTTTGTACTACCCAGCTGTTCTCTTAAATCCTTTTTTAATGTAGATAACGCACATTGTCGCCTGGTGTTGGACTGGATATACTGGACATCGCTTAAGATCCGACCGATGTCCATCAATTTTTTTAGTAATTCGTGATCTCTAGTCGGGTTGTTAATCTGTTCAGTAATAACTTGAGCGATACAACTGATGGCAGCAGCAATCTCTTTTTGATTCATTTCAGTATATTTGTCACGTTTCTGAATGTAATCAGGGGTTGCAGCTTTAATCTCCGGATTAAGTTGGGGTGCTGCCAAATTTTTACAATTGGCGGGCACGAGGTACTTCTTTAATAATTCTAGGCGTGTGTCTTTGTCTAATCCGGAAGTTGCTATATAGGTTAGACGAGTTGCTAATTCGTCATTAATATCTGGACCATATTCCACAACTGCTGAAGGATCTATACCTAATATATCCAGTATTTCTGGGTCCAAACCGATATCCTGTTCTCGTTGCAATTCTACGGCCACACCAGAAGACGATTCGGCAGCTAGTTCTGCTGGCAACGGTTCTGGAAGTTCGCTCGTCAACGTCGTCGCCGGATATATCGGAACTGGTTCTGATGGCAACGGTTCATTCCGGTCTGAAATAGGAATGCGAGATTATAATTTATTGGACCCCATAGTCAAATGTAGCGGATTCGCTACTCAATTATGCATCGAGGTTAAAAAACCTCTTTTCAGTCCATTTGACTGGATGGAGGCCATAGGTGTCGAATGTAGTGGGTAGGATCCACAAAGCATTCGTCGAGGTTAAAGTTCCTTGCTTCAGCCCGCTGGGCTGGATGGACACCATGGGTGTCGGAATGTAGTGGGAAGGTACCACAAAACATTCGTCGAGGTTAAAGTTCCTCGCTTCAGCCCGTTGGGCTGGATGGACACCATAGGTGTCGGAATGTAGTGGGTAGGTACCACAAAACATTCGTCGAGGTTAAAGTTCCTCGCTTCAGCCCGTTGGGCTGGATGGGACACCATAGGTGTCGGAATGTAGTGGGTAGGTACCACAAAACATTCGTCGAGGTTAAAGTTCCTCGCTTTAGCCCGTTGGGCTGGATGGGACACCATAGGTGGCGGAATGTAGTGGGTAGGTACCACAAAACATTCGTCGAGGTTAAAGTTCCTCGCTTCAGCCCGTTGGGCTGGATGGACACCATAGGTGTCGGAATGTAGTGGGTAGGTTCGAGGTTAAAGTTCCTCGCTTCAGCCCGTTGGGCTGGATGGACACCATAGGTGTCGGAATGTACACGCGAAGTTCCGCAGTACATTCACCGAGGCAAATTAAAAAACCTCGCTTCAACCCATAGGGCTGGATATGGCGGTCATGGCATAGCCATAAGCGTCATAGTGTCATAAGGCTGACCTTGGTCCGATAGCGCCAACAGCACAGGCGGAACAGGTGATGGGTCTCGGGAACTTGTGCTTAAAGAACTTCCAGAACTTGTCGTCGAACTTGATTCGGGACTGGAATGTCGTCGGCGCGATCGCTTGATTTTTCTTTCGAGTTTCTTCAACTTGCTTGCTAAATATTCAATATTGTTTTCGTGTCTTCTTTTCGGCATCTTGGTATACGTGCGAAGTGGTCGAGCACTAAACAGCGAATGACGCAAATCGCACCAATAACCAATGAGGTGGGGTAAGCGGAAAACGTGTATCGAAAAAGTCAAAATGTTTACTTTTAATTTACCGGAAATAAGCCTAATAATTATCATTTCATTTTAAAAATATAATTTAAACCGGAAATGATAATTAATAAATTGTTTTTGAACTTAGTGCTGAAGTGGAAACACTTACGCGTTACTACATAGTGTTCATATTTTAATCATATTATTTATACATACATACATATACATACATAACATCACGCCCACGATCCCCGAAGGGGTAGGCAGAGTCGAAGGGGCAGCGAGCCCCCTCAACCACATTCAGCCAAAAATAAAGCCGGGCTGGGTCAGATGGACAATTGTGAAAAAGCAGTGACAAGCGGCTAACCTGTCGCCTACACAATCACACACCCAAAACCCGATATACCATTAGTCGCCTTTTACGACATGCTAGGCAAGAACCACAGTTGGCATATTCTTTTTAAGTCCCAGACCAACATGGGACAGTGGGCTGGGTTGGATGGAAAGCTGTGAAAAAGAAGTGACAAGTGGCTAGCTCGTCGCCTACTCAGTCACATACCCAAAAGCCCGTAAACCATTAGTCGCCTCTTACGACATGCTAGGCAAGAACCACAGTTGGCACATTCTTTTTTTTTGTCCCAGATCAACATGGGCCAAGTCCCAGACCAACATGGGACAAATATTATTTAGATAGGTGGTAAGTATACTAATCTCGAGGACGAAGCACGAGTATAATAGGCACTTATTAACCTGGTTATTGGTAGCAAAGCATAATGATAAGTTGTTAATTTCAACACATTTGCAATGAATTCTGCTAGGCAAACAACAACACTAATCATCAGGTGAAAACTAAGGCAACCTGTAACCCAAAACGCCCAGACTCAAGTAAATTTATAACAAAATTGTTAAATGAGTCTCAGCGGGAATTACAAAAAATTACGCCTTAGAAACATTTCAACAACGCGTTATTATTATTGCGGGCTTAATAGCTCGTTTGATTTGATTTTTGTTTAGCCGAATTATTATTTTGAAGAAACTTATTAAACTAAAATTATGTAGGTAGTTAAGTACGGTGTATCAGTATTAACTAAAACTGCACTACGTTTTTTTTTACAATTGGTGTAATTAGTATCAAACAATTAAACCAGTTGCTAACACGTAGGCAAATCTGCTTTTGTAAATAATTGCAAACAAAACAGATGTAGCTTAATCGTCAAAAATACGACAACACTAGGCGAGGCGGCAATAACCGGATCGCGTGCGCTGATTGGTCAGCCGCGTTTGTTTACTTTAAAGGAGCGACGGTTTTTTCTTATTGACGTATTTCAGTTCGGTTTCATACGACTTCGGATGCGTATTGATTTCGGATAATTTTGTGAATTTGTATTGTTATGTAGTTTTCTTAAGTGTTTTCGTGTCGAGTTGAGTGATATTAGTTGTGTTGTGCTGTAATAAGTGTCCAAGATGCCTTTTTATGCAAACAGCGCTCGCGAGTACGTCAACATGGTGTACTGTTACGGCATGGCCCATCGAAATGCTTCCGAGGAGTGCCTCGGAAGTCGCATATCCCATGCGTGCGCCATCCCATACAGTCGCAGTGGCGACTGTATGGGATAGAATATCCTAATGCACTCAGCCTCGTGATCCTCGAGTGATCACACGGGCAATGCAGTGGTTGTTAGAACCAGCCTATCGCGCCCGTTTTATAGGGCCGTTAGTTTTCGACCGCCCCTGTGAGTCAGCTAATGAAATGCGTCAAAAGATCATCCACGTTTTTGACGAACTCAAAGGAAAAGCAGTTCAAGAAGGACTCCTGGACCGGGTGCTTCGCAACACGCTGTACAGGGCGCGTGTTTGTTTACCGGTGGCGGGTCGCCAGTTCGAGCCACATCTTATCCGCTTGGAGAGACCTACACTGGATGACAACGATGAGCACTAGGTAAGTACTTACATTGACTTCATACACGCAAAAAAGTGTTTTTACGTGTGAAATAATTAGTATAATATCAGTCATGTTTCCATCGCACACGCGCGCTCGCGTCGCGTAGGTACCTAGCGAGAGAGCGGGGATGCCCCTCCTCCCGCGCACGCGCCCGCGCTTGCGCGACGTACATTGCGTGGTCTAGAAAACTGCTGTTTTTTATGCAAAAAATTAAAAGTCGTTTCCCTGCAATAAGGCTTTTTTACACGCTGTATATATTATATATATATATATATATATATATATATAACTAACTAACTAAACGCCACTTCCCTAGCGGGGTAGGCAGATAGAACCGAACGCCATATGGCACGATTCTTACACACCTCACTCGCCTCTTCAACATTCATAATCCTTTTCATACAAGCTCTACGATTTTTATGACTTCTAACATCACCTTCTTTTAATACACGACCAACCTGGTCGTGGTAGGTGAGCCTGGGCCTTCCGCGGCTCCTACATCCTTCCACATTCGCATTGTATATCTGTTTAGTCAATCTTTCGTCATCCATTCTTTCCACATGTCCGAACCACCGGAGCATGCCTCTTCTTACCTTGACTCCGACGCTGTCCTTGAAACCAACTCTCTTTCTTACATCATCATTCCGAACGCAGTCTGTGAGCGATACACCGCAGATTTTCTGCAGCGCACGCATCTCGACCGCGTTTATTCTACTTTCATGCTCTTTCTGCCATACCCAACTCTCGCTTCCATATGTTAGCGTAGGAATCAGCACCGCATTGTGTATGGCGAGCTAGGCCTTCTGGCTTAAGATTTTGCTGCCTAAAAGTTTTCCTAACGCTCCATTCACCCTATTCCCTGCATTCACTCTTCTTTCTATATCAGCGGAGTACCTTCCATCTCTACTAAATGCAGATCCTAGATATACAATTTAATTCACCTGTTCCAGCACTACATCGTCAACCGTTATCCTTGTATCCGTTCTGGTTTCACCTCTTTCAAATACCATAATCTTTGTTTTCTTCGCATTCAAATGCAAGCCTCTCTCCTTGCAATCATCTTTCAATGTTGTGACTAGTTGCTGCAGATCCAATGCCGACTCTGCTAGAAGTACGGCATCGTCCGCGTAAAGCAGGCAGTTCACAACCAGGTCACCCATACGCACTCCAACATTCATAGATCTAATCCTCTGGAGACAATGGTCGAGATATAGGATAAACAGCAGAGCAGACAGCACGCATCCTTGTCTGACACCAATATTGACGTCAAACCAGGGTGACAGGCTACCCTCCACTTGCACGCATGCCGTACAGCCCACATAGGTGGACTGCGCAGCACGAAGCAATACTCCATCAATCCCATATCTCGGCAATATGTCCCAAAGGTCCTTTCGTACAACCCTGTCAAAGGCCTTCTCCATATCCACAAAACCGCAAAAAATCCTCTGACTTTTGGCCAGATGCTTCTCCACGATGTTGCGAAGAGAGAAGACTTGATCCGTACATCCTCTACCATTCCGGAAACCTCCCTGTGCCTCCCACAACATTCCATCAGATTTCACCCTCATTCTCCTCTCAATAATCTTGCCATACACCTTTGCTGCTTAGCTGATCAAACTGATGGCTCTATGGCTGGCACAGTCCATACGTGACCCAGCACCCTTGTACAGAGGCACGGTGACTGCCCGTCTCCAGTCCATTGGGACCTTTCCGTTTCTCCAGCATAGATTGCACAAGAACCAGAAAGCGTCCTGGACGCTAGCGCCACCTAGCTTGATCATCTCCGCAGATACCTTGTCTATTCCCGCGGCCTTTCCACTTTTCAGACTTCGTATCGACCATTCAATCTCATTCATAGTGATGTCTTCATCAGACGCTGGCACCACAGAATCAGACATAGCCTCACTCTCAGTGCCAACATCAGAGACATACTCATACATTTCTCCAAAATATTCACTCCACCGTTCTAATGTAGTGTGCGCACCTCCTATATATCTGTTTACACGCACACTCACTTCCTCCCATAGTATATAAGTGCATGTAATGTTATTAAACAGGCTTTTAGATCGCAGTCAGTCTTATCATTTAAAGCTCTCCCAACGCCCATCATTGCATGGCGACCCTGAACTCGACAGTGATGAACTCGATGACAAGATTGGTGTGGGTGGCTCGATCTGCAAGCCGTTTGAACCTCATTTTAAGTCCTTGTGAACCCTTGTCGGCTTTAAAAACTTTTCCACTGTCATTTGTTTTTCTTAAAACTGATACAACTCTAAAAGTCTCACAACAAAACACAAAACAAAACCTTACACTCAACAACACAACATACTCAAACACAAGACTCTCAAACACAACACACTCAACTACAACATACTCAAACACGCCACACATAAATAAACACAACAGACTCAAACACCTCACACTCAAACACAACACACTCAAACACAACACACTCAAACACTGTGCTCTCAAATACAACACACTCAAACACGACACACTCAAGCACAACACACTCCGACACAACTCGCTCAAACACAGCCCAGCCAAACACATCACACTCAAACACAACATACTCTAACCCAGCACACTCCGATACAGCACAGCAGTTCCATTCGCTGATCAACAACAAGCAATCGATAAAACAGCTTTTTGCATTTTATCTCAGGACGTCAGGTGCGGACTTTCCCTTTCTAAAATATAAGTATAAACCTAAATGGAGACTCTATCTGACATAGACAATATTCTGGAAACGGAGTGTCTGACACTTGACAGTCCTGAAACTTGCTCTTCATATTTAACATCCAATCTAAATTTCAAAGTCCTTACTTTAAATATTAGAAGCATCCGACAAAACTTTGACGAATTTTCTGTTACTTTAAGCTGCCTTGGTGTAGAATTTGATATACTTATCCTCACTGAGTGCTGGCTTCATGAAAATACCACCATTCCTCAAATTCCGGGCTTTACCTCTTTCCGTACAAAAAACTCGATTAACAAGAGTAGTGGAATAACGGCGTATATAAAAGATCAATGGAATCCAATTGTTGATGAACCACTCTGCGACGAATGCAACTACATAGCAATTACTATTAACGATATATTTATTTTAGGTGTTTATCGGTCCCCATCATTTCACAACATGGATAAATTTTTAGATTCACTAAATGATATTTTACTTCAACATAAAACCACAAAGACCATAGTCGTTATGGGTGATATGAATCTAGATATACTTAGCGATATTACGAGTGAGAAATTAGCAGACTACACGTGTCTCATGGCTGAACACCAGTTGATACCTACTATAACAGAACCAACACGTAAAATGGCATGTCTAGACCACATCTATGTTAAAACTCCATCCGGAAATTCAGTAGGACTAGTATGCAACAGCAGCATCACTGACCACGACATTTGTATCGCTGGCCTCCCCACTACACCCTCACCTACACGCCCACCCAAAAGATTTAAAAACAAAATTGACATAGACGGGCTGATCCTTAATCAGTCTACGACAAATTGGTCAAGCGTTCTTAAAAATGATGATCCCACAATGGCTGCTAACAGCTTCGCTGTTCTACTAAATGTAGCTCTTGTTAATAACACTAAAGTTATTAAAATTAAGCGGTCCCATGACAATCTAAAGCCCTGGATCACTGCTGGATTAATTCGTTGTCAAAAAACTCGCGACAAACTCCATCAGAAAGCGAAAAATAATCCCGCCGATCACATCATTCAAACTTCATATAAACGCTATCGCAATTTTCTAACTGAACTCTTATACCGAATTAAAGCTAAATACTTCAACGAACAGATAACTAATAATAGAAATAACCCGAAAAAACTATGGACAAACATTAAGTACATTTGCAACATCACCAAACACAATAATACCTCATATGAACTAATAAAAACTAACATCGATCCAAAGAAAGCACTTAATCTAACAAATTCATATTTCACTTCCATTGGCAAAAAATTATCTGACAAGATTCTCTCGCAACTCTCTGCTACTGAAACATCTCTAGCTTCGAAAGTTAAATTTCCTTACTCACCGTCAGAATCCTTTTACATCTCTCCGACCGACGTACACGAAGTTGATTCACTCATTCTAAAGCTAAAAGACGATAGTGCACCGGGCATAGACGGTTATACTCCAAAATTAATTAAACAAATTCGACACATTATATTGGAACCATTAGTACACATTTTTAATCTTAGCATCAGTACGGGTGTTTTCACTAGTCGCTGGAAACACGCCATAGTCTCTCCAATCCACAAAGATGGAGACAAATCCCTTCCATCAAACTACAGACCCATCTCACTGCTAAGTATATTCTCCAAACTTTTAGAAAAAGTCATCAATAAGCGTCTAATACCGTTAACTGGGGTGTAATGCAACTATGGGGTGAATCACAACATTTCCGAAAAAAAAAATACAATTTAGAATTTATCATTTTTAACAGTGCTGTTTACAAAAAATAACGTGAGTGGGTTTTCGAACGCTCTTCAGATTTTTAGGTTGGCAACACTTCGTTTTGACAGGTGTTTTACTTGTTGACAACTTTGCATTTTAAACCAAACTACCTGTTGCGACCAGTTACGTGGGTGAGAAAACTTTGCAAATATTTATGAGTTACATTTCAGTAATTAAATTTATCTGTCTACATGTTGTGTAATTATTGTTTATGGAGATAAAATAACATAAAGGTAAGCGTTTTAACAAATATTCTTCAAGTTATCAGAATTCATAACTTTAGGTTACTTTTTATACTGAAATGGGGTGAATAACAACGACTAATGGGTTCACTCACAACAACTCATGGGGTCAGTCACAACTACAGATAGGGTTATTAGTTATATTGTTCTAAAAATAATATGTAGGTAGGTAATAGTATGCTGTTCTTGTTTACTTATATGTGTTAGATATATTTAATATGTTTCATACATTGTTTTAGGGTTTCATTGGATTTATTTGACGATGCCTCGAAATTATAAACCAGATCCTCGGAGTAAGAGGCATATTTCTTACAATAAAGATGATATTGAAAGGGCTTTAGAAGATAAAAGAATTAACAATATGTCTTATAGGGCTGCAGCAGCCAAACATAATATAGAATATACAGTTCTATTTAGACATGCTACAAGAATTAATGTTAAAAAACTGGGTGGTCAGACAGTCCTAGGACCCGATGTAGAAAATATCATTATTGATAATATGAATACATGCTCTGAATGGGGATATCCCATGGACCAATATGATTTACGGCTCCTGGTCAAAATGTATTTAGACCAAAAAGGCGTTCAATGCCAAAGATTTAAAAATAATATGCCAGGTGTAGATTTTGCACTAGGATTTTTAAAACGCCATAAGAATAAAATCTCCGAACGGTATGCTCAGAACATTAAACGAGCTCGGGCTAATGTTTCAGCGGAGACGATCAATGAGTATTTTGATCAACTAGAAACAACTTTGAAGGATGTTCCACCAGCATGTATTATTAATTATGATGAGACCAATGTCACAGATGATCCAGGTCGCAAAAAAGTTATAGTAAAAAGAGGATCAAAATATCCAGAACGTGCCATGAATACCACAAAGTGTTCAATATCATTAATGATGGCTGGAGCAGCTAATGGTTATCTTTTTCCGCCATATGTCATTTATAAAGCACAACATTTGTACGATTTATGGAAAACTGGGGGTCCTAAAGGGACAAGATACAATAGAACATCTTCAGGTTGGATAGATTTAAATACATTTGAAGACTGGATAAACACAATTGTCATTCCTTATGCTAAAAAACAAGAGGGAACAGTTTTCTTGATTGGCGATAATCTTTCATGTCATCTTTCTTTAGATGCTATAAAAAATTGCAAAAACCATAATGTTCAGTTAGTTTTTTTGCCACCTAACTCAACACACTTGACTCAGCCCTTAGATGTGGCTTTTTTCCGTCCGCTAAAAATGGCTTGGAGAGAGATATTGTTGAATTGGAAGAAAAAAGAGGGTAGTAAGGAAAAATCTCTTCCTAAATCAGTCTTTCCACATCTCTTGAACAGGTTGTATTCCAAAATTGAGGCTACTGCAGAAGACAATTTGAAGTCTGGGTTCAAAAAAACGGGAATGTTTCCTTTAAATAGAGAAGAAGTGTTGAGCCGTTTGCCAGGTTTTATAACAAATGAAAATAATGATATTAATATTGTTAGTGATTCGGTGAAGGAAATGTTGAAATCTATGCGATACAGCGAAGAAGATCAGCCAGTAAAAAAGAAGAAGAAGCTTGATGTTCCTTTTGGTAAAAGTGTTGGAGATGAAGTAATAAATAACAGTGAAAAACAAGAAAACAAACCAAACAAAACTCAAAAAAATAAAGGTGGTAAAGGTGCCTGTAAAAATAAGAGGGTTGAAATTGAGAGAATAAAAGAAGTTACAAGTATTAAGACAAGTGAAAACAAAACTAAGAAAAATGCACACACAGAAGTTAGAATTGATATAGATTTAGAAAATGAAAAGAATGCTACAGCAGTTTCTAATAAACAAGTTGCAGATATTGAGCCAATAGCTGGGCCATCCAGTTTGCAAATGTGTCGAATTTGTCACTGCATTAAAAATCGAGATGCTAAGTGGTTACGATGCAATGTTTGCCGAAATCAAATCTGCAATAAATGCACTGGCGATGCTCTGCCAGTAGAGTTCATTTGCCTGCGTTGTTTTCAAGTTGACAGTGATGACAGTGCTGCAGATGAGGATTATAATCCTATCAAACGTAAATATAGGTAACTACGATGATAGTCTATCTTCTGATTAAACTGAGATTGTTGATTTAGGTATTGTGACCAAAGATATCAAAAAGTTCATGTTTATGAAAATTATGATCTCGCATTGTGTTCCTTTTAATTTAAAATTGTAAGAATTAACATTGAGTTTAAATAAACAAACTGATTCTAATCTTGTTTTTTTTATTGGTTGGATACCTATCTCGTTTAATAAAATGTAATAATAGTGTAAATTCATAATATTATTTATTATTAATTTAAGTTGTTGTGTTTCCCCCCAATGGTCGTTGTTAGTGACCCCGCATGAGAGGCAATTTGCAACAAGGCATATTTTGTCTGTTTAAACGTTAAACGTAATTCAACTCTATCTGGGGTCTATAACAACGATAGAGGGCCTCTTAACTCACCTAATTCATGGGCAACATTAAGTGTAGATCAAGAAATAACAAAGATGTAAGTATCAAAACTGGCAAGAGTGTTGTTATTCACCCCAGTTTACGGTACATTACCTGGAGAAAAATAATTTTATTTCTAACTCCCAATTTGGATTTAGAAAGAGGGTTTCTACGGAGGATGCTGTCTCTCTCTTGGTTGATACCATCTCCACGTCATTGGATCGAAAAGAGTGTTGCACCGGAGTTTTCTTGGATCTGGCGAAGGCATTTGATACTGTGTCTTCGCCGATTCTACTCAGAAAGCTGGAATGTTTCGGTATAAGAGGAACACCACTAAAATGGTTCGAAAGTTACCTATCCTGTCGTTGCCAATCCGTGAGAGTCGGTAATTACACCAGTGACGCTTTACCGGTATACTTTGGAGTTCATCAAGGCAGCATCCTTGGTCCAAGCCTATTTACAATTTACCTAAATGATCTTTTGAACCTACATATAGAAAACGCAAAAATTATTTGTTACGCTGATGATACAGTAGTGCTCTTCCGGGCCAAATCTAGGGATAACACTCTTAAAATAACTAAAGAAGGTATATCACGCATATTCAAATGGCTCAACTGTAATCTGTTAACCCTTAACGCATGTGACAGATTATTCGTAAATCATTAATAAATAACTAAAATGTATAACAATTTTTCAAATAGATTTTAAAGATTATTTTGTGAAATATTTATTATTATAGCAACATTTTTTAACATCGTATCATCATGTTGCGCGACGTTTTAAATGTGAGTTTGTAAAACATGTTGTAAAAATCCGTAGGATATTGTCCAAAAGTATTTATAGGCATTAATCATTGGGCAAATGGTTTTAACACAAGTTCTACTTAATAGATGTATAACAAGTAGAACTTAAAATGTATTTTAGAAACTGCACAATCTTAACAAATATTGTGCAAATATTTTGTATTCAAAATGGCGGGAATCCAATCGTATAAATAAGGTGTTTACAGAAATAATGCGAGTTGTTCATTGACCACGAGACTATACAAGCTAAGTAATTTGTCTTAGTAATAGTTGTGATATTAGATACTTTGAGATAAGATATTTTGTGTTAGAATCATAAGTACATACTTGGTATACTTAATGTAATTAACTTATAACTATAGTTTGTTACTTTGAAAGTGTGAAAATCGTACATTGTGATTTTAAAAACTGACTATCGAGTTTCTGACCAGTTCCTGGTCAGAGGGTAGGCTTCCTCTCGATAGATAGAATCTGCCTTCCGCACCGGTGGTTGTGTTTTTCAATATACATAAAGAATAAATATTATGAGATTATTATGGAACTTTGTTTTATCCTTATTCCCTAGTATCCATGATAGGATTAGGACTAGAATCTATAACGAATTAGAATATCTTGCTTACACTCTATTATATTAAATTAATAAATATAACATCAGAAGTGGGATCGTTCCGGCCTATCGTTTAAGAGTATAACTAATAATTATCTTACGTTACAGAATGGATATCGGAGATATTGGCGAACTTCTAAAGGCGGTTCAAGACGCCGTCTCCACGTCGAAACAAAATGATGATGACGTCGCACTACCTACCGATCATCTTCAATCCTGAGAAGAATGATTCTGAAGCTGCTTGTTGGTGCGACAACATCGAGGCCCTTGCCAAGGAACATTGTTGGAGCAGTATAAAGACCACAGCTAAAGCCGGTAAGGCCCTAAGGGGCTTTGCGTTAATATGGTTCTAATCTTGGGAGCCATTGGAGGGGAGGAGATCTTGGGAGTTATTTCATGCCGATATAATAGACATACTCTTAGGGGAGAGGGTAATCTGAGAAATACAACTGTAGCCAAAGAAAAATTAAGACTTTGGCAGGTGGATGATTGGAAGACGAAAATAGAACTACCCTCTGACCGAAATTAACTTTCTTTTTGTTATTAGTTGTATTAAAATTTTCGGAAACGATTAGAGGTGATAACTTTATCAATATTTGATTTAACTATTTATTATTGATTTTTAATTACATGTCCACCTTAGGTAAGAAGACTAAAAGTAATTTTGCAATGTGAGAATCTCAATTGTAATTAGCGATTATTAAAAAAAAAAAAAAAAAAATGTATAATTAATAAGTGTACTGCTGTTGTCTCTTGCTTTTCTAGCCTGGCTCACGGTCAGCAGGTGTGGGGCTAGTACCTATTGTCGTCAAGCAACAGACTGTATGTAATGAGAAAGTTGATGAAATGAACTGCTGAAGTTAGTTGCTTTTTCTACCCGTCTCATGTGCAGCAGGTGAGGGGTGAGAACCATTGTCGGCAAAAGCAACTGACCGTTGCTACCTGGCCACTTAATGTGAGAAGTAGGCAGGGGCAATGATTGATGTAATAGCTCTAAGTCAAATGTAAACTAGTTAAGAATATTTAAGTTACTTATTTTGGTACTTCGGGAACGAAGTACTTGTCAGAATGGCCGTGACAGATTATTCGTAAATCATTAATAAATAACTAAAATGTATAACAATTTTTCAAATAGATTTTAAAGATTATTTTGTGAAATATTTATTATTATAGCAACATTTTTTAACATCGTATCATCATGTTGCGCGACGTTTTAAATGTGAGTTTGTAAAACATGTTGTAAAAATCCGTAGGATATTGTCCAAAAGTATTTATAGGCATTAATCATTGGGCAAATGGTTTTAACACAAGTTCTACTTAATAGATGTATAACAAGTAGAACTTAAAATGTATTTTAGAAACTGCACAATCTTAACAAATATTGTGCAAATATTTTGTATTCAAAATGGCGGGAATCCAATCGTATAAATAAGGTGTTTACAGAAATAATGCGAGTTGTTCATTGACCACGAGACTATACAAGCTAAGTAATTTGTCTTAGTAATAGTTGTGATATTAGATACTTTGAGATAAGATATTTTGTGTTAGAATCATAAGTACATACTTGGTATACTTAATGTAATTAACTTATAACTATAGTTTGTTACTTTGAAAGTGTGAAAATCGTACATTGTGATTTTAAAAACTGACTATCGAGTTTCTGACCAGTTCCTGGTCAGAGGGTAGGCTTCCTCTCGATAGATAGAATCTGCCTTCCGCACCGGTGGTTGTGTTTTTCAATATACATAAAGAATAAATATTATGAGATTATTATGGAACTTTGTTTTATCCTTATTCCCTAGTATCCATGATAGGATTAGGACTAGAATCTATAACGAATTAGAATATCTTGCTTACACTCTATTATATTAAATTAATAAATATAACACATGCAAAACAAAATATGTAACCTTCCACAAAACCAACGCCACTTCTCCGTCTAATCTACCGCAGTTAGTCATTCATAAATGTAAACCTAATAATTCAACTAATAATGAAAGCTCAACTACTATTAATTGCAACTGCGAGACAATTGAAAGAACTAATCTGGTCAAATACTTAGGAGTTCAGATTGATGAAAACTTATCCTTCAAAAAACATATTAAATTCGTATCAGCCCGTCTGAGAAAGATTTTATATATCTTTAAGTCCCTTCGTCAATCAGCTCCCTTAGAAATCCTTACCTTGGTCTGTACGTCGCTATGCCAATCAATAATAATCTACTGTATAAGTATCTGGGGAGGAGCGGCCAAAACCTACTTCATAGAAGTGGAAAGAGCTCAACGTGCTGTCCTAAAAGTCATGTACAAAAAACCCTTTCATTTCCCTACAGATTCTCTATACAAAGAAGCTAAAACCCTTAGAGTACGGCAATTGTACCTGTGGCGGATCACCTGTGCAGAACATATAAAAACAGTCAAATCTCCTAACTACGAAGCCTTATTAAATAATCGTATCTTTAAAGTTCCTGTACCTAAAATCCACTCAACGTTTGCCAAACGCTTTCCTTTTTATTCCCTTCCTTTTATCTACAATAAAGTTAACAAAAAATGTCCCATAAAAACCGTAACCCCACGCCAAGCAAAGCGGATGATTAAATCGTGGCTACTGGATCTTTCATATATCGATACAGAACGGATTCTTCCCTTCAACTGATGTGCTGTTACCACACCACCATTCACAAACACACTTATTGCATACAGCATTTATACACACACACACACACACACACACACACACACACATACACATACACATACTCACACTCACACTCACACTCACACACACACACACACACACACACACACACACACACACACACACACACACACACACACACACACACACACACACACACACACACACTCACACACACACAACACACACACACACACATACACACACACACACAAATCCACAACACTATTACCCGTGTTCAGTGTAATCTCTACGCCCTGTGCATGTGTGATTATTCCTAGTCTGTAAAATTAGATGTTATATAAATTAAACCTAATTATATATTATATATTATTACCTAAGTTAATTAACTTAGCTTTACTGAACCGGAGCTACAATGTTTTGAAATAGATAAGCATAATTTATTGAAAATCACTCGATGGTTATTGCGACACAGGTCTGCGAGCCTAGTGTGATGACCAATGTTAATCATTGTATGTTATGCTTTATGAAAATAAAAATTATTATTATTATTATTATTATTAGTTCTCATACCTTTTTCACAGAAAAACACCTTAGTTACGCCTGAATATGAGACTCCAAGCCAAACCATGAATGAGGAAGGGTCATGCCCACGCTGGACCCTCGTAATACGCGCGCTTGCTTCTTCACTGCTGTGGGCATACACCTTATCATTTTGTTTGTTAAAACTTTCTTCAATAGTAAACATTTTTTCATCCGAAAAAGGATTTCGCGGTATTTTTTTCCCGCGTATCGTCGTAGCAAAGCGCGGGATCTGTCTAGCCTAATTTTTTTTAAACGCTCGTTCAAAATATGTCCAGTCTTTTTACGATAAGCTCGTAGTCCCAGAGTAGTAGTGTAAAATTGGGTATTCTGGATCAAGGAATCCAGAATCCCCCAATTTTACACATTGAATTGATGAATAGGTTACATCCGAAAACTCGTCTTCTAATTCATTTAAATAATACCTATCCTATTCGCACCTTTAAAAGTAAAGAGATCTAACTCAAAAATTGTCGTTAATGCAAATTAATATTACTTGTTAAACATTAAGGTTCACATTCCATAAGCAGCGTATTTTGAGTTAGATCTCTTTACTTTTAAAGGTGCGCTATGCTATTATCGCAAACGCAAATGAACATTTTTAATATTTTAAGGGTCTATTAATAGGTACACAAGTTTCATTAAATCTATTAGATTTTGCTTTCTATTAGAGTCGTCGTCTGCTCTTAGAGAGTGTACCTAGTAGGTACCTACAGATTATTATAGCCATTATTGAGTTAATCTTTAGTAATTATTTAGTTCAGTAAAGTAATGATTATTTTAAATTACTTATAATCAGTGAGAGTCGAAATAAAACACCATAATTTATTTTTTATTAGTATATTCAATTAAATAATAACTGTTTCATTTTCTTTACACCACTTATTTAAACAGAATTATTATTCGTTTATTTATTCCAAATCGATAGGTACTAATACGTAGGTATACATTATAAACTTTTAAAATATTCCCTATTTACAAAGTTCAAATATTATAAATTCGATTGTATCATAAGCTCGTCCTGGATTTATTTATAATATCCTTCACAGCGTTGTATATGTCATCGATGATCATACTTCTCACCACGTGCTGAACACACACCTCGGCTGCGCAAGAGCAAATTGAATCTTCCGATTTTGGGTACTGGTCGGAATCGTAAATTTCTATTTTAATTATTTTCAGCGCCATCTGTGTCAAAATATGTTCAACACTCAATTCATTTATTAAAGTTAGTTGCTAACCGTCGTTCTAAAAACCAAGTTGTTTTATTATAGGTTATGGGCCCAGAACTATACAATTTCAGTTATTTCGCGTAATAGTCAGAGTTATTTGTGTGAGGAACATTACATTAACGTTTTTTCAC
This sequence comes from Glyphodes perspectalis, assembly GCA_951394215.1. Classification (NCBI taxonomy): domain Eukaryota; kingdom Metazoa; phylum Arthropoda; class Insecta; order Lepidoptera; family Crambidae; genus Glyphodes; species Glyphodes perspectalis. The sequence continues at coordinate 5,033,199 of OX596224.1, forward strand.
GTTCGGACTATTAAGTGAAGTGAGAAAGACTGTGCGCGGGCTGTGAATTGTTGTTAGAACTGACCGTCATGGCTTCCAACTCGAGTTATTTAGTTAGTGTACCTAAGCTAAGGGGCCGCGAGAACTATAGCGAGTGGTGTTTTGCAGCGGAGAATTTTCTGATATTGGAAGGAATGGATAAATGTATAAAGCCAGAGCCTGGAACAATACCAGAAGCCGCAGATGATGCAAAAACAAAAGCCAAATTAATATTAACCATTGATCCATCAATTTACGTACATATTAAGAACGTCAGTACATCGAAGGAGTTGTGGGAAAAATTGAGATCACTTTTTGATGACTCAGGGTTTACAAGAAAAATCAGTTTATTGAGAAATCTTATATCTGTGCGACTCGAAAACTGCTCATCGATGACGTCCTATGTTACACAAATTGTTGAAGCAGGTCAAAAATTATCAGGAACTGGGTTTGATATTAGTGATGAATGGGTTGGTTCTATCATGCTGGCAGGATTAAGTGAAAAATACATGCCTATGATAATGGCCATAGAGCATTCGGGCATGAGTATCACAACGGACGCCATTAAAGCAAAGTTGATGGACATGGAACCGGAAAATAGTGATGTGAATAATGCACTAGCATGTTTCCGTAATCAACATAGCCAATACTCGAAAAATAATAAGTCTATGGCTAAAAAAATTGGCGTGAGTGCGCAGAAATCGACATCCGTCAATGTCAAAGGAAAACAAAACGTCAAATGTTATAATTGTAAACTTTATGGTCACTACCGTAATCAGTGCGAAAATAAAGATGAATCTTCAAAGAAACATCATGAAAATAAATACAGTAATGCATTTAGTGCCGTATTTTTCAACGGAAACTTTCATAAAAATAAGTGGTACGTTGATTCCGGGGCAAGTTCGCATTTGACAGCAAATCAACACTGGATGATCGATGCGTGTTATTCTGGTTTTACAAAAGAGATTCTTGTTGCCAATCAGAATTCAGTGCCTGTATCATGTTGTGGAAATGTAAAAATACAGACGTCAACTCAAGAATGCACTTATGATATAATTGTAAAGAAGGTGTTGTGTGTTCCCAGCTTGAGAACTAACCTCTTATCAGTTAGTCAGTTGATAAGTCAGGGTAATAAGGAAAGTGAAATATTAAATAAACAGAATGTTTTGGTGGCTACAGCTTCACTCTCAAATGGTGTATATAAACTAGATATGCCTACTTGTCTATTGGCTGCAGCAGTAGAGAGTCCAGAAGTGTGGCATCGTAGATTGGGACATGTCAACAGTTATAATTCAAATAAAATGCAGTCAGCTGTAGAAGGAGTGATGTTTGACAACAAGGCCGATATTAGCAAGATGAATTGTGTTGTGTGCTGCGAGGGAAAACAAAGTCGATTGCCTTTTGCTCATGAAGGCAACAGAAGTAATGAGTTATTGAATGTAGTGCACTGTGACATCTGGGGGCCTATGGAAAGAAGTTCTCTTGGAGGTTCAAGGTACTTTCTCCTTTTTGTAGATGACTACAGCCGTATGACATATGTCTATTTTCTTAAAAATAAAAATGAAGCTTTTGATTGTTTTAAAGAATATAAAGCAAAAGTTGAGAATTTAACCTCAAAGAAAATTAAGATTCTACGGAGTGATAATGGCAAAGAATTCTGCAATAATTATTTTGATAATTATTTAAAGAAAATGGGCATAATTCACCAAAGATCAAATCCATACACACCTGAACAAAATGGGCTCTGTGAGCGTATGAATCGATCAGTAGTAGAAAAAGCAAAATGTCTTTGTTTGATGGCAAGCTTGGCACAGAATTCTGGGCAGAAGCCATAAATACTGCTGTTTATTTACAGAACCGAATTGTAAAAACTGGATTAAATAGTCGTACACCATATGAACTATGGACTAATAAGAAGCCAAACCTCAACCACATCAGGATATTCGGAAGCACAGTTATGATGCATTTACCCAAGGAAAAACGACATAAATGGGACAAGAAAGCAGATAAATGCATTTTGATAGGATTTCCTGAAGACATAAAGGGATATAGAGTATATAATCCACTAACACGAACAATCACAACAAGTCGTGATGTCATAGTAATGGAAAATAATCTTCATGAGGAGAGTATTATAAAAGTGGATGAAACAAACATCATTCCAGTATGTCAGGATCCAGTGGGAGACTTACCAGTCAGTAATAGTCAACTAGATGACTCATTTGTATCTGTTGAAAGTACCAATAAGGCTGATGAAACTTATGTACCTAGTGAAGGTTCACTATCATCTGATGAAAACATATCTACAGCAGTCAGTAACAAGTCTTTGCCAAAACGGGAAAGGAGACAGCCTGATAGGTATGGATTAATGTGCACAGAGCAATGTGAACTAGGGAATGGAGAACTGACACTAGAAGAAGCACTACAAGGAACAGAGAAAGATCATTGGGAACAAGCAGTAAAAGAAGAGTTACAAAGCTTCGAGGACAACAGTGCTTGGGAAGTGGTCGACGCTCCAAGTGGTAGTACAATTGTTAAGTGCAAGTGGGTATTAAAAAAAAAATGTACAAGTGATAATAATGTGCGTTATCGTGCTCGGCTGGTAGCCAAAGGGTGTACACAAAAATATGGTATTGACTATGAAGAGACATTCTCTCCTGTTGTTAGGCATACAACATTAAGATTATTGTTTGCTTTGTCAGTGCAATTAAATTTAGATGTTGTTCATTTAGATGTGAAAACTGCCTTTTTGAATGGAGACTTGGAGGAAACTATATATATGCAAAAACCATTAGGTTTTGTTTGCTCTGATGACAAAAAGGTTTTAAAACTAAAAAAGGCTATATATGGGCTCAAACAAGCCTCTTGTGCATGGCATAAAAAGGTAGATACATGTATGTTAGCTGATGGCTATACTAAATCTAAATTTGAACCTTGCTTGTATACAAAAATTGTCAGTGGTAAACAAACCATAGTAACATTATATGTTGATGACTTTTTTGTTTTTTCAAACGACTCAAATGAGTTGAATAAACTTAAACAGATGTTAAGTAATCATTTTGAAATCAAAGACTTAGGTTGTGTAAAAGAATGTCTTGGTATGGAAATAAATTTTGATAAACAAAATAGTATTGTCACTTTAAGTCAAAAAAGGTATATAGATAAATTGTTAAGTAGATTTAATATGACTGAATGCAAGACTGTTAATACTCCTATGGAGGCAAACTTAAAGAGTAAGAAAGAAAATAATTCTGAGTGTCACAATCCTTATCAGCAGCTTATCGGGAGCTTAATGTATTTAGCTGTCCTTACTCGACCCGATATTGCTTATTCTGTATCATACCTTAGTCAATTTAATAATTGTAATAGCGAAGAACAATGGATCTATGCTAAAAGAATATTAAGATATTTAAAGAAAACTAAGGATCTAGGTTTGAAATATTGTAAAACTAATAAAAATTGTATTGAAGGTTATGTAGATGCTGACTGGGGTAGTAACATTAATGATAGGAGATCATATACATGTTACTGTTTTACATTATCAGGAGCTGTCATATCCTGGAATTGTAGTAAACAAAAATGTATTTCGCTTTCAAGCACTGAGGCTGAATACGTGGCGATTTCAAAGGCATGTAAAGAAGTAGTATTTTTGAGAATTTTACAGTTTGAAATAACAAGGTTAATGTATAAAATCAGTTTAAATAATGACAGTCAAAGTGCTCAGAAATTGTTAATAAATCCTATATTTCATAATAGAACAAAACACATAGATGTGAGGTATCACTTCTGCAGGGATATGATAAATAAAAATATTGTTCAAGTTATGTACTTCAGATATGCCTGCAGATCTCTTAACAAAAAGTTTAAATAGTACTAAACATTATAGATTCATGAATGCTTTAGGTATTGTTAAGGTTTAACTGTAGTTATATAGATTCATGAATGCTTTAGGTATTGTTAAGGTTTAACTGTAGTTAAGTTTTGTTTGTTACTTTAGTCAGATATATTTTGAGTGGGAGTGTTATAATTGTCAAAATATATGACTACTAGCGCCATCTGTGTCAAAATATGTTCAACACTCAATTCATTTATTAAAGTTAGTTGCTAACCGTCGTTCTAAAAACCAAGTTGTTTTATTATAAAAGATTAATACATTGTTTTTAAAATAACGAATGACCATCAAATAATTATTAATAGTTTACAAAAAGTTTAACTTAATTGAAGAATACACATATAAAATTATTGACTAAACTGTTACTTACCGACATTGTAGAAAAGTTCTCCTCGCGTCGCAAACAACACTGAAGCTAGTTAGTTTTTTACGTCCTTTATATATGTACCTATAATTCGTAATTGATTTTATAGGGTTCAAAATGAGTACAAAAATACTTAGTTGTATTCTTCAGTTCTTTTCTAAATATGCAGCGGCGCCGCGAGTTACTTGATCTGTCTTTGTTTACAGTGTAACTATATATATATATATATATCAAGATGTCTGTGTCATATTTTTAGCCAAATACGAAATGGCTATATTGCTTATATGTACTATGATCATAGTATAAGTTATAGATAGATGGATAATATTCTTTATTGCACATACTGATGTATGATACACCATGACGATACAATTCTTAATACTAACTTACAAAACGGAAAAGCACAAACAGGCAGCCTTATCGTTTGATGCTTCAAATTTATTTTTCTTTCAGACAACAAAAAAAAATTCTTTCAGACAGACAACCTTTGGGTGTAGGACATTTGATATGTGAATGAAAGTTTAAAACGATCAGAGAGCAAGCGAACTCATGAGATATTATCTAGTCTACTACGAGTACGTACCTACTAAAGTACGAGCAAATCCGGTTGTATAAACTAGTTTAGAGTAAATATATAGTTATTTTGCTACATTGACATATTTATAGTTTAAATATCAATACCCATAATAATAATAAAAAAGGTAATATTGTTTGTTCATTGAACATATTGATCATGAGTAACTACACTCGGTAAACTTCAGAATAATATTGTGGAAGCAAAACCGGGGTATTTGATTATACTGATCCATTCTTTTTTGGCACAGTATGGATGCAGTTTGATCTAAATGCTATATCAGCATGTATGCGCTGATGATGTTTATCGAGATCACGCGGAGACTCACCTTTTATGGGGGAAACAAACGTGAATATTAGGTACTTAAACGATCGAAGACTGACCAGGAGCACAATCTCGTGCCAGAAACACTGCCGAAATAGTTCTCCAACTTCCACCCAAAGGAAAATCCCGTTTGTTTCAAATGTAAGTCATTTATTATTATCTATTTAAATTGAGTTGATGAATGCTATTCACACTTGAATATTTAGCTAATGTTGTTTATTATTTTATTAGTACCTATATAGGTAACGCATTTGAGAACACCGATTTTAATAAATATTGATTTACTTAAATTAATAGTTACTACGATTTATTCGAATAGTAGTACTATTCGAACTCATCACTATTCAAATAAATTGCTTCTTTATTATTCTACATAGATATTGTATAAAATGAATTTAATTTAATTTTGTTACAAGTTCAAAAATACAAGCAATACTTAAATAAATTAAATAGAAAAGAGTACATAATCATGTTTTTCCAAAAAATACAAGAGTTAACATGCTTATAGGTACTATTAAATTCTAATGAACTTTTAATATTGGTTTCAGGTCCAACGCTGAGGAATTATTCCCTTCGGAGGATGAGATGCCGATGCGGGCTGAGACGAGTGATAAGAAAAAGAAGAAACGCTCCAAATCGATTGCGCCTGTATCAACTCTTGGTGCTAAGAAGATGAAAGGTGAAAACCCACCACACCGTGTCACTGCTGCCGAATTGTTGGCAGTGACAGTGAAGACGATGACACCTCGACATCAGTCCCGGCACATCAACCCGGTAAATTATTATCCTACATCTCTAGAAGACTTGCAAATGGGCTCGCAAGGCAGTCACATCCAAATAAATCAGGTTCGCACTTTATAGGTGAAACTTTATTGGTGAAATTATTAATACCCAACCTCAAGTTCAGAAAGCTACATTAAATTCTAATATAAAAGACAATGTCTTAATATTTTCAGATAATATAGGAGTTGGCTATGGTTCTATTTTGAGCAAAAAATTAAAGTGTAATGTTATAAATTATTACTTTCCTGACGCCCCACTCAGTGAAATATGTCGCAGAGTGGTAAAGAGTGATTATAATGAACACTCAATAATTATTTTAATGTTTGGAAATGGGATAAACACAAGTAAAAAAGACATTTTAAAAGGATTTTCTATATTGTCAGAAATCACAGTTAAAAAAATTTACATGTGTGCTTGTCCCTATTCTAAATATTATTCCTGTGAACAAAATGATAGTATTCACATTTTGAATACTCTATTATACAATTTGACCTGTCATAGCGACAATTTTGTATTTTTTGACATTAATAAGTTTACTGATAGTAAACTAGTTTTGACTGGCAAAAGTTTTTATTTGCCTTCTAAGATAAAAAAAACATTGGCTAATTTATTAGCCTATAATATTGATATATTATTTAATAAGTTAACTTTGGAAGTAGTTCCAAATAATTTAAATTTAATGTTGAGACAATAGAGAAGTCCTCTAGCGCCTTGGTGACAAAGGAAAAAGCCACCTACTTAAATATTGTACACCAAAATATCCAGGGCTTTTCCGGTAAAGAGTTAGAAATAGAATTGTACTCAGATAAGAATATTCATGTATTGTGTATTACAGAACACTGGTTTAGTCGACACGAATTATTATTGAGTATCAATAATTATCATGTTTGTAGCTTGTTTACTCGAGACACCGCTATTAGAGGCGGGTCACTCATTTTACTGCGAAACTCTCTGAAGTATAAGGAACGTAAAGATATTGTATCTCTTTCAGTAGAACGCACAATTGAAATCGCATGTATTGAATTAGAGCAGCATATAATTGTAAGTGTATATAGGCCTCCTTGTGCTAGTTTAATCTCTTTTGAGACTGTTATGGAAGATGTATTAGGAAAAGTCAGCTCATGTAATAAAAAAGTTGTAGTGTGTGGGGATCTCAATATTGATATATTGAAAAATACACAAGAGTCCGTTAGGTTTTTAAATCTCTTTAAATCTTTTAATTTAGGTAACCTTTTTAATGAACCTACACGTGTGACCTGTACAACAGCCACATGCTTAGATAATATTTTTTGTAACTGTAGAGTATTAGAAAAATCTATTATAAATTGTGTTAACTCAGACCATAGTGGCCAGCTAGCTGTCCTGGAGCACAGGCATGCCCCTTCATCGGTAAGTGTTGTTAGTCGACCCATCACTGCATTTTGTGTAGAAAAATTTAGACAAAATGTTAGTAATAAATTATCGTTGCTCAGTTAATGACAGAGAAGTAGATATATTGTATTCAAGTATGTTTAATATTATAGAAAAAGAATTTAAAAGTAACTTTCCCAAAAGGACCATACAAATAAATAACACAAGGTCCAAATTCTGTGACTGGGCAACTGTTGGAATTTACAAAAGTAGACGGAGACTATACGAACTCTATGATCTGAAAGCAAATTCCAATGATCCTTCAATTATAGAATATGTTAGAAAATACTCAAAACTATTTAAGAAAATATGTGCATTCGCTAAGTCTTGTTATTTAAAACAAAATATAATGTCAGCAACAAATAAAAGTAAAGCTACTTGGAAAATTATAAACAAAGAGACTTGTAAAAATAAAACACAAGACAACAAGTTCTCACTCAATATAAATGGTACTTATTTTGATTCAGATGCTGATGTAGCAAAGGCATTTGAATCTTTCTTTTCTAACATTCCAATTTTAACAACTACCAGATTAAACTCCAGCCCACGTCTTGCTGACTCCCTGCTAAAATCAAAAGTAAATGAATGTAAAATTGGTTTTAGTTTTAGTTATATTGACACTAACACCATTTTAAAGAGTTTTATGGGTCTGAACATAAAAAAAACAGAAGACCTTTGGGGGATTTCGGTCGATATATTAAAAAATATTATTACCTTTATTGCACCATATTTAGCGTTCTTGTTTAATAAATGTATAGAAGTAGGTCAATTTCCAAATTTAATGAAGCTAAGTAAAGTGATCCCACTATTCAAGTCGGGTGATAAAAGTGACCCTTCTAATTTCAGACCGATATCCATACTCCCAGCTCTTAGTAAGATATTTGAAAAAAATATATTTATGCAACTGTTATCCCATTTTGAAAATAATAACTTGTTACATGACAGTCAATTTGGGTTCTCAAAAGGTAAATCCACTACTGATGCGGGCGTAGCTCTCATCAAACATATATTTGATGCTTGGGAGAACAAGCGGGACGCTATTGGAGTCTTCTGCGATCTGTCTAAAGCTTTTGATTGCGTTGATCACCAGACGCTGCTAATGAAATTACGGCATTACGGTCACTTGATCTACTCCGATCATATTTATCTGACAGGATTCAAAGGGTTAATATCAATGGAACTGACTCTTCTGGTGCTCCTTTATCCATGGGGGTGCCACAGGGCTCAATATTAGGACCTTTACTTTTTTTAATTTATATAAATGATCTTCCGTACTATACGAAAGATCTGTGTGAGATAGTGTTGTTTGCTGATGACACCTCTCTGATTTTCAAAGTTGACAGAAAACACCCTAATGTTGACGACGTAAATAATGCTCTCTCTCACGTACTAGATTGGTTCACGATTAATAACCTACTTTTAAATGCTGGTAAAACTAAATGTGTTAAGTTCACAATGCCTAATGTTAAGCAATCAAATATTAATTTAAACATGGGTGATGAAACTATTGAAATAGTTCACTCAACAGTATTTCTGGGCATTACCATTGATTCTAAACTGCAATGGGGCCCTCATATTGCTGCTCTAGCGGGAAGACTTAGTTCCGCAGCATATGCCGTAACAAAAATACGGAAATTGACTGATGTTGGAACGGCAAGATTGGTTTATTTTGGCTACTTTCACAGCGTAATGTCGTACGGCCTTCTGATGTGGGGGTCTGCTGCTGACATACAAAATATCTTTGTATTGCAGAAGCGGGCTATCCGCGCCATATATGGCCTTAAACCACGGGATTCGCTTAGGGAGGTATTTATAGAAGCCAATATATTAACCGTAGCATCGCAATACATGTTTGATTGTATTATGTATGTACGCAAGAACTTTAATCTCTTTTCCAAAAAATCTGACCATCATAGTTTGAATACCAGGAATAAACACAAGCTTGTCGTTCCACATCTTAGACTTCATAAAAGCAGTAATTCTTTTGTGGGGCTTAGCATTAAGTTATTTAATAAGTTACCAGATAAGGTAATTCAAATGCCCGTTCATAAATTCAAATCACATATGAAAACATTTTTCATGAAAAAGGGCTATTATAGAATTGAAGACTTTTTCAATGACAGGAATCTGCAGTCTGCGCTCTAATTCTTGCATGGTCTACTGTCCTATTGTAATGTATTACATTAATAATATTTGAATTATATAAATTTGTAGAAGTAGATAAAAGTTGTTATTGTATACATGGCGATTTAAAAGAGTAACTACCGAGTTTCTTGCCGGTTCTTCTCGGTAGAATCATCGTTGCGAACCTGGCGGTAGAATGTTTATTTTGTATTATTATGACTATTCATAAGTGCTTTTGTGGAGCCTACATGAATAAAGATATTTCTATTCTATTCTATTTCTATTCTATTCTATAGAACTCAAAGTTTATAAGTGCAATGATATAGAGAAAGTCTCACCGGTAAACCGGTGGAGACAAGCTATTATCACCGTTAAAAATCGCACAGATGACAATTCGGAGGCTTGGGCGCACCTTGCCAACTTTATTATAGCTACTCGTAAAGAGTTTAGGACATGCCCACCGACTTTTGTAAGCAACTATTATTAAGGAACCTATTAATCATAAAGTGTGTAAGCGTTTATTTAATCATGTTTATTGTAACTTGTATCATCATTGGATTATTAAATGTAACTATTTCTTAACTATTATTAGACTAGGTATATAATATGTTAACCTTTGTAATCAATGAATATTATATCAATAAACACCCGTTTATAATTTACTATTTTATTTGTTTTCTTGTTATTTGCAGTTCAATCTACCACCTCCAAGGCAACGGATATGTTGATACATTGTCAAAAATGCCAGATTCATTTACCTAAACATAAATATAGATATCATTTGAGAACAAACATACACAAATCCAATTGTTTATTAAAAACAGAATTTAATGATATTGAAATAATAGCTACAGCATTTAGAAACAGAATTGTTACATATCGCCTAAACCCTACACAAGAAGTCGAGTACGTCACTCCTGACGCATTCTTGTGTGAGAAACAAGGTGATATAATGAAAGTTATTGAAATGTTACTTATAAAACATGACAGTATTAAAATGAATTTTGAACTCTTTATTCGCTTTACATTGCCGAAAACAAATGAACAACAGCTTAAATCATTTATCACAAAGTATGAAGTTGTTTACAGAAGTTCTGATTTGAATGAATTATATATGACTGTAATAGAGAAATTAAAACAAAAATGTATTGAATTCCAACATTGTGAATCTGGTTGGTCATATTTCGATATAAGTCATTTAGAAATAAATGTAAATAAATATTGTCCCATGAGAGGTGGAAGTTATATACCTTTGCCAGCTAAAATACGAAACACGAAAAGTTGTGTTAATATTCAGAATAATGATAAGCATTGCTTTTTGTGGAGCATTATCGCAGCTTTATTTCCAACAAGAAATAATGTGTGCCGAGTAAATTCGTATCCGCATTATTCTAATATTTTGAATATAGAGGGAATATCATTTCCACCTACTGTAAATGATATAAAATTATTTGAAAATAATAATCCTAATATAAGCATAAATGTTTATAGTCTCAATAATTGCATTGTAACAGGACCCCTTTATAAGACAAAAATAAAGAAGGCAAACCATATTAATCTATTATACTTTGAGCAACAAAACAAAGGACATTATTGTTCAATAAAAAACCTTGTGCGACTAGTTCGACGCCAAATAAGTCATCACAGGGGCATGATATATTTTTGTGATACTTGTTTACAATTTTTTACTAAAAAAGAAAAGTATTTTTCACACCATTGTTCTCAAGTGTTAACAATTTTACCAGAAAAAAATACTTGTATTCAATTTGAACATTTTGAACGAAAACAAAAAATAAATTTTATTATATATGCTGATTTCGAGAGTATGCTGATTAATTGTGATACAATAGGTAGCAAAAATACTACTAATCTAAAGCAACATATTCCTACATGTTTTGCATATTATGTGTGCTGTTCATACGATTCAAAGTTAAACAAGTATGTCACTTATAGAGGTGCTGATTGTGTTGAAATATTTATTAAATGGTTAATTAATGATATACAAACTATCCATAATATATTGTCTAAAAATAATCGAATGAAACCTATGACAAATGATCAAAAATATGATTATGAAAATGCTATGAAATGTCATATTTGTAATCAATTTTTATTTGGTGACAAAGTTTGCGATCACGATCATATTACATCAGAATACAGAGGCGCGGCACACTCGCTTTGTAACTTAAGGTATAGAGTGTGTCCATTCATACCTGTTGTTTTTCACAACTTAGCAGGTTATGATTGTCATTTATTCATAAGAGAACTTGCAAAATATAAAGGGTCTATACGAGTTATTCCCAAATCTAAGGAGAAATATACATCTATTACAAAGTTGATAGATTCAGAAAACAAGTCTCAAACTATTCAAATAAAGTTTATAGATTCTTATGAATTTTTAATTTCTAGTTTAGATAACCTTAGTAAAAATTTAACACCAGATGATTTCCATAATTTGAAAAATGAATTTAACAATAATGAAAAAAATCATCTGTTAATACATAAAGGAATTTATTCTTACGAATATGTAGATTCATGGTCTAAATATGAGGAAAACCAACTACCTTCTAAAGAATATTTTTATAATATGTTGAAATCTGAGCACATCACTGAACATGAATACGCCCATGCTCAAGCCGTGTGGGCTGAATTCAAGATTAAAACCCTAGGGGGAATATACTGGTTTATATTTAAAATGCGATGTCTTATTATTGTGTGATATATTTGAACATTTCAGAAATACAAGTTTAAAACATTATAGTCTAGACCCGGCCTATTATGTATCTGCACCTGATTTAAGTTGGGATGCAATGCTTTTATGTACAGGTATTCGATTAGAGCTAATAAATGATTTAGACATGTACCAAATGCTAGAAAAAGGTATACGCGGAGGACTAGCTCAATGTTCGTTACGAAATGCAAAGGCGAACAACAAGTATAGTCCAAATTTTGATGATTTAAAACCATCATCATATTTAGTTTATCTCGATTGTAATAATCTTTACGGCTATGCAATGAGACAGAAAATGCCAGTATCAGATTTTATATATCTATCGGAAGAAGAACTAGTTAACTTTGACATATTAACAGTACCAACCGATGGTGAATTTGGATACATTTTAGAGGTAGATATGGCTTACCCAGATTATTTACATGATCATCATAGGGATTTGCCTTTCGCACCTGAAAAGTTCACCCCACCAGGTGGGAAATCTAAAAAATTAATTGCTTCTTTATACGATAAATTTAAATATGTGATTCATTTTGTTAATTTGAAAGAGTGTCTGAAAAATGGCTTAGTTTTAAAGAAAATACATCGCATCCTTCGCTTTAGGCAAGACCATTTTTTGCGAAAATATATTGATTTAAATACTCGTTTACGACAAAGTGCTATAACAACATTTGAAAAGGATTTTTCTAAATTACTAAATAATGCTGTGTTTGGGAAAACTATTGAAAACAAACGTAAGCATGTCAATGTAAAATTAGTCACAAAATGGGACGATTACTCTAATAAAACAAATAAGGAAATTGGCGCTGAAAAGATACTGTTAAAACCAAATGTAAAAACAGTTTCAGTCTTTTCAGAAAATTTAATAGCAGTTCATTTAAGTCCGGAAAAAATCATATTAGATAAACCAATATACATTGGTTTTACAGTATTAGACTTGGCTAAGCAACACTTATACAATTTTCACTACGACTTCATGAAAAATAAATATAAAACTAATGCTAAGTTATGTTACACAGACACTGACAGTCTCCTTTATCACATTTACACTGACGACTTTTATAATGATCTTAAAAATGAAATTGCACATTTTGATACCAGTAATTTTGATGAAAATAATCCATACGATATACCTAGAATAAACGCTAAAGTACCGGGTTTGTTCAAAGATGAACTTGGTGGGTCCGTGATAACTGAGTTCGTTGGTTTAAGAGCCAAGCTCTATTGTTTAAAAAGTGTAAATACTAGTATAAAAAAAGCAAAAGGTATATCAAAGCCAATAACAAACCGACAAAAAATTTGTGACTATAGAAAAGCCCTCAATTCAAAAGAAGTGGTTCGCCATAAAATGAATATGATAAGATCTATTAAACATGTACTTTACTCACAACAAGTTTATAAAGTAGTTTTGAATAGCGATGATGATAAAAGACAAATATTACCAAATAATATTGAGACGTTGCCTTGGGGTCATTGTGATTCAATTATTTGATATTCTTTAAACATGGATTACATTCTGTGTATTTATTATAGTATAGTATAGTATAACATAATTGTGGATACTACAAACATTTTATTGTTTAATTTTAATAAATATATGTTTACAAATGTTAAACGATTCGTTTTATTTTACTCATACCCCGTGCTTGTATACGCATATGTGCCGTTTTATTTTCCTTGTAATTCTTAAAACACGAGTATATAAAGAAAGACAATATTAAAACTTGTGTTAGTTCACCATGAAGTTTGTTCAGCAAACTCATACTTTAAAAGTAGACAATATAAAAGTGGAAAATCGGAACAGAAATAATAAGCATAGTATTCTTTTTCCTAATACAATCCGTTGTATAATATGCGGCCCTTCTAATTGCGGAAAAACCAATATTATGTTGAATTTACTGTTGCATGAAAATGGATTAAAATTCAAACATATTTATCTGTATTCAAAAACAGCGTATCAACCAAAGTATTGCTTTTTAAATCAGGTCATGGAAAGAGTTCCTGGTGCTCATTTCAATGTGTTTAATGACAACAACGAAGTTATTCATCCCAATGATGCTTTGGAAAACTCTATTATAATTTTCGATGATGTTGCATGTGAAAATCAAATAAACATTCGTAATTATTTTTCTATGGGGAGACATAACCAGATAAATTGCTTTTATTTATCTCAAACATATTCAAAAATACCTAAACAATTAATAAGAGACAATGTCAATTTGTTGATTATCTTTAAACAAGACCACACTAATTTAAGACATATATACAATGAGCATGTTAATACAGATATGAGCTGGACAGAGTTTAGTAAGATTTGCTCGAGTGTATGGAAAGATCGATTTAGTTTTGTTTTAATAAATAAAGATTGCGAATTAAATAAAGGCAGATATAGACAAGGTTTTGATACTTTTGTTTGTTTCTGATTTACGTTTTAATGGATTTATATAAATAAACTTATAAAAAGGAAACATGTCAATTGAATAAATATATCAGTTAACAACGGTTGGGTGCAAATACAACTAATGGAAGCTGAAATTAAAGAACAACTGATTAAATCAGTAATTAACATTAAAAATAAAATAAAACAGATAAAAAATGAAGAAGATGTTGCTAATTTAAAATTAAAAAAGGTATTTAAGCCTATTACAGATAATTTGGAGACAATAATCAAAAGTAATGATAAAGATAAACCTGCACTCAATGTTTCTATAGATATGAGTACAGGAAAGAGCACTGAAGAAGATTGTTACTTATCTTCGGATTATGACCAATTTTCTGACAACATCGATGCAGACTCAAGTGTAAAATCAGATTATTTTAAATATGCTGCTGATAGTAAAAGTCCATGTAAAGAACTTGATGATACTTTAAGGTCCCTAGATAAAGAGGAAGTAATCAACATCTATGATAGCAACATTAATGTACCATTTGGAATACGAACTGAAAATAAAAAGTTGATGATGGGAAATTTCAACGTCTTAATTTCAGCTAAGAGTAATGCATCAAATTCAAACAAGCTCTACATAGTAAGAATTGGTGACAGATATTTTGAATTAACTCCAGGCTTAAAAGAGCTTCTTATTCGCAGTAAACCTAATCTGAAGACAGTTAACGATAAAGATAAAGTTACATATAAAGATATACTTAATTACACAAACGCTCATAAACGACAATTTCACCCATATGGTCAAATAAAAGGTGACAAAGGTTTGAAGTATCGTAAAATCATCAAACCTTTATTTGATTCTAAAACTGAACTCAAAATCGATGGATACATACCGATATGTAAAAAATATAAAAGCGATACAGATTACGTATACTGGGATGATCCCAATGAATTAATAGAACGACTTAAACTGTTAATTGCTTCACAAAGTGCTGGTAACACTAATCATGATAATGAGATTTTATCAATAATAGAAGAACTAAAGGAATCAGGAATTATAAAATAATAATAAAAAGCATGCCAATTTAACTGTTAGTCACTAAAATAGCGTTGATGATGAATGTAAGTGAGCGTATACATTTTAAGACTGCACAAAATAACCACCAAAATTCGGAATTCATTAATATTTTAAATATATCAAGGGAATTGTAAAGTTCCACAAATTCTGATAAAGAAAAGTTCGATAAATTTAAATTTGATGTACTAGAAAAAATTGCAAGTGTGAACAAATTTATTGAAATTTTAACAGACAGAATTAAAAAGGTTGAGAAAAAAGTTGATATCAATGAAATTGCTGGAAAATTAAATAAACATTATGAGCAAAGCAGACGTTGTAGACGAAATTTGTAAAAATGCTAGAGTTCATTATCCAAGAAGAAGTGTTATCTTGAAAGACATTGACGATCTGTGGGAAGCAGATTTAATAGACATGCAAGCAATGTCACGTGTGAATGGCGGTTATAAATATATTTTGGCAGTTATTGATTGTTTTTCAAAATTTGCGTGGGCTATCGCATTAAAGCAAAAAAAGAAAGAACTTGTGTCAAAAGCATTTAAAAATTTATTAAAAGATGGACGGATTCCAAAAAATCTACACACGGACCGAGGAACAGAATTTTGTAATGAACAATTCAATAGAATTGTCAAAGACTACAATATTAATCATTACTCTACGTATTCATCTAAAAAAGCCTCCATTGTTGAAAGATTCATTAGAACATTGAAGGGTAAATTGTACAAGGAATTTAACTTAAATGGAAATTATAGATGGAATAATGGATTACTTAAGAGAAAGGTGAATGAATACAATAATACTGTGCACAGAACTATAGGCCAACCACCTGCAACGATATCTCATAATAATAAAGCTAGTGTAATGCAAAAATATTTAAAACTGGCATTTAATAAAATAAAAATAAAATGCAAAAAGTTTAGAGTTGGTGACTATGTTAGGATAATAAAACGAAGTTCTCCAACCTCACATAATGCAGCTAATGATGATGGGTATAACGAACAGAATAAAAGGCTCACACGTGGAAATTTGAAGAAAACATTCAAAACTATTGTTTCTCGTACTAAAAAACACATCAGTAATATAAAGCCTAAATGTAAAAAGGCTTTGATGAAATTAGCATGTGCAACGGCAGAAGAATTAATATCGGATTTACCCGTTAAAGTACCAAGAATCAATCAAAGGTTTATCTGCTGCTGGTAGTTTAGTTGGTGGTGCTGCTGGCGTCGCTAAAGCTATAAATGAATTCAAAACAGCGAAAAAACAAGTATCAGAACTTGAAAGACACAATAAACAAATAGAGGCAGTATACATTGGAAAAGGATTACATTTGAAACCTTATAAAAACGGACTTGGAATATATGTCACAAAGAAAAAAAACTGAATTCTAGGCTACCCAAAAGAGCTTTAACTAATAACGATATAATGGAACATTAGTTTGATATCCCTTTTTTTCGGGGGGTATTTATGAGAGATAAATTACCAAATAAACCTTTTGCAATAGAATGTGCCGTCGTAAACCTTGATATAACCAAAAACCCAGGTACGCATTGGGTAGCCTATGGAAAACTTAATAATCATATAAAATATTTTGATAGCTACGGTAATCTTAAGCCTCCAAAAGAATTACTTAAATATTTGGGAAATAATATTAATTACAATTACGTAAATTTCCAAAAAAATAATTTATATAACTGCGGACATTTATGTCTGCATTTTTTAAAATCATTCTGGAAAAGAAACATAAAATAAGAAAGTAAAGTTACATTTGTCATTTTGTATAGCTTATACACCATCCATACGCATAAATAATGATAGTTGTGGTACAATATGTACATTAAGTCATCGTCTTTGATAGAAACTGCTATACCTATTATTAATATTCTATTGCGCTAAATTTTTAGCTTATTATTCGACTGATTTCAAATACAGTATTCAGCTTTAATTTGATCCTGTCAGAATCATGATTGTATATAATAAAAATCCTGTAGTGAAAGCTAAAATTAGTATTTCACTTCCTCAATCGAGAGGGATTAGATGTGCTGGTTTGAAAAAGAGAATCAAAATAACCACTAAAAACAAACAATTTTTACAATACCTTGGATTCAAATTGCAAAATGTTGCAAATCACAGATCTACCAAATTATGATCACTCGATTGAAAGCTATGAAATCCATAGTTATAATCCTTATACCACTAGCTTCAAAGACAATGATGGAATTAGAATACCTATTCACCAACAAGATATATACGTGTTACCTTCAGCAAGTTCTATTTACATAGAAGGCTATGCGAATTCAACTTCTAAGGATTCAACCGGAAAAATAATCAAGAAAGATATACAGTTTATTAATAATCCAATGTTACATTTATTTCAAGATGTGCGATATGAATTAAATGGTGTCGAAATTGATCGCGTTAAAAATGCTGGAATCACTTCAACAATTAAATCTTACATTTCTATGAATGAAGGTGAAAATAAAGCCGGTGCATTATGGGGATGGAACTTACATGGCACGAAACTAAAAAATGGCCACTTTAGTGTCATTATTCCTTTGAATAAAATATTAGGTTTTGCCGAAGACTATAACAAAATAATTATAAACTGTAGACATGAACTAATCCTGCAAAGGACTAGTTCTGTGTTAAACTGTGTTATTTTAGAAAACAATGATACTATAGAAATTAGCATTCAAAAAATTCTATGGCGCGTTCCTCATGTTAAAGTTTCCGATCGAAATAAACTGTTGCTACTAAAACATTTGGAAAAAAATCGTACAGTACAATTAGCGTTTCGAAATTGGGATTTGTATGAGTACCCGTTATTACCAAGAACTACTAAGCATTCATGGTCAGTCAAAACTGCGTCTCAATTAGAGAAACCAAGATTTGTAATTTTAGGATTACAAACTGCTAGAAAATCAAATACAGCTAAAAGTTTGTCGTCATTCGATCATTGTAACGTTACTAACCTCAGGCTATTTTTGAATTCACAATATTTTCCATATGACTCACTAAACTTGAAATTTGACGAAAATAAATACAATATATTATATGAAATGTATGCTAACTTTCGTCAGTCGTATTACAACGCTGGAATTGATCCGTTGCTTGATTTGGTACAATTTAAAGAAAGGGCTCCGCTTTTTGTAATCGACTGCTCTAGACAAAACGATACGATTAAAACTGGTCCTGTCGATGTTCGAATAGAAATTGAATGTTCTGAAGTTATAACAGAAAACACAACTGCTTATTGTCTAATTATTAATGATCGTATTTTTGAATACCAACCACTAAGCAATATTGTAAGAAAATTAACATGAGTATTAACATCGCGATCGTGGATGTGCAAGGATTCAAAACTGAGCAAAACGAATTCATTCCTACAGAAATATCTATTTTGAGCAATGATAAGATTATTGTACTTTTGATTAAACCGCCATTTCCATTTTATAACTTAACTAAAAAAGAACGCATACAAGCTTCTTATAGCATATATCTTATAGCTATAGGATAGAAAGGAATAGAGGAATTTATTGGAATCAAGGATTTGTGCCCTATGCCAGTTACAAGAACGTCGTAGGAATTTTTTTGGAAAATAAATGTATTTTTACTAAAGGCTATGAAAAAGTATCATGGATAAAAGATATGTTTAATAACTATAATGTACATAATTTAGAAGATAGACAATGTCCTAGTTTAGAAACTTTGTATAACAAATATTCAACTTCAACTGATATTTTAAGCTGTTTAAATCATGAACATATTTGTGCTTTAAAAAATGTACTCTGTTTAAATAAGTGGTGTAAAGAAAATGAAACAGTTATTATTTAATTGAATATACTAATAAAAAATAAATTATGGTGTTTTATTTCGACTCTCACTGATTATAAGTAATTTAAAATAATCATTACTTGACTGAACTAAATAATTACTAAAGATTAACTCAATAATGGCTATAATAATCTGTAGGTACCTACTAGGTACACTCTCTAAGAGCAGACGACGACTCTAATAGAAAGCAAAATCTAATATATTTAATGAAACTTGTGTACCTATTAATAGACCCTTAAAATATTAAAAATGTTAATTTGCGTTTGCGATAATAGCATAAGATAGGTATTATTTAAATGAATAAGAAGACGAGTTTTCGGATGTAACCTATTCATCAATTCAATGTGTAAAATTGGGGGATTCTGGATTCCTTGATCCAGAATACCCAATTTTACACTACTGTTATCATTAAGTGAAATTAGCCAAAATACATTAGAATTGATACCCTTCATTTTTGGATGTCGGTTATTAAGTTCGACTTTTAAAATATGTATTGCTACACATTATAATAGTGTTGGACAGAACGTGAAACATGACTACCACACGTGTTGAAGCGTCATCAGTTCATCGCTCTACATTTTCTAGCTAATTGAAGAACGCACATATAATGGTACGTATATGTGCGCGCACTTCATATTAATATTTTATTTATTCATTTATTATAACATTTTACGTAAGGGACAGTTTAAAGACTTAATTAATGTCTCCCAACTATTCTCACAGAGATAACTCGTATGCATAAAATGATAAAATGATAAAACGATGAAATGATAAAATGAATAATAAGTCGACTATGAAAAAAAATTTAATACATATTATGTAAACTAAATGATTACAATATTTGTCATGCATGAAATATTATGACTATGTTTATGTAGCTACTGTACTTAGTAAACATGAGACTGTGGTTGGCCACCACATTTAATTATGTTGTATAAGGTATCTCGAAAAATGAGAAATTAATTATACCACTCAAGGATATGACAAACTACATGTAGTAGTAAAACATGGATATGACAATTCAATTTTAATAATAATATTTAATAATCTTATAAGTTGATAAATTAAATTAAAAAAAAAGAGGTTTTATATTCAAAAAGTCGTCAACAACACGTTTAGATTAATAAGGAAAAATATCATTTATTTAAATATATATATTCTCATATGATTATAATCTAAAACAATGTTAACTGTTTTTTTTAATTGTATAAAAAAAAAAAAACGGTGGAGGTGTAGTGTGCGCACCTCCTATATCTGTTTACACGCACACTCACTTCCTCCCATAGTATATAAGTGCATGTAATGTTATTAAACAGGCTTTTAGATCGCAGTCAGTCTTATCATTTAAAGCTCTCCCAACGCCCATCATTGCACACCTCATTCGGGTTTGCAAGAATGTCACCAGCTTCAGATTTAATCTTCCTCTCGCCTTTGTGCTTTCGTTGTGGGTGGACGTGTGCGGCGCTCCTGTGCAATAAGAGCTAAATTCGCGTAAATTCTTGAAAAAACAGCGCCTCACATCACCAAAAATACTTTCAAATACAAGGTGCTGTGTATCCTGTCTCTTTCCTGCACCACTGCTACGGTCCGCGAACGCAACAAGCGACGCCAGACAAGGACAGCCGTCGTAACTGCCACCCAACTCGCTCTACAGGGACACATCGTCGTAGTGCTCTGCTACGAAACGCTGCTAATCTGCTACGCGAAGGACAACGGCTTCGGCACGATCACTATGTCAACATTAAACAGATCATTCTCCGCATCAAATGTAAGTGAGATAGGAAATAAGAGTACTCCTTTGAACTTTGTTTCTGTGCGATCTAGAGTAAGAGAGTGCCATCTACTTGGTGATTTAAACAAGTTTAGGGATGAGATGAAGGACCTATTCGCATCTTTTATCGGACAACAACAAACCCAAACAAATGGAATCATAGCTGATTTAAAGGCTATAAAGCAAACAAATAGCAATATTGACACTTCCATCTCACTTCTGGCGGCCCAAAATGTGGAATTTCGGAAGAAGATAGAAATGCTCGAGATACAGTCCAAGAGGGATCAAGCCGAGTCGAGGACTTGCAAAGAACGACGCGACGTACAAATGTCAAAATAAAAAATGTCCCTAAAAAAAACAAGGAAACTACGGATGACCTAAGTTCAATGGTTCTTTCTTTGGCAAAAAGCATCAGCCTTGATATGAATAAACGAGATATAAAGGACATTTTCAGGCTCAAGGATAAAAAAGAAAACAAATGGCCCCATTATCGTAGAATTAGGATCAACTATACTAAAACGGGATCTCTTGAAAAAAACTAAAACTTTTAATGTAAAAAATAAAACAAAACTTCAAGCCAAACACCTTGGACATACAACTTGAGAAGACACCCCCGTGTTCATCTCGGAGCAACTGACCTCCAAAGGCGCTCGACTGTTCTTCTTGGCACGAGACTTGGTAAGAACAGGCAAATATAAATACTGCTGGACCTCTTTCGGTAGGGTCCTCGTGCGGCAGGGCGATAATTCACCAATAATTCATATTATTAACGAATCTCAAATAAATAATCTGTTACAAAATGCATGACTAATTTATAGTTTCTTTTCAAACTGTACTGAAACTAAAGTTCCTATGTTAGACTATTTTATTACTAAAGTTTATTATTGTTTTTTTTGCCTATACTACACATATATTCACACTACACACTCAATCTCGCACAAATACAATTAACACTCACCCATTACACAAACATACACACTCACACATAAACAATCAAACTGTAATTTCACATACACTTTCACTCACTTGGATATCAACAAATAACTTAAGTAGAAACAATTTCTCAATTCATTATAATGAAGAAACGATTATGGTCTTATATTTACAGATATATGTTATTTATGACTACATTAAATACAAACTAAGACATATAGAAATTCTTCATGGATAGCAATCGTACCGCACTACAGGATTTGGACAATGTAGGGATAGCTGAATCGGTTACATGTGACATACATGATCTATATAAATACTTACCAAAGAACAATACAAATCTCAATATTATTACTCAGAATATTCGGAGTATCTATAGCAACCTAGATAATTTGCAATTATCTTTGTCGCAGTTATCATGTGAGGCTGATATACTGATTCTAACCGAATGTTGGCTTAATCCAAATAAACAAATACCATTACTTAAGAATTTTACTGCGCATTACACGTTAAAAACAATGAACCAAAATGATGGTGTAGTGACTTATGTTAAATCTGGTTGCCAGGTAGATATCGAGGAGTTGAACTTAACACAAGCATCTGGGCTTCAAATATCCACCCGTGATCTTATAATTATAGGTATATACCGATCCCCATCTAATTTAAACGCTGATGCTTTCATTGCTTCAATTGATGCCCATCTAGAGGATATAACCGCACACAAAAACATAGTTATCATTGGAGATATAAATATTAATTTAATTAGTAGACCAGTAGAAAATACCAGCGAATGCAATAATCGACAAAACTACCTAAATGTCTTAGCGTCACATGGATTCCTCCCAGGTCACTACATGCCAACTAGAGGTAACAATTGCTTAGATCATACAATGATTAAACTTGATAAAAACAGTCATTCCGCATTTGTGGCCGTTATAAATACATCTATTTCAGACCATTCCATGGTAGTTCTAAGCCTTTCACATATGGAACTGCCACATACTCAAGGAACAAAATTAAAAACGATAGTTGACTTTAAAAATATTAGTGAATCACTTGCCGCAGTAGATATTAAACGTTTTAGTAACTATAATGACCTCAACATATTAGTAAATGATCTAATTGAACTGATCAAAACTGAGATCAGGTCAAACACCAAATTAAAATCAATAACTAGCAGAAATGGACTTTTAAAGCCCTGGATGACATCAGGAGTCTTGAGATGTATTAGACTCAGAAATAGTATGCAATTGAAACTTAGACAAGAGCCCCATAATGACATATTAAAAATTACTTTTAAGCGGTTTCGTAATTATTGCAATAATTCAATCACAAAGCTTAAAAGGCAATATAACAAGAAAAATATAGAACATTCTACTAGTAACTCTAAGGCTCTCTGGTCCGCTATAAATGAGATAACACCATATAAAAAACAGAAAACCTCAAACTCAAACCTACTTAATATATCTCAAGACCCATTTGACGCAGTAAATCGCGTCAACCAGTTTTTTGACAATATTGGTAAAGCATTGGCAGAGGATATAATAGGAGCATCAAGACCACAGCAGTTGACTATCGATTCACAGCCTTTTTCTTTTGTATTGCTAGAAACTGATGTACACGAAGTTGACAGTATACTTATGAATCTTGATTCTAAAAGTTCTAGTGGTTGGGATGGTATCCCTACAAAATTGCTAAAATACTCAAGAGAATTTATTGTACCAGTGATAAGTAGACTGGCAAATCTATGTTTTCAGACAGGTATATTTCCTATTGCTCTAAAGCGTTCTTTGGTAACCCCTGTATATAAGAGTGGTGATGCCAAACAAATAAACAATTATCGACCTATTTCAGTGTTGAACAGTTTCTCAAAAATTATAGAAAAGCTTCTGAATAAAAGATTGCTCAGTTATTTACTTAAATATAATATAATATCATGCTCACAATATGGGTTTAGAAAGGGCATATCGGCAGAGGATGCTATAAAAGATCTAACCACTGACATCGTGAATAAAGTTGATGGAGGTGATAAATGTCTAGCCGTGTTTTTGGATCTTAAAAAAGCGTTTGATACTGTTTCTGTTGATATCCTGGTTCAAAAGCTAGAAGGTATTGGGATTAGAGGTACAGCTCTTTCGTTATTCCAAAGCTATCTTAGGGATCGGAGGCAAATAGTAAAAATAGATGGATTTAAAAGCAACGAGGAAAATGTTGCTTTTGGAGTTCCACAGGGGAGTGTCCTTGGCCCGACACTCTTCCTGATATATATAAACGATCTCTGTAAGTAACACTGTATGGGTGGACGTATTTACTGTTATGCGGATGATACTGCTGTAGTTTTTTCTGGACGCTCATGGAATGATGTACAAGTTGCTGCTGAATCGGGACTTTCAAATATTGCAAAATGGCTTAATGTAAATCTACTGACCCTAAATGCAGCAAAGTCAAATTATATATGTATCACTCCAAATCAACGAAGTCAACCAGAAGAATGCCTTAAAATAAAAATCCATACATGCAACAATATAACCAGTGTAAATTGTTGCTGCCCTATTATTCAGAAAGTAGCTTATACAAAATATCTGGGAATTATAATAGATCAAAAGTTAACTTGGTATTTACATATTGAATTGGTGATTAGCAGAATTAGGAAGCTTATGTGGATATTTAAATCATTACGTCACGTTATGTCAAGAGAACTCTTGAATAAAATTTATGTAGCTCTGGCACAATCTGTGATAACCTATTGCATTTCGGTGTGGGGTGGTGCAGCAAAGACCAAATTTCTTGATATTGAGAGGGCTCAAAGATCACTTTTGAAAGTTATGTATTTTAAGGCTTATAGATATCCAACTTTAAGTCTTTACAAGATAAGTAACCTTTTTTCGATAAGAAAACTATACATTTTAAATATAATACAAAGAATGCATAAGACATTACCCTTTGAGCCCTCAAAATTAACTCGAAGACGGAAGGGTGTCGTTGCCACAACCACACGGAATCGCACCAGTTTTGCCAGCCGCCAATATTCATCCCAGAGCTCTCACATCTACAACTTGGCAAACGGTGAGCTAAATATCTACCCCATGCAAAGTTACAAATGTAAAAGAGTTGTTGCTGACTGGCTTAAAGCACTTAACTATGTCGAAACAGAAATGATTTTAAAAAAAGTAAACTTAGTGTAGTATGTGGAAGCATAATCCTCGAGATATAATTTCAGGCACAAATATTTATATTGGTATTCAATCAAATGACACACAACATACCACACATACATGCACACACGCACACACACACACACACACACACACACAAATACACACACACAATCTCATACTCACGTACACGCACAACATACATACAAGTGTTTTGTCTTATATTATATCCAAAATAGTTTTAATATAAATTACCTATAATAAGTAATTAACTTATTAAATTAATAAACTCAAAAGGATGCTACTGGCACAAAGGCTGGAGCGAGTCACTCCGACACAAGTATCTCATTACTTTCTGGAGTTGTCTCATTGCACTGTGTTTATTATTATTAAGCAATAAAGAACATTTTTATTTTTTATTTTTATTTTTTTATTATTCCGGATGCCGACGAATACCCCCGAGACCTCTTAACCTCCCTCCAAAAGAGCTTGGAATTAGCCTCGAAACTATTCGTCAGTCTCCTTTCTTCAGTCATAGCTACTCTTTCACGCTTCTCTTTCACTAAAGCTTTGGTTTTACTCTTGCAATAACGGTATATTTCTTTCTTCATCTCAAGCATACTTTCATCCATTTGCAAAGATGAGACATAATCAAGCCAGGCCTTCTTCTTTCTCGCTACGGAGGCTTTGACCTCCTCATCCCACCATGCGTCACCTTTCATTGTTCTACGTCTCTTTGCGCATCTACATGCCTCTTTTGCACTGTCCACCATGCTCTCTTTCAAAATATTCCAGCAATCATCAACATCTAAGTCAGAAAGACTCGCATTCGCAAGTCTTCATTGACTAAGCCTACATACACACTCCTTACACTTTCATCTTCCAGTTTTTCATTCCTTATCCTTTCAGTGCCTCCGCATGGAGTACGCACTCGCCAGTGCCTCCACTTCTTGAAAAACCCGGCAAACCGGCATACTACCAGGTAGTGGTCTGTTTCAAGAGTAGGGCCTCTGTAGGCTCTTGTATCCAATTTACTATTGCGGAGGCGGCTATCGACTAAAATCAAATCAATCACACTTTTTTGGTCATTCCGTCTCCAAGTATACGTGTGAATATCCTTATGACGGAAAATAGTGTTTGCCACAAGGAGGTTCCATTCCAAACATACTTCCAAGATTTGCCTACCAGCATCATTCACTCTCTCGTCTCCATATGGGCCAAGGACTGCTTCATAGTCAGCTCGCTTAGTGCCAACCCAAGCATTCAAATCTCCACACATAATTATCCTCTCATTTCCTTCAGTCAGGTCCAGAATTTCTCTAACAGACTCCCAGAACTCCTCTAGTTCTTGGGGACTGGCTGAGCTTACTGGCGCATAGCCTGCAACCAGAAAGACTCGCGTAATACCCAGTTTAATACGAACCCAGAGGAGTCTCGGGCCAACTAATCCATAGTCTTTCACACCAGAGACTAAACGAGAGGAAAGCACTACTCCAACTCCACCGCTGGCATGACAATTCTGTTCCACACCAGACCACAGAGCCATCATACCACCGGAAAGCTCATCTGCATCGCTGCCCTTCCGCTTAGTCTCTGTCAAGCACAGAACATCCAGGCGTCTCTCATTCATTACGTCAATCATCTCATACATCTTATCTTTCATTCCACCTCTTACATTCCACGTGCCTATACGGCACTCTGTTCTCCTCGTTCCGCAGTGTCCGGCGTGGCGTGAAGGGTGGCGGCCCCCTTCGCCGCACTCGCCACTTTTCGCACCAACGAGGGCTCGTCGGTGCGCGTCGCATCGGGGGAACGCCCTACCCCGCTCTGCGGAATAAGATCGGTCGATCGGCCATATATATATATGAAATGAAATGATCTTTATTTATATAGGCTTACAAAAAGCACTTATAAATCGTCAGAACAAAATAAATATAAATATAAACCGGTTCAAACAGCAGATTCTACCGAGAAGAAACCGGCAAGAAACTCGATAGTTACTCTTTTAAATGCCAAGACTTAATAGCTATTATGTAGTTACAATATTTTTTTTTTTGTCAATTTAAATCTATCAGTGCAGACGAACAGACCATTATGCGACTGGCCATATATTCTTATCATTTAAATAATCTTCTACCTTATAGTAGCCCTTTTTAATCAAACAAGTTTTAATATATAATTTAAACTTATGCTCAGATAGATCAGTGAGACTTTGTGGCAGCTTATTAAACATTTTGATACTTAGACCAATAAAAGAATTACCACTCCTATGAAGTCTATAACTTGGAACAGCAAGCTTGTGTTTATTCCTAGTGTTAAAAGTATGTGTATCTGATTTTTTAGCAAACATGTGTATGTTTTTGTACACATACATGATACAGTCCAGAATGAACTGCGAGGCTATTGTTAAAATATTGATTTCCTTAAATATTTCTCTAAGTGAATCACGTGGTCTGAGGCCGTATATGGCCCTGATGGCTCTTTTCTGCAATATAAAAATGGCTTGAATATCGGCCGCAGATCCCCACAGCAGCAGACCGTATGACATCACACTGTGAAAGTAACTGAAATATACCAACCTTGCCGTTTCAATATCAGTTAGACTCCTTATTTTTCTCACTGCATATGCAGCTGAACTAAGTCTCCCTGCCAGGGCAGCAATATGGGGAGCCCATTGAAGTTTTGAATCTATTGTGATTCCAAGGAACGTAGTAGAATTAACAACTTCAATAGGTTCATTATTCATAATAATATTAGTGTCAATTTGCCTTACATTGGGCAATGAAAATTTCATACATTTGGTTTTCTTGGCATTTAGTAATAAATTATTGGTTGTAAACCAATATAGTATCTGTGAGAGAGCATTATTTACATCGTCAAACTTGTCTTTCTGTCTATCGATTTTAAAAATAAGAGAAGTATCATCAGCAAATAATACTGTATCACATAAGTCCCTCGTATAGTAGGGCAGGTCATTTATATATATCAGGAAGAGAAGGGGCCCCAATATTGATCCCTGGGACACTCCCATAGCTAAAGGGGTGCCAGGAGAATTACTTCCATTCACATTTATTACTTGACGTCGGTCATTTAGGTATGACTTTATTAGATTAAGCGAGTTCATTGAAACACCATAATGCCTTAGCTTAATCAAGAGAGTCTGGTGATCTACGCAATCAAAGGCCTTAGAAAGATCACAAAAAATTCCTACAGCATCCTGCTTGCCCTCCCATGCCTCAATAATATGTTTTACAAGCGTTATTCCTGCATCAGTGGTAGATTTACCCCTGGTGAATCCAAACTGTTTCTTATGTAATAAGTTATTTAAAGAAAAGTGAGATAGTAACTGAGTAAGTATAATCTTTTCAAAAATCTTGCTTAGGGCTGGCAATATAGATATAGGTCTATAGTTGGACGGGTCACTTCTATCACCTGTTTTAAATAATGGAATAACTTTGCTATGTTTCATTAAATTTGGAAATTGACCATTGTCTATACATTTATTGAAAAGTTCTGCTAAAAAAGGGGCAATAGACTGTATTATGTGCTTTAATAAGTCTATTGAAATTCCCCATAAATCCTCAGTCTTTTTTACGTTAAGTTCTCTAAAAGTTTTTAGAATAGTTATATCGTTGATATGATGGAAATTAAATGGAGTGTTACATTCAACAACGTTAGATTTGAGGATGGAATGAGCAAGACGCGGACAAGAATTTAATGAGCAGGTAATCGCAGTTGGAATGCTAGAGAAGTAGGTTTCAAAGGCATTTGCCACTTCATCGTCTGAATTAAGATATTTATTACCAATTTTTAAAGAGAGCTTGTGATGTTCTGTTTTATTTTTACAAGTCTCTTTATTAATTACATTCCACGTGGCTTTAATTTTATTACTAGAATTTACAATTTTGTTTTTAATATAAATCGATTTTGCAACTATACAAACTTTTTTAAATAATTTTGAATAATTCTTGACGTATTCGATTATTTTCAGGTCGTTTGAGTTTGCCTTAATATCATATAGATCGAATAGTCTACGTCTACTAGTGTGAATGCCCTTTGTGGCCCAGTCACTAAATTTAATTTTTGACTTATCCACAGTGACTGTTCTTTTAGTAAAAATACTTTTAAATTCTTTATCAATTACGTTAAAAAGAGCTTTATATGAATCATTAATATCTGCATCCCTAAACTGAATTAATGAAATTTTATTACCCACATTTTCCTTAAATCTGTCCACACGATGGGCTGTAACTGGCCTGCAAGTAAAAGTTGATGAAGGGGTGGCATGACGGTATTCCAACGTTACAATTTGTCCACTATGATCAGAATTTACAAAATTAATTATTTATTTATTATTGACATTACAATTACTAAAAATATTGTCTATACAGGTAGCTGATGTAGGTGTAATTCTAGTAGGCTGTGAGAACAAGTGATGTAAATCAAAACTTTTAAAAAGATTTAAAAACATTACCGTATTTTGACATACATCTAAAATATTAATATTAAAGTCCCCACAAATTATAATATTTTTATTACAATTACTTACTTTTTTTAATACCTCTTCCATAGTGGATTCAAAAATGTGATAATTCCCTGATGGAGGTCTATAAGCACAAACAATAATAGACTGTTCAAGCTCTGCGCATAATAGTTCAATAGTTCGCTCAATTGACAGTGCGACTATATCTTTACGTGCGACTATATATATATATATATATATATATATATATATATATATATATATATATATATTTTAGATATTAGACAAAAATTAAGAGTTTTCTCAGCATTAACATGGCTATGTTTGTCATGGAATATCCTCAATAGGCTAAGCCTATGACCTTTAGGAATGTAGCATAGAAGTCTAGGATTTTCACCCACAGGGGTAAATTTGTATTAAAGTATGTCATTTCGACATACATAACGTGAGGGGTCAAGTTGACCATCCCTCAGTTGCTGCAGCAAACTTTGTGTTTCATTATCACTACCCTACCGAGATACTCTAGAAACTCTAGGCCAGAAACGAACATTTTTTTATATTTATCGAGAAACCCGCGTTGGTAAGAGTTTGAAGCACTCTACGTAAAATGACGACACCCTCGGCAACCGTATGACTCATGATCAGTACGTCATCCACATAAACCAGTACCTGACCTTCCTCTACAAGGTCTCCTAGTGTGTTATTAATAATTCGCTGGTATACTATTGGAGAGTTTGTCAGCCCGTAGGGCATTTTTACGTACTCATAATGCCCTTCCGGTGTAACAAACCCTGTGAGATGGATTGATTCCTTATTGATATATAGGTATAGGATAGGTATCTGATGGAAACCGGTGGCCATATCGAGACTTGTGAAATACCTATAGTTCCCCAAGCGATCGATATGGTCATCGATCAATGGAAGTGGATACCGGTCCTTAATAGTCAATCGATTTAGTGCCCTGTAATCAACGCATAAACGATCGGACCCGTCTTTCTTCTTAACAAGAATAATCGGACTGGAATACTCTGAACGTGACTCCCTGATGATCCCCTTATCTAATAGATCGTTAATTATTTTACGCACCCGGAGTTTCTCATCGTATGAGAGTTTGTATGGTCGGTACGTAACTGGTGTTGTGCTAGTTAGTTTAATTTCCATCTCACCAGTACTACCGGTGGTAGTAGCCGTACCGGATATAAAAAATTCTGAGAACTCAGCAATGACTTTCTCTAAGCATTCGCGTTCGCGCCCTACGAGTGGTGTATTTATCTCGCACTTTGATTCTTTACTTATTATCGAGTTTATTTCAATTGTGGATTCACCGGACTGAGTTAAATATTGCCTATCCTTGGTGCGGACATACAGTATACCGTCTCGATTCAATATGTCGGTGACCACAATGACCGGGGTGTTCATGTATTGAGAAGGTACTACTATTAAATCAGCCTCGATTGAGATGTCACTAAACTCAAGAGTAGTAGTTACATAGGATGAAGCGACTATTTCTTTGTCACTAATGCCTTTGAGGACGCAGCAAGTGGGTTTGGGTTGACAAGTAAGGTATTTTAGTACGTTAGAGGAAATCAAAGAAACGTTAAGTGCTCCACTATCAATTAGGACGTCAATTGGTACACCGTTAATTACTGCGACGACAACGTCGTTAGAGCCTCTAATGGTCGGACTAGTATCTGTACAAATATTCACGTTGCGTTCGTTATGTGTTTGAGAGCGATTCTTGGCAAAGCAGAGGTTTTCTTGGTGTCCTGGTTTCTTACAAAATGTGCAAACAGTCTTGGTCTTATTTGACTCTTCGGGGTTTGGATTTTGTTTCTTACGACAGTGTCGACTTATGTGACCTTTTTGACCACACGAATAGAATGGAAACCACACAAAAAAAAACATCTATGTTCCAAATGATTAGAGTGGGACGGAAAGGTGCGTTTTTTAGACAACGCCGGACGACTTTCTTGTTTTCCGCGGGAAGGTTTTACATACATAGATAGGAAAGACACTAAATTTTCCGAGCTTAAATTGGCATTAGCCGCCGCAGCTCTAATTTGAGGGTTATCAATGCCACGTATCACTATCAGAGTCATCAATTCATTGCTAAGGCCCTTAACTACTCGCAATCGCAGCAGAGTACGACGCGCGTACTCCGCGTAAGTAGTATACTTGTCCGACGTAATATTCATAGTTTCGAACAATATATTAGCGTAGTCTATTTTCTGAGGGCATAGCGTCTTAAATTCGAGTTTGAAGTTAGTCCACGTGCGATCACTTGTGACCCACTCATTTAGCCAAACCCTAGCATCACCCTTAAGGCACGAGCCAACGCGTGAGAGACACTTATGGTCGCTCCAACCATTAGTATCCCTAGCGCGCTCAACCTCTTCACACCATGCGTCTATGTTATGTATAGCAGGGTCAAAATTGGATATGAAGTAATTATGCGAGTTAGTGGGTCGCAGTGACCGTATGGCGTCTATGAGAGCCTTTGTTGAGTCGGATTTGTTAGGCTCTAAGTTTTCGGTTCGTGAGTTACCTGTACTAGTGCCGTCGTCTATCACTCGTGCTTCGTGAGTATTTGCCCGTAATTCCGGAGTAGAGCACTCTCGCGAAGTGTTGGAACGTGATAATTCCCTTTCACTGGTAGACTCCCTATTTGATGTACTACAACATGCTACCGAATTATGCGTAACAATTGGGGTCGAATGTGTCACTAATTGATTGTTTTCGATGGTGGACAGGCGAGTCATAATTGAATTGAGCGCATCTCGGATAGATACGTCAGAGTTTTGTCGTTCACCGTGTGAGCATGTCCTAACTTGGCTTCGCGATTGATCATGTCGTGATCTACTACGATAACGCGCCGTGTTACGTAAATCGCTACGGGAGCGCCGTCGTGATCGGTTATTCCGCGTGGAGGTTCGCGAAGGACTTCGCGAGCGGTGCCTTGATCTATCATCATGACTACTTCGAGAGCGACGACGCGACCTGCGGGTACAACGCGTACCACTACCGGACCGAGACGGAGTACGGCCCGTCATGTCGAAATGTTATGCCAAACGTATAATTGAATTTTTAGTTCCTTCACGTGGGCGAAGTGGACACTATCCCACTTCTGAATTTAGATATTAGACAAAATTTACTTTAAAAAAATCAATTTTAATTAATACAACTTGTATTCAATTTTTAACAAAAATATTTAACAAAGATTCAAAACAAATTAGATTAAGCTAATTTAAACAGTGAATGAACTGACATTTCAATTTAATTACGAAACACTAAAATAACGGAACCGAAACGCCTAACATTAATCGTCCATAAACTAACGATACGAATTTGCACTATGAGGTGTGAACGCTCCGAGCGCTCCGAGCCAAGTGACCGCACAGCCGGTTTGCTGCGCCTTTTATAGGCGCGCGGCGGCAGGTCGTCGCGACAAGTGGGGGAATCGCTTATAATATAATATTTTTGAGTCTTTAACTGCTTATTACGTAAAATTACATAATATTTTTTTATAACTTTCCTACAGTAGAATGTAAAATGGTTAATAGACACACAAATTTAATTTGATTGAAAAAAAAAACATTTAAGTACTTACGAATACGTTTTGTATCAGGAGCACTAATATGATCTCGGTCTATGATCGGTAAATTTAACGCACAAAATATTTTACGTGTTCGTAGTAGTCCTTCCGTCAGTCTCGCCCTCGACGACATTTCGGCTAAAAACAATCAAATCTATCAAGTAACAGTAAGTTAAATTACATGCTAATAACTTCTAACAAACAATTATAATATTTCGTTCTAAAAATAAAACAAATAACTTCTATCCGCTAGTTAGAAATCAAAATGTATTTGAAAAAACATGATATTAGAACTAATAGCTCCTATCTACTAGATAGGTAATAGTAGGTTATAAGTAAACTTAGAATAATCAAACTAATAGCTCCTATCTACTCCTAACTACTTTTAAATTTGTATTTTTAGTTATTTAGTCACAATAAAATACGAGCTATCTAAACATACTACATTCATTTCGTTAATATGAAGGTAAATTGTAAGCTAAATTGGAAATTTAACTACTTCGAAATGTACGCGACTGCATATGAGCCGGCAAAATAAAATTGAAAGTAAATCGAAGGGTTTTATAAATGAAAAATACGTAAAACACCATTAGATTCGTCAATTATATAAAGTAATTTACTTACCAGGGTAGTATCACAATTATCACAAAACACAACAGTTAATTACTCTTGTTTTTACATAAATATTGACACTAAATAAACAAACCTGTTGTCCCTTTACAAAAAACAACGACAATGGCCGCCGCACGCGCCTCCCGTGACGTCGCACCACGCCACTCAATAGTGCGATCTCTTTCGCACACTGTAGCCAATTCGTCAGTTCTCCGGCAAGAACGAGCTAGATTAGACGTGTTTGATGGTAGATAGGAGGTATTGGCAGCAAAATAAGTTCGGAAGTAACTTAGAAGATATTAGTTTTGGTAAGTTAGAATATATGAGCGGCATTTTAGGCTAACACGCTCAAAGTGTGATTTTTGGAGGTATTCTCATTATGAATTTGTGGCGTTATTTATTACAAAATCACTTCGGAGTCTTTGCTAGTCGATGCGAAATTGAACTCTAAGTACAGTGGCATAGATAACTCATTTTGGTCCCGGGTGTCAGTTTGGAGGTATTCGAACATCGTCGTTGTAATGGTTAATAGTGTACAAATAATATTAATGAAAATGATTTTTTTGTTGATGTTGAATTTGTATGCTATCTTTAGCGGAACATAGTGATACTGATTACATTGTAACATCAATTTGTACCTATGATTCACAAATAAAAAATATTGTATTGTATTATACACAACTAACCTCACCATTTTAAATAAAGGTTCTGAACCAACTTTTTTGAACTCTAGATACCCAACTATAGTAGATGTTACCTTTAAATGCTTTACGCATCAGAGGAGCTATGGGTATTGGCATAGCCTTTACAGCCCCCCGCGCACGTTGTTCGGCGCGCCAATGATATACCCTGGCCAGGGCCTGGGCTTCTAAATCCCAGGAAGCGCGATGACAGCCCGCCGAAATGCGGGCCAAACTGCCATCGCGCATCCACGGTCAGACCCAGATATTTAATCTGGGACTTAAGCTCCACCCTGACGCCCTCGATGACAATATGGGCGTCAGGTGGGGGACAGCGCTGCCAAGGCCTGGGAAAGAAAATGGCCTTGGTCTTTGTAAGCGCTACCCGTAAGCCCAGCATGGTTATTTGCCGGGCACTCAGCGACCCTCCGACGGAGGCCAAAGTGGAGGCAGACACAAAGTCTCTCCCCCGAGCTGTGACAAGGGTGCCATCGGCGCAGTAAATGACACCCATGCCCGGCAGAAGACTACTCCGCAACAGCCAGTCGTATCCGATATTCCACAGGAGGTGCCCCAAAACAGACCCCTGTGGATCACCGGATTCCACCGCATAACGACGCAGCCAGCCCTCGTGATCTACGAATGCCACTTGGCGGCCCTCCAAATAGCTTACCAACAGATCCTGGAGATATTGAGGCACTCTATGGTATTTAAGTGCCTCCAGGATCGTGGCGGGATGGAGTTAAAAGCGTTAGCTATATCAAATGATATAGCTAAAACCCCATCCCCCCTTTCCCAGGAATCAGAAACCGTCTGTTTAAAGCGGGACAGGGCGGCGATTTTTGACCGCCCTGCTCGAAAACCAAACTGGGCGTCGCTCAGATCGCGCAAACATGACCGGAGGTGCTTGTTCAGTCTCGCCGCGATCACTTGCTCGAAAAACTTACCGGCCTTATCAAGGAGCACGATGGGCCGGTACGCAGACGGTGAATCGGGCGGACGTCCTTACTTATGGAAAAGGCATAATTATAATTGCCCCTCCTTCCACGGTTTCGGGAGCCTCCCGACCGAAAAGTACTGGTCAAAGAGGTCCCGAAACCTTCCTTCCAGCTCGGAGACACAGATCGCCACCACAGTGGCCAGCACGCAGCACGGTCCATTCGGACCAGGAGCCGTTTTTTTGGCACGGAGGCAGAGTGCCGCCGTACCAAATTCTTCTTCCATCGATACTAGAGGGATCTCCGCCTGGGTCTGGACCCCTGTGCGGGGGTTCATAGCTGGAGAGGTGAAGGTGGTAGGTCGGGCTGGGAACAAAGCCCGTCCTACCCCATCCAGCAGGCCCGGCTCGAGGGTCTCTGTGAGGGGAGAGCCGATGGGGCGCAGTTGCTTGCGCGCAGCCCTGTATGGCCTCTCCCACGGGTCGTTATTAAGACCCTCAAGCATCTCCTCCCGGCTCCTGTCCTTGGCCTTGCCGATTGTAGCCTTCAGGATATGCTTCGCCTCCGAATATGCGGTCTGGAGACGCTCCTCATTTAACTGGTCCCTGATGCGACGGTGCCGACAGCGCTGGACCGCCCGTCTTGCAGCGATGCACGCAGCTCGAAGTGCTGGCAATTCCGCCGACCACCAATAGATGGCGCGTCTCGGGGGTGGCCGGCGGGACCGAGGCATGCTAGAATTGCACACCTCAGTCATAAATGTTTTCAGCTGAACGGCGACCTCGTCGACGTCGTGATTTGGAAAAGGGGCAAACCAATCTTGGGTGAAGGCCGCCTCCCTCGCTGCCTGTGTGTTGGGCGTTCCGGCGGAATTTTGGGGGGACAGACACCGCTGCGTGCGGAGGGAGGTCTCCCCATCCATTTTGCTCACCTACAAACGTGTCTGAAACATGGATTATTGTTAAAGAAAATACATAGAGTCATACAATTCAAACAAAGTCCTTATTTGAAACAGTACATTGATAATATGAATACCGAATTACGTAAACATGCAAAATCTACATTTGAACAAGATTTTTTTAAGCTTTTTAATAATAGTATATTTGGAAAAACACTTGAAGACGTTGAAAGAAGAGAAAATGTTAAATTGGTCAATAAATGGAGTGATGATAGTATAAAACAAAAAAAAGTTTATCTGCTGAGCCCGACCGAATTTCCATAGTGCTTCAATTTTTACAGAAAATTTTGTAGCTATTCAAATGAAACCTGAAAATATTACTCTAGTTCAGCTATACTCAATGTATGTTCCGCGGAACCCTGGGGTTCCCGCACTGCCGCCCGCGCTGTTCTAGGGTCCCGTCAAATACTCCGCTTCCTAAAAGGGTTCCATAGCATAAAAAGTTTGAGAAGCACTGCTCTAGATAAACCTATATACATTGGATTTTCCGTTTTAGAAATATCTAAAAGTCACATTTTCACACAATTTCCCATTCTATTATGAAATCTTTTTATAAAGCTAGGTTAAAACTTTGTTATACGGATACTGATAGCTTTCTTTATTCAATAATAATAATAATAATCTTTTTTTGCCAAAGAAAAAACTTTACAAACTTAAGTATTTAGTATATACACAAGTTTACAACCAAATTATGTAGCTAGTTATGCAGCCGGTCCCCGGCCCTATAACGCTGACATCGTGTTAAGCTCCAAACCTCACGGGCGGGCGACGCTTACGCAGCTCTTTATTGTTTAGTCTAGAACGTAGCGCCGTGCATCCGTTGTAGAGATAAGACCTTAGCTTTAAGATTCTTGTAATAGAATTAAGTTAGTCTATAATAAAGCATCGAGCTGAATACACTCTTAGTTATAATTTTTAAAAACCTTCGGTCGCCTCCTCGGGATTTAACTGGCGCAGCCGGTAGGATAATAAAAAATAACGTTTATTTTCTACCACAAATTAGTGGCAATGTGCACCACTTTACAAACTTATTTACAATAATAGTTCTACAATTTCAGAAGTAGAGTATATTACAATACCGTGCAAAAACCACCAGTCTGTGGAAGACTGGAGCTTGAACCTAAGCCTAAAAATAGGCTTGTTGTAACAAGATCTCCAGGCCCCCACCCCCATCTAGGCAGAGAAATAAATTTCTTATTATTATAGAGCAGAGATGTTCAATACACAGCACATGTAAATGACAGTATCAGCTAATTGAGTATACGTTACTTTTGGGAATACACAGTTAGTTGTTATTCCAGTAGGTTTTCAGTTCCGACGTAGTGTAAAGATATCAACCAATTTTTTAATTTTGATTTACAACTAAATGTATTTGTTGTTACAATAGACAACATTTTATTAGCTTTATTATATAAGTGTCCTCCTAAGAAACAATAGAATCTGCGCATAAATTTGGTTCTGTGGGTAATTAATTTACATACTCTATGTCGCTGAGTCTTACGCAGGTTTGCTACTTTGAAATTGCCATTTGCACTTACCGTAGAGTGTTTTTTTAGGATAACAGCAAGAATATACAATTGTCTAACGGTCAGAAATTTTGTTTCATTGTAAAGAGAGAAGGTTGGGTAAAGCATAGGTCTAAAAAAAGCAACCTTCAGGATAAATCTCTGAGCTCTCTCAAGTTTGATTAGAGTAGTTTTCGATATACCTCCCCAGGCGATGTTACAATATGTTAAGAGCGATTGGCACAAGGACAAGTAGATAGTTTTCATCAATTGGACGGTAGCAACTAATCTTAAATTTCGGAACAGATATGCAAGCTTACGAATTTTCGAGGATAAGTTACAAATATGCTGTTTGAAATCTAAATTGTTATCGATAGTTACGCCTAGATATTTAATATTATTTACACGATCAAGAGGCGAACAATTGCACATTCCAGAAGGAGCAATAGCACATGTGTGAGCTACTATTTTATCATTGGCACAATCAACATGCAAATTACTAATGCTAAAAGTAATGTACTTCGTTTTGGAAGCATTCAATGACAGAGAATTTGCGGCCAACCAATGGCATACTTTATTAAAACCATGTTGAGCTTTCAAAAATACGTCCTCCCAAGTCTCGCCACAAAAAGTAAGACTCGTATCATCGGCATAAGAGACAATTTTACAGCTATCAATGTCCATATTGCATAAATCGTTAATGTAACAGAGAAACAGAGTTGGTCCCAAAATGCTACCCTGGGGCACACCGCAGTTGACGGAGAGGTCTTGGCTTTCGTATTTCGAGATTTTTACGTTCTGGGTTCGATTAGCTAGGTAATCACTGAAAATCTTTAATTGATTTCCCCTGACTCCCAGCCGTTCTAGTTTTACCAACAAAAGAGAATGGGAAACTGTATCGAACGCCTTAGCAAGGTCGATAAATATTGTGAGAACTTTTTTCCCTGCATCTAACTTTGTCACCAGATGCTCTGTTAAGTCATGTACAGCAACTGCAGTACTTCTACGAGATCTAAAACCAAACTGATTAGGTGATAAAATTAATTTAGATTCGATGAAGGAAACTAATCGTGAGTTAAGAACTTTTTCAAGTAGTTTGGAAATTGATGGTAACAAAGAGATCGGGCGGTAATTTTCGACGCGTTCCTTCCCTCCACCCTTGTGTATGGGAATAACTACAGCTCTTTTAAGACTATCAGGAAAACATCCAATGGAAATGCAGTCGTTAAATATTTTTACAAAAAGAGGAACTAAATAATTTTTAGCCGATTTCAAAAACCTTGATGAAATACCATCCCAGCCGGATGCACAATCAGATTTTAAAGACATAATTAACCGGTCAATTTCCTCATGTGTAGTTGGCAATAGCACTAATGAGTCGCCAGTCCGGTTGGCAGGGGGAAATCGGGTACAGGAGGTAAATCCCGGGTCACAAGGCTACCAATATTCGTAAAAAGAGTTTATTGCATTTATAGAGATGATTTGATCAAAATATAGATTTAGCAGCTCATCAGCCGTTTGTTGACTTTTATTGTTATTAGATATTTCTCGAATTATGGACCACAATTTTTTACTGTTACTTTTAGCCTGAACTAATTGTTCCCTTTCGTACTTTAGTTTACATTTCTTTAACTGCTTGTAACAAAAATTTCGATAGCGATTGTATGTTAATTTAAGAACTTCGTTGCTAGGTTGATTTTTTGATTTGAGATGTAGATTGTCTTTATTTTTAAGGCATTTTAACAGACCACTTGTCATCCACGGTTTAGCAGCTGAACGCTTGCGCGAAATTTTACCTGTAGTTGTATTATCATTTATAAGATTAATGATGTATTTGTGCAGTTTGTCAAAAGCTACATTGGCCTCAGACTCATGATAACACATAAATTCATCAGGGTCAAGATTTTTTAGTTCTGACAGGATTTTATCGTAATTAATCTTAGAAAATATTGTATTACTATTACCAACAGTAGTCCCTCGACTAAAACATAGTAGCGTAGGATAATGATCAGTTACCGTGGTTGAAATAACAAATGTCTGAGAGGGGATTTTGGTCCTTAAAATTACATGATCGAGATTACTGTCACCTCTTGTTGGAAGATTGTGTGCAGGTAAATATCCGTAAAAAGACATGACATCTAAATAGGAGCTAGTGACCGCATTCTCTTGTAATAAGTTTATGTTAATATCACCCATCAGGGCAACATTTTTAAAAGAAGATAGGGAAGGAAGCAATTGATTTAGCGAATCAGTGAAATTATCAATATTTGCAAAACTAGGAGGCCTGTAAATAGCTACTATTGCTGTTTCTTTATTTAATTTGATTAGTAAACAATTTGCATCTAGTAAAAGAAACTCTTCTACCTCACATGATAATACTGAATTGACATAAACAACAACACCGTCATTCTGGTTGTAGTTATCATTAGATCTGTGAGCAACATATCCATCTAAGATAGGCAGACAAACATCCTGGGATAGCCAGCATTCAGAGAGAATTATTATATCACATGTGATATTGAGACGAGTCAATAATAATTTTAGTCCATCAAAGTTTTTATTTATACTGCGAATATTTAGATGAATAACTTTTAGGCTAGGTCCGCGAATCAAGGAATAACACTGTTCGGGTTGACATCCAATTGCCTCCGATATATTAAAATTATCTAAATTGTTCATCAGATCATGAGTTGCATTATCCATCTCGCATATAAAATACTTTTACAATATATCGATATTTAGGTAAGTATAAGTTTTACAGTACAATATACAAAAATAACATCAAAAACAGGTTATGATACTAAATTATCTAGATTATCTAGGTCTTGGGTGTTAGATATAAGAAGGGGTTTATCTCCGTCCTCCTTCCTAACAAAGATGTTCCCGTAGGAAGTCCAGGCAGCGGCAAGCTTTTTGCTTTTAACTTGTTCTCTCGCTAAGTAGAAGATATGGCGGGATTTCTTGGTGAGATGTTCGGAGATGTAGATGGGTATTTTCGGTCCCTGGAAACCTAAGGTCTGAGTATTTAGCTGCTCTTTGATATTTCTATTTGATTTAACAAACTCCTTCGATTTTGAAATTATACTTTGTTTCCTTAAAACGGAGGTAAATTGTACAACAACTGCGGATTTGGTTTTGTAGATATCCTTTATATCACGGTTATCGAGGAAGGGTTGTGACCCGATTGGTGATACGATACTTTGACTGTTTCAATCAACGTACATTTATTTTCTTGGTCGGATTTGGGGATATTCCGTATTTCAATCGAGGCAGAGTTTGACTGTTTTTCCAATAGATCAACTTTATTTTCAAGCGCTCGTATGTCTGTCTTATATTCTTTTTCCAGGATACTTTGTTTAAAAGGCTCTCATATTTTGTTGAAATGGACTCCACCGAGCTCTTGATTATATTGTTTTGTTCTATAAGGGTAGTAAGAATGTTTGTAAGAGCGTCAAATCTGTGTTCCTAAGATGAGTGCAGTTCTTGAATACTAGATTCGATCAATGAATCAGATGTCCCTGGAGTTTCCAAACACTTGCGCTTAAAACTTCTAGTTATATTCAAAAGATCCTCTCGCTCCGCTTTGGATATATAATCTTTATTTATATCAGGCTCCGATCCGTAGTGAGTTGGGCCTTTTGTTAACTGAGAGCTTTGGGGAGGTGAGCGCGTTATGTTGGGCATAGTAAACACAGGGATGTTGTATCGCTCTAAGTGTAATTAAGAGCGCCTATGTTATTTAAATAGCAAAGTTTCACGCTGTTAATTCGTAGCAGCCCGTAGTTTCGTAAATGTAGTGCTTTTTCGACGCGGGGCTCACCGTTCTCTTGGTCCAGTGGCAACGCTGTTCGGTCGCGCCTCAGAAGGGCGATGGTTCAATCCCAGCGGGTAAGCAAAAAGTAATTGGCGGCCACTTACCAAGCGACTCACCGTCGCGAAGTGCGGGGGCTTCGATCTCTCGGGGCGCGACTCCACGTGATCGGAGGCAAAGCACCACCAAAAGAAACTTCGTGCGCAGAGCAAAAACAAAACACGTCCGCTCGGTACAAAGCCCGGGGGCAAGAAGGTGATTGCTGGCTGTTACCAGACGCGATTCGCGAAAGTATACCGAAATCGTAATCTATCGTGTTAAAAAGTTCATAGGAATTCGCAGAATAAACGCCAAAATCGCGGAAAAAACTGTGAAAGCGTCGCGAAAATTCGCTAAGTTCGAATTGTGTCTATCCAATCAATGTGTCTAGACAATCGCAAGCGGTACAGTTGCACGTTCTAACGCGCGATAAAGCAATCCTCGAACCAAATAAATTAGTTCATCTTGGGCGCCGAAAGTTTTGCTCTACGAGAAGGCATGGGATTGAGCGGACTGTAAGTGAATCTTTTTACCTTTCCTGACTTTTCCCGGCTATTTCCCGTGGTTGTTAACGTAGTACTTTATTTTATTTCGTGACTTTTAAACTAAAATCGTTGAAAGTTATTTGACTCCTGCACAAAAATTGGTAGATTTAGATATAAGTATTAATTAAATATTTTACTATGTTCTTGTGTAAAAATATTGTGTTTAAATTAATTAATTAATTGTTACAAATATAATTGTGGTATAAAATAGATATTTAAGTAATTGAAAAAACTATTCAAACGAAACTATTCAAATGATACCTAGAGATTTTTTAGAATTGATCCCAAAATTTGATGGCGATCAAAGTAAATTGAATTTATTTTTGAGGTTATCAGTACGCACGCGCGCAGTACACATGACGAGGTCATTTTTATACCCCTGCCAAGAACATTTAAATGTATGAGCAAACATAAATTTTACGTCTATGATGTCGACGGGCGTTATGATGGCTTGATTGGTTCCGATTTACTTAAAATGTTAGATGCTACAATTGACATGAAAAATCAAATTTTAAGAACAAGAAATACAGAAATACCAATAGTTTACAGTCCCGCGTTTGAAGTTACATTAGAACCCCGCACCGAAACTCGTGTTAAAATACCCACGAATTTAAGCAAATTTGTCCCATGTTGGTCTGGGACTTGGCCCATGTTGATCTGGGACAAAAAAAAAGAATGTGCCAACTGTGGTTCCTGCCTAGCATGTCGTAAAAGGCGACTAACGGTTTACGGGCTTTTGGGTATGTGTCTAAGTAGGCGACGAGCTAGCCACTTGTCACTCCTTTTTCACAGCTTTCCATCCAACCCAGCCCACTGTCCCGTGTTG
This sequence comes from Glyphodes perspectalis, assembly GCA_951394215.1. Classification (NCBI taxonomy): domain Eukaryota; kingdom Metazoa; phylum Arthropoda; class Insecta; order Lepidoptera; family Crambidae; genus Glyphodes; species Glyphodes perspectalis. The sequence goes on from OX596224.1 coordinate 5,076,559, forward strand.
GTCTGGGACTTAAAAAGAATATGCCAACTGTGGTTCTTCCCTAGCATGTCGTAAAAGGCGACTAATGGTATATCGGGTTTTGGGTGTGTGATTGTGTAGGCGACCGGTTAGCCACTTGTCACTCACTGCTTTGTCACAATTTTTTATCTAACCCAGCCCGGCTTTATTTATGGCTGAATGTGGTTGAAGGGCATGCTGCCCCTTTGACTCTGCCTACCCCTTCGGGGATTATAGGCGTGATGTTAAGTTAAGTTAAGTTAAGAATTTAAGCAATGGTGAAGCGATTATTGATTTTCAAGATTTTGGAAATAGCGTACATATGCCCAGCGCTATAGTCACATGCATAGATTCCCTCGCAACAACCGTCATACAAAACAGTTCGCAAAACAGTGTGACTCTAATTTTTACCAAACCAGTTACAACAACGAAATTTGATAGTAATACATGCGAAATCAATTTTACCAATAATGATCAACTTAATCAATACGAAGTCGATGAGTTGTTGAAAGAAAATTTATCTAAATTACGCTTAGATCATACAAATTCCGAAGAACGCGTGCTTCGCGTTCTTCGGAATTTGTATAGAAAAACTATGCTTCGAATATAGAGATATATTTTACTGCGATAAATTACCCCTAACTTTTAGTAATCAGGTAAAACACCAGATACGAACGAAAAACGAGGATCCAATTTTTATTAGACCTTTTCGACTTTCACCATCACAAAATGAGGAAGTAATTCGACAAACTGAAAAACTTTTAAAAGACAACGTAATACAAGAGTCATTTTCACCATGGAGTGCTCCTGTGCACCTCGTTCCTAAGAAAATGGATGCGTCAGGCGAGCCTAAATATCGCATGGTAACAGATTACAGACGACTTAACGAACAACTGACGACAAGTATCCTTTGCCAAATATCAACGATCTTTTCGATAAATTAGGAAAGTCAACTTACTTTAGCACGCTAGATCTTGCAAGCGGTTATCATCAAATAGAGGTAGAAAAGCAGGATAGAGCCAAAACCGCATTTTCCACTCCTTCAGGACACTTTGAATTTACCCGTATGCCGTTCGGACTGAAAACCACCCCGGCAACATTCCAACGGGCAATGGATAACGTGCTTAGAGGTCTACATGGAATCCATTGCCTAGTTTATCTCGATGACATAATAGTTTACTCAAATAGCTTGCAAGAACACATAGATAAACTAAGGAAAGTTTTTGAACGACTTAGACAAACCAACTTTAAGGTAACCTTGGATAAGTGCGAGTTCCTCCGCAAGGAAGTGCTCTATCTTGGACACAAAATTACAAAAAATGGGTTAGAACCAAACGATGATAAGGTCAAGGCCGTTTTAGATTTCCCACTACCCCGAACGCCAACAGAAATCAAAAGTTTCCTCGGGTTTATTGGCTATTATAGGAAGTTTATAAGAGATTTTTCCAAAATCACTCAACCACTGACGAACTGTCTCAAAAAGAAAAATAAAGTAGAAATAACACCTGCTTATAGGTATAGAAGCATTTGAAAAATGCAAGGAGCTTCTCGTGAACGCTCCAATACTCCAATTTCCCGACTTTTCTAAGCCATTCGTATTAACCCCGGATGCCTCAAATTACGCTTTAGGAGCTGTACTATCTCAAGGAGTAGTTGGCAAGGACAAGCCCATAGCATATGCAAGCCGCACTTTGAACGATGCGGAAACGCGCTATATTACGACCGAGAAAGAGTTATTAGCTATAGTGTGGGCCGTTAAACATTTTCGTCCATATCTGTATGGGCGCAAATTTACGATCTTTACTGACCACCGCCCATTAGCATGGCTTAACTCTCTTAAGGAACCCGGAAGTAAACTCACTAGATGGAAGCTACGGCTATCCGAATTTGATTTTGATATAATGTATAAGAAGGGTAAACAAAACAGCAACGCGGATGCCCTGTCCCGCATAAAATTAAATGCACTTACCTACGAAAATGATGATGTGTCCATGCAGGGTAATGTCGGCGAGACCGAAAGGTCCGACAGTCCAATATTAATATCAGACTCATCGGAAGTCTCACATACTCCTGTACCATTAGATCATGAATCAACTTACCCAGTTCGCTCTGCCTCATCAAGTACAATCACCGCCCCTTCATTACCTGAAACGGCACATTCAGCCGAAGATATTGAGATAAACGGTATCCCAATCCTAGATGAAGCCGTAGATACAAAACCAAATCAAATTCTCGTCTATAAGAAATGAGTTAACTGTAAAAAATTTAAATCACGATAAACAAAAGATCTTGGAAGTTCACTTACCTGTAGACAATCCGGAATTAGTAAAAAGATTTCTCCTGGAATATATAAAACCTTAGACTAAATATTTATTTTATTTTGAGGACCAGATACACCGCTGTCAATTTACAGATGCTGTAATAAAGTTGTTTAAAAAGGATACAGTTTATTTCTATGAGTGCACCAAAAGAGTTATATATATTGAGGATGAGGACAAACCACGCGATATTATACTCAAATATCACAATGGTATGACCTCTCACCGTGGCATTAAGGAAACTCTTGTGAAACTAAAACGAACTTATTTTTGGAGTAATATGGACTTAAAAGTAGCCTCTGTTATCAACTCTTGTGAAACCTGTAAAACACAAAAATATGATCGTAAACCCTTAAAACCTAAATTACAGCTGACCCAAACACAAACAAGATCTTTTACCGAAATTTTCATGGACTTATTTTCTATAGAAGGAAAATACTTTCTTACTATCATTGATTCGTTCAGTAAATTAGGACAAGCCTTTGAGATATCTAATCGCTCTTCACCTGAAGTAGTTCGCGCACTAAATAAATTCTTTTCACTGTATGGCGAGCCTAATAGAATCAGTGCTGACCCCGGTACCGAATTTAACAACACTCTACTCAAAGCGACTTTACAGTTTTACAAAATAGACCTTCACATCGGTACCCCGCACAACCCAAACTCCATGGGTTTAATAGAGCGTTTTCACTCAACAATTTTAGAAATTTACCGTATTGCTAAATATGAACGAAAAATAACTGACGCTGCTAATCTAATGACGTATGCAATAATGTCGTATAATCAGATGATTCATTCCGCAACCGGCCTTACGCCCTTTGAAGTTGTCTTCGGACACACAGATTACAATAGTACTTTCAATATAGAATTTAATAGGAACTATACCCAACAATTAATAAGTGACCATGTAAAGCGTACAAAATACCTATATAAATACCTAACGGACAAATTGATAACCGATAAAGAAAAGATGGTAGAAAAACGTGGAGGTGAGACGTCGTTTGATGTAAAAGAAGGAGATACGATATTTGTAAAAGGTGTAAACACTAGGAGAAGCAAGGATAAACCTCGCTTCCAAAAGGCGCAAGTTTCGGGCGAATTAGATAAAAACACTTGTCCTGTTACGTTGAAAAACCGCGAAACTAAAGTGCCTATTAAGGATATTAAACGACCTTTACAGGTGCCTTGCGCTCGCGGTACTGACAATCAGGTCCCACGCGCTTCAACTTCAAAGGATTGATAAAAATCCTGGAGTGCTGCTGATGAAACAGGGCCAAGCTAGGTTAAGTTACGATAAATGGACTATTATTAAGGTTTTAAATTTAAGCACTATACAATAGGAATTAGAATTTAATATTAATCGATACGCAAATTTAAATCAACACGTAAAAATATATTTGGATAATAAGACTTCCAACTTCCAATTAATTAATGTAAAAGCTCAAACTGACTATGTCATGAACTCTACTATTGAAAAATTAAAGCAATTAATCCCATCCATTCGAATTAAACATGGAGTTCTAAATCCTCTTGGATCTATAATTAAAATAATTACTGGTAACCTGGACTATGAAGACGCTATCAGGTATGAAAAGTTAATTGACTCTTTAAAAACACGTCAAGGCACGTTAATGAAAAAAGTGACACTTGTATCAAATATCAAAAAACCTTGTTAAAATAACAAACACTACACACAATAATTTTGTTCACATTGATAAGGAATTATGGGAATTAAGGAAACTAATTAACCAGACGAGGGATAATTTAACAATGCAGAATTTCGTTAACATTTACCATCTATTTTTACATAATTTTCAATTATTGTATAGTCATTTAGATGAAACTGAAACATGTATTACATTTAGTCAATTAAGAACGTTACACCACTCACTTGTAAATCCTGATGAGTTAATAAAACTATTGAAGGAAATAGAAAAATCTATTAAGCTTGTTTATCCAGTAAGTTACGATAATTTAGTTAAAATAGAGCATTGTATAGAGTTAAAGGCTTATTCGACAGGAAGTCAAATAACATTCATTTTAAATATACCTATTATCAAAAACGAGATATACATATACTATAAAGCAATTCCTATACCCATAACCGATTCCCTCAACCTAACTAAAATATTGATTCCTAAATACCCTTATCTCCTGGTAAAAGGGTCCGACATGGTCTCGCTCTCCCAGCCTTGCCACGAGCTCCACGAGGCGGCGTACTTATGCTATGAAGACGAGTCACAGCTACCTCTAGAGGACAACTGTTTAACAGCACTAATGAAGTTTTCCCGCAACACCAGTTTCTGTAATCCCATATTAGTGGAAATTAACACTGTAAAAATAGAATCTCTTGGAAAACAGAGATGGATTCTTTACAGCAAATCTGAAAACATATTAACAAAAATATGTAACGATGTAGTAACGAAAGAAAATTTTAAGGTACTTACCTCCTTACTCTCGACGATCACTGTGATGTGAAAATAGGTGAGATTACCCTAAAATCGCATCACCTCTCCGCAAGCTCTTCAAACTCTCTGAAATTACCAATAATTGAACCCGTCATTTCGAAAAGGGCACGAGTCACACTTTTTTCAAATATTACTTTTTGGCGCCATTTTATTTATCGAAACGTTTTAGATATTCCCCGTGAAAAGGGCGCATCTTCATACATCACAAGTCAACTTAAAAGGCAAACGAAAATTAAAGTCTGTTTGAAAAAGGCACGAGTCCTGGACTTTTGCTATTTCCTAAATGTCACATTTCACATTTTTCAAGACTACACCAGGTCTTGGGACAACACGTGAATCCATAGATTGTTTAGTCAGTCATGATTTTCAACTCTTACAGAGGATGGGTACCAGGCCCCCCTTACCATCAAATAATACTCCTGCATATGCTGGTAAAGTGCCAATCAATGAAAAGAAAATGTTTGATTTAAAAAATATATATTCCAGCAGAGTTCCAAACTTTCTATACAGAGATTCTTGAGTGGCTAACAACTTCAGCAAACAATGAATCTCACGAAAATCAAGATGATTAACTAACAGTTCTTCTTAAAATATTTCATTTTGTATAAACATCAGAGAGGTCATTTCAAAAAAGGCATTAGTCCTGAAACTTAAAATCAAAAATATCTGTATGATAAATGCTTTTTTTTTTATAAATAAAAGTCACAAAAATTTTCTATTTCTTTTATTTAATAACTCATATGTTCAATTTCTTTACCACTAATAACTTCTTTATAATAAACACTTTTTTGTTGTTCCTGAAAAGTTTTAATTAATGGACTTGTGTCCTTTTCGAAATGACGGGTTCAATTAGTTTACCGGAAATAACACCCACGGGGCCGCAAGTACAACGAGAACCTATCAATTTGGACACCAGCGATTTGGTAAGTCTTCACCGACTGAACAACCTAATGGAAATCAGTGAAAGTGAAGTGAAAAACGAAAGGGTCATTAATGTGAAAAGTGTGAGCGTCCCTACTATTGTGTTATACTTAATCCTAGTTTTAGTAATTTGCATTTTTAAAATGTATAAATATAATCTTTTTAAAATGTTGTATCGAAATAATCAGAGCAAGAGAAATTCCTCTGATAATTTCGAATCTGAGGGGGGAAGAGTTATGCAACCGGTCCCCGGCCCTATAACGCTGACATCGTGTTAAGCTCCGAACCTCACGGGCGGGCGACGCTTACGCAGCTCTTTATTGTTTAGTCTAGAGCGTGGCGCCGTGCATCCGTTGTAGAAATAAGACCTTAGCTTTAAGATTCTTGTAATAGAATTAATAAAGCATCGAGCTGAATACACTCTTAGTTATAATTTTTAAAAACCTTCGGTCGCCTCCTCGGGATTTAACTTGGTACACGGAAAAACGACTATTTACAAATAAGAACATTAGACAGTTCAAAGATTGCATTGGTAAAATAGAATGGACTAGTAATATTTATATAAAAAAAAGACATAATGAAAATTACAATTGTTTTATCTATACCAGTGCTTCTCAAACTTTTTATGCTATGGAACCCTTTTAGGAAGCAGGTGTAATAATCAACTTTATCAGTACCAATTTTCGTGGAACCTCCAGAAAGGCAATCACGGAACCCCAGGGTTCCGCGGAACATACATTGAGTATAGCTGATCTATACTATTAAAAAATAGTTAGATCAATGCATCCCTATAACTAATATAAATATTAAGAACAAAAATAAAAACAGATGGCTAACAACGGGGCTAAGGAAATCCTGCGTCCACAAAAGAAATTAAAAAATTATTCTCAATGAAACAAACAATCCAATTATAAAAAAATATTTCAATATATACTCCCATATACTAAAACGTAGCATTAACATTTCTAAAAGGAACCAGTATATTAAACATAATTCAGATAACAAATACAAAACTATGTGGAAAATCATAAATTATAAGACCGGTAAAACTAAAAACATACAATTTAAAAATATAAAATTACAAGGAGAAAAAGAGATTTTAAAATGCCCAGAAATAATATCAAACATATTTAATGAATTATTTTCTACTGTAGGCTATTCACAAAAACATATCAATTACCAAAAAAACGGACGTTCTATTTTAAACTCACCTTCTAGTTCGTTGTACCTGCACCCCGTAACCCATAAATAAATCTTAAAAATAATTAAATCTATTAAAAATAAACATAGTAGCGGCATTGATGACATACCGCCACCTATCTTGATAAAATAATGCGCTGAAGAGCTAACTGCACCCCTAACCACACTAGTAAATAAAAGCTTCAGGGATGGTAAATTTCCAGATTCATTAAAAATTGCTACAGATACATCCAAACAGCTTTTGGACATATTAATGACAAGAAGTATGCCACAGGTTTACTGTTGGATATGACTAAAGCATACGATAAAGTTTCATACGATATCCTTCTGTCAAAACTATATGGTTCTGGTATTCGCGGCCCCACTTATGAGTGGTTCAAGTCATATTTATCCAATAGAATAACACACTATTACAAAAAAAGCCGTGTAATAAAGTCAATACGCTCTTCAAGCACCATATTAACTTCTTCAATCCCGCAAGGAAGCTTATTGGGGTGCATACTTTTTCTAATTCATATTAATGACCTTTCAAAAATTCTAGATCATAACAAAGTCTTACCTGTTTTGTTCGCTGACGATATACTATTTAAATGTGAAAAAAATTAAGACTCTCACCCCTTAATACATAAAACGTTTATTGATATAAATAACTGGTTTAGTGACCACAATTTAGAAATCAACGTCAATAAAACAAAAGTAATACAATTTAGATCACACAAAAAACCACCTCTCAGTTCAAACGTACACCATCAAAATACCAAAATAAAAACTGTCAGTCAATTAATCTAATTTACTCGGAATAAATATAGATACAAATATAAATTGGAAAGATCACATCACACAGCAGAAATAAAAACTAAATTAGCTAGATTCACCAATGCACTGTACCAAATAAAACATAGCACGAACACAGATACAGCGCTAAGTACGTACTATGCCTACGTGTACGCCTGGCTCCGATACGGCGTCATGCTGTGGGGCAACAGCGTAAATGTCAAAAGAGATGCATTAGAATAATTGCTAATATAGATAACACGCACAGTTGTAAACCATACTTCAAAAAATATAATACACTAACCTTACCCTGTATCTATATACTTAGTCGGGTCATAAGTTCTGTCAAAACTTTATATTTTATAATTTTCGAATACTGGCCTGAAATTCTTCGACTAATTTTAAAAATAGAACTTTCGCGCTTGTAGAAAATAAAAAAGAAATAATTTTTAATTCATTTTCAAATATGGAGTGGTCGATTAAAGAAGACAGAATCGCGGTTATCGCGTTGCACCACTGGTTACGCGCCAAAAGACATTTTCAATATTCCACAAAATTTGAAAATAACGTTACGGTTTGTTTATCGTACTATCAAACGATACACTGAAGAGTTAAGCTTCGAAGATCGTAAGAGAAGCGGCCGACCTCGCACAGTTCGGACACATAAGGTCAATCAAAGCAGTGAAGGCGCGAATCAAAGGAAATCCCGTACGTAAACAAACAATTCCAGCTTTGCAGATGGGGCTAAGCAGAACCACTGTTAAAAGAGTGCTAAATGAAGATCTGGTCCCAGATCTTCATTATTACGAGCTTATCGTAAAAAGACTGGACATATTTTGAACGAGCGTTTAAAAAAATTAGGCTAGACAGATCCCGCGCTTTGCTTCGACGGTATGCGGGAAAAAAATACCGCGAAATTCTTTTTTCGGATGAAAATTTTTTTACTATTGAAGAAAGTTTTAATAAACAAAATGATAAGGTGTATTTTCACAGCAGTGAAGAAGCAAGCGCGCGTATTACGAGGGTCCAGCGTGGGCATTACCCTTCCTCATTCATGGTTTGGCTTGGAGTCTCATATTCAGGCGTAACTGAGGTGTTTTTCTGTGAAAAAGGTATGAGAACTAGTGCTGAAGTTTATCAAAATACTGTCCTAACAAACATAGTGGAACCTCTTTCTCAAACATCAGGACTCTGCACCGGCTCATAAGGCACGAAGTACGCAAGACTGGTTGATCGCTCGTTCGATCGGAATTGACTTCATCCGGCATGAAGACTGGCCCTCTTCTAGTCCAGATTTAAACCTGCTGGACTACAAGATATGGCAATATTTGGAGGAAAAAGTCTGTGCTAAACCTTACCCGAATTTGGAGTCTCTCCGAGCATCTCTGGTTAAAGCAGCGGCAGAAATAGATATGAATGTGGTGCGTGCAGCGATCGATGACTGGCCGCGTAGCTTAAGGGCATGTGTTATATTTTTAAAATAATTGTTAAAAGTTGTAGTAATTACATCAAAAGTTTTTGACAGAACTTATGACCCGACTAAGTATATGATATATCAATATTTGTATTCAAACACCTAAAAACATTTGTAGGAAGTAGGTCGGCCATGCTAAATAAGAAGTCAGGGATCTCAGGATAAAACAAGCTTTTTAATGTCTAAATTAGGATTACAATTACTATCCAGAACTAAATCCTTAATACCCCATACCCCTTGATAATCCCAATACCCAATTATCTCTTGTGGTAAATACCTAGGGTTTTACCACAAGTGAATATTGTTTTATTAATTATAAATTGCCACAGGACACTTTTACAATTAACGATAATAATTAATTTACAATTAATTATCCGAGAGCGTCTAGGATAAGAAAGCTTAGTACAACCAGTGCACCGAGCAACACCAGAGCCAAGACTGCCCGCTCCGTCGCTGCGCGGTCCTTTTATACCCGTTGCAAAACAAGTCGAGTAGAGCGGGGCGGTGGGGAGCGCTCGGTGGCGTGATCGGTGTACGTGGTGTTTTGCTACACAGGTGTACAATGACGTCGCTGTCATGCCGACACATTCATAAAAGTTAACGAAACTCATTCCATAAATACACGCAGTAAAAATAAATTATATCAACTACAAAGCAGAATAAAGATGTTAGATTGCAGCCCATACTACATGTCCGTCAAAATATACAATAAACTACCCATTTATATAAGAAATGAACAAAAATCGAACCTTTTAAAACCAAATTAAGATCATACCTCACAACCAATTCATTTTACTCAGTTAAGGAATACCTACTTTCATCAAAATAGCTATAAAATAAGTATTTACGTTATATAATGTTAATTAGATTTAAGAGTAGAGTGCCCTCTACGCATTTCAATGCTCGAAAAGGGCGACTAAGTAATAAAGTGCAATATAATAATAAACCACCTTGTATATTACATTTAGTGGCAATAAAACATTTGAATTTGAATTTGACTTAGCTGACAACAAGACGGACGCACAAACGAACTCTTCCGACGCAGCCCGAAACTCTCCGAGACACATGTCGCTGCCTGGCGACTGCTGGTGATTCATCCACAAGCGCAACGCAAGAAGGCCGCCGCTGCCTAAGGGGGCTTATACGCGTAAGTCGAGTGAACATTATTCACACGGGTGAAAAAAGGACACATAAAGTTTTCTTTTCGCTCCTGTTTCTTATGCCAAAAAAAAAAAAATTAACATGGACCACGCTGACAATAACATCACTTTGAGAAAACATCGACTTACGAGGTCAAATTCAATTGAACTGATGGATAGAAGTACTTTGTCCCATGTCGTGTGACGATATATTAGGACGAAGCTTGGATTTATCTACTAATATTTGTGCTACACACTAGAAGATACATAGATCTAGAAGATATGAAAAGTGAAATAAACAACTTAAGAACAACTTTAGCTAGTACCCAAAATGAGCTAGATAATACAATATTGGAAAATAATGACTAGAAGAAATTAATCTCAAACATGAGTCGAGAAATTACGGTGCTGAAACAGTTATGTAAAAGTCCTACGATATCAATCGCCCAAAATACTTCTACAGGAACAAAAATCAGAGCACGACGACGGCTAACAGACAACTATTTTGGCGCCAAAGAATCATATATCCTCCATTATTTATACAAATATGGACATTGAAAGCCATACAAATGAATCAAAAGTTTTGCGTAAAAGAAAACTCCTAGTACTTGGGTCGCAAAAATGCGCGCAATTGGCTGTGAAGTTAATTAAATCAAGATGTAACACAAAATATGAAGATTATAACATTACCAGCTTTTTGAGGCCCAATGCAACAACGGAAGACATCTTAAAAACAACAGAGCATTTAAATTGAGTCAGGTGACAAAATCGTACTATCCGTTGGTGAAAATGACACTAATCCAATGAAGACATTAATTGAGTTAAGTGCGTTTTTGAAAAACATTTCTCAACCGCATGTATTTGTTTTAAGTGTACTTAACAATAATTATTTAAACACAGATAAACTAAACGAATCGTTTCAAATTATATGTAGGGGAGCGGGGGGTATTGGGAGCCAGCGGGTAATGGGAGCGGTGCGCCTAGAGATAGAACTATAGCTCGTTTACACTCGGTTACCACTCGGGCGCCTTCTTCATACTCCGGCCGTGTTCTCCCGCCGCGCTGGACTCGTCAGTCCCACGCATTATGTGACCCCAGACGCATGACGATTTTTAGCTCCGCGCTTATAAAAAATACGAAATTTTAACAGCCAGGTAAGTGTGAAGTTATATGTTTAATAAAATCAAACCTGTTTTATTTTATAGCTAATGTTATTAATTTTGAGTATTTGTGCGTTTAATTTCATTACAAGCTAGATTCAGGATATCATTTTATTCAATTTCAAAATGGTGGTATTCGGGTAATCAGAGCTTATTAGGCTCTGATTACCCCCTTGTAGCTCCAATTACCCCATAACGACGGTCCAGAAAATAGAAAAAAATATAGCGCCTAGAGTAAAGTAATGAAAAAGAGAAGAAACGTTTAGAGAAAAGATTAATCCAAAGAAGAAGGGAGAAACCATGAACAAGAAAAGAAAATGTATCGCAGAAAAAGAAAAAAAAACGGAAGAAAAAGTGAAAAGAGTAAAAAAGAAGCTTTTTAATGTTGAAACGGACATGTCTGAAGAAGAAGACGTTGAGAATCTTTGCAACGATGAGTGAGAATATTGTGAAGAAAAGACATTGTGTGTTATTTGCTGTGACACAGGAAAAAGTAACGAAAGGTTGCAGAGGTTGCGCTAAATGGGCTCATAAAGCACGTTCTGGTTCTGACAGACCGGTTGATTATATTTGCGTTCTTTGCTTGGGTCCTTAAAGTTAAATATTATACTGTTAGGTTTATATTAATATTTATATGAATAAGTGAGATTTCAGACTATTTTAATTAAGTAGCTCCCATTAAAAATATGGGAATTTATAGGCTCTCGTTTCCCCCAAAGTCGGGTAATGGGAGCGAATCTGTTTTTTTGAAAAAAGTTTATTTGTGGCCAAATGCCTAATAATGTAACGTTGACGCCATGATTAAATGATAGTCAAATAAGTAAGGATTTAGTTTCTAATAAAAACATTCTGAAGTATCCATAAATTTGTGTTTTATTGAACTTTTTCCTTAGTAGGCTCCAATTCCCCCCCGCTTCTGTAATTGTACTTATTTGAAACTTGCAAGTAATCCTATAGTAATGAATATTTCTAATGTTATATGTCACGCAATTAATAACGTTATTGATAGTTTTGATTATAATGAAAACTTCCTGAAATTTTCAAATACTAAAAATATCTAAAAGTGCACTATGAACATTCATAAGGAAAATGCTGGTAATGGCAACATTGCTAAGGAAAGTAGGCAGAAAACATTGTTAGACTATTTCCCAATTATAAAACGAAGTGACAAGAAAACTTCGATAACATACAGAATTTCTAGAGAAACTCGGCTACATAATATAGGTATCAGAGATACCAATACCTACCGTGATAAAAAATCTCTGAATCGTTCCTTTCGATAAAAAAAATACTATATTACATCAGAATATATGTGGCGTACTAGGAAAAACAGAACTACTAGAAGTATAATTTGAAGAATTCGAGAAGAATGGAACATATGGGGCATTCCAGCGAAAATGACACCGCAGGCCAATAAAATAAATTACATAATTTATAGTTTTACATTGGGGGTCATGTGCCAAGGGCGTGCTCGTCGCGACTCCTGCCAGTCCGATTTCGGATTGCAACCTTGGACCGATCTAATTCCGCAGAGCGGGGTAGGGCGTTCCCCCGATGCGACGCGCACCGACGAACCCTCGTCGGTGCGAAAAGTGGCGAGTGCGGCGAAGGGGGCCGCCACCCTTCACGCCACGCCGGACACTGCGGAACGAGGAAAACAGAGTGCCGTATAGGCACGTGGAATGTAAGAGGTGGAATGAAAGATAAGATGTATGAGATGATTGACGTAATGAATGAGAGACGCCTGGATGTTCTGTGCTTGACAGAGACTAAGCGGAAGGGCAGCGATGCAGATGAGCTTCCCGGTGGTATGATGGCTCTGTGGTCTGGTGTGGAACAGAATTGTCATGCCAGCGGTGGAGTTGGAGTAGTGCTTTCCTCTCGTTTAGTCTCTGGTGTGAAAGACTATGGATTAGTTGGCCCGAGACTCCTCTGGGTTCGTATTAAACTGGGTATTACGCGAGTCTTTCTGGTTGCAGGCTATGCGCCAGTAAGCTCAGCCAGTCCCCAAGAACTAGAGGAGTTCTGGGAGTCTGTTAGAGAAATTCTGGACCTGACTGAAGGAAATGAGAGGATAATTATGTGTGGAGATTTGAATGGTTGGGTTGGCACCAAGCGATCTGACTATGAAGCAGTCCTTGGCCCATATGGAGACAAGAGAGTGAATGATGCTGGTAAGCAAATCTTGGAAGTATGTTTGGAACGGAACCTCCTTGTGGCAAACACTATTTTCCGTCATAAGGATATTCACACGTATACTTGGAGACGGAATGACCAAAAAAGTGTGATTGATTTGATTTTAGTCGATAGCCGCCTCCGCAATAGTATATTGGATACAAGAGCCTACAGAGGCCCTACTCTTGAAACAGACCACTACCTGGTAGTATGCCGGTTTGCTGGGCTTTTCAAGAAGTGGAGGCACTGGCGAGTGCGTACTCCATGCGGAGGCACTGAAAGGATAAGGAATGAAAAACTGGAAGATGAAAGTGTAAGGAGTGTGTATGTAGGCTTAGTCAATGAAAGACTTGCGAATGCGAGTCTTTCTGGCTTAGATGTTGATGATTGCTGGAACATTTTGAAAGAGAGCATGGTGGACAGTGCAAAAGAGGCATGTGGATGCGCAAGGAGACGTAGAACAATGAAAGGTGACGCATGGTGGGATGAGGAGGTCAAAGCCTCCGTAGCGAGAAAGAAGAAGGCCTGGCTTGATTATATCTCATCTTTGCAAATGGATGAAAGTATGCTTGAGATGAAGAAAGAAATATACCGTTATTGCAAGAGTGAAACCAAAGCTTTAGTGAAAGAGAAGCGTGAAAGAGTAGCTATGAATGAAGAAAGGAGACTGACGAATAGTTTCGAGGCTAATTCCAAGCTCTTTTGGAGGGAGGTTAAGAGGTCTCGGGGATATTCGTCGGCATCCGGAATGAGTAAGATTAAATCTAAAGCTGGTGACATTCTTGCAAACCCGAACGAGGTGTTAGAACGGTGGAGTGAATATTTTGGAGAAATGTATGAGTATGTCTCTGATGTTGGCACTGAGAGTGAGGCTATGTCTGATTCTGTGGTGCCAGCGTCTGATGAAGACATCACTATGAATGAGATTGAATGGTCGATACGAAGTCTGAAAAGTGGAAAGGCCGCGGGAATAGACAAGGTATCTGCGGAGATGATCAAGCTAGGTGGCGCTAGCGTCCAGGACGCTTTCTGGTTCTTGTGCAATCTATGCTGGAGAAACGGAAAGGTCCCAATGGACTGGAGACGGGCAGTTATCGTGCCTCTGTACAAGGGTGCTGGGTCACGTATGGACTGTGCCAGCCATAGAGCCATCAGTTTGATCAGCTTAGCAGCAAAGGTGTATGGCAAGATTATTGAGAGGAGAATGAGGGTGAAATCTGATGGAATGTTGTGGGAGGCACAGGGAGGTTTCCGGAATGGTAGAGGATGCACGGATCAAGTTTTCTCTCTTCGCAACATCGTGGAGAAGCATCTGGCCAAAAGTCAGAGGGTTTTTTGCGGTTTTGTGGATATGGAGAAGGCCTTTGACAGGGTTGTACGAAAGGACCTTTGGGACATATTGCCGAGATATGGGATTGATGGAGCATTGCTTCGTGCTGCGCAGTCCACCTATGTGGGATGTACGGCATGCGTGCAAGTGGAGGGCAGCCTGTCACCCTGGTTTGACGTCAATATTGGTGTCAGACAGGGATGCGTGCTGTCTGCTCTGCTGTTTATCCTATATCTCGACCATTGTCTCCAGAGGATTAGATCTATGAATGTTGGAGTGCGTATGGGTGACCTGGTTGTGAACTGCCTGCTTTACGCGGACGATGCCGTACTTCTAGCAGAGTCGGCATCGGATCTGCAGCAACTAGTCACAACATTGAAAGATGATTGCAAGGAGAGAGGCTTACATTTGAATGCGAAGAAAACAAAGATTATGGTGTTTGAAAGAGATGAAACCAGAACGGATACAAGGATAACGGTTGACGATGTAGTGCTGGAACAGGTGAATGAAATTGTATATCTAGGATCTGCATTTAGTAGAGATGGAAGGTACTCCGCTGATATAGAAAGAAGAGTGAATGCAGGGAATAGGGTGAATGGAGCGTTAGGAAAACTTTTAGGCAGCAAAATCTTAAGCCAGAAGGCCCAGCTCGCCATACACAATGCGGTGCTGATTCCTACGCTAACATATGGAAGCGAGAGTTGGGTATGGCAGAAAGAGCATGAAAGTAGAATAAACGCGGTCGAGATGCGTGCGCTGCGGAAAATCTGCGGTGTATCGCTCACAGACTGCGTTCGGAATGATGATGTAAGAAAGAGAGTTGGTCTGAAGGACAGCGTCGGAGTCAAGGTAAGAAGAGGCATGCTCCGGTGGTTCGGACATGTGGAAAGAATGGATGACGAAAGATTGACTAAACAGATATACAATGCGAATGTGGAAGGATGTAGGAGCCGCGGAAGGCCCAGGCTCACCTACCACGACCAGATTGGTCGTGTATTAAAAGAAGGTGATGTTAGGAGTCATAAAAATGAAAAGGATTATGAATGTTGAAGAGGCGAGTGAGGTGTGTAAGAATCGTGCCATATGGCGTTCTGTTCTCTCTGCGTACCCCGCTAGGAACGTGGCGTGAAGTTTAGTTTAGTTAGTTAGTTAGACTTGAAGGTTGAATATCCTTTGAAAAAACTTTACATATTTACAGACGGCTGTGCAGCACAGTTTAAAAACCGGTACACCTTGTCTAACATATGTTGGTCGCAAGAGGATTGGGGTGTAGAGGTGGAATGGAATTTTTTTGCTACAAGTCATGGGAAGGGCGCTGTGGACGGCGTGGGCGCCACAGCCAAGCAATCGTTGTGGAACGCTATCATGACCAGAAGGTCAATAATCAACACTAGCTTGGAATGTTATAACTTTCTAAAAAACAAGCAACTGAAGGGTACAAAGGTTTATTTTGTTGCCATTGACGACATTAGCATTAATAAGGAAAATCTTGACCAACGGTGGACTGACATGCAATCGATCCCGTATATTCAAAAGCAGCATTCCTTCCGGGCTTTGAGTAGTAAATGACTTTCTTATGCACTTACTGCTACATCTCAACCAAAAAAAATACTGCTGTTTCAAGAAGGAAAACTAAGCTATGGTGATGTCTACAGTGAAAGCGAGGAAGATGAGAATGTCACTCTATTAACAGAACCAAAGCCTTCGAGTAGCATTGAAGAGACCCGTGCCGGCATCGATGACAATGTTATCAAAACAGGCACGTATCTTTTAGTGAAACTAGAAGCTGGTTCTGGCAGAAAAAACAAAGAATTTAAATGCTTAGCGGTGAGTCAAACTCCCATCGAAAACAATGATGAACTGAAAGTAATGTTCCTAAAAAGCATTAACACAGGCAGAAAAACATTTAGGATTGATGAAAACGATGTGTCATACATAAAAAGGTCGCAGATTTTAAATGTGCTGCCAGAACTCACCATAAAAGCAACCGGCGACAGAATTTATTATGAATTCCAAAATCCAGTTCATATTTCGGTGAAAAAATAGAATGCTTAATTCATTTGTTGTTTCTAATTATTTTAATAATGTCTTTTTTTAAAAAAAGGTGTATTTGGCGTTTTATTCAGGACATAATGTGTCGTCATTTGTTACTTATCCCACCCGTCACAAAATGATGTCCCACCCGTCACAAATTCAAATTCAAATTCAAATTCAAAATATCTTTATTTATATAGGCTTCAAGAAAGCACTTATAAATAGTCAATATACAAAAAAAAAGAACACATAATACTACCACCGGTTCGGAAGGTAAAACAAGATGCTAATTGCATTATTTTGAGATTTTTCTATTATAGTAAATATATAAATAATACATAAAGGTACCGTTATATTTTAGTTACAACATATGAGAAAACTGCTAAACAAAATATTTATAGTTTGTCTTGATTCGGTCAGTGTAACCAGCAACTCAGACTGACGGGTGTCATGGACGTCCCACCCGTCACACTTATAAATTATCAAGTTACTCGGTAAATTATGAAGTTATTTGTTTTATTTTGTTGCCATGGTTAAAAACTATTATCTGGCTTCTCATTGCTATCATTAAAAACTGATTACTCTAGCAGTTATTAAGAAATTACTTAAAGTTTGAGTAAAAATGTGTTACAATGTCCCACTCATCACAATGGAATGCCCTATATGTAGATGTTGTTTGTTTGTGTGAAACTTTTAAAAAATCAGGTGATGAACCAAACCTTAAAATAGGTAATTTCAAGATATCCTCTTCGTTCTCTAGAAAATCACAAAAGCGAGGCGGAGTCGCAATTCTGTGCAGAAATTATATAGCATTCGAAAATTTAACATTTATACAAGAGCTACTCTTGAAAATGATTCGAATGTTGTGGTCTTTATATGCCGAAATACAAAGTGATAGTAATCTGTATATATCGGACACCAAAGTCAAATATAAATATTTTCTTTGAAAAAATTGAATTTATACTTTACAAATTACGCAATGAAAAAAATAAGAAGATAATATTTATAGGTGATTTTAATATAAATATTTTAAATAATACTGATCATACTAAGAAACTTAAGCTTCTATTTGAAAACTATAATTTTAACATACACATTGACCAACCCACACGTCAAAACTCGTGTATAGATCTAATAGTAAGTAATATAAATGTTGTTATTTGAATAAATGAAACTGTATTTAATAATTAGAAACGTTGTTTTATTGAACAAAATTACAATAGGTACGCCATTAGCAAAAATTAGACAGTCACTCTGACACATTGACACAGTGTTGCCAATACAATAGATAAAAATGTATCTACATTGCTTGTCTATTAACACCCCTTCTCAATGTAAATACATTCTTATATTATAACTAATCAACATTATTAACTTCTAATTTTAACACAAAATCTTTTGAACTTAAACTTTTAATATTTGTTGTGAACACTGCACGTATTTAAATGCCTCATAATTAATTCTTTACACAAAGCTTTTGTTAACATGTCTGCTGGTTGTTCACTAGTGTTAATATAATCAATACAAATCCTATTTTCCTTAACTAAGTCCTTTACAAAATGGTACCGAATATCTACATGCTTCAAACGCTTTATATTATCTGTTTTTGCATTTATTATGGCTGATTGATTATCACAATATATTTTAACTGGGTAAATGCTTTCACATTCAAAATCATTTAGTAAATTCGCAAGCCAGCAAGCATCACTCACAGCCATACTCATTGACACATATTCAGATTCTGTGGAAGACAAGCTGACTGAAGCCTGTTTCTTAGAGCACCATAAAACTAAACAGTTCGAAAATAAAAACAAGTAACCTGAGGTAGACTTTCTATCTTGAAGATCAGCCCCCCAGTCAGCATCACAATAACCCTCGAGAGTAAACTCCTTACACTTATAAATCAACTTATAATCCAAGGTATGCTTTACATATCTTAAGACCCTCTTTAATGCACATAGTAACTCATTATTTGCACATGTCTGATACCTGCTTAACATAGAAATTGGAAAACACAAGTCAGGCCTAGTTCCTAATGATGCATACATTAAGCATCCTATAATTTGCCTGCATAATGTTTCACACTTTTTATCTTTAGATGTGGTTTCATTTGAAAATATTTTAGTATTTAGGTTGGGGTCCATAGGGGTTAGCGTTTCCTTACAATTCTCCATATTAAATTTTTGTAATACACTCTCCAAATAACTTCGTTGATCTAACTCTGTAATGCCAGTTTCCAAATTTTGCTTTACATTTATACCAAGAAAATTAGATACAAAACCAAGATCCTTCATTTTAAATTCTTTATTCAAAATAGCTTTAATTTGTAAAATAATTTTCTTACTTGACCCAATAAATAATAAGTCATCGACATAAAGTAACAAGTAGGTCTTATCATTGTCATTACATCTTTTAAGTAAACATGAGTCATACTTAGATCTTGTAAATCCTTCTCTAGCCATCACTGAGTTAAATTTAGCATTCCAACATTTAGGTGAACTTTTTAAACCATATAAAGCTTTATTTAATTTAACATTGGTTGTTATTGGTTGTTATTCTCAGAGTAAGCCCCTTCTGGCAATCTAACATATACTTCCCTATCTATATCACCATACAAAAATGCTCCAGTAACATCCATTTGATGTATAGGCTGATTTAACTTAGTTGCTATAGCTACAAAGACTCGAAAGGTAGATAACTTTGCTACTGGTGCATATAATTCACCCAAATCAAATTCACTATTTTGCTCAAATCCCCTAGCGACTAGCCGTGCTTTATATTGCTTGACGTCCTTACTTCCCTTTAATTTAAAGACCCACTTACTGTTTATAATTTCTCCACTGGCGGGTGCATTACACAAGTCCCAGGTGTTATTGTCTCTCAAGTTTTGCAATTCTTTATTCATTGCCTCTCTCCATTTACTCGAGTCACTTCTTTTAATTGCCTCTTCATATGTAGCTGGTTCATATTTCTCACTTACTACATTATTGCACTCATAAAACAATGTTTGTTTCCTTGTTCGCTTTGGCCTTTCATCTCGTACCTGTACTATTTCATCAGCCTCCGACAGTTCATCATCCGAAGGTATGTAATCACTTGAACACTCACTTTCCACTAAGGACATATCTGTGTTGAGACTAGTACGAGTATTACTTGGGTTAGGTTGAGATACTTCACTTTCAGTTATTTCTTCCACTGTCACTGATTCAACCATATTATCATTTGTAGATTGACTATCCAGATCCAGCATAATAGTAGTTTCTTTCTCCTTATCTTCCTCTTTATTTAAGAATACCACATCTCTCTTTATAAGTACACAATTTTTCTCAGAAAAGTAAATTCTATAGCCCTTGGTTTCTTCGCCATAACCAACCATTAATCCCTTCTCGGCCTTCTTGTCGAATTTCCTTCTCTTTTCTTTAGGAATGTGGACATAAACTGGTGAACCAAACTCCTGTAGTTGGTGAATATTGTAGCTTCTGCCTGTCCACAATTCATATGGTGATTTCCCGTCTCTGCCTTTACCTGTTCTATTCAATACAAAAGCAGCAGTGTTAACTGCTTCTGCCCATAGTTTCTTGTGTAAGTTCTTATCGTGTAACATTGTTCTTGCTGCCTCAACAAGTGTACGATTCTCCCTCTCGGCCTTGCCATTTTGTTCAGGGGTATAGCATACTGTTGTTTGATGAATGATACCCCTCTTAGAGCACATTTCTTTCACCTCTTTATTTATGAATTCCAAACCATTGTCCGTTCGAAATGTCTTGACCTTGTTACCAGTTACATTTTCAGCTTTGCATAAGAAATCCTCCAGACAATGCTTTATTTCGTCCTTCGTTTTGACGAAATACACGGTACGGAAGTTTGAGTAGTCATCCTTCAGGACTACAAAATATCTCGATCCACCAATGGACTCTTCTTCCATGGGTCCACATGTGTCTCCATGTATTAATTCACATGTCCTAGTGCTTACATTTTCGCTTTTCGTAAATGGTAACCGATGTATTTTTCCTTTTAAGCAGCTTTCACATTGTGGCACATTGGTTTGTTTGACAACAATGTTGTTTTTCGCCAACACTTTCTTTACGTGATCAAAGTTCTGATGTGCTAACTTCTGATGCCATTTATATAAATCGTTCTTCACTACGTTAGCTACATTTACATGCTCACTTTTAAAACGGAATTCCATATAATATGAGTTATCGAGTCTATTCGCAACAGCACAAACAATGTTATTCTTGTAAAACCGGCAAGTATTACTATCTGTCATCATGACATAGCCACGGTCCGCTGCGCGGTTCACAGAGAATAAATTTGTCTTCAGTTCGGGAACGAACAACACGTTGTCTATGGTCGTATCAACCCATTCATTCCCATTATAGACCTGTACCGCCATCTGTCCGGATCCTACTACACTAATAATAGCGCCGTTACCTACAATTACCGACTTTTGCGAGACACTCGAAAATGATGACAACAATGACCGATCACAGCACATATGTTCGCTAGCCCCTGAATCAACTAACCACTTTGATTTTTCATATTTTTTGTCTTCTGATTTAGACATGACGAACGCATTACTCATTTTCTTATTGTCCTTTGACTTTCTAAAACGACACTGCGCCTTAATATGTCCCGGTTTACCACAATAAAAGCATTTATTAAAGTTCACATTTTTCTCACTGTCTTTATTATTTCGACACTCTGACTGGTAATGTCCCGGTTTGCCACATTTCAAACACTTAACACTTCTCTTGGCTACGAATGCTGATGATGACGACGTCTCCTGGTTTTCTTCAATCTTTTCCTTCAACCTTTCCTCTTCTACTAATAGCCTTGCCACCAAATTATCAAATGTTTGTTTATTATCGGGTGCAGACTCCTATGCCGATATAAAGTGTTTGTACTCATCTGGTAAACTCATCAAAACTTTAGTTATTGTAAATTTGTCCGAGATCTCCTTACCCAATTGCTTCAATTGACTCTGCATTTCTTGGATTTTAGATATGAACACCGACATATCAACTCCTTTCTCGTATTTATATTGGAAGAAACGCTGCTGAATAATGTGAATACTCGTTTCCGACTTCTGCTCGTACACACATAACAACTTTCGCCACATTTCAGCAGAAGATGTACAAGTTATGATATGCAGCATGACATCCTCAGACATTCTGGTGACCATCAATGATTGAGCCTTAGCATCCTTTACTTCCCAGACAGCTCGTGCAACAGCCTCTCCTGGTTTTACCGTCCGCCCTTCAACAACGTCCAACCATCCTTGACCTCTCAACAAAACGGTTATTTGAAACTTCCAAACATTCCAGTTTTTTGCACCTTCCAGTTTCATCACATTAGTGGTATTATTTACTTCCATCTTGCGTTATGTACTGCCTTGTCTAACAATATAGACAAGTATTCCTTCTGACTAAAATTTTCAGTCGGCACGTGCCGGCCAACTTAACCTTGCTTTTCGCCAGTCTTCAATAGCGCACGAAGTAATTGTTATTCTTCCTTCTTCTAACAGGTGGCCGTGACTGGGCCCATAACCTGTTGTTATTTGAATAAATGAAACTGTATTTAATAATTAGAAACGTTGTTTTATTGAACAAAATTACAATAGGTACGCCATTAGCAAAAATTAGACAGTCACTCTGACACATTGACACAGTGTTGCCAATACAATAGATAAAAATGTATCTACATTGCTTGTCTATTAACAATAAAAACAGCTGAAGGGAAAATATGCAAATTAGGTTTATCAGATCATGACACAGGGCAAATTTTAGAATTTCCTATCCATAACAAAACATTCCCGATGCAAGAATGGTATATATAGAAAATAGATTTTAGCAAAGAAAACATAGATAAATTTAAAGAATGCTTAAGGCAATTAACCTGGTCAGAACTATATGAAATAAACGATTTTGACACTGCATTTAACTACTTTCATGACGTTACTTTTTTACTTACTGTTTTACGAATTGTGCTTTCCATTACTAAAAATCAAAGTAATAAGTAAACTGAAAACGTCGAGTTGGATAACAAAAGGTATAAGAAAGTCATGCCACATAAAACGACAATTAAGATTCGAATACTATAAGAGGAAAAATACTCAGGCTAAGCGAAGGCACCTAGATTATAAAAGGTTACTAAAGAAGGTTATAATAAATTCTCGAAGAAATTAGAATGAAAAATATGTATCGAAAGCAGAAAATAAATGTAAAGCGGCATGGAATGTTATTAATGGTAAAGATATATAAATAATTAATAATTTAATAATTTCGTTTATTGCACAAAAAGGTATATACATACATTATGGTACATCATTACAGTTGAATAGTGCCTATGAAGAATACAATAACTTTAGTTACACAGAGGTTCCCAAACTAGGCAATGCCTGTATCTTGGTAAACCAATGAGAGTTTAAATTATTAAAAATAGAATTTCTTATCTATCTATCTATTATCTATCTATCTATCTATCTATTATCTATCTATATATCTATTATATATAAAGCTAAATCTATCTATCTATCTATCTATCTATTATATATAAAGCTAAATTACCACTCACTCACTCACTGACTGATTGGGGTGTTTTTGCGGTGTGAAGGGGTGGGTTTAGCGTTTTTTGACGTATGGAGGGTGGGTTTAGATTTTTAATCAACGCAGCTTTTTCTTGTTTTTTTTTTTAAATTCAAGATGGCCGCCGAGTATGGCTTAGCGGGAAAAAAAAAATGTATGGAAACGTGGGGCGGTCTCGACTGTCGAAGATTGATGTTTGAGAGTTGGGAATGAAAAAAAAATAAAATGTCAAAAAAACAAGATGGCGGCGGTGTAATTGCGGTTTGAAAATCCAATTTAGAGTCATTTTTGCGCAGTCGTACTGAAGGGACGCGCATAGACAGTGGAAAACTTTCTTTTGGAAATTCTTGCAAGTATAGTCGACTCGACGACCCCATCCATAGATTATAGAAATTCAATATGGCGGCGGCGCTGGCGGCCATTTTGTCCCAAGAAAATTTTTTACATTTTTCAAAGACATTTTTCGGGTGGATGGCAACACTTTAGAGAATCGCTTGTAAGAAGGCTATGGTGGGGAATTTATTCGAGTGTTACCATGCGTGACAATTTCTACCAAATTCATGGTAGTTTTCGGGCCATGGGAGAAAATGGTAGGAAAAAAAAATTTTGGATTTTTGAAAAATCAAGTATGCAGTTTTGTGGCAACCTCGACCCGCTTGGGCCTTTTTGTGGTTTTTTTGGAAAATTCTGGCAACACTGGGAATTATCGGTAAAAAACGTTTTTTCGACATTGTCATCTTCTAGGAGCCCTGTGGGTCCAAAGAAGTATCGGAGGAAAAAATTAAAAATGAGGGTTGATGGGGTATACGATCCAGAATAAGGGAAAAATATGGGCATTGGAAAAATTCAAGATGGCGGACGCGCTGGCGGTAATTTAGTAAAACTGAAAATTTTCGAAAAATTTGTTTTTCATTTTTCGCATGGATGGCAACATTTTAGAGAATCGCGTTGTATGTGGCAGGGGTAGAGAATGTATTCAAGTGTTGCCGTGCGTTTGAATTTCTACCAAATTCATGGTAGTTTTCGAGCCATGGTAGAAAATGGTAGGGATGAAATTTTGACGTTTTGCGAAAATTCGAGTATGCAGATTTATGGCAACTCCGACCCGCAATAGCCTCATGGTAGTTTTATTGAAAAATTCTGGCAACACTGGCGACAGCGGAGCAAAACATTTTTTCGACATGGTCATTTTCCAAACTCTCTCTGGGTCCGAGGACGCACGGGAGAAAAAAACGAAAAATGTGGGTTGGTGGGGTATACGACCCAGAATATGGGAAAAATATGGGCATTCGGAAATTTAAGATGGCGGACGCGCTAGCGGCCATTTTGTGAAAATTTCACTTTTTCGAAATTTTATTTTCAATTTTTCGGGCAGATGGCGACACTTTAGCGTTTCCCAATGTACTAGGCAGATGTGTGTCTGGTCAAGATGTGTTGCCAGGTGAAAAAAAAATTTGGTAGTTTTTGGTAGTTTTCGAGATATGGCCCAAAAAGGTCGAAAGTAGAAATAACGACTTTTCGATGAATTCATTGCCAGGTACCTAGAGGGCGGGTCCATTAAAATGACATTTGATTATTTTAATCTCATTCGCATGGCAACACTCGGAGCGGCGGGGAGGTGAATCCCGAAGGCATGGTCTACTTCCAGAGGCTCTGGAGGACTCATTATACGTTGGAGGGAAAAAGTAAAAATGCAGTTCGATGTGGTATATAACGTAGAATGCCTAAAAAATACTGGCTTCAAAAAAATAAAAATGGCGGACCAAGTGGCGGCCATTTTGTAAAAATGTGAATTTTTCAGAATTTTCAAAGTGGTTTTTGGGGCAGTTGCAGTTAGCAAAGCTAAATTTTGATAATGACCTTTGTTGTAGACCTCTGTTAGGACTATCGACTGGTTAAGAAATTTTTCCAATTTTCGGGGTAATTTTCGAGTTTTACCCTGAAATGTAAAAACTCGAAATAACGATTTTTGGTAGAAAATAAGTATGAGGATCTGTCACGATTGGCCATATATTTCCATTTCGATCCAATTTTGAAAAATAAACCAACAGTCGAAAGAAAAAAATGAAAAACTCCATGTCATGTTGGTACTCGATTTTCCCATACATTTTGTACTGGAGCCGACCGCAAAGATAAGTTTGTACGAATTTGTATGGGGAAACGGTTGCATAGTATTGCGGTACTGTCTTTATCATACAAAATGACTATGTAACTTTGCCTGGGCATAGGCGGAGCACATTTATTATGCCATAATTTTCGCAAAGTTTTAGGCGCAGCGCCGCGTAGGGCGCAGTCCGGAGCGGCTAATCAAGTGATGTAATTTTGCTAATGTATAGGCGAAGCGCCGCGTAGGGCGCAGCCCGGAGCGGCCAAACAAGTAATGTTATATTGCGAATGCGTAAGCGGAGCGCCGCGTAGGGCGCAGCCCGGAGCGGCCAATCAAGTGATGTAATTTTGCGAATGTAAAGGCGGAGCGCCGCGTAGGGCGAAGCCCGGAGCGGCCAATTAAGTTATGTTATTATGCAAATCCTTGGCCGGAGCGCCGCGTAGGGCGAAGCCCGGAGCGGCCAATTCAGTTATGCTATTATGCAAATCCTTAGGCGGAGCGCCGCGTCGGGCGAAGCCCGGAGCGGCCAAACAGTTATGTATTATTTCGATGTTATAGAGGCACAGCCCGGAGCGGCAAACATATAATGTGATTTTGCAAAGACATAGGCGGAGCGCCGCGTAGGGCGAAGCCCGGAGCGGCCAATTTAGTTATCTTATTCTGCAACTGCTTAGGCGTAGCGCCGCGTAGGGCGAAGCCCGGAGCGGCCAATTAAGTGATGTACTTTTGCAAAGTCATAGGCGGAGCGCCGCGTAGGGCGCAGCCCGAAGCGGCCAAACAAATGATGCAATCCCGCAAATCCATAGGCAGAGCGCCGCGTAGGGCGCAGCCCGGAGTGGCCAAACAAATGATATGATTCTGCAAAGTCACAGGCGGAGCGTCGCGTAGGGCGAAGCCCGGAGCGGCCAACTAAATCATGTCATTTTGCACGACCACCGAAAGGAAGAAAGCCGAAGGCCTGGTTCTTTAGGACCCATTTGATGGAACATAGGGCATCAAAAAAAGAATAAGAACGCCATTGCGAACGGTCCAACCCAGCCATGTAATCTAAGCGAGGCCGCAGGCCGAGCTGCGTATCGCGAGGCCGAAGGCCGAGCTCCGCGTAGGGCGAAGCCCGGAGCGTCCCCCTCCGCCTCGCAGAGCTGGGTTTTGGCAAGCACACGCGCAGCGTGTGCGCCAAAAGCTAGTTATATTATATATATATATCTATTATATGGTCGTAAAGCCTACCAATGACATTAAAATTAAAAATAATAAAGATATTATTACTGATCCTCAATTAATATCTGAAATCTTTAATAGGCACTATGCCAATTTGACATTGAATTTGACTGACATACAAAATTAAAAATATCCCTCTAGCACAAATGTACGACAACAGCTTCAAACCATATATTTACAGCCATGCGATCCTTTAGAGATAACTAGCGGGTTGGTGCAAGTTTAATATACACACTTCAACCCAGTATATTAGACGTGCCCCACTCTCTCACCACACTGTTGAGGGTTTGGCGAATGGCCACTGGGAGGAGCGCAGGTCGCTACGATCCCCAGGGCAAGGCTGGCGAGTTTCCTTCTCGTGGTTGCCGCCTGTTATTGGTCTGGTCCCCTCTGGAACAGACGTAACTGAAACGGCCAGCCGAGACCATACACACATGCGCTATACACACACCCCGACACATGCACAAAACATGCACCCCCTTTTCACACACAAACTCACTACAAGCAGCAACACAGAAGGTAGAAGGAACACAACACCACTCACAAACAGTCTGCAGTGCCACATCAGCTGGGACTGCACCACCAACTGGCTGCGAACCGCGGGTTGCTCGAGGGGAATGCCAACGCCGAAAAAGGCACGCAGGAACCGAAAGGTCGGGGAGAAACGACCCTAATATAACGGATAACACTCCCCCGACCGATGGGCACCCGAGGCAGAACATGTCGGGCGGTGTGGGGGTTAAACCGGCTCCGCACGGCAGACTGGAAACGGCACCACAAACCAACACAACACCGGCACCTACACTCCACAATAGGAAGCCGAAGAAAACTCGGGAAACCAGGACCGCCGTTGACCCCTCCGGGCGTGTCAAACAGCTGCCGCCGACCATCTCGAAACGAGCGTGTCCGGACGACACACTGTCGCCTAGAGTAAAGGTGAAACGGGCGAACCTGGACCGTACACCGAGTGCAGCTTCGACGAGCTACGCAGATGCGACAAAATCGCATCTGATGATAGCCATCGCTGCTCTGCCACCAACGGACTTGACAACGGAGCAAGCGGAGCGCCTTGAACTCTCCATCGAGGAAAGTATCATAGAGTCTGTCCTTGCCCCGGAGCCCAACAACGGGAGCCCGTTCGCACCCGCATTCCGAGGGAAGCCCATCGCTGCAGAGGGAGTCCTGAAGATGTGGTGTGAGAACGAGGATACACTGGACTGGCTCAAGCGCACAGTGGCGAGTCTTCCATCACCTATCCCGAATACCAGACTAAGCGTCATCCGACAGTCAGACATAGCGAAGCGGGTACGTGCATCGCTATGGCTGCCCAAATCCATCGGCGACGACTTAGCCAAAATACACCGTCTGCTGTGTGCACAGAACGCGTGGTAAGCCGTACACACCTGGAGGCTCTACGGCGCCACCACCCAAGACAAGGGAGTCCTACTCACCCTGGGGATCCCAGAAAACACCTCCCAGGGAGGTGCCCAAAATCAGGGCCAGGGAACGCAGGGTCGCTTTTATCACCGGCAGCGTCTACGTGAAGTTTGGCGCTACGGGGACTCAGGGAGATCCGGCGCCCTCAACCTCCTCAGCACCTCCAAACGCGGCCGAAGCTGCAGGTCAGGTACCAACACCCGCCGACCGCAGCACACCGAAAGCCGCCAGCAC
This sequence comes from Glyphodes perspectalis, assembly GCA_951394215.1. Lineage (NCBI taxonomy): Eukaryota > Metazoa > Arthropoda > Insecta > Lepidoptera > Crambidae > Glyphodes > Glyphodes perspectalis. The sequence continues at coordinate 5,105,135 of OX596224.1, forward strand.
CATCTTACCAGCCGAGGGTCCGGTCACCACAACATACCAGGCTGGTAACCCGAACACGTCGTCTGACGAGGAATCGATCGACAGCAATGTCCTCGACTCCATCTCAGACTGATGTTCCAAACGAATCTCCAGCACAAACAAGCGGCAACGGCTACCCTACGCAGACTGCTGGAGATTAACAAGAAAACCGTCGCCCTGATCCAGGAGCCGTGGATTAGAGGCAATAAAATATGCGGATTAAACAACATAGGTGGTAAGTTAATGTACATACCCTCGGACGCTAAACCAAGGACGTGTATCTACTTACCCGAACACTTACCAGCGATACTGCTAACCAACTTCTGTTCCAGAGACTTAACTGCCATAAGACTCAGCACACATGACCAAAATGGCAACACACTTGTACTTGTCTCGGCCTACATGCCAAGCGACGAGACGATCCCATCAAAAGAACTTACTGAGTTAGTACAACACTGCGAAGACCAGGGATGGCAAATCATAATCTCGGCCGACGCAAACGCACACCACACCCTTTGGGGAAGCAAAACCATGAACAGGAGAGGTGAGTTACTTATGGAGTATATATACACAACTAACCTCACCATTTTAAATAAAGGCTCTGAACCCACTTTTGTGAACTCTAGATACCAAACTATAGTAGACGTTACCCTTGCATCTGAGGGGGCCATGGAAACAGTGTCAAACTGGCATGTCTCCGAGGACCCTTCGTTTGCCGACCACCGCAGAATCTGCTACACCATCCTTACGCAACTAAAGGAGCCAACACCAAGGCGCAATCCCCGCAGGACCAACGTCATAAGGTACCAAACCCTACTCCAACACGAGGTCAGTAATATAACTTTTAAAGACATGACTACCGATATTAACAGCCTTGAACTTAACATGAACACCCTAACTAACAGCATCCAAAATAGCTATTTGAACTCCTGCACACCTTCTAAACCTCGAACGGGTAGAAGTCACTGGTGGGGACCGGAACTTGAAAACAGAAAACGGAAACTTGTGAGACTCTTCAACAGAGCCATGAACACAAGAAAAAACGAAGACTGGGCTCACTACAAAGATGCGCAGCTTCAATACAAGAAACGGATCAGGTACTACAGAGGCGACTCATGGAGAAACTTTTGTAGCAGCATCAACTCACCTAACGAAGCTGCCAGGGTTAAGAAAATACTGACGCAGGATGGCAACAGAACCCTAGGCTCCATCAAAAAACCAGATGGCTCCTTTGCCACAACAGACCTTGAAATAAGCGAAACTCTCATAGAGACACACTTCCCAGGATGTAAAATATCACACATAACTGACTGGGAAGACAACACAAACACCCAACGTAAAAACCCATCTGAACAAGGCTGGGAAATAGCAAGAATCCTAGTAACTGAGGAGAAAATCAGATGGGCAATAAACAGTTTCCAACCATTCAAATCGGCTGACTTAGACGGAATCTTTCCGGCCCTACTGAAATGGGGACAACAAACTATTGTGCTACACCTGCAGGATATCTTTAGGGCATCAATAGCACACAATCACATACCTCACCCGCGGAGAGAAGTAAAAGTTATTTTCCTACCGAAACCGGGTAAATTAGACTACACACAACCAAAATCTTACCGACCAATCAGCCTCACTTCTTTCTTGCTAAAAACTCTTGAAAGGCTGACTGACAAATACCTAAGAGAGGGTGCTCTTAAACGAACACCCCTCCATAAACAGCAACACGCTAATAGAAAAAACCGGTCGACAGAATCAGCCTTGCACACGGTGGTGAAAACCATAGAAGCAAGCCTGTCGGACAAACAAATGACGCTAGGAACCTTCATCGATGTAGAAGGCGCCTTCGATAAAACACAATTCAGCAGTATAAACAAAGCTCTTAGAAGGTTCAAACTAGAGACCACCATAATTAATTGAATCGATCAACTACTAAAACAAAGAGCTATACAATTTACAGTGAACTCCACCACAAGAGGAATAGTAGCAAAAGGCTGTCCACAGGGGGGCGTTCTGTCACCACTGCTATGGAACACGGTGGTGGATGACCTGCTCAAACGCCTAAATGATAACTGGCACTTCACAGTCGGATACGCTGATGACATAACCATCCTAATCTCAGGCAATTCGATGAACAATATCTGCACGCGCACACAGCAAGCTCTTGACATAGTCGAGTAATGGTGTAACCAACACCAGCTGACAGTCAATCCGAGCAAAACAGAAATGGTACTCTTTACAAACAAGAGAAACACCACAATGACAACACCACCAAAATTATTCGGCACAAAACTATCAACGTCCTCAGAAGTCAAGTACCTAGGTGTAATACTTGACAGCAAACTGAACTGGGGCAAACATATGGAATCGAAGCTGACCAAAGCTTCATCAACATTCTGGCAATGCAGACGACTCATAGGAAGGAAATGGGGCTTAAAGCCAGCCATCACCCTATGGCTATATACAGCTGTTATCCGACCGATGATCACGTACGGTTCCATCGTTTGGTGGCCCAGAACTTTACAAACAACAGCAAAAGACAAACTGCAAAGCACGCAACGACTCGCCTGCCTAGCCACGACAGGTGGAATGAGGACCACCCCTACGGCAGCACTAGAAGTAATTCTAGACCTGAGAACCCTACACCTAGTTATACAACAGGAGGCGATAGCCGCTGCAATAAGACTAGAAAAAACCGGTGTCTGGAGACCAGACCCAAGGTGCAAACACACTAGCCTCAAAGGGGAAATAAGCAAAGAGCTCCCCATGACTGAGGCAATATGCGACCTAATTCCTAAAACACACATTTTGGACAAAAAATACTCAGTGCAACTTCAAGAAGAAAGCTCCGACGAATCAAACACACGAGAAGTCAGAGTATATACTGATGGATCGAAAACAACAACCTCAACAGGCGCGGGAGTTTTCTCCCATGATCTGAACATAAACATATCAACACCACTAGGGAAACACAGCAATATTTTCCAAGCAGAGTGTGTGGGGATAGCCAGAGCAGCCTCAGCAATAAAATCAAGGAAAGTAACGAAACAGAGAATACGCATTATATCAGATAGCGTGTCCGTGTTACAAGCCCTAAACAACAACTGCACAAACAGTGGTTTAATCTTAGAGTGCCACCGAGAACTCAAATATATCGGCACAAAACCAGGTAACACTACAGTGGATTCGCGGACGAAAGAAACTACTGCGCTTAAGTCGGACAAATCTACGGCACGTCGCCAGCATAATAACAGGACACTGTAATCTGAACAGATACCTACACAAAATAGGAGCCACTGACAGCCCCCTATGCAGGGGCTGCATGATGGAGGAAGAAACACCAACTCACGTTCTCCTACACTGTAGCAGCGTGAGTGACATAAGGGCACGGCTCATAGGCAACCCTCCTTCGATGGAGGCTGCACTCAAACGTCCCAAAAACCTAATTGCCTTCTGGACAGAGCTAAAGTAGTTTGAATGATCACTGTAGCGGTACAGTGATCATTTACGCACAATGGCCCACTTATGTGGCTAAGTGCGGAAAACAAATGCCCAACTAACTAACTAACTAACTAGAGATAACTAAAATAATAAAATCTTTAAAAAGTACAAATGCTGTAGGTTATGATGGATTATCTACAAACATCATTAAAGAAACTAAGTTTTATATTGCCGAGATTTTATGTTACTTGGTCAATCGTTGCTGCAGTGTTCCTCGATATGAGCAAGGCATTTGATTATGTTCAACATAATAGGTTACTAGCCAAATGTGAACCCTCTGGAATCCGTGGACCTGCATACGATTGGATCAAAAGTTATTTATAAAATCGCACACAGAGAGTGGAAATAACGACACTGATAACAAAATGGAAACGGTTCAACATAAATTAAGTTACAGGAGTAATGAATATGGGGTTCCTCAGGACAGTGTACTCGGACCACTCCTATTTCTTATATATATTAACGATCTACCCGATGTTACCAATTACCAGTGTACCCTTTTTGCAGATGATGTTTCTATTGTTATAAGTAGGGTGGGTGCACCAGTCCCACACCAGGAACCAGTAAGTAGTACACCATTTTTAATTTCACATCAAAATATTAACAATCTTTCGAATTTCCCGCCACTTTTGTTACGTTTGGTAGCACTGCCGTACTTCTACCAATCATATAGTCATAAATAAAAGCGACAAACACGACATCTACATCCGTTTAAAAAACAAGATTCGAAACGACAATCGTTCACTTCGTTTCGGGCGGCCATATTAGTAAGGGACACATTGGCGGTAAGTTTTTTAAATCTGTTTTAATCTTTGTTTATATCAATTGCTGTTATCACTTTTCTAATTAATTGCGTCATATGTTCTGTAAAGCAATAATATTACGTCTTATTTCATCAGCAAATGCTAATTTAAATAAATAGTTGTCATTGGTAAACTAATGGAACACGAATTGAATAATTTTCCAGTAATATGCCATTTGGTCTGCAACTGGTGATTTAGCTTTTTGAATATTTTTTTATTTTTTCTTTTACATGTAGGTTTACTTAATACTGCAATAAAATATTATAATAAAAAAAAACAATTACAATATCCACAATGTTCCAGTTAATAAACCACTGGTGTACACCAGTGGTTTATTACTGGTAATATCTATACTACGAGTGTGTTCCAGTAATTGACCACACCTACATTTTTTTACAGACAATGCCGCCGAAAAGAACGTTCTTTAACTATAAAGAGGAAGATGTGTTAAAAGCGATTGACGAAATAAGTGATGGTGCAAAAATTAGGGGAACATGTCGAAAATACAATATACCCCACACTACGGTCATAAATAAAATAAAGTTAAAATATCCAGTTCAACGAAAAATGGGACCTCCCACTATATTGACCAAGCAAGAGAAATCTTTGCTCAAATCTTGGATAATAGCAATGGCAAAGAAAGGATTTCCAGTCAATAAAGAAATTGTGGTTGACACTGTTAAGAAAATTATAACTGAGGAGAATCGACCAAATCCCTTTAAAGAGAATACCTCAGGCAGAAAATGGTTTTCCAGTTTTTTAAAACGTCATTCAGACATAACTGCACGTCATGCGGAATCTATAAACATTTCTAGAAGTCTGGTAACTGAAACTGCGTTGAGAAAGTGGCATGCAAATTTAAAAGAATACCTAGTCGCTGAAGGCGTAGCTGACATTTTAGAAGATCCCGAAAGGATTATCAATGCAGATGAATCCGGATTTCAAACAAGCCCGTCTTCTGGTTTAGTTTTAGGACCGCGAGGGTACCAAAATTTTTACGAAATAAAAGAAAAAGAGAAGGAGAACATAACCGTACTAGGAACTTTTGCAGCATCTGGTACCATATTACCACCCTTAATTATACAACGTGTAATGTTAAATCATAAGGATATTCTTGCTCAATGTGCTTTGTGATATTAATGACTGAAGTTTCAGGTTGAGATGGCGTTCCAGTATTCAAATGGTTAATGTTGCTAATAAAATCCTCTTTTATTTGTTCTGGTGTTTGGTAATTTTCTTCCTCATTTTCATGTGGTGTAACATTTTCTTCCAAATCATGTATATTTTCTTGCATTGTCTGTACATTGGTTTCCAAAATAGGTTCTTCTTCAACTGCCGTTTGTTTTAATCGCTTAGCTATTTTCTGCCACACATAAAACAACTCCTTCGCTGATTCATCACCAGTCCACGCAGAATCTTGGTTTGCACGGAATTCTCGAACACGGGAGGAAGACATCAATGATTCAAAATACAACAAATGTCCAGGACCAATGAAAGCTGGTTTCTCTGCTATGTCGTGTCGGGAATAATCAGTGATACATTTTTCGTAGCTAATTGCATTGGCATCGAAAGGATACAGTCCACATTTTCTAAAACCATTGCAGATAACTTCTTTTGAGAGGTCATTGAATGTGGTCTCTAAAAGGGGTGCAAAGAGAGCCTTCGTAACGCATCTATTACCAGTCCTCAATTTCCAATCATTAACAAACTTCTTCTAAGAATTCTTCAGTGGTCGGAAAACAGATACGCCTGCTGGTTGAATGATGTGAGTAGCGTTTGGATAGAGTGAATATAAAATAATGCCATTATCTATACACAATTGAGACACTTCTTAATTTATATGAGACTTATGGCCGTCTACCAGCAATAAAACCGGAAATTTTTGTGTTGTTTTCTTTTAATTTTGGGACCAAAGTATTTGCAATATAACCGTAAAAAACTTTTTCTGTCATCCATTCCTTTTCTGACTTACCAATGCTCCAACATTTATTAATTTGTCTAACGATTTCAGATGGTACTCGTGCATATGGATATACAACGTGTAATGTTAAATGCGCAAAACCTCAGACACCCCAAATGATTTTTAATTCAATTGACCTAATTATGAGACCAACCAATAAGCCCTGCGTTTGCATCAGCAATTGTGTGGCCCTCTGAATCTCCAATTAAAGGCAACCAGAAAAGGCGTAAAAAAGTTCGCCTACCTGATGCAGTAAATAGCAGTGAATGGATGCAATACTGGAATGAGAAAGAAAATATTAAGAAAGAACAACAAGAAAAAAAGGCTCTTAAGGCAGCTAATAGAAAAAAGTCAAAGAAGAATAAGAAAAAGGAAACAGATTTAGATGAAAAAATACCAGCAGCTCCGAGAAAGATGAGACGACTTCGAATTGATTCAGCTTCAGACTCTGATGATGATAATGTACCTTTAATTGTACATAAATCTTTTAAGGTCACGGCAAAACCAAAGAAAGCCGATTACGTGATCGTCAGGTACGAAGGGGCATATTTCCCAGGAACTGTAGAAAATATTGATGGTGATCTCTATGAGATAAGCACTATGACATTTTCTGCCGGAAATACTTTCCGTTGGCCAGAAAATTGTGATGAAATTTGGTACTTGCAAGATGCGATAGAAGAGAAGATAGCAGTTCCAACCTTGGCTAATAGTCGAGATTTTTATAGAGTTCCTGAAATTGATAAATTTATGCCAAAAATTTAATTCTTTTTAATTTTTTAACAAGTACTTTCATTGTTTTCTTTTTATTTTGATTTATTTCATATTTTTAATTCGTGTTAATTTATAGATATTTTATTATTGCAAGTTATAAAAATAGATAACTACAGTAATAAAATATATTCTGCCATTATATTCCCGTCGTAAACATTAGATATTTTAGTTTGTGCGACAATTTTTCCAGTTCTAAAAGCCTTATTTACTCTTTAACTTTCAATACATGGTCCGCCTTTAAGAACTTTTGACATTTACACATATTTTGGCTACGCTGTCGAGCGTTATTTATAATTTTTATCATATAAAAAATAATGCAATTGAAGATATAATTTTGTTTACATTATTCACAGTACGATGACAGGTCTAATATAAGCTTCCTTTACTGTCCGCATAATGTCTCTTTTGTTGATTTAGTTCTGCCCCCTATAGTTGGTGCACGTTCCCTTATGAGATCACAGCATGTTAATACAGTTTTGTTGCAACCAGACAACAATAATGCTATAAACTATACAAACTTATTTATCGAAAATTTAATATAATTAAATACCAAATATTAATATAATTAACTTGGTAGTAGAATGAACTCATAACTATTACAGTAAGTATATAATATATTTTTAAACATTTTAAGAGGCTGAGTGATATCTAATTCGCTGTTTTTAGAAAGCATATTGTATGCGCGACATAGGCGTGGTATAGCAGAGAAATGGCCGAGATTAGTCCTTGATGATGGTACGTTGAAGGTGTTGTAAGCTGTTTTTCTTGGTAGGCGAGTAGGTGCGTTTAGCTGAAGTTTGTGCAATAAATGAGTACAGTCTATAGTTCCATTAAATATTCTATGATAGCTGTCTAGTGTAGCAAGATCCAAAATTTTTCTTCTGCTTTCACGTGAGCGTAGTTTGTAATAGTCAAGTCGAGCTTTATATCCATTAAGTTGTTTCGCCAAATGGTCCCTGTATGTTAAGTGATAAACAAAACGTTTCTGGATACGTTCTATTCTTTTACAGTAGACTTCATAGTGAGGGTTCCATATTGGACTGCCATATTCCAGTATCGGACGAACAAGAGAATTAAAAAGTTTAATTTTGGTACTCGGTAGTTTGAATTCTTTGCTATTGCGCAGGACAAAACTGAGCATCTTAAATGCTTTTGGTACAAGATTTAGAATGTGTATGTCAAATCTAATTTTATTATCTACCATTACTCCTAGGTCGCGGATAACTTCGGTACATTTTACTTCGTGCCCGTATAATAATATTGATTATGGGCCTTATTTACATTACGATTGAACTGTATGTAGTAACATTTGTTAATATTTAGGTTCATTTTGTTGTCATTACACCATTTTGAGAACCTATTAGGGTCTTGTTGAAGTAGAATCGAGTCTTGAATGTTTTTAATAGGTTTTATTACCTTTAGGTCATCGGCAAAGAGATAAAAGTTGGAATTATGAAAGCAGTATTGAACATCGTTGATAAAGGCATTGAATAAAATTAGCCCCAAATGTGAACCTTGAGGTACACCAGATGTTGTAGCAAATAATTTGGAACTGTAACCATTTAATATTACTTTGGACTGTCTACTTTGAAGATACGATTCCACCCACTTCAAAAGAGACTCCGAGATGCCGAGTACCTCGAGCTTTTTTATTAGCGTTTTGTGATGGACTGTGTCGAACGCTTTACTAAAATCGGTATATACTGCGTCAACTGGAATTTACTTATCAACAGACTCTGATACATCCGAAATGTAGCTAAGGAGAATTGTAGTGGTGGAGCGTGCATTAACGAAACCATGTTAGTATTCAGTGATCTGTTGTTTCAAGTGCCATGTCAAGCGTTGTGTAACTAGTTTTTCAAATACCTTTCCAAAAATGACAGTAAAGAGATAGATCTGTAATTAGAAATCGAGCTTTTATCACCAGATTTATAGATAGGTACAATTGATGATATTTTCCATTGATCTGGAAATTGACCGTCAATTAAAGACTGCCTAAAAATAATTCCCAGTGGTGCTGTTAATACCTTGGCACATGATTTTATGAAAACTGGTGGGATTCCATCGCTTCCCGCACCCTTTGATGGATCTAATGACTTCAGTGTTCGGCAAATGTCGTCATCCATAAGGGATATTATGCAGAGAGATGTAGGTGTGTGGAGCTCTATGTTAGGTGTCGTATTGACATTGTCAGTTACATCACGAGAATAATTAGGTCAAAGTTTTCTGCGAACAAGTTACAAATTTCCTCTCCGGTGCACGCTGTTTTGTTGCCTTAATTAATTTGAGCGGGATAGTTAGAGAAGCCTTTACTTTTAGCCTTAACAAAGGACCAAAACAATTTTGGGTTTTCTACGACCGAATTTTCTACCTTTATTATGTACTTATTATAGCACGAACATCTTAGTTTCGAGCATTTTTCTCTTAATATTTCAAAATGTACTATGTCTAATGGATTTTTATATTTCTTTATTTTCTTGTGATATTTAAATTTTTCTTTTAAACAATGTATGAGTTCTGTAGTATACCAATGAGGATAACGAGTATTTGATTTACTTTGCAAAGGAACATACTTGGTAATTAAACCTTGGACTACTCTATAAAATGCATTAACTTTTTCGTTAATAGTTAGATAGATAGATAGATAGATATTCTTTATTGCACGAAAAACAGATATAGAATTTATGGTACAGACAAGTACAATACAATTTAGGCGGTCTTATCGCTAAAAGCAATCTCTTCCAGACAACCTTCAGGAAGAGGAAAATAAGCTTATGAAAAGAGAGGGGTAGGGCCGTGAAGTAAATCATAGTAATAAAATAAAAAGGGGGATACAAAATTAAGGACGATGATAAAACACTTATATAACATATAAACTTATAAATAAACACAAATTCATAACTAAATAAAAAACGCGCCTAAATATCAAATAAATACACACTTACAATATATAATATACACCGTGCTTTTTTTATCGTCTTACATCCGAAGCCCACTTTATATACCCGACATGTAGAACATCTTGGCAGTGTTATTTTTTTTTTAACAATACAAATAGTATAAGAAAATTATAAAATAATTATTTCAGACTATTCATTTTGAAACACCCCGTAACACGCTCGGACGTAAAGTTCATTCACCCGGGAGCCGGCCGCGGCCGAATAGTGTAGTAAGACAAATTATTTACTTATAAGTAACAGGTAAAACAGATTAATCCTTTTCATTTTCCCTTCATACTTTTACGGACTTAGGACCATCGGAAACATTCTACAATGTTAATTAATCAATTTCATTAGTTATTTTCCAGAAAACGTAGGAAAGAAAGTTGTATCAAATAATTTTACCGCGTAAATGGGTTTGTGATTTACAAATTAAGAAAGTAAATTGTTTCAGGTGTATTAAAAAATTGGAATCTACGTTAATAACAATAATTACCTACCTATTTACAAATCACAAATGTATGTACATGTGTAGGGCCTTTACCTGTATTGAAGTAATTCGAAATATCGTAAGATATCCTCTTCGAGGACAGGCGAATGTCGGGGTCTGCCTCCACCTCGTGCATGAGCTGGGGCACAGGCTGGGGTACGGAATTGCCCATGGTCAATTAAACGTTGTGTTGCTGCTAAAATGACTTGGAAGCCTGGCACTTGTGGGTTGATATCACCTCGATTCCGTAACATATCAAGATGTTCGGACGCAGCGTACAACCTTCTTGCTTTGCTTAAATTATCCCCACTCACTGCGTACAGACGTACTATTTGTTAATACTCCATATTGGAGCTCTGACCAAGTAAACGTAATTTCTGTCACTCATCGTCACACTCACAGTCGCGAAAAATAACAATCACAATAGCGCGTGCGCATATCCGGATTCCTAGAAACGACTAAAAATTTTTCTTGTGTCAAAGGGCAAGTGACGAATGCGTAGGCGGGGCCAAAAGGCTAGCGCGTGATTGGTCATCAGTCCACGTGGACTATTATTGATTGGTGTGAGACATTTATCTTAACCAATAGAGAATACAATAATGGCCGCATACGCATCTCGCGCATGCGCTCGTTGTTACTAAATCGTAAACATTGTGTACAGGTTGATTCACATTTATATTGAAATATTTATTTTATTTTGCCGTAGTATAATTTAAAGCGATAAAAAAAAAATAACACTGCCAAGATGATCTACATGACGGATATATAAAGTGGGCTTCGGATGTAAGACGATAAAAAAAGCACGGTGTATACTTATATTAAATCTAAATCATAAAAGGATAAAAACACCAAATACCAAAAAATCTAATCAAAAGTATCTTAATTGGAAAGGAAAAAGGATTTAACACGGGACTTAAAAATCGGAAGACTATCGGATAATCTGATAGAAAGGGGAAGAGAGTTCCAGAGGCGAGTGGATTGAATAGTGAAGGATTGAGCATAATATTCAGAGAAATGGGAAGGGGATACAAGGTGGAGTTTACGGTTGTCCGCATTTCACGATCGTCGGTAGGTTGCAAGGAATCGTTCTTTAAGATAAGGTAGTGAAAGAGGATTGAACAGAATAGAATATAGTAGTGCACGTGAAGATCTCGACGACGACGAATAGGAAGCTATTTAAGTTGGCTTCGGAAGTTGGAGACATGGTCAAACTTACGTAGACCGAAGATAATACGTATGCAGAAGTTTTGGAGGCGTTCAAGTTTGTCGAGTTGTAGTTCACTAAGATTTAAGTAACAATAGTCTGCATAGTCTAGAATAGGCAGTAATAAGGCCTGTACAAGTGCAATTTTGATGGGTATGGGCAAGAAATTTCGAAGCCTATTTATTGACCTAGCCGAAGCAAACATTCTCCTGCTAATTTCGCCAATCTGGCCATCCCAAGATAGGGAGCAGTCAAAGTAAACACCGAGGTTTTTGACTTTTTGGCTATAAGGGATTTGGACACCGTTAAATGATATAGATGGGAGTAATTCCCAGTTAATCCCCGAGACCAATCGTGAACCACCAACTATAATCACCTCCGTTTTGGCGGGGTTAACTTGGAGACCAAATGATCTGCTCCAATCCGAAATCCGAGTCAAGTCCGTATTGAGATCAAGAACTACGGACTGAATGTCATCAAGACTACCTTGAGAATATAGCTGAAGATCATCTGCATAGAGGTGGAAGGAAGAGGTAAGGTTATGAGTGATAGAGTTTGTGAAGATAGCAAAGAGAAGAAGAGACAAGACACCACCTTGCGGTACACCAGCAACAATTTCGCACCATGATGATACAGATTCGTCTGCACGAATGCGTTGCCGGCGACCATACAAGTAACTACAATGAAACCAGTCAACAACTGTTGGAGATATGTTAAGAGAGCGCAGAAGATCAAGTAGGATATCGAAGTCCACCGTGTTAAAGGCATTACTAAAATCTAGTAGTGCTAACACCGTAAGTAGCCTATTATCCATACCTTGGCGGATGTCATCAGTGACCTTGATTAAGGCTGTTGTGGTACTATGACCAGGGCGGAAACCGAATTGGTAAGGATTTAAAAGGTTATTTTTGGATAGGAAATTGCTAAACTGCTTGTGAACTACGCGCTCAAATACTTTAGACAAAAATGGCAACATGGATATGGGATGGTAGTCAGAGAGGCAGGACGGGTTGATCTTTTTAGGGATTGCGACAACTTGGGCATCTTTCCATCCAGAAGGGAAAGTGCTCGTAGTCAAGGAGTGGTTAAGAATGTGGGTGATTATAGGAGTAAGGATATCAAGGAGAGGCATGATCATGTTGCGGCTTACATTATCACTTCCTACAGCATTGGAAGCTATGGATAAGATGCTCTTCTTAACATCACAATCAGATAGTTGACTAAAGACGAAAGGTGAATAGTCTCGTATCGGAAGAGATGACAATTGACTTTTTGTATTGGATTTCATAGTACCATCAATGGTAACAGACGATGAGAAATACTTATTTAAAAGATCTACATTGATATCATTTGTGAGTGAATCATTTCATGTTCTTCCGATACCTAGTGACTTAAGAAATTTCCAGACTTTGGCTGGATTTTCATTTTCCACAGATTTATGAATATGGCGTTGAGCGTCTCTACACAATCTATTGCAGCGATTCCTTATCAGCTTATATTTCTCTCGGTTCCTGTCAGATGGGTCCATTTCGAATTTTGATTTAGGGGCATGCTTTTTATCCCTTAACTTCTTTAAATCATCTGATAGCCAAGGTGCAGGAGTATGCTTGATCTTAACAGGATGGACAGGAGCATGCCTATCAAACAACTGAACTAACAGTGTGTTGAAAATATGCACCTTCTCATCACTGTCAGTATTTTCAATGATGGACCAGTCAATATCACCAGCATCTTGACGTAAGTGTTCAATATTCATACCACCAAAATTGCGCTGTAGAAAATTTTTGGCCTTACATTTGGGAGGTCGGATTTTATAAGATAAGTATACGAGGTCATGGTAAGAAAAGGCATCAGCCGGATATTGACCATGTTTGGCTACATGATCAACTGAAGCTACAATCATCACATCTAGAAGAGATGGAGTGCAATTTGGAAAAAAGTGAGTGGCATTGAGAGGAAGGATGTGCAAATTATTAGAGTCTATGACGGATTTAAGGAGGCATGATCGGGAGTCATTTTTAAGATGGCACGTATTAAAATCTCCCATTAAGACTGTGTGAGAATATAAGGGAGTTAGATCTTCTAGAAGTTTTTAAAGTGCTGAAAAGTAATCTACTCGAAGAGAAGGACTGTAGAAGATCCCGAGAAGAAGTTTTGTATGGGAGAGAGTTATTTCAATAAATAAGTATTGCGCAATATCACACGATGAAGACGGAGGGGATATATTAACTATTGAAAAAGGAATATGGGATCGAATATAGATTGCAACACCACCTCCGCTACGCATAATGCGGTCATTTCTGAGGAGTTGGAAACCAGGTATGGAGAAAGAAGTAGACGGTAGGCAAGGGTTTAGCCAGGTTTCCGATACAAGAATAGCGTGTATATCATTGTTGTTAAAAACACTCAACATATCCGGAAAATGGGCCGGAATGCTCTGGGCATTAATATGCACGACATTAAAATTTTTCGTGACATCAGAGAAGGTAGTTTCAATAATGCCAGAGAGAGGGAGAGAAGCAGAGTGAAAACTTTCTTCTGAGTCAGAATTTTAAAATTTTACTGATTACATTTTTGGCATCAGTATCGATCACTAATCACCCCCTGATAGTTATTTTGAAAATATATTTCATGTACAGAATTGACCTCTCTACAGATTTATTATAAGTATAGATAAATCTGTATGAGGTAATGGTGTAAAAGTAAGCAGTGTATTTGTCGCACAAAAAAAAATTATACGTGTTATATTCAACAAGCCATCTTGGACACCATGAGCTACAATATTTAAGGAATATAGACTGTTAACGTTACCCTCTTTGAATTATGTAAATTTGTAAAATCATATCCGCATCTGTCTACCAAGTTTGGAGATGTGTACAAATTTAGCGGTAGGAGGCACAAAAATAAACTAGCGCATCCAGGCGCAAAGACCGCTCTATACAATCGCAACTCTTACGTCATGGCCACTGCTGTATATAATAAACTACCAGACGATCTTAAAGAGCTTAAGGGTAACTTGTTTAATAGGACATTACACAATTTACTAGTTGATATATGCTTCTATTCTGTAAATGACTATTTGACGTATAAGTTTTAATTGTGACATTATTTTATTTACTCAAAAAAAATAACAATGTACTGTAAAGAAAATTATAGATTTAATTATATTCAAAGTAAAATTTACATATAACAATGTAAAAAAATATTAATTAAACTGTATTATTAGGTTCAAAATCAAAATCAAAGTTGACAAAAATTCACATGCCAGCTGAGCTAGTGAGATAAGACGAACCATCTATTCTTACAACATCTGTAATTACCTTGTCTCTGTGAATAAATATCTTTATCTTTATCAAATAAACTGCGGTACTAACTGCTTCTGCCTAAAATTTCTTTGTTAGATTTGCATCATATAACATACACTTCGCTTTTTTGACAATAGTCATGTTCATCCTTTCACATAGTCCATTTTGTTCTGGCGTGTATGGATTTGTTCTTTGATGAATAATTCCTGCATCTTGGGGGCAGTATGCCCCTTCAATCACATTCAGCCAAAAATAAAGCCGGGCTGGGTTAGATGGAAAATTGTGAAAAAGCAGTGACAAGCGGCTAACCTGTCGCCTACACAATCACACACTCAAAACCCGATATACCATTAGTCGCCTTTTACGACATGCTAGGCAAGAACCACAGTTGGCATATTCTTTTTAAGTCCCAGACCAACATGGGACAGTGGGCTGGGTTGGATGGTAAGCTGTGAAAAAGGAGTGACAAGTGACTAGCTCGTTGCCTACTCAAGTCACATACCCAAAAGCCCGTAAACCATTAGTCGCCTTTTACGACATGCTGGGCAAGAACCACAGTTGGCACATTCTTTTTTTTTTGTCCCAGATCAAAATGGGCCAAGTCCCAGACCAACATAGGACAACTGATATACAAGTGATGGTAACATTTGATATACAAGTAAAATATATTATAAGGTTAACGTCAGCAATTATACTACATAGTATAAACTGTGTCATAGCTGCCAGCGCCTTCCATCCTATGACGTTTAGTTTTACGTTGTTTTAAGTTGTTACTAATTTAATTTAATAAATTATTGGTACATACATTATGTGATTATTATACAAGAAATAAATTTATAGTGATCTAAATAACTTAGAATTTAAACTACAAAAATAAAATAAAAAAAAAACTTAGAATTAAAACTACAAAAATAAAAAAAATAATTAAATTTGAAATAATATAAAATTATAAATTTTAAGTTTAAAAGCAAGGATTAGTTTGAGTTTTGGTTTACCACAGTGTATGAGTGTTTGTGTAGATAAATGAATGTATGTGTACGTGTGTGTATGTGAATGGCTATGTGTGAGTTTGTGTATGTGTATGCATCAGTGAGTAAAGATCTACCAATCATTGTATAAATGTGCACAAAGAATACAGCTACGAGTTATGCCAATTACGGAATTGAGTCGTCGAGTGTAGTGTTTGTGTATTCATAATGACGTCTCGAGCGCGCGGGTAGTGCGGTAGACGGCATTGCCGTGCGAGCCGTGGGCGAGAGCGGACGTCTACCTGCATACTGGTGCGATACCGAGCCGACAAGTTTAACCCCCTAGGAACAAGGAGTACTACAAGTGGCGACGAGCCAAAAGGTCAGTGGAGAAACATTATTGCTGTTTTTCACTATTCGAAAAAAAAAGAAGAAGGTGTTGTATTGTAGAAACAATGGTTTGTTGAGCTTAGTCGTGCAGAAGTAACTAGGTATACCAACGAATAATTTGCATTCATATTACCAAGTGTCAATAAACTTTTTTTTTTTTCCTTATCATGGCTTAAATCTTTGGACTTAAGTGTTTTAACCTAATAGGCATTTACGTTAACTACCGGAATATGAGTAATCTATTTGTTGAAGAAATGAGTCATATATTTTTTCGTTTGTGCCATGTGAATAATATCTATCAACCTACTATGAATGCTTTGCTAATAATATGATTACGAATGCGTTATCGAGATAAACATCATTAAAAAGGCTCAGTTTCAATAATATAGGTTGTTATTCATTCAAAATTATAGCAATTAGTATTATATTATATTATGTCATAAATCATTTAGGTACATTATATTGCAGTTAATGATCAACGTTATATGTGTTAAAATACATGTATACTTACTCTGTACCCAATATTATAGAGGTATAGTAAGTGCAAGGAATAACAATGTGCTGCAAGATAAAATAAATCAATAGGTAGTAAGGTACTTAAATATTAGTGGCAGGTAGATACTTTAAGACTTGGAGCAAGCGTGCGTTGGGATTATTTTGTTTGAGGATCGTCATTAAGCTATCACAGTACAACTCACTACTGCTTACCTACCTATACTGTATATAATCGAAAGTAAAAACGTAAAAAAGGTACTTACCAGTTATGTATTGATACAATGCTTTTGTGCAAATAATTATGTGATAATATTGTGTGTAACGGTTTAGGGTTCGATTCCCTGCCGAGTCTTACTAAGATAAACTTTTCTTATAATTATCAAGACTTGACACATAATTATCGAGAAGGTCTTATTTCGTGGTGACTAACTAAAATGTAGGTACTTTATAGCTACTTATCGTATATCATTAAAGTGTTTTTTCTGATGATTCCCACTGAAATGTATTCAAAACAAATACCTACAAGCCGGCAGTACGGGCCGTCATGAAATTGTAAACCGTGCGTTAGTAATCGTAGCCGGCAGTACGGGCCGTCATGAAATTGTAAATCGTGCGTTATTAGTCGTAGCCGGCAGTACGGGCCGTCATGAAATTGTAAACCGTGCGTTATTAGTCGTAGCCGGCAGTAAGGGCCGTCATGAAATTGTAAACCGTGCGTTAGTAATCGTAGCCGGCAGTACGGGCCGTCATGAAATTGTAAACCGTGCGTTATTAGTCGTAGCCGGCAGTACGGGCCGTCATGAAATTGTAAACCGTGCGTTAGTAATCGTAGCCGGCAGTACGGGCCGTCATGAAATTGTAAACCGTGCGTTATTAGTCGTAGCCGGTAGTACGGGCCGTCATGAAATTGTAAACCGTGCGTTAGTAGTCGTAATGGGCAGTACGGGCCTTCATGAAATTGTAAACCGTGCGTTAGTAGTCGTAATGGGCAGTACGGGCCTTCATGAAATTGTAAACCGTACGTTGGTGGTCGTAAATGATACTATCAATATAAACGGGTGAACCATGTATCATTTGCATCAGCGACTTAATGGGCAATTCAATATAAACATGTGATATGACCAGGTGGTCTATTTATTTCAGGTCCCCCAAATCTACTCCAAATATGACCAACTTGCTTCCACCCCCTGAGAAGCTTGACCTAGATGGAGACAATGCTGTAGTGGCACTGCGTTGGGAAAAATGGAAGAGGTCATTTTATATTTATCTGGATGCGACTGACATTAAAGAACCGCAAAAACAAAGAGCTACTTTGCTTCTCTTAGGAGGATCAGGACTACAAGAAATAGTCTATAACTTGCCTGGAGCATTCATTACCGAAATAGAAGAAGGAGGTAATGTTTTCAAGACTGCCATAGAAAAACTTGACAGTTACTTTTTGCCAAAACAAAACAAAATTTATGAAAGGCATATGTTTCGGCAACTAAAACAAGAAGAAAACGAAAAATTTGAAAAATTCGTGATCAGACTAAGACATCAAGCAGAAAAGTGTAAATTTACTAATTTAGAAGAGCAATTGGTCGATCAGATAGTAGAAAAATGCTTGTCGTCGGAGCTACGTAAGAGAATATTGACTTTAGGAGATAGCGTCACTCTTGACAAAATAATAACTGACGCCAATACACTAGAGATAGTAGAACAACAATTGCAAGGATATGGGCAAAGAAGTACAACCGAAATAAATGCTGTTAAAAATATAGCGAAGAATACAAACTGGAAAAAAGACGCGAAGAATTCTAAACAATTTGGAGACCTAACAAAGAAATGCGGCAGATGTGGATTCAATGCTCACACGATGCCAAATCAAGAATGCCCTGCAAAACGTAAAAAATGCCATGCTTGTAAGAAGATCGGTCATTTTAGTGCGCAATGTAGGACAAGGCCACAGAAAAGGAAAATGGAAGACAGAAAAAATGAGAGCTCTAGTTCTAAAAGATTCCACTCCCGTAATGAAGTGAATAATATGAGAATTGAAGCCGACCCAGTGGAGGATAAAGATACTCATTACATATTCAACATGAATGATGATTCAACAGTGGAGTGTGAAGTTGGAGGGATTAAATTAAAGATGTTAATAGACTCTGGCTGCAAACTTAACTTAATTACTGACAAAACATAGGAGATGCTAAAAGGAAGAAAGGTTGTTGTGACGAATCAAGAAAAGGGGACTAATAAGACACTGTACGGGTATGGCAGTAAAAATCCACTGGAAGTAAAAGGAACCTTTGAAACAAAAATAAAATTAAATGGACAGACAGAAAGAGCAACTATTTTTGTAATTAATGGTGGATCTAGGAATCTGCTTGGCAAGGAAACCGCTATACGCTTAGGCGTCTTGAAATTGGGTATCGGCATAAATGAAGTTGATCAAACAAGTACACCCTTTCCTAAATTTAAAGACGTGTGTATCGAGATTCCTATAGATGGAAATTGTAAACCAGTTTCACAGCCATATCGAAGGATTCCAATTCCCATTGAAAAAAATGTGGAACGTAAGATAAAGGAACTACTGGACAATGATATTATTGAGGAGGTGCGTGGACCATCGACGTGGATTTCTCCAGTAGTACCTATACTAAAGGATGATGAAGATTTACGCTTATGCTGAGATATGCGACGAGCTAATTCGGCTATCTTAAGAGAAAATCACCCTCTTCCGTGTATGGACAACTTCTTGCCTAAAATTAAAAAAGCTCATTACTTTTCCAAATTGGATATAAAAAACGCTTTCCATCAAGTTGAAATTCACCCTAACTCGAGACACATTACAACATTTATAACTTCTAAAGGATTGTATAGATACAAACGATTAATGTTTGGTATAACGTGTGCACCCGAATTATTTCAAAAAATATTAGAGAAGATGTTAACAGGACTAGACGGAGTAATTAATTTTATCGATGATATTCTTGTGTACGGTGAGGATGAAAAACAGCACGATCATAGATTATCGGAAGTACTCAAAGTATTAAAAGAGAACAATGTAATGCTCAATGAAAAAAAATGCGTATACAAAGTGCAAAAAATTAATTTTCTTGGACATGAATTGACCCCAGAAGGGGCTAAACCCCTTTCAAAATATGTGACCAGCATTACTGAATTCCGAAAACCAAAAACAATTGAAGAATTGCAAAGCTTTTTAGGCCTTGTTAATTATATCAATAAGTGGTTACCAAATCTCTCAACATTAACTGAACCTTTGAAGAAACTTTTGAGACTTAAGATTGCCAAAAAAGCAAGCATTCAAGATTTTTGGGGAAAAGATCAAGAAGACACATTTCAAAAATTGAAGCGAGCGCTGTCTTCAATTAAAACATTAGGGTATTATGACCCCGAAGACGAAACTATGGTTATCGCTAATGCGAGCCCAGTAGGACTAGGAGCTGTTTTAATCCGTTTTAATCTGTTTTAATTTTAATCCATATAGAATTAGAAAGAAAATATAGCCAAACTGAGAAGGAGGCGCTTGCCTTAGTTTGGGCTGTAGAACACTTTAACATATTTTTGTTCGGCAAAAAGTTCGATCTCATCACAGACCATAAGCCATTGGAGTTTTTATTTAGCGCAAAATCAAAACCTTGTGTTTGAGTGGAACGTTGGGTGCTGCGTCTGCAAGCGTATAACTACAATATCAAATATAAACCTGGAAAGGTTAACATTGCTGATCCTCTGTCAAGGCTATGTGTTTATCAAGACATACCTACTGGAAATATTGACGATTATATACATCAGATAGTAGAACACGCTCGACTTTGCGCAATCCCTCTTATTGACATATTAAAAAGCTGTGAAAAGGATTCCGAAATCAAAAATGTCAAAAAAGGACTTTACAGTAATGATTGGGACGAATCTGTAAAATGCTATAAAATTTTTGAGAGTGAACTTGGATTTTACGATAACGTCTTACTTCGAGGAAGTAGAATTGTCATTCCAAAAGACTTGCGTAAAGATGTTTTGAACGCGGCACATGAAGGTCATCCAGGGATAGTGGCAATGAAAAGTCGACTGCGAACGAAAGTTTGGTGGCCAAGAATCGACAATGACGCAGAAGCTGTTGTAAAGCACTGTAAAGGTTGTACGCTTGTAGGATTGCCCAGCCCTCCGGTTCCTATGAAACGCAGAGAACTTCCTATTGCTCCCTGGATAGATGTCGCCATGGATCTGCTGGGACCACTACCGAATAATGACTATCTGTTGGTGGTTATCGATTATTACAGCAGATATAAAGAAATCAAATTCACTAAGTCAATTAACAGTGCTCAAATCATAAATTTGTTAAAAGAAATTTTTAGTAGACTCGGTTACCCTACATCAATTACGGCTGATAATGGGCGCCAATTCGTGAGCGAAGAATTTAAAGAATATTGTAGACAGTGTAACATACGGTTGTTCAACACTATTCCTTACTGGCCTCAACAAAATGGAGAGGTAGAACGGCAAAACCGTGACATTTTAAAGAGATTAAGGATTGGGAAAATTGACAAAAAAGATTTAAAAGGGAGTGTTTGGGAATACCTGATGATATTGACGCGCTTAATCGAAGTAACACTGTATTTTAGGCTCCGTACTTTTTTATTCAACTTTTGTGGGAAAACTGTGAGTTGTTGTATATACTATACATTATTTTGATGCCTGAACTGCACCCTAAACAGTGATCAAAGTGTAAAGTTATAATTCATCAAGACGCGTGAGTAATCAACAAAAACATTTTAAAATAATTTTGCAACGGCTTGTGTAACTGACCTACGCAACTCGCGGTCCACCCGCTGCTACGCACACATAGAAAGCCGTCTCACGCCGTGCGCTCCACAACTCAACGCTTCCATCGCTTCACCGCTGAGAGCAGATTTTATTTTTTATTGGACGAGTGAAGAATTATCTCTTGGTTATTAACTTATCTTGCTTGTAAATATACTTCATGATGGCGAATGTTCTTGGCCTGTGTGGCGGGTGTCATAATAAAATCCCCAATAGGGATTACTTAAATTGCGCTTATTGCAAACTCAAGTATGACCTTGCCTGTGCTCAAATGCCTGAAAAACGCTTTTTTGCTATGAATACTAACCAGAAAAATAAATGGAAGTGTTCTGAATGCTGCGCTAAGCAACCTAAAACGGACAACAGCAATACACCTCTACGTTCTGAAGACCGCGCAACACAAGATTCCCTAAATGAGTTTGGCAACGGTTCTACGTCGAGGGTCGATAACATCACGCAGCGAAAGAAGACATTGGCTGGCCATTCTTCAGCTCTTACCAAGGATGATGTTCGAGAGCTACTGAGGGAGGAATTCGAAGTTATGAGATTAGCATTGACGCAGGAGCTTCACAAGGAGCTTAAGGAGATGGTACGGTCCGAATTCCAATCTATAAGAAGCGAAATTTCCACTATGGAACACAGCCTTAAGTTCCTGAATGAAAACTACGAGGCCACCAATAAATCTATTTTCGCATATAAAGATACAGTCACGGAACTTCAGAAAGAAAACGCAGACCTAAACTATACAGTCCAGGATTTACGAATCAGACTACAAGTTATGGAGCAACATAGCCGATCGAGCAATATCGAGATACAATGTGTTCCTGAACGAAAGCAAGAGAATTTAATATCCACAATAATCCAGCTTTCCAAGGTAGTGGCCTGCGATCTGAAAGAGTCCGATATTCATCACTGCACTCGAGTGGCAAAGAGTAATAAGGACGACAAAAGACCGCGCGCAATAATCGCAAAGCTTGCTACTCCTATTCTTCGGGATACTCTTTTGGCCAAAATTATCAAGTTCAACAAGGCAAATACTAATGACAAGATAAACACTAATTACCTGGGAATGGGTGGCAACAAGTCTCCTATTTATGTTCTTGAGCATCTTTCACCTATAAACAAGAAAATACACGCAGCTGCTCGTCAAATTGCTAAGGACAAGGGATATAAGTTTGTCTGGATTAAGCAGGGTCGTGTTTTCATGCGAAAAACTGAAGCTGATGAAGCTATCTATGTCAGAAACCATGACACGTTAGGCAAGCTCAAATAGTATGTAAATAATTAATATTTTTTTAGTGTATGTTACGGGTGTATATTGTCTTAAAATTCAATAGTTTAAACATATTTTATCAAAATGTAAGAGGTCTTCGGACTAAAACTCATGGTTTTCTATGTAATATTTTATGTGCTGACTACGACGTTGTGGTCTTGTCAGAAACATGGCTTAATAGTGGAGTGAACGATGCTGAGCTATTTGATAGTCGCTACACTGTCTATAGAAGGGACCGCGAAAATACAGGTTTTCATACAAATAAAGATGGTGGAGGAGTTCTTATAGCGGTCTCTAATAAATTTTACTCAGTTCGTTATAAAGAAGGAGAAAGCCAATGTGAGGATCTTTTTGTCAAAGTCGAATTAAGTAATCAATCATCTATATATTTTGGCGCTGTATACCTCCCCCCTCCATTAAACAAAGTTATGCTTGAGCATTTCCTTGATAATTTTAATCACGTGTCCGACGACATCGAAAACATTTGCCTAATAGGCGACTTTAATTTGAACTGTGTTTCGTGGTGTCGCAATAATGAGGGTGTTTGTCAACCTGTGATTGTCAATGGCTCTTCGTTGGGTCAACTGTTCATAGATTTTGTCTCACTTAACAATCTCACACAATTTAACACTGTTAATAATAGTAATAATAAAATTTTGGATCTGGTTCTGAGCAGTATGGCCGACACCAGCGTTAGGGCCTCTGCAGATTCTCTGGTCAGTATCGATCTACACCACCCTCCACTAGAAATTATAATAAACTTTAATTGTCGTGCTATTCTAAAGCCCAATAATGTAATGAAGCATAACTTTTATAAAGCAGACTATGATAAAATAGTATCACATTTGAATGACATTGACTGGTCTAAAAATTTCTCGGAATATGACAGTGTAGATGGTATGGTTTCGTCTTTTTATAGTATCTTGAATGAACTTATCAATAAACACGTACCTAAAACTAAAATGTATAAAGGGAGGCATCCACCTTGGTTTAGTCCGCAATTAATTAAACTCATCAAAGAGAAAAACAAGTTACTTCATAAATTTAGAGTCTTTAAAAACCCACTGGATGAAATATCACTTAAAATTTTAAATAAACGATGCAAAACTTTGGCAACAGCCTGTTATAATAATTATTTAAATAAAACTGAGAACTGTATAATAAAAAATCTAAAATACTTCTTTTCCTACTTAAAAAATAAACGCAATAGTTTTGCCGAAATACCTCAAACTATGACTCTGAATTCCAACAGTATTTCTGACGGCTTAGGTATATGTAATTTATTTGCTTCCTACTTTTCGTCGACGTTCGACTCTTCAGATCATAACGCATCACTTGTTAACAACGACTTAAGTTCTAACAATATTGGAAGAATACATATTACGCATGATATTATCAATAAGTATTTAAAAAAACTTGATATAAACAAGGGGGTAGGTCCAGATGGTATTCCACCGTTTTTTATTTCTACATGCGCTTCATCTCTAAGTTTTCCACTTTTCCTTATTATGAATAGATCTTTAACAGACGGTATTTTTCCCAATTCATGGAAAACTGCCAAAGTCGTACCAATTCATAAAAACGGCAATAAAGAAGATGTTACCAATTATAGACCAATATCAATATTGTCTGTCTTTGCTAAGTCATTTGAGGCTTTAATTTATCCCTATCTGAAAAGCCATACTAAACAGGTTCTTGTAGACGAGCAACATGGTTTTATTGAATCACGTTCTACAAATACAAACTTATTAACGTACCACAATGAATTAGTCAATGCCATTGATGCAGGTGGCCAAGTTGATGCTGTATATATGGATTTTGCGAAAGCATTTGACAGAGTAAATCATAAAGTGTTACTAAAAAAGCTTGCTTTGTACGGAGTATGCGGCTCCCTTTTGAAATGGTTTGATTCTTACCTGGCAGAAAAAACTCAATATGTCGTGGTCAAGGGCTTTCAATCTATCTCATATACCGCTACATCTGGTGTACCCCAAGGATCTCATTTAGGTCCTTGGTTATTCAACTTGTTTATCAACGATATAGTGACATGTATCAAACACAGTAGCGCTTACCTTTTTGCTGACGATTTGAAGTTGTGTAAGTCTATAACATGCCTATCTGACTCTAATCTACTTCAGGAGGACCTTAGCGCTATTTCAGCCTGGTGTGCTGACAATAAAATGTCATTAAACCCAAAAAAATGTTTGTTCATAACATTCACGCGTAATCGTAATGTGACCAAAAGTCAATATCATATTAACGGATCAGCACTCCAGGAAGAAAACGCTACAGGGGACTTGGGTGTAATTTTTGATTCCAAATTAACATTTTTGCCACATATGGATAATATTATAAAGAAATCATCAAAAATGCTAGGTTTCATTATCCGTAGTTGTAGATCATTTCGAAATCTACACACAAAAATAACCGTTTATAATGCATATGTTAGAAGTAATATAGAGTATTGTAGTGTTGTATGGTCACCTCATTATAACGTGCATCAACAGCGAATAGAACGCATTCAAAAGCGATTTATAAAGCATCTCACTTTCTCTTGTGGGCTCCATAAAAAGCTCTTAAGTTATACAGATCAGTTGATGCATTTCAAGATGAGCAGTTTATTGGCTCGACGACAGTTCCAAGACATGACTTTTCTGTATAAAGTCTTGAGAGGTAAGTTTAACTGCCCCCCTCTCTTGCAATCAATTAATTTGCGTGTCCCGAGACGTGTGCCCAGGCGAACGCAGGTCGGAGTTGGTTTGTTGAGTCGGCCTATTGCCAGAACCAACCTGAAGCAATTTTCCGCCATATCCAGATTGTCAACTACCTACACTAGTATCAGTCACAATGTAGATATTTTTAATGACAGTTTTCCTAATTTTAAAAGGGCTGTGATGATAATGTTAAAATGTTAAAGTTTTATTGTTTCTCTGTTCTTTGTTCTTTTTTTATTCAATATAGTTTTATATAATTCTTCAACTGAATTTTTGCTTGATTTGTTTTGTTTTTTGTTTTCCAATTAGATTATACGTGTTACATTTCTTGCGCATGCTGTGACACCTTTAAAGGTTGTGCATTTTAAATTGTATTATAGACTTAACATTTTTATTTATAAGAAACGATGTAACAACCACTGGATGTCCAAATAAATAAATAAATGTATAATTCGACGCCGCATTCTGTCACAGGTAAAACACCCGCTGAATTATTCTTTAAGAGGCAAAACAGAGATAAAATTCCATCACTGCTACATAAAGATCATTCAACAGACGATTCCGAAGTGAGAGATAAAGATGCGATCGAGAAAGAGAAAGGAAAAGAATATGGTGATAGAAAAAGGAAAGCCGAAAATGCAAATCTACTGGAAGGAGATAAAGTATATGTAAAAGAAATGGAGAAGAAAAATAAATTATCTGCAAACTTTAAATCAACGCCTCATATAGTGGAAAGATCAGAAGGAGGAGATGTAATAGTTACAAATGAAAAAACAGGACAAAAACTACGACGGAACATAATACATCTTAAAAAGATAAATGGTGAATGGAAGCTTAACGAAGAATCTGAAAATGTAAGTGAACCGAAGGAAGATGATTATAATAGTTATAATTAATAAATAATTTTATTGTAACAGCCATAATGTATTCTGATTAAAAAATAATAATAATTAAAATCATTATAATGAGGAAGGGATGTAGTGTTTGTGTGTTCATAATGACGTCTCGAGCGCGCGGGTAGTGGGGTAGACGGCATTGCCGTGCGAGCCGTGGGCAAGAGCGGACGTCTACCTGCATACTGGTGCGATACCGAGCCGACAAGTTTAACCCCCTAGGAACAAGGAGTACTACAGGTAGGATTTTTAAAAAGTTACAAATTTAATTAAAATAATGTTTAATTGATTAATTAATAAAAATTACAAAATATCTTTAAAGTAATTGATCACGATGATCAGACGTCCATATGCTTCCCCGGTTGGAGCAATAAGGCGCCGAGGTCACGTCGAGATCGCCCAAGTGGTTGAAAATGTCCAGTCAGCTCTACTGGTATCAGGAATTTGGGATTGCTCAATTGGGCCGCTGAACAATGTAGAATCAATATGTGGTCGCCGTATGACGTAAGAGGCTTGCACTCGTAACACCTCCCCTTTTAGACGAGCAACTATTTGCTAAGATTGAGAGCAAATGTTGCGGCTTTTCTATCTTCCATTGATGCTGAAGAAATTGCTGAAGTTAATTCGATGTCTTGACTCGGAGTCAAAATAACTTGATTGCGCCGGCGTTTATGATAGTATGCCAGAATAACCAGTGCGACTGCACTTAACAACACGATGACGTATGTAGGTATGGTGGTATGGTATATGCTTGATGATAAGTCTTCATTGTTAATTGCGACTGGCGAATTCATGATTAATTGATGTTGAATGTTGTGCAACTTATTCAAATCGATTGTTGTGAAATTATAATGCGGCAGATATTTCTTCGAATCGGCTGACATTGAGATTGAGTGTGGGAATGTCATTATTTCAACAGGCTGTCCGTGTAATTTGTCATCGGTGTTAACAATTGTGAATTCAGGTGTGCGAATGCTGCAATTACGTGGAATCGTTGCTAAGTAGCTGCCTTTTAGTAAGTTATATTTTTCTTGTGCGCATGACATTTGTACTCTGATTTCATTAGGCAAAGATAATATGAAATGCTGACTGTCGAGTTCTAGAAGTGCTTCTTTAAGAAGTGATATAGATGTAGGATGGCAGTCCGCTGTGTCTTGATGATAGATGAGATTGAAGACGCAGTCACTGTGTGTTCGGGTTTGATGGCCATGCTGCTTACATATGTACCAGGTGTCAATCTTCGGGCATTCAGCCTCCATGTACGCGAATTACTGGGAATTGGATGCCATATATGGGAATGGTGGAAGGATAATTTGGGAGTTTTTATTTGGAACGGGACAAAGTCTATATAGGTCATATATTTCCAAAGACATAATGGGAAACTTTAGGACAATTACAATTTTCTTATCAGTAAAATATGATCCTAGGCTAATTAGATCGTAATAATACCTAATATCTAAGTCTAATATTACGCCAGGATTGTATAGGTTTTTAAGCTGGCTTAGCATATTTCTCAAATTACTTAAAGGTAATATGGAGTGGTGCATTACGTTTGTGCGACTAAAAGCTATTATGTTACCTAGTTTACTAATTTCTAATGAAAGTTCTTGAACGTTTTCAGTAACTATACTGAATAATTGAGATATCTGGGCGTATTGGTACATCTGTTCCTTATTTATCTCTGATGCATTGCTTATCGAAATTATTGCCTTTTCTAATTTCCTTTGATTGTAAGTAATATTATTTAAAATTTGAGTTTGTTGGAAAGTCATTTCTTTATATAAACTAATGTGCTTATTGTAATTAACAGAAAGCTCTTGATCATTTTTTTGTAATATTTTAAGAGCGTTCTCAAACTTCAGAGCGTCTTCGTTATCTAGGTTGCCTGAAATACTTTTAATGAAAGTTCCTAACGGGTCAAAAATACCTCTTTTAAATCTTTTTGGTTCAAAAGTTTCTAGCTCTAGTGACGTTTTATTAAGCTTACTGAATAAATGCATTATTTGATATTTAAAAAGAACAAAATTTTTATTAGATAGTCTATTAGCTAAATCAGTCAGTTGAGTTTGTAGTAAATCAACCTGTTGTTGCATTCGTTCTAGGTCTATTTCTTGGAAAAACGTATGGTCATGCGATACAATTTTTGTTAAACCAAGTTTAAAAGGAAGAATTCCAGGTCCGTCAGACAAGTCATCAAGTCGAATCAAGTTTTGGGTCAGGTGACCTGCTTGTACTCGGTCCAGGTCCGTTATGAGTAGAAGGGTCCTGTAACAATATAACGTATTTATTTTTCTTTTCCCGTTTTAGTCTAGTCTTGACAACTGGGCCTCGTTTTCTGGAAGTGTAGATGTGTATGGGTAGATTAGTAATTACTTTATCCTGAGTATAACGGGGTGCAGTTTTCTGCCTTGTAGCAGCGGGATTTTTTACGTAGACTGTTTGTTCTTGGTTATACTGAACTTCAGGTTCGCGATCTAAGTTACGGCGTTCCATAATTGCTTTGCGCTCAGCGTATGACATATCATGTATAATATTATATATAGTGTCCATTTTGCTGCGATGATCTTGTGAGTACTGTTGTAAAAGTCGTTCCGATAAATTCAAGTCGGTTGGATTCCTGGGGTCAAAATGTCCAGTTATAAGGTCGAATGGTCTGCATTTTGTCAGACTGTGGATGGAGCTGTTATAAGCAATGATTGCATATGGTATTAATTTTTGTGTAGGCTCATTTTTGTGCTGTAATTTTTATAAGCGAATATGTTCCAAAAGTGTGCTATGAAAACGTTCTATCATGCCATTTTCATTAGGGGCGTGAGCAGCAATTTTGTGATGTTGCACCTTGTGTAATTTTAAAAACTCGCTCACTACCTGGTTCGTGAACTCTGTACCTTGATCTGTAACTAGACATATTGGGAATCCGTGATGTGAAGAAAACGTTAAAAGTGCTTTAACTATGTTTGGGGCAGTGCAATCTGGTAATCGGTATACTTGTGCATATTTTGAAAAAGAGTCTATAACTGTCAGGTGTTGATCCTGTTCTATAGTGAGTACATCTACATGAGCTACCTGATATGGTTTATAGGGCGGCGGCACAATTTGGAACTCGGGCTGTAGGGGGTCGCGATCATATTTGGCGCGATTGCATGTGTCGCATTGATTAATGTATTTGGTTATACTATCTTTCATTTTTGGCCAAAAGTAACGTTCAGATAATGCTAAATATGTTTCGTTGATACCTCTGTGGTTGGTTTTCCCTTCATGGTACTTGGATATTATATCCTGTTGGCCTAGAAAATCACAAATATCCTGAATTTCGTTTTTGACTAAAATTAAATTTACTGCATCGTTTTTAAGAGTTTTTTGCAAAATGGGTACAATATCGTACATTTTATTGAGCGGCTGCACAAGAATTGCTGTGCGCAATTTTGGATCTACGTGATTTTTTACGACTGATAAAATGTCTTGTTTGAGGTTGTTTTCGGAGATTTGAACGATTGTTCTTCTAAATCTAAAGAGTTATTTAAGGAGATCAACATTCTTACTGTGGCTTCACAGTACATTCTTGATTGTTTAATGTATATAACTAACTAACTAAACTTCACGCCACTTCCCTAGCGGGGTAGGCAGAGAGAACCGAACGCCATATGGCACGATCCTTACACACCTCACTCGCCTCTTCAACATTCATAATCCTTTTCATACAAGCTCTACGATTTTTATGACTCCTAACATCACCTTCTTTTAATACACGACCAATCTGGTCGTGGTAGGTGAGCCTGGGCCTTCCGCGGCTCATACATCCTTCCACATTCGCATTGTATATCTGTTTAGTCAATCTTTCGTCATCCATTCTTTCCACATGTCCGAACCACCGGAGCATGCCTCTTCTTACCTTGACTCCGACGCTGTCCTTCAGACCAACTCTCTTTCTTACATCATCATTCCGAACGCAGTCTGTGAGCGATACACCGCAGATTTTCCGCAGCGCACGCATCTCGACCGCGTTTATTCTACTTTCATGCTCTTTCTGCCATACCCAACTCTCGCTTCCATATGTTAGCGTAGGAATCAGCACCGCATTGTGTATGGCGAGCTGGGCCTTCTGGCTTAAGATTTTGCTGCCTAAAAGTTTTCCTAACGCTCCATTCACCCTATTCCCTGCATTCACTCTTCTTTCTATATCAGCGGAGTACCTTCCATCTCTACTAAATGCAGATCCTAGATATACAATTTCATTCACCTGTTCCAGCACTACATCGTCAACCGTTATCCTTGTATCCGTTCTGGTTTCATCTCTTTCAAACACCATAATCTTTGTTTTCTTCGCATTCAAATGTAAGCCTCTCTCCTTGCAATCATCTTTCAATGTTGTGACTAGTTGCTGCAGATCCGATGCCGACTCTGCTAGAAGTACGGCATCGTCCGCGTAAAGCAGGCAGTTCACAACCAGGTCACCCATACGCATTCCAACATTCATAGATCTAATCCTCTGCAGACAATGGTCGAGATATAGGATAAACAGCAGAGCAGACAGCACGCATCCTTGTCTGACACCAATATTGACGTCAAACCAGGGTGACAGGCTGCCCTCCACTTGCACGCATGCCGTACATCCCACATAGGTGGACTGCGCAGCACGAAGCAATGCTCCATCAATCCCATATCTCGGCAATATGTCCCAAAGGTCCTTTCGTACAACCCTGTCAAAGGCCTTCTCCATATCCACAAAACCGCAAAAAACCCTCTGACTTTTGGCCAGATGCTTCTCCACGATGTTGCGAAGAGAGAAAACTTGATCCGTGCATCCTCTACCATTCCGGAAACCTCCCTGTGCCTCCCACAACATTCCATCAGATTTCACCCTCATTCTCCTCTCAATAATCTTGCCATACACCTTTGCTGCTAAGCTGATCAAACTGATGGCTCTATGGCTGGCACAGTCCATACGTGACCCAGCACCCTTGTACAGAGGCACGATAACTGCCCGTCTCCAGTCCATTGGGACCTTTCCGTTTCTCCAGCATAGATTGCACAAGAACCAGAAAGCGTCCTGGACGCTAGCGCCACCTAGCTTGATCATCTCCGCAGATACCTTGTCTATTCCCGCGGCCTTTCCACTTTTCAGACTTCGTATCGACCATTCAATCTCATTCATAGTGATGTCTTCATCAGACGCTGGCACCACAGAATCAGACATAGCCTCACTCTCAGTGCCAACATCAGAGACATACTCATACATTTCTCCAAAATATTCACTCCACCGTTCTAACACCTCGTTCGGGTTTGCAAGAATGTCACCAGCTTTAGATTTAATCTTACTCATTCCGGATGCCGACGAATATCCCCGAGACCTCTTAACCTCCCTCCAAAAGAGCTTGGAATTAGCCTCGAAACTATTCGTCAGTCTCCTTTCTTCATTCATAGCTACTCTTTCACGCTTCTCTTTCACTAAAGCTTTGGTTTCACTCTTGCAATAACGGTATATTTCTTTCTTCATCTCAAGCATACTTTCATCCATTTGCAAAGATGAGACATAATCGAGCCAGGCCTTCTTCTTTCTCGCTACGGAGGCTTTGACCTCCTCATCCCACCATGCGTCACCTTTCATTGTTCTACGTCTCCTTGCGCATCCACATGCCTCTTTTGCACTGTCCACCATGCTCTCTTTCAAAATGTTCCAGCAATCATCAACATCTAAGCCAGAAAGACTCGCATTCGCAAGTCTTTCATTGACTAATCCTACATACACACTCCTTACACTTTCATCTTCCAGTTTTTCATTCCTTATCCTTTCAGTGCC
This sequence comes from Glyphodes perspectalis, assembly GCA_951394215.1. Classification (NCBI taxonomy): domain Eukaryota; kingdom Metazoa; phylum Arthropoda; class Insecta; order Lepidoptera; family Crambidae; genus Glyphodes; species Glyphodes perspectalis. The sequence continues at coordinate 5,137,474 of OX596224.1, forward strand.
TCCGCATGGAGTACGCACTCGCCAGTGCCTCCACTTCTTGAAAAGCCCAGCAAACCGGCATACTACCAGGTAGTGGTCTGTTTCAAGAGTAGGGCCTCTGTAGGCTCTTGTATCCAATATACTATTGCGGAGGCGGCTATCAACTAAAATCAAATCAATCACACTTTTTTTGGTCATTCCGTCTCCAAGTATACGTGTGAATATCCTTATGACGGAAAATAGTGTTTGCCACAAGGAGGTTCCGTTCCAAACATACTTCCAAGATTTGCTTACCAGCATCATTCACTCTCTTGTCTCCATATGGGCCAAGGACTGCTTCATAGTCAGATCGCTTGGTGCCAACCCAACCATTCAAATCTCCACACATAATTATCCTCTCATTTCCTTCAGTCAGGTCCAGAATTTCTCTAACAGACTCCCAGAACTCCTCTAGTTCTTGGGGACTGGCTGAGCTTACTGGCGCATAGCCTGCAACCAGAAAGACTCGCGTAATACCCAGTTTAATACGAACCCAGAGGAGTCTCGGGCCAACTAATCCATAGTCTTTCACACCAGAGACTAAACGAGAGGAAAGCACTACTCCAACTCCACCGCTGGCATGACAATTCTGTTCCACACCAGACCACAGAGCCATCATACCACCGGGAAGCTCATCTGCATCGCTGCCCTTCCGCTTAGTCTCTGTCAAGCACAGAACATCCAGGCGTCTCTCATTCATTACGTCAATTATCTCATACATCTTATCTTTCATTCCACCTCTTACATTCCACGTGCCTATACGGCACTCTGTTCTCCTCGTTCCGCAGTGTCCGGCGTGGCGTGAAGGGTGGCGGCCCCCTTCGCCGCACTCGCCACTTTTCGCACCGACGAGGGCTCGTCGGTGCGCGTCGCATCGGGGGAACGCCCTACCCCGCTCTGCGGAATTAGATTGGTCCAAGGTTGCAATCCGAAATCGGACTGGCAGGAGTCGCGACGAGCACGCCCTTGGCACATGACCCCCTAATAATGTATATATTTAAATTAATGTATATATTTAAAAACAGGGATTCTCTCCTTAAAAAATCTAATACTCATAACTTCAACACCAGGAACAAAGACAAACTAGCTGTTCCAAGCCTAAGGCTAAGTAAAATTAAGAACTCATTTGTTGGACAAAGTATAAAGATGTTTAATAAGCTTCCACAAAAGGTTGTCCAACTGCCTATGCACAAGTTTAAGTTGCACATTAAAGGTTATTATAAAGTTGAAGATTATTTATATGACAAGAACCTATAGTATGCTTAAGGCTATCCAGTTAGTTACCTTTCTAAATTTTTATTGTTATTATTAATTGAACAAATTTTTCACAAAGCTCATGGACATGTAATATTGTAAATTAAATAATTAATTAATTTTATTTATTATTATATAATTTTATATAATCTCAATTATATAACTTCAATAGGACTTTTGAGCTATGTCCTACGGTTGGTTTGTTGAATACAATTACTTGTATTCTTATTTATATTTTGGTGTCTGACAAGCCAACTTCACGACATGGTTGAAATGCAAATATGATCTATACACCCCTGTAAAATATGTTGTTGAAAAGAGTAACTACCGAGTTTCTTGCCGGTTTCTTCTCGGTAGAAGCAACATTCCGAACCGGTGGTAGATTCATATTATTAGTTGATTTTCCTATTGAATTGACGATTTATAAGTGTTTGTTCCAAACCTATATAAATAAAGAGTATTTTGACTTTGACTTTGACTTTGAAATGTCTCGAAAGGAATAGCCTCTAGCGTTGCAGGAGTTAGTGTTAACCTTGATGATTAACTGTCTTTTGAATTTATTTAAGGGATCTTCTGAGACTGGTAATTCGAGTACGGGATGTTCAACACCGGTGTGAGCTGTGCTATTGTCAAAGTCTGGTAAACACGGTAAGTCCTCGTTATTTTCAGGTAATGGACTATTAAGTGGTCTCATGCTAGGTGCTGTATCGGTTGAAGATTGACTGATGAGGGGTCTATCATCGGGGCGGTGATTGTTGAGGATGATGAGTCGCTTATCTGCACAATTGATGGTGATAAGGAAGAGTCGCTGATGTTAACAACTACGGAATCTAACTCTTTGTTATGGACTTCAATGCGAGACAGAGCGTCTGCATTAGTGTTTGCTTTACCTTTTTTATAAATTATGGTGAAATTATACTCTGACAATTTTAGTCGCCATCGAGTTAGGCGAGAATTCGGTTCTCTTAAATTGAGAATCCATTGAAGAGGTTTATGATCAGTGATAATTTTAAATTTACGGCCAAATAAATAGGGTCTAAAGTATTTTGTTGCCCAGACTATAGCAAGCAGTTCCTTTTCTATGGTTGAATAGTTAATTTCACTATCATTTAGGGTTCTAGATGCGTAAGCGACTGGTCTGTCTGAGCCTACGGAACCCTGGGATAAAACAGCTCCCAGTGCAACGTTAGAAGCATCTGTAGTCAAGATAAAATCTTTGGAAAGGTCTGGGTACTGAAGTATTGGGTCATTTATAAGTAAGGTCTTACAATGTTCAAAGCACTTTACATAGTCGGGGGTCAGATAAATTTTAGATCCTTTTTTAAGACACGCAGTGAGGTTTTGTCAAACGGGCAAAATCGGGGATAAAGCGTCTGTAATACCCAATTAGGCCTAAAAATCCTTTAATTTGTTTAGTAGTTCTTGGAATAGGGTATTTTAAAATTGCTGTTATTTTATCGGGATTGGGTTTAACGCCTTGTGGTGTGATAACGTGACCTAAATATGGAGTTTCATGATTTGAAAATTCCGATTTGTCCATTTGGACTTTAAAATTTGAGTCTCGAAGCCTATCAAAGATTTTACGTAGGTTTATCATGTGTTCCTGAAGTGATGTTGAAAATACTAAAATGTCGTCTAGGTACACGACGCAAATAACATTCTGTAAGCCCCTTAGCACGTTATCCATAACACGCTGGAACGTAGATGGACTATTTTTAAGTCCCATGGGCATTCTCAAAAATTCGAAGTGTCCCTGGCCATCTGCAACACTGAAGCCTGTCTTATGAATGTCATCAGGGTGCATCTCCACCTGGTAAAAACCACTAGCCAGATCTAGAGTAGTGAAATATTGGCACTTGCCTAGCTTGTCTAGGATGTCAGTCAAGTTAGGAATGGGATATTTATCGTCTACGGTCTTGTCATTAAGTTTTCTGAAGTCAACTACTAGTCTCCATTTAGTTTTGCCCGACGCATCGGCCTTTTTAGGGACAACCCAAATAGGCGCACTCCAAGCTGAAGTAGAAGGCCTTATTATACCTTGGTCAAGCATTTTTTTAATTTGTGATTGAACTTCTTGTCTGTGCACAAAGGGATATCTATAAGTTTTACTATGAACAGGAATTTCGTCGGTAGTGGTAATTCGATGCTTAATTTTGTTTGTGAATGTTAAGGGTTCGTCATCAAGATAGAATAAGTCCCAATATTCTTTACATAATGCAAGTAAATTGGCTCTCTCTTCGGCGTTCATATGATCCGTTCGTAACCGCGACAAAACTTCGTGGAAACGCTCGACGTCGTGAGTCATACAGTCCATTGTATTCGGTAAGTCAGTCTGTTCGTTAAATACTTGCACTTGTAAAGTTTTAGATAACGTAAAAATGATATCATTTTGGGATGGGTTTGAAATTTCTATATAGGCTTGACTATTTTCTGCGGATGAAAAACAGCATGTGACATTACAACCACATATGGTTTGAGGCTCAATGCAAATATCACCCTCGGATATATTAGTAGGGACTTTAATCAACTTCGTTGATTGCGCGGGAATGACTGTCTCACATAGATTTATACATTAAGATTGGATTTTCAGCATGTTGCGTTTTTAAAATGTGAGAGCTGAGGTCTATTCTAGATTTCCACTGTTCTAGGAGATCCAGACCAATCAAACCATCGACATATTCGTGGAATCTGTATATATAAAGTTTTATAGGGTTGTGGTCATTGAATTCAGGAAAACACGGGACAGTGATAGAGTAATCATTTTTCATCGTTGCATGTATATTGGTAACAACAAAAGGGTCATATGTCAGTTTATATTGCGAAAAAAAAATCTACAGCTTCTGGGCTGATAAATGATTTATTAGCGCCAGTATCTACGAGAAGCTTTAGAGGAGGGTCTTGGATTCGTATAAATGGTAGTTGTCTTTGATCTTGCAGGTGTAATTCTATTCTGGGGACGTCTGTTCCGCAGTCAGGGTAAAATTTGGCTGCTCGTCAGAGTCAACTGTTTCGGTCACTTCTGCGGTCTGAAAATTATTTTCAGGTTCGGTTACGTATGCTTGTTGATAATAGTCAAGGTCAGGATAGTAAAAGGTTTCAAGGTCATATAATTCGTTCACGTTAATTTGTGGGCGCGTATTCTGTTGAGTGGGGGGTAATACGCGAGCTGCAGGGTGGCTAATGCCACTCATAGGCGTAGGGTCGTCGTCGTCGGGTTTCATCACCCCTAGGGGGCGGTTTCGGGCCTCGAGCGGGGTGCTCTTTGCCCGGGCGTCTTCTCCCGAGCTCTTCAAGCTCGGGGTATTCTGGGCCTCTCGGCTGGGAGAGTCCTCCCCTTGCGCTATCCGGCGCACCCTCGGCGCGGTCGGACCCACCGGGTGGAACCCGTTGGGGAAGCCCAGTGACACAGTCTGCCAGCGAGCGGGTGCGGCTTACAGGTGCGGCGCAAAGGGGAGGAAGTCGGTCAGTCTGTCGGGGGGGGCATGTTTAACAAATTTCTCGTCGGTCGTGTCTGTCTGTCCTAATTCTCGTCCGTCTGTCTGTCAGGGCCTGTGTCGCTGCGCATTGGGTCGTGGTGCGAGCTCAGCAAACAGGTCCTGGGGTTCCCGCTTACGACCCTGAAGCGGGGACGGGGACGGGGGTTAGGGGTAGGATTGGGGATGGTGTGGGAGGGGTCGACTGGGTTGGCGGGGAGCAGCGCAGTCGAGGCGCATGGGTGGATTTGTGCGGTGAGTAGCTGTGTATCGAGTGTATGTGCGACGTGTACATGTGTGGGTGGGGGTGTTGGTGTGCGGTGTGTTTGGGAGGGTGCAACCTGTGTAGTGAGTTGCGTGCCCACATTGCCCTCCTCATCCCCGGAGAGGATGAGTTCGCGGGTAGTGCGCGTCCCAATGGGTCAGGCGGCCGAGCATGAAGCGGCGCGATATTAACGAGGTGCTTGTGTGGCCCGTTATCCGCGCGGTCGTACATTCGACGCGCGGACAGTACCACAAAGTCCTCTATCGACTGCATCTTCAGGTCGCGGGCGATGACGTCATTGCGGACGTAGCGTCCCGCCCCCGTGATGATGCGGAGGGCGATGTTTTGTTGTGCCTGGAGTCGCTTTTTAGTCGCCTTATTACATAGTCCATACCAGGCCGGCATGGCGTATGTAATTCGACTTCTAATGTAGGTCTTGTATATGGATAGTTTTGTTGGCACAGGTAGTCTTGAGGCGTAGGGTAATTTCCTCTAGGAGGGATTCTGAATCCGGTGGACATGTTCGAACGCGGCAAGGCTCTCATTATTTGTTGAGTCCTTGAAGGTCCTTGCAGATGAGTGAAATTTTGAGGTGGCTGATTAGGCCTAAAACTGTTATTAGAAAAAATGTTGTTCGGCGCGAAATTATTCGGGAAATTACTGTGTTGCGTTGATGGATAATTAAAAGGTCTTATCTGCTGTGTGGGGATTGCAAAATTAAATTGTCTCGAAGACGTGGCTGAATCTCGAGAATTAAAAGGTGAGTAATTGAACTGGCTATTGTTATTTGATTTCTTAGAATTCAACGGGTTCCCGGCTTTACTTTGCAGATATAAAGCATTTAATTCTTCCTGGGCAAATCCAGGGCCTTTTCTAGTGATTCGGGACGCATACACCTAATACGTGAACCTAATGGCTCGGCTAGGCCTCTAGTGTAAGTTTGAAGGGCTAGTTTTTTGTAAAGTTCGCGTTTAGCCTCGATTGTGGTATTAATAGTTTCGTGTAACTCTACGTAGGTCATTATTACACTTAACAAGTTTTGAACCCGTTCGTAGAAGATCTGTGGTGTGTCTGAACCTTGAGTTAACATAGACATGTCCGTGTAAAGGGCGGACTCGTCCCTGTGATCTGAAAAGCTGTTAATTAGAGCGTTTCTAATACCATTCCAGTCCTGGGGAATGCCATTTGTCGCTAAAGTTTTAGCGGCCTGCCCAGTTATTTTATTTAAAATCCCATTAATTATGGAAAAATTATTTAACTCATATCCCGGGGCTGGATTGACATAGGTTAAAATAAGCTGGTCACAAATATTTAAAAATCTAATTAAAACATTGGCATTTCCATCAAACTCAGGAACTAATCTTAAGGATTTCCAGACTCTGTAATATCGTTAGAAACCGAAACTGAATGCTGTTCGTTCACCATTTCTTCTTCTATGCTTTCTAAAATAGATAAATCGATTTCGCGATGAAATCTATGTTCCCTAGAATTAGGTCGGATATTGTGCCGAAGATTCGGCCTAATATCCCTATCGCTCCTTGGGAAAAAAATCTTGAATAATTAATTTAGACTATCTAAAACTAGTTTTATTACTAATTACACCCTACAGGAGACAGGAAAGGGACCTCTGGCAACCAATAGGAATGCGTAACTAATAGTATAATGTAACTCACAGGAACAGGATGCTTAGCTGGATTTGGGCCATTGATTTTTTGATTGCGCCGCTGCTAGATCTTATTCACCTTCCGACGGCTGCTTCGTAGATTCGGGATACTCTTCTGTGACGCGATAGCCACACGGGCGGCTCGCACGATCTCGGAAATCTTCCTTGCCGTAACGCGAACGCGACCGCGAGTATCCTACCGACTGCGCCAATTACGGAATTGAGCCGTCGGGTAGGATTTTTAAAAAGTTACAAATTTTATTAAAATAATGTTTAATTGATTAATTAATAAAAATTACATAATATCTTAAAAGTAATTGATCACAATGATTAGACGTCCATATGCTTCCCCGGTTGGAGCAATAAGGCGCCGAGGTCACGTCGAGATCATCCAAGTGGTTGAAAATGTCCAGTCAGCTCTACTGGTATCAGGAATTTGGGATTGCTCAATTGGGCCGCTGAACAATGTAGAAACAATATGTGGTCGCCGTATGACGAGGCTTGCACTCGTAACATGCCCCATCACAGTTTCCTCTGTTTCTTTGTAATTTAAATTTAATAACCACTATCTAATCTTCTGTTTACATCTAAAATGTGATAATGTTATAAGATTATTCACTTTATTTCCCATATTATACAGGAAGAATTTTTAATCACTATCCAAATTTTGATATGATAATCTATAGCAAAAATCACCAAATACGTATTTTTTCTTTTAGTATCACTCAGTACTAAAATATTGAGATATAGCATTACAAAGTTGTCTTAAAAAAAGACGACGTAAAGGGTCACCGCGCGCCGCATGCGCTGCCCCAGCGCCGGGCGCGTCCCCTCCCCGCGCCGCCCGCCCCGCACCATTTCATTGATAACATCACAAACTATACTGTAAAGATAACATCCTTCAGTTGAAAATGTTCCCTTCATACTTTCACGGGCTTAGGAACGTCAGATTGCAAAAGGCTTTTTACCTTAGACGGGGTCCGCTTATACCATGATCCAGGATGTAGCGAGTCTGGTTATTACATTGAAGCAACTGCCGATCTGACCTTCGTAATCCTAAGATAGGGGAACCAGACAAATTTTGGATCATGGTTACAAATCCAAAGTTATTTGAATTTGCAGGTTTCATCACGATGTTTTCCCTCACCATCGAGCTAGTGGTATAAATACGTACCTACATAGATTCGAAAAATCCAGAGGTAAGTGACAGGGTTTGAACCCGCACTCCTCGGTTAAGAGGCACGTGTCCTTACCATTGAGCTACCACCGCTCACGATAATAAGTAGTACTTATTGCAATTAATTTTTTAAAATCAACTTATTTACCTAATACTAAAATAATTGTTAAAAATGCAAACCATTTCTCTCCAAACAGTCTCGCACGTTTCTGCACATTGTATTTTAATTTGTTTAGCACTAAAATGTCTTGTCACTTCATCAAATCCTCGTATAATTTGCAATTTTAATGCGCCCAGGCTTTGGGCCTCATCCACACACACATTTTTTATTTCACTTCACAAAATATCACATGGAGTCAGATCAGGTGAGTGCGCCGGCTACGGGACGGGGCCTCCGCGGCCGAGTATTCGGTTGCCAACAATCGCGGCCAACACGTTTGCACTTGAGCACACTTGGTGCTTGGTGATAGGTTTCCCTTATCATGTGTGGGTTTCGGAATGACCACCAGTGTTCATTAAGTATGTTGTACATAATGCTTCATCGGTCCACATGATAACATCCGTCGGGGGCGCAATTAGCCACTCGCAGAAGGCTCGGCGGGGCACTGCGTCTGCTTCACTTAACGCCTGCACCTTTTGGTAATGATAAGGGTGTAATCCAGCGGTGTTAAGCAGTTTCCATACGGCGTACTGGGTGACCTCAAAGCGTCTGGCAGCATTTCGAGTACTCGCACGAGGGTCTCTTTCGAATAAGTTAAAAATTGCTTCTTGATTTCCACTGGTAGTCGTTGCCTGCCACGTTCTTGTGCGTGTGAAGGTGTAGTGAACTGGCCATGATCTAACGGCCTTGGATTGGCAGCTAAAATCGTTGCACGGTTCGAAACAGACGGGTACACCACACCCTGAATGCGAGGGCTAGGAAGGCTTTTCGCTGCGTTTAAACTACCCACATAACAAATAACATCGCACTTTTTCGTACTCGCGGTTGGAATACATCGCGGGCGGCGCAGGAGCTGCGCTGCAATACGCACGCGACCCGGAAATAGCACGCTTCCGCCGGGCGGGGATGCGCGTTCGACTGCTTGACCTTTATAATTTGTCGCCGCTCGCCACCCTCCCGCCGCCTCCAACCCGCGCCCCCCTCTACCCCGCGCCCGCGCAGGCATCGCCCATTGATGTTTATCGCTTTGCGTAGTAGATATTTACGCTAGAAATGGTAACCATGCGAAATTTATAGTTGGGTCGGGAAAATGAATTTGTTGTAAAAATATGACCTATATTTTTTTTTGCAGAAATGTGTTCTATTAACGATACCTAATGCCTAGAAAAAAATTGGATAGTGATTAAAAAGTCATCCTGTATAGATGTGAGCTAAGAATATAATCGTCATATCCTACGAATAAAGGCGTAATTACAAATGGCCAACTTTTCAGGAGGAAATGTTTTGTATTTCATTTGAATATTTAGAGACATTTTTTGAATATTTACATTTAAAACAATGAATGACTATACTGAGCTTGTTATAGAATCATAAAAAAATCTTTTGATTCGATATTTCTACAAAATTTGTCCCTTATGTCTTTATTCTCCGGAGAAAAAAAAAATACATTTCAAATAAGTGACATTACGCCTATTTTCTCTGGAATATGCTATGTCGTAAGAGCATTAAGGGCTTTTTACTATTTTTATTGAAATAGTAAAAGAAACAATGTATTTAAAAAATGGCACTTTTATGAAATAAAAAATAATTTTCTTAACATCTGAGAAGAACAAAATAAAAAAAAAACTTTTTAATTTGTGCTATAAAAGAAAAAAAAAACTTGTTATATGTCAAAATCTTGATTCTTTGTCAGTAACGAAATTCAAAACGTTTAAAAAATTGTTTTAAATTACCTAATTTTAACTAACAATAAACGGTGTCTTCTTGAGGATAAGGATAATCCAACCTATCCTATAATAAATACTGGTGCTATGAATAGTTTTTATCACCAACATATATTTTAGTGTTACTTCCTACATCAGAGAGCCGAGAGTGTGCATAGCTACCAAAATAAGAATAAATATTTGTTAAAAAAATATTTATAAATTGTATACATATTATGTTACGATGTGCCAGAAATCAGAGTTGCTTAGTAGTTACAAATAGGGAACTTTTATCAAAAACTAAGAAAACCTGTGGTCAATTTACAACAACAAAACCTATTGTTTAATAGGTATTTGTTTGACCTTCAGAACTCTGTATTCATTCGCTTTAATTTTTTTTTAAATTAATTTGGGATATTATTATTGGGCATAATGATTGTTACACAATAGATTCGGCATAATTGTATAGGCACATTTTTTTGGCATAACCACAATATGCATAATAATTTTTATGCATAGTATCTTAAGGCATAGTGATAAAAAGGCATAACGATATATTAGCATAACTATGGTAGGCATAATAACAGTTTTGCATATAATTCTTAAGCATAATAGTAAAATAATACCATAATGATATTAATGCACAATTTCGTTAGGCATAATTTTTTATTTTTCACACGTATTTTTTTTGTACTATTCCTTAACTTTTGGCTGAAAGAAGTTAACAGGCAAGCAACAGAATGCAGCAAAGCATGCATGCTAGCAAGCAAGTAGCATGCAAGCAATCATGCAGCATGCAAGCATGCATTAGTTACCTATAGTCTTCTTATGTAAAAAAAAATTGCCTAAGCTGTTATGCCAAACAAAAATATGCATTAAAACTTTATGGGAATTAAAAGGAACCCAACTCATTAGGTCAGTTCTATGCTAACGAAAACAAAAAAAATGAATTTAATTGTTACTTGAACCCAAACTACCTATTCAATAACTTTCTTTCTAATGTTTAAAAGACACAACCGCCACAGGACCTCTAAACAGAAGTTCAATATTAAAGTCATAAAATATGTATTGTGCCTACTGTACATATGTTTATTATTATATTTAATTGTAAATGAGAGAAAAGTCTATTGAAATGGTAATTTCATACGAATGAACATTAAAATGTGCAAAAAATGTATAAATAAAATTGGTACGTAGAATAAGGACACAAATACAATTAGGGCTAGCAACTCTTTATACTAGAACCATGAGTGAATTCCGTCGAATAAAGCCACATACGCGATCGTGTCTTTTTTCAACGGAATTTATTTTCATTCATTCATCACTCCCCCGTAGAAAATAGCTACTGTGACTGTTGTGTCTGTTCTCGTCGGGTAATTCGAGAGATTGTAATAGTGGCATTTTTCAGAACCTTTGTTTTATCATGGTTAAAGTTCCTTTTCCTGTGAATAATCGATTAGAGGTGATGTCAAATGGGCGGGAGAATTCAATAAAGCAATAAAAATAAAAAAGCCATTACGACCAGAGTGGCTTTATTCGTAGGATACAACGTAATATTGATGTTTAGCAAGGGTGGTCTTATGTGGTTAAGTGGTGCAAACCTTCTTACATTTGCGCTGGGATATGTTGATGTTAACACTTTTGTGCTTCCGAAGTATAGCATTCAAAATAAATACAATAGTTGTCTTACAGTGCGCACCGAGCCATCTTTATACAGGAGAGTAGTGGTATTTTTTTTTTTTTTTTTTGCGCTATGCGCTATGCGTCTTTCAGGGACTTTATAGGTCAGGGTATATTTTATTTCTATTTCTTTATTTCCTATTCTATACTATTCTTCTCCTATCCATTAATGTAGCTATCCTATTCTATTCATCTTTATTTCCTAATCTAGTTTTATCTTTTTATCTTATTTCTATAACATTTATCTTACTGCTAGTACATGCTTTCTTATTTCTATTACAGCTTGCTTATATGTTACTTATATCTACTTATTCACTAATACATTTCTTTATTTGCTAAGTTTTACATATTACTGTTTCTAAGTTTAAATTTTCTTACTATCTACTTATGTTACTCCTAAGAATAATATAATATTATAATATTGAGTATACTAGTTGTTTATCCTGTCTTATTCCTATTGTTTGCGTTTTTACAAATTTTTGCACAGTAATCTGTAAAAGCGCCTGATACCTTTTTGCTGGCAAACCATTCGTGCAGATTATCTGCTCGCAATTTTTTGCCAGTCTTTATTTCAAGGTCGCTTCTGATCGCGTCGGTGGATGGGTATTCGGTAAGGAGGTGGGGAACTGTTTCCTCAGTATCGGGGTCGCAAATGAACGATGGATTCTCTTTGCACTTGAATCGGTGCAGATATTGAGAGAATCCACCGTGCCCCGTGAGGATTTGTGTTATCGGTCCTGTTGGCTTGATATTACGTACAATTTTGTACGCGCTGATCGCGTCGGGGAGAAAGAGCTTTGTCGTGGCAGCTGTTTCACCGGACCTGTACCGTACGTTCCATGCGTTTAGGGAGCGTTCGCGCAAGACTCTCTTCACATACGATACAGGGCAATAGTCGTAGTCATGTTTGCGCCTGGAGAAAAGTGCAGCTTCTCTTGCAAGGTCATCTGCTCGCTCATTGCCCGGAAGTCCCGCATGGGCTTTGATCCAGAACAAAGAGACATCTTTCCCCTGTCTCAGAGCCCCCCGGAGGTTCTTCCGTGCTTCTACGGCTAGAGGGTGGAGAGAGCCATGGTTTACGATCGTTTCCAGCGCTGCCCTCGAATCGCTATAAACACCGTAACTCGTCTCCCCCCTCCTGAGGATAACACTCGTGGCTTTGCATATTGCCAGAAGTTCCGCCTGGTAGACGGTGCAGTACGCGGACAGACAAAGCTTGAGGTTCTTTGTCTCGGCCTCACCTTTCCATATGGAAAGTGCTGCCCCGACCTTCCCCTTAATCTTACTGCCGTCGGTGAATATTCTCACCTGCTGCACGTTGTGCCTGTCCACAAGGTTTTAGTCTACCAGACACATGAACTCCAGGCGCATATGTTCCGCCGGGTGTGGAGCTTCTGCAAAGTCTACCATACTCTCGGTCTCTCTGTCTTCTAGCAAGTCCAGCGATGACCCTCTCTTTGCCTCGTACAGTGCGGCTGCTTCCTGTATTCTGAGGTCAAGAGGCAGTATCCCTGAAAGTACCAGTGCCGAGTGTAGAGAGACTGTACGATAGGCCCTGCATAGCTTCTGAGCGAAGCCCCTCTGCACCATGTTAAGCTGCTTGATGACCCCCAATTTTCTGACTGCAGGTGCCCAAGCGGCTGCTGCATACATGACTACGGGCTCAACTGCCGCCACGTAGATTGCTCTTATAATCTCTGGGTTTAGTCCCCACGTGACTCTTGCAGCCTTAGACAGCTGCTTATATATCGCGATGGCCTTTTAGCACTGTGTGGATACGTGCCTCTTGAAGGTCAGTGCGCTATCGATGGTTAGCCCCAGGATCTTCACCTCTTTGCACATAGCTATCTCCGTCCCCCCCATGGTTAGCAATGGGGTGTCATACTTCAGCTTTTTAGTTAGCACCATTGCACAGGTTTTGTGCGGTGCGAACTTCAGCTTATTCTGCACTCCCCATTGCTGTACATAGAGGAGAGCGGAGTTAGCCTGTGCCTGTACCTCCATGGCTGTGTCCCCGTCGAAGATCATGACGACGTCATCTGCAAATGCTTGGCAGTAATGTCCCCTATGTTCCAGTCCGCGTAGTAGTGGGTCGAGAAGCAAGTTCCAGAGTATTGGACCGCCGATTGACCCTTGCACGCATCCTTTGCTGGTGCTTCGCGTGCTCTCTTCCCCGGCATACCTGACTGTGACACTTCTGCAGCTGAGATAGCTGTCCAGTAGCCTCCTGATGTTAATCGGACACTTTTCCTCAGCTAACCGGATTCTAATTGCTGGCCACCAGGCGCTGTCGAAGGCCCCCTCTATGTCCAATGACACTAGGGTTACTAGCTTTTTCAGCCCAATCTTACCCTTGATATGGTGTATTAGGCGATAGAGGGCGTCCTCGGTGCTCTTCTGAGGCATGAATCCAAATTGGCGAGTACTAATCCTCGGTACCAGATGGTATTTGATCCTTACTACTGTCATCTTCTCCAGAACCTTCCCTAGAACGGGCAGTAGACCAATTGGTCTGTATGCCTTGGGTGTTGTGTAGTCGTCCTTGCCCGGTTTTCTCAGGACCACGACCGTGGCCTGCTTCCAGATGTCCGGGAAGTGTCCTATCTCTAGACACTTGTTGTACAGGGCAAGCGATTCGTCTAGGTCTGCTCTTAAGGCTCTACTGCAGATGTCTGCCGTGAAGCCATCCGCTCCTGGGGCCTTCTTTGGATTGAAACTGTTCATCGCGGTCTCTAGCTCCAGCGGAGTAAACGGTGGGTCATGATGATCATCATCCCTTCCCGTGTTTACCCGCTCAGCCGCTGATCTGATGCGGCGATGCTCGTTGCTATCCGTGCTATCGAGGTCTTCGGGGTAGAATCTTTCGGCTAACAGGTTTGTCGATTCTTTGGGATTTAAGTGGTCTCCATCTTTGGATAGAGATCTTCTTCTCTCCTGGCGGTCCTTCTGATGATCCTGTAGATACCCTCCCATACCCCTTCTCTGTCTTGCTTCTCGCAGAACTCCATCCAGCTCTTCGTACGGACATTCTTGGCTTGGCACTCATAGTCTTCTTTTTACTGCAGATATTCTTCGACTTTTTCTCTTCGATGTGGCGCGGCGTTCTTGATCCTTCTTCTGTACGTGACCATGGTCTTCTTAAATTCTACGAGGTGATCGTTCCACCATGGGACTCTAAGGGTCTCTGACTCCTTTTTAACAGGCATGGCTTCACTGCATGCTGTAGTGATCGCAGAAGTTAGTATGTCAACAATGCCCTTCATTTCATTATGGTCACGTACGGATCGTGTTGTATCTATGTTTATGCCTTGTTCGGCTTTTATTTGCACCAGTTTTTCTTGGAAGACGTCCCAGTTGGCTTTTTTGGTGTTGGATTTTCTGGTAGTTCTTTGGACCTTCATTCCTTTGCTTTTTTGTAATTTGACATCGAAGAGAATGGCATTGTGGTCAGAGCTTATCATTCCCTGGTCTACCCTCCAGTTGTCTATAAGCTCCAATAAGTCGTCGGTGCATGTTGTTATATCAACAACACTGGTATACACCCTCGTACCCCTTACGGTGTCAAAAGTGGGTGTATCTCCTCTGTTCAATATCTGCAGCCCCGACTCTTCAAGGGCCCCGGACATTGCTACACCCCTGGAGTCTTCTATGGTGCTACCCCACCAGGTGCTCTTTGAGTTACAATCTCCACCAATGAGCAGTTTTCTTGGGCCCAGTTCCTCTACGACTTTCCTCAGCCGGTCCAGGTATGGCCCCAGTGGTTGGTCTGGCTCGAAGTAGAAGGAGACCGCCGCGATTTCCCAGGCACAGGTTCGGATCCTCACTACAACTATATTGTTGCTAGTGAGTTTCGGGCACAGTGTGACGTCAAGGTCGTTATCGAAAACGACTATAGCCGCCTTCACTGTCCCATCTCCTATTGCTGCGCACTGGTAGACTCTCGCCCCACGGTAGTCCTTCATACGTCTCACCCCTCCCACATAAGGTTCCTGCACCAGCGCAAACGCCAATTTGCGTTCGCTGGCCTCTACCATGAGTTCTGCCGTTGCCAATTCTTTTCTCTGGAGGTTCGCCTGAGCCACTGCGTATCCTCTGGTGGGGTTGCCTGCCCGTTAGCGGTTGAGAACCACCTCAGCAATACGCTATCTTCGCTCTAGCCAGTGCCTCCCACCGTCTTCGTACCTGGCATTCCGAGCTGAAGGCGTTATGTTCTGCGGTGTCCAGCTTGGCGGCTGTGCAATTGCAGCACATTGGTGCTACTCCTGCCATCCATTCTGGGCATTTATCCCTGGTATGGGGTCCTCCACAGTGGCTGCACTTGGTATTAGGCTCTTTGCAAAATCTGCGCCCGTGCCCGTATCCCAGACACATCGAGCATTGAACCAATGGCGACTAGTCTTCGACCTTGACCTTCTGTAGGTCAATGTGTGCAAAGCCTCTGCAAGTCAGTCGGTTGTATACCTGAGGAGATACTTTTAGGACAACGTGGTTGGTGTGCTGATTCCTAGCTTTTCTCCTATATCGGATCCTCCATACGGGTTTACGGGTTTGCGAATACGTCTTTGTTTTGGTTCCGCAGTGCCGTTAGGATGTCGTCATTGTTGTGCGTGGTTAGGACATCCCTGATAATTATCAGGGGATCCTGATTTTTGACATCCTCATCATTGAGGTGGTTCTGCGCGCCTTCCAACCGCTTTTTTATCTTGTTTCTATCCTCTTCCGTTCTGCATCCAACCACTACTTTGCGGTCCCTGACCTTTCGGACCCTCTCTACTGTTACCCAGCCATCTTTGGCATTTACGGCCTTCCGCACCTTGTCAAGGACTTCCTCACCCGTGTCTTTATCATCTTTTGATGATATGACCACCGAGTGCAGTGCTGTCATTTTGTGTGGCTGTGTATCGGCCGTTACTGCTGCATAGGTACACGGGTTGTCATGTTTGCCGTAGACTGTTGGGCGACAGTTTCCTTTAACCTTTCTATTTCTCTTATTGTAGTTTCGATTTTCTGTCCTTGCTCTTTTAGAACTCTTATCAATTCCCCCCCATCTATGTTGCTAGTTTGTGTTGTGCCGTCCCCTTCCCTATCCCTATCCCCATTATCGGTTTGTGTTTCTTGTTCTATCCCTTTCGTGTTTTTGTATACATCTGGTAAGGGTTCGGAGGTTTTGTATGGCCGTCTGGAGTCCGGTCTTTAGTTCACGCTTCAGGTTGCGGGACTCGTCAATGCAGAGTGTAGCAACCCGGAGCCAGTGCTCGACACGGGCTCCACGGTCAGCCTCATCAGGTGGTGATGATAGGATACCCTCGAGAGCCCCATCAACGTCCGCTGAGGGTCTCCGTTCCATCCTAGTTTCGGCGAGGGTGGTCGTTCTCGGCTTGGTCCTTGTTGAAATGCCAGATGAAATACCAGATGTGCCAGCTATCGTTGGTTTCATTGTTGGTGGTCTTTGTTCTGGCTTTTGGGCTACTTTTGGCGATTTCGGTTTGGGGTGTGGATGTGTTGGAGCTGTACACAGTTTACCGCTTTCGATGTTGCCCACACTATTCCTCACTCTTCCTATCGGTGAAGGTCCTGCCTCCCCTTTGTCTGTTGAAAGAGGTGACGATTTGGGGCTTGATCTCGCTGTTGTCTTGGGGGGTGATCGTGTTATGGGCATGGTAGAGCTGGTTCACGTCAGTAAATAAAATTTGGTGTTGTTCGATGGAACAGTGTCTGTGCACCAAATACGATGCGCAGTCAATTTTGCAATAGCAAAGACACTACTTAAAGTTTGTGTAGTCACACAGTGTAAAATTAAAAGTAAGAGTAAACAAATTTAGAACTAAGGATACTGGCCAATAGGCTCAGTACTCTCGTCAATTTTGTGTAAGTATGCTCCGTTTGTTAAAGCCGTCTGTAGCTACTCTTTTACGTGTTTATTGGTTTATTATTTACTAACTTTGTCTATCTATCTGTTTAATTTTGTGTACTGATCCTATATTTTGTGTTGTGTTTCAGGTCTAGTTCCAGTTCCGGCAGCAAAGCGCGCGTCCCTTCACGTCTACCCGCAGCAGTTCCAGTTCCAGGAGGAGTCAGCAGGAGTCAGGAGTCAGGGAGGATGGAGAGTGCAAGGTAAGTGTTGTAGCCTCTGACAACTTTATTTAATTTATTTTGTTTCTTTTTCAGGTATGCAGCTCGGCGGTAGGAGCTCTACGGTCAGCGACACAGTTTAATCAAGTAAGTTACAATTTATGTAGGTGAGTGTACAGGGGTATAGGGCCTGTACACTGTCAAATAATTAAGGTAAGATTACATTGTATATAGTATATTAATAAATAAGGTAGATGTTAGCGAAGCTCTACTTGCGCTCTACCTAGAGTCCCTCTGTAAAGCTGGGCAGATGCCCGTTGCTATTCTCAGTACGTTGGAGAAAACCGCGTTTCTCTAAGTCTAAATTTCGCTGGGCTGTAGCGATCCCGGTTTTCCCGGGATTGTTTGCGGTTGCTAGGCACCTCAATCGAAAGGGCTGGACCAGCCCTCGAGTTTGAAGTGTCTCACGACCCTCTAGGGCCAGTAACGGCTGAGATACTCGCAGTTTAAACTTTCCAATATGGCGTCCAAAATGGCCGCCGGAAGTCTAGATTCGTTGTATCTCAGCCGCTATCGGTCGTATCGATCCGGGGTTTTCTCTAGGATGTTTGGCGTGGCGAGAAGTATCGGTAGAGCTACTTTGTAGAGCCAAAAATTTGACTCTACGTAGAGACTCTCCGTGTGTCGCAGATGATGCTCTATCTATCTATGTCAGGCCAATTATCCCAGCGAAAGTCCCGTCTCGACAGGCCTTCTGGTTCGGGAGATATACGCGTTTTTAGAAATTCAAAATGGCGGACCACCTGTCAAAGTTGAAATTTAATCGCGCATATCCCCGGATCCCGAGGTCGTAGGAGGGTGTGCGAGGTATCGTTGTACTCGCCCTGGTCTGCTCTGTAGAGTGGTAGAGTCACCTAAGTGGGGGGGGGGGGGGCTCTATCTCTCTCCCAAACTTTACCTAATCTGAGTTGCTCTTTGAGATGTGGGAGCAGAGGTCAGCTTATTTTTGCTATCTCGTTTTTTGGAGATTTTCACCCCAGGACTCTACTTTCTCTATTTTAAGTTGTAGAGCCAAAAAGTGTATACGTGATTTGTAGCTCTCGGCAAACTACTCAATTTAGAAAAAAACCCCATTAAAATTGGCCTAATAGTTACCGAGATATTGATTTTTGAAATTTTTTCTAATTTTTGATTTACGTAATTTGAAACCGAAATCGACCCCCCCGAATTTTGAAGCTAAAATTTGGAAATTTGTACACTTGTTCAAATCAGAGAAAAATTAGGTCCTGTGGCGAAACTTTTGAAAAACAACCCCTATTTGGGGAGAAACAACCCGCTTAAATTTGTACCAAAAATTTTTTTCTTATTTAAAAATATGTATATATATTATTATCTATTAGTTATTAAAATGTATATCTACTGATTTTAGATAGTCTGTCATATGCTGAACGTATTGGCACTTTAAAATTTTTCAAAAGGTGGTATTTACTATTTTTAAAG
The DNA here is from genome assembly GCA_951394215.1 of Glyphodes perspectalis. Classification (NCBI taxonomy): domain Eukaryota; kingdom Metazoa; phylum Arthropoda; class Insecta; order Lepidoptera; family Crambidae; genus Glyphodes; species Glyphodes perspectalis. The sequence goes on from OX596224.1 coordinate 5,156,439, forward strand.
TCAAATAGAAGTTTCATATACCTAATAGTTCCGATTTTTCAGAAAAATACCGTCGAAGGAGAGGTTATGGGGATATTTGTGCTAAAAAACCTTCGGGTCGTCAAACTCGAAGGGTTTTCCTCCCAGGAGTTTTTCCCTCTCGTTCTGGCTATGGAATTTCAGTTTTCAGGTGAGTCGAAATTTTTGTCAATTTACGCCTTACTCTCCTGAAACTCCGTTAGCTCCTATAGTATAGGTCCTATCGATTCCGAAATTTTTACCTATTATGGCCCAGGGATTTGCCTAGGCTTTGATGAGGGTGAATCCCACACGCCGCCCTACCCCTATTTAATAAGAGGGTTGGAAGTTGATAGGAGCACTTTATCGAGCTCTTATTTCATTATAAAACACAAATTTATAGCTATAAAATTATTTTAAAAGTCTATATATATTAAAAATGATGTGCCCGTACGACCCTAATTTTTTATAATTTTTTGGGGGTGTGCTTCACCCCGCTGGAATTCTACCCTTGTTTTGAAACTCTAATATCTCAGAGGATTCTTTGAAAAATCTGATTTTTTCAGGATAAGTTGTCTAAGAGCTTATAAGATTTTTGGTATGATAAAAAGTTAGGGTCATAGATTTAGTTTTTGGCCTAGGGCTGTCACAAATTTTATCAACTTTCTTATATCTATAACTTAAAAGGTACTTAATATTTTCAGATGCTGAAAATTGCTCCCGGCCGCGTCCGTCGTGCTCCCGGCTGCTGTCTGGTCAGTGTTTCTGAAAACCACCTGGAAGGGATACCTCGTGTCCACGTGGTTTTCAGGGATTCGTCGTTATCTCCGGCGTTTTCAGCCGGAAAATTCAGCAGTCGGCGTCAGGAGATGCGTCTTGCAAAGCCGCAGGTGTTGGTAAGTCCAAAATTTAGGGTCGCTGATCTCGTTCCCGAGTAAATCGCTGAAAACCACCAAAATTTTTCACTTTTTGGGGTTAGCGCACCACGCTTTTCTTCAAATTTTCACTTTTTGGAAAAAAATTCGCACTCGTTGAAAAATTTTAGTTTCAGGGACGTATCACACTACGCGATAACTCAAAAGATGCCACTTTGGCGAATTTTTTAGCGCGGAGCAGGTCAAAATCGTGGCGCTCGGGACGGGGGGTGGCCCGGGACTTGAATAGTGGTATGTAGCGTGCAACCCTAATTGAATTTTGTTATGTTGGCCAACAACCTTTGGCTCGCTTCTAGTAGGTTGTCTGTCTGACGACAACAACCAATCAGGGCGCTTCCCGCCGACGCGCCGGCATCGGACGGCGCTCGCGCGCTCTCTCTCGTGGCGCCATAGCCAGTCTTAACTGAACCTCGAATAAAGTATGTCACAAGTGGCTGTGTGTTGCTAAAGTGAAGTGACTAACATTAATTTGCCACCTAATAGGGTAAACGCCCCTGTTATTGTTCCAACTCACGGGCTGTGCTGCTATAACGATCACCAGCTTAACACGCCTTCCGATGTTTCGCGCGGCGCCGTCGCGACCGCGACAAGCACTGTTTTTTCGGGCGATGCTTTGCCTGCGGTATGTCTCTTTGCGTCTGGCGATTTGCAGACGACAACCGCATGTACTACGCAGCAGAGGCCTATGCTTAGTATTCGGATTCTTGGTTTGCGGGGCATGGCTTTGATTAATACCGCCGCCAAATGCTCGGTAGCGGGACATAAGGACATCAATACACGGATTATTATGAATAATGAAGCAATAGATTTAGTTCAATCCACAGTATTTTTTGGAATTTCTATTGATGCTAAATTGCAATGGGGTCCCCATATTACGGCTCTGGCAGGAAGACTTAGTTCAGCTGCATTTGCGGTTAGAAAAGTAAGGCAATTAACTGATGTAGAAACAGCAAGATGTCATACGGTCTGCTGCTGTGGGGATCTGCGGCCAATATACAAACTATTTTTGTATTGCAGAAAAGGGCAGTCAGAGCCATATACGGCCTCAGTCCACGTGACTCGCTTAGAGAAAAGTTTAGAGAAATAAATATTTTAACAATAGCATCACAATTTATTCTGGATTGTATAATGTATATATTCAAAAATATTGAAGCATTTCCTAAAAAGTCAAACTCTCATAGTTTTAATACTAGAAATAAACACAAACTTGCTGTTCCTATTCAAAGACTCCAAAAGAGTGGTAATTCATTTATTGGTCTTAGTATTAAAATATTTAATAAACTACCACAAAGTATTATAACATTACCCTTACATAAGTTCAAATTATATATTAAATCATTTTTAATCAGTAAGGGTTATTACAAAATACAAGATTACCTCAATGACAAGGATTCATGGTTAACTTCATAATGAAGTGTTCACCTGCAGTGATATCTACATAGTCTTAAGTATATAATAATTAAGTTTACAAATTTGTAAAATTTGGCATTTAAAAGAGTAACTATCGAGTTTCTTGCCGGATTCTTCTCGATAGAGTCTACCTTCCAAACCGGTGGTAGTATTAGTTCTTATCCTTTTTTTTTATGTATATTGACTATTTATAAGTGCTTTCTTGAAGCCCATATAAATAAAGATATTTTGAATTTAAATTTGAATTTGAATAAGCTTTATACAATATTTAAGGAGAAAGGGCTTACCTTTATATCCAAACAGGCCAGCGTGAAGCTTGCTGATGGTGTCGTGCGTCCTCGTGAGGTTCTGGTGGCTAGTGTTAATGTCACCATAACTGTTGATAAAACTGTACCAGTGGACTTCATGATTTTTTCTGATGCCGACAACAATGACACACTCCTGGGTATTGACTTCCTTAACGCTGCAGGTATGGTAACTGATTTTTCTGCTTCTATTTGGCTTTTCGGGATGCCCGCAGACTTATCCACTTGAGTATGAAGGAAATCTAATACCACAGCATGACTCCATCCTAGTGTCTTCAATGACGCTAAGGTATGATGAAGGCTTGTCGCTTACCCAGGGCCAACGCCAGCAACTCATGCATATCCTCCAGCGTCATGAAGATGTCTTCCGACTAGGAGGAGAGGCCACTCGCTTCGCCGAGCACCACATTGATACAGGCGACCACGCGCCTATCGCCGTGCCGCCGTACCGCATCACACCCGCTAAGCGATCCATAATGGAGGTGGAAATCAAAAAGATGTTGAGAGATGGTGTGATCGAAGAGTGCGAATCAGCGTGGGCCGCACCAGCTCTCCTAGTACCTAAAAGGGATGGTACGTACCGTTTTTGCGTCGACTACCGACGCCTTAATGCTATTACTAAGAGTGATACTTACCCCTTACCAGTCATGGAGGATCTCCTCCACTCTACAAAAAGAGAAGGGTACATGAGTTCCTGTGATCTTCGTTCTGGCTACTGGCAGGTGAACGTGGCCCCTGCTGATCGAGACAAAACGGCGTTTGTGTCACCGGTAGGTACTTACCGTTTTATTCGCATGCCCTTCGGTCTCAAAAATGCCCCAGCGACCTTCCAAAGGCTAATGGATCGTTTTCGCTCTGGGAGCGCTCTAAAAGATGTCACCTTATTGATATATCTAGATGACTTGCTAATTTTGACAAATGGAGACTTCCAGAAGTATCTGGAAGACCTGGAGGCTGTATTTGAACGTCTACGCTTATTTGGCTTATGTGCCAATAGAGACAAGTGCCATTTTGCATGTGAACAAGTTAAATATCTAGGACATCTCATTACCTCTAAAGGAATTTTGCCTGACGAGTCCAAGGTGCAGGCCATTCAACACATGACTGAACCAACCAACCTCAAGCATCTTAAAAGCTTCTTGCAAACTTGCTCGTGGTTCAGAAAGTTTGTGCCTGGGTTTTCTGAAATAGCCCAGCCACTCACTAAACTCACCAAGAAGAATGAGCCTTGGAGCTGGACCGATGATCAAAGTCGAGCCTTCAATGAGTTAAAAAAGCGGCTCATAAAAGCACCAGTCCTCGTACAGGCCGATCATAGCAAACCGTTCATAATACACACGGATACTAGTAATTATGCATTGGGTGCTGTCCTTTTGCAAGGTGAGAGTGACAATGACTTGCACCCCATCAAATATTCCAGTCGTCTATTGACATCTGCTGAACAAAAGTACTCTACTACCGAACGAGAGGCACTCGCCGTAGTGTGGGCAGTAGAGAAGTATCGCCCATACATAGAGGGTCATCCAGTTATTTTGCGTAGCGACCATCAGCCCTTGAGGTAGCTTTTGACATTAAAATCTCCCAGTGGCAGGCTGATGCGCTGGGCCCTCAAATTGCAAGCTTTTGATATAAAGTACGAGTACACCCCTGGTAAGACTAATGTTGTAGCGGACGCACTGAGCCGCCCTTTCTGCAACGAGGCTACTCAAGATACATGTGAAGTTTGTTCAGTCATCATAGACTTACCCCGCAAAAGTGCTGCTGAACTGAGATCCGCTCAGTTAGAGGATCCCGAGGTGAGTAAAGTCATTAAAGACATGGAGAGCAGCAGTGACCCCACAGCTTCAGCTCGCTGGTTAAAACGCGGCTATCTCATGGACCAAGGTGTTCTTTATCGTCACGCTCCAGAATCAGATTCAGAGGAGCCACAGTTAGTGGTACCGGTAACTATGCTCAAGGAAGTACTTGCAGAATTCCATGACACTCCTACGGCTGGACATCAAGGTGTGGACCGCACTTTAGACCGAATCAGACAAAGGTACTATTTTACAGCAATGAGGAAGCATGTAACAGAGTATTTGAAAAATTGCATAACCTGTCAACGCTACAAATTAGCAAATCAAAAACCCACTGGACTTTTGCAGACACCGATCCTTCATCAGAGGGGTGAGGTTTTAGCTGTTGATTTATTCGGTCCACTACCTGAAGCAGAGTCTGGTGAGAAGTGGGTATTTCTCATCGAGGATACTGCCACCAGATGGGTGGCATGGGTGCAGACCTCTTTATCATCCGGAGGCCAATCCAGCAGAGCGGAAAAACCGAGACCTCAAAGTCCAACTAGCCATTTTGGTACAAAATGAGCATCGCTCTTGGCCGCAATTTTTACCCCAGGTACGGTTTGCCCTTAATACAGCTACGTGTTCTACAACTGGTGTTACACCGTCCTACATGATGTATGGCCGTGAAATGCGAACGCCGTTTGACATACAGCATGATCTGCGAGCCATATTGGAAAAGGAGACATTCGTCCCTCAAGTGACACCTTACCTTTCTAGGTTTGTAGAATCTTTAAAGGATATACGAGATCGGGTTGAGAAACGACAAGATTCGAAGAAAGAATATGCTGACTCGTCCAGAAGGCCGTCTCCTGTTTTCCAGGTTGATGACAAAGTATTGTTAACCACGCATGCCCCTAGCAATGCCCCTAAAGGTTTAACTCGTAAATTTATACCGCAGAGGGATGGGCCATATACAATCAAAAGGGTCGTTGGCCCTACAGCCTATGAGTTGGTCGATAACCAGGGGCAATATTTGGGTCGTTTTCATGTCTCCGATCTTACGGGCCTTATTTGTGACGACGTAACTAATATCGTTCAGCCCGTCCAACCTCGCCGTCTGCGAGGTCGTCCTCGTAAGTCCCAGAGGCAGGCGCGCTTTTACTTTCGCCAAATCATCGTCGGGTCGACGTCATGACTTGGAGGAGGAGGATGTAGCGTGCAACCCTAATTGAGTTTTGTTATGTTGGCCAACAACCTTTGGCTCGCTTCTAGTAGGTTGTTTGTCTGACGATAACAACCAATCAGGGCGCTTCCCGCCGACGCGCCGGCATCGGACGGCGCTCGCGCGCTCCCTCTCGTGGCGCCATAGCCAGTCTTAACTGAACCTCGAATAAAGTATGTCACAGGTATTATATATATATATAGGATTTTGTAATCTGGCATTTATCTGTGAATGACATTCCCATAACAGCCCCATCTTTCATTTTTCCAAGTCAACTGCTGTTTAAATATCCAAGGCGTCGATGCCATCTACTTCTTGACACTGAAGACAACAAACATTGTTTATTCATAATATTCAGTTTATAAACTCCTTCTATTAGAATTGCTGTTGCCACAATCTGATCCTTTCTATTGTAAATGTAACAACAGTTATCAGCAAAAGACACTCTGTTTCCCTGCTTCGTTGACTGATTCACTGATAATAGATTGGTAGCTAGAGCCGGAACACACAGATCACCTTCAACAAGAATCTCAAAGCTCGTGTTGTTTACTACAGTTGTGACTCCATAACATGACACTGATAAACTCGATCGATCTGCTATGACGATTTTCTTGACACTGTGAAAGTAAGCAATTTTCATTTGGTGTCATTTGCTTACTCCTGATTCGATATACCAATCAGAGACACTGAAATCGCACTGAACGCGTTTGAAGACTGTTTGTATTGTTTTCTACATTGATTTTTGTAGTGGCCCGGTTGTTTACACTTGTGTTACGAGTGCAAGCCTCTTACGTCATACGGCGACCACATATTGTTTCTACATTGTTCAGCGGCCCAATTGAGCAATCCCAAATTCCTGACACCAGTAGAGCTGACTGGACATTTTCAACCACTTGGGCGATCTCGACGTGACCTCGGCGCCTTATTGCTCCAACCGGGGAAGCATATGGACATCTGATCATCGTGATCAATTACTTTTAAGATATTTTGTAATTTTTATTAATTAATCAATTAAACATTATTTTAATTAAATTTGTAACTTTTTAAAAATCCTACCCGACGGCTCAATTCCGTAATTGGCGCAGTCGGTAGGATACTCGTGGTCGCGTTCGCGTACGGCAAGGAAGATTTCCGAGATCGTGCGAGCCGCCCGTGTGGCTATCGCGTCACAGAAGAGTATCCCGAATCTACGAAGCAGCCGTCGGAAGGTGAAGAAGATCTAGCAGCGGCGCAATCAAAAAATCGATGGCCCAAATCCAGCTAAGCATCCTGTTCCTGTGAGTTACATTATACTATTAGTTACGCATTCCTATTGGTTGCCAGAGGTCCCTTTCCTGTCTCCTGTAGGGTGTAATAAGTAATACAACTAGTTTAAGATAGTCTAAATTAGTTATTCAAGATTTTTTTCCCAAAGAGAGATAGGGATATTAGGCCGAATCTTCGGCACAATATCCGACCTAATTCTAGGGAACATAGATTTCATCGCGAAATCGATTTATCTACTTTAGAAAGCATAGAAGAAGAAATGGCGAACAAACAGCATTCAGTTTCGGTTTCTAACAATATTACAGAAAGGATCTGGAAATCCTTAAGATTAGTTCCTGAGTTTGATGGAAATGCCAATGTTTTAATTCGATTTTTAAATATTTGTGACCAGCTTATTTTAACTTACGTCAATCCAGCCCCGGGAAATGAGTTAAATAATTTTTCCATAATTAATGGGATTTTAAATAAAATAACTGGGCAGCCCTTTAGCGACAAATGGCATTCCCCAGGACTGGAATGGTATCAGAAACGCTTTAATTAACAGCTTTTCAGATCACAGGGACGAGTCCGCCCTTTACACGGACATGTCTATGTTAACTCAAGGTTCAGACACACCACAGATCTTCTACGAACGGGTTCAAAACTTGTTAAGTGTAATAATGACCTATGTAGAGTTACACGAAACCATTAATACCACAGTCGAGGCTAAACGCGAACTTTACGAAAAACTAGCCCTTCAAACTTACACTAGAGGCCTAGCCGAGCCATTAGGTTCACGCATTAGGTGTATGCGTCTCGAATCACTAGAAAAGGCCCTGGAATTTGCCCAGGAAGAATTAAATGCTTTATATCTGCAATGTAAGGCCGGGAACCCGCTGAATTCTAAGAAATCAAATAACAATAGCCAGTTCAATTAATCACCTTTTAACTCGAGATTCAGCCACGTCTTCGAGACAATTTAATTTTGCAATCCCTACACAGCAGATTAGACCTTTTAATTATCCATCAACGCAACACAGTAATTTCCCGAATAATTTCGCGCCGAACAACATTTTTTCTAATAACAGTTTTAGGCCTAATCAGCCACCTCAAAATTTCACTCGTCTGCAAGGACCTTCAAGGACTCAACAAATAATGAGAGATGATGTCCACCGGATTCAGAATCCCTCCTAGAGGAAATTACCCTGCGCCTATGAGTGGCATTAGCCACCCTGCAGCTCGCGTATTACCCCCCACTCAACAGAATATGCGCCCACAAATCAACGTGAATGAATTATATGACCTTGAAACCTTTTACTATCCTGACCTTGACTATTATCAACAAGCATACGTAACCGAACCTGAAAATAATTTTCAGACCGCAGAAGTGACCGAAACAATTGACTCTGACGAGCAGCAAATTTTACCCTGACTGCGGATCAGACGTCCCCAGAATAGAATTACACCTGCAAGATCAAAGGAAACTACCATTTATACGAATCCAAGACCCTCCTCTAAAGCTTCTCGTAGATACTGGCGCTAATAAATCATTTATCAGCCCAGAAGCTGTAGAAATATTTTTTTTGCAATATAAACTGACATACGACCCTTTTGTTGTTACCAATATTCATGCAACGACGAAAAATGATTACTCTATCACTGTCCCGTGTTTTCCTGAATTCAATGACCACAACCCTATAAAACTTTATATATACAGATTCCACGAATATTTCGATGGTTTGATTGGTCTGGATCTCCTAGAACAGTGGAAATCTAAAATAGACCTCAGCTCTCACATTTTAAAAACGCAACATGCTGAAAATCCAATCTTAATGTATAAATCTGGAAGCATAAATCTATGTGAGACAGTCATTCCCGCGCAATCAACGAAGTTGATTAAAGTCCCTACTAATATATCCGAGGGTGATATTTGCATTGAGCCTCAAACCATATGTGTTTGTAATGAAACATGCTGTTTTTCATCCGCAAAAAATAGTCAAGCCTATATAGAAATTTAAAACCCATCACAAAATTATATAATTTTTACGTTATCTAAACCTTTACAAGTGCAAGTATTTAACGAACAGACTGACTTACCGAATACAATGGACTGTATGACTCACGACGTCGAGCGTTTCCAAGAAGTTTTTTTACTTACATTATGTAAGGAATATTCGGACTTATTCTATCTTGATGACGAACCCTTAATATTCACAAACAAAATTAAGCATCGAATTACCACTACCGACGAAATTCCTGTTCATCGTGAAACTTATAGATATCCCTTTGCGCACAGACAAGAAGTTCAATCACAAATTAAAAAAATGCTTGACCAAGGTATAATAAGGCCTTCTACTTCAGTATGGAGTGCGCCTATTTAGGTTGTCCCTAAAAAGGCCGATGCGTCAGGCAAAACTAAATGGAGATTAGTAGTTGACTTCAGAAAACTTAATGACAAGACCGTAGACGATAAATATCCCATTCTTATCTTGACTGACATCCTAGACAAGCTAGGCAAGTGCCAATATTTCACTACAGAGATGCACCATGATGACATTCATAAAACAGGCTTCAGTGTTGCAGATGGCCAGGGACACTTGGAATTTTTGAGAATGCCCATGGGACTTAAAAATAGTCCATCTACGTTCCAGCGTGTTATGGATAACGTGCTAAGGGGCTTACAGAATGTTATTTGTATATAATAAGCTATTACATGATAAACAATACGGTTTTTCTAAAGGAAAATCTACCACTGATGCAGGAGTAGCCCTCTGATGAAGTTACGGCACTATGGTGTTATGAATAACTCGCTTGATTTGATTCAGTCGCACCTAACTGAAAGAATACAGAAAATCAACATCAACGGAACTGATTCTTCTGGCGCTTCTTTATCTATGGGAGTGCCCCAAGGCTCGATATTAGGACCTTTGCTTTTCCTAATCTATATAAACGACCTTCCATATTATACAAAAGATTTATGTGAGATAGTATTGTTTGCCGATGACACATCTTTGATTTTTAGAGTTGACCGAAAAAAAACAAATTTTGACGACGTAAATAATACTCTCTCACAAGTACTACATTGGTTTACTACAAACAATCCTTTATTAAATTCAAAGAAAACGAAATGTATTAAATTTTCAATGCCCAATGTAAGACAAGTAAACACTAAGATATGCATGAATGATGAACCTATTGAAATCATTCATTCTACAGTTTTTCTTGGAACCACTATCGATTCCAAGCTGCAATGGAGCCCTCATATTACGGCTTTGGCTGGAAGACTCAGCTCAGCAGCATACGCAGTTAGGAAAATACGACTCTTGACTGATATTGAGACGGCGAGATTGGTTTATTTCAGTTACTTTCATAGCGTAATGTCGTACGGCCTTTTATTATGGGGGTCCGCTGCTGACATACAAACTATTTTTGTATTGCAGAAGAGAGCCATCCGGGCTATATATGGCCTGAAACCTCGAGATTCGCTAAGAGATATGTTCAAAGAAATTGACATATTAACCGTGCCATCACAATACATCTTTGACTGTATTATGTATGTACGTAAGAACTTTCATAACTTTATTCAAAAATCTGATTGTCACCATTTTAACACCCGAAATAAACACAAGCTTGCCGTTCCGTATCTAAGACTTCACAAGACTAGTAGTTCATTTAGGGGGTTAAGTATAAAATTATTTAACAAACTACCAGGCAATTAATTGAACTGCCTATGTATAGATTTAAATTACACATTAAAAATCATCTTATGAGAAAGGCTTATTATAATATAGAAGATTTTTTAAGTGACAAATATTTGTAATTGCTATTATACATATTTACTTTTATAGATTTGTATAGCATAGTAGCTTAAGGATATGAGAATTGTTATCGATACTTATTGTAAATTTGGCGATGAAAAGAGTAACTATCGAGTTTCTTGCCGGTTCTTCTCGGTAGAAGCTACTTCCGAATCCGGTGGTAAATTTTTATTTTCATTTGTATGTACTGACGATTTATAAGTATATAGCTTATTTGAGCCTACGTAAATAAAGATCATTTCATTTCATTTCATTTTGCGTCGTGTATCTAGACGACGTTTTAGTATTTTCAACATCCATTATGATAAACCTACGTAAAATCTTTGATAGGCTTCGAGACTCAAATTTTAAAGTCCAAATGGACAAATCGGAATTTTTAAAGCATGAAACTCCATATTTAGGCCACGTTATCCCACCACAAGGCGTTAAATCCAACCCCGATAAAATAACAGCAATTTTAAAATACCCTATCCCAAGAACTACTAAACAAATTAAAGGATTTTTCGGCCTAATTGGGTATTACAGACTGTGGCGTACCACCACTATTTATAATATAACTAAATAAATAAACAATTTAAACTTAATGCTAACTTACCATAATATAAATCTTACTTAATCTAACTTATAACTAAGGTTAGTTATAATTATAACTAAGGTTACTTATTCTTAATTCTAGATTAAATCTATACTTATAATAAATCTGTAGAGAGGTCAATTCTGTACATGAAATATATTTTCAAAATAACTATCAGGGGGTGATTAGTGATCGATACTGATGCCAAAAATGCAATCAGTAAAATTTTTCTCTGTCTGTCTTTCTGTCTATCTGTCTGTCTATCTGTCTGTCTGTCTGTCTGTATGTTCTTTATAGAAACAAAAACTACTCGACGGATTTTAACGAAACTTGGTACAATTATTATTCATACTCCTGGGCAGGTTATAGTATACTTTTCATCACGCTATAATCAATAGGAGCAGAGTAGTGAAGGGAAATGTTGGGAAAACGGGAGAAGTTACTCCATTTTTTAAGTTTCCGTCGCGTGTGCAACCTTAATGGTTAAAGTTACATAGAAATCATGTATGACGGAAATAGTCTTTATAATATTAACCATAAACGCGGGTGACACCGCTGGCACAGCTAGTAAATAATATACAGGAAGAATTTTTAATCACTATCCAAATTTTGATATGATAATCTATTGCGAAAATCACTATATACGTATTTTTTCTTTTAGTATCACTCAGTACTAAAATATTGAGATATAGTATTTACAAAGTTGTCTAAAAAAAGACGATGTAAAGGGTCACCGCGCGCCGCATGCGCTGCACCAGCGCCGGGCGCGTCCCCTCCCCGCGCCGCCCGTTCCGCACCATTTCATTGATAACATCACAAACTATACTGTAAAGATAACATCCTTCAGTTGAAAATTTTCCCTTCATACTTTCACGGGCTTAGGAACGTCAGATTGCAAAAAGCTTTTTACCTACCTAATTTTTACAGTGATTAGGTACTCCTTGAAGTTAAAATTAAATAGTACCTAGGTACTTTAATATTTAAATACGATAATTTCTAAAGTTGATTTTATGCTCTTAAGATGAAACTTAACGATAATAAGTAGTACTTTTTGCAATCAATTATTTAAAATCAACTTATTTACCTAATACTAAAATAATTGTTTAAAATGCAAACCATTTTTCTCCAAACAGTCTCGCACGTTTCTGCACATTGTCTTTTAATTTGTTTAGCACTAAAGTGTCTCTTTTCACTTCATCAAATCCTCGTATAATTTGCAGTTTTAATGCGTCCCGACTTTGGGCCTCATCCACATACACACGTATTTTTATTTCACCTCACAAAAAATCACATGGAGTCAGATCAGGTAACCGCGCCGGCCACGGGACGGGGCCTCCGCGGCCGAGTATTCGGTTGCCAACAATCGCGGCCCACACGTTTGCACTTGAGCACACTTGGTGATAGGTTTCCCTTATCATGTGTGGGTTTCGGAATAACCACCAGTGTTCATTAAGTTTGTTGTACATAATGCTTCATCGGTCCACATAATCAACAATCAACATCCGTCGGGGGCGCAATTAGCCACTCGCAGAAGGCTCGGCGGGGCACTGCGTCTGCTTCACCTAACGCCTGCACCTTTTGGTAATGATAAGGGTGTAACCCAGCGGTGTTAAGCAGTTTCCATACGGCGTACTGGCTGACCTCAAAGCGTCTGGCTGCATTTCGAGTACTCCCACGAGGGTATCTTTCGAAAAAGTTAAAAATTTCTTCTTCGATTTCCACTGGCAGCCGTTGCCTGCCACGTCCATGTGCGTGTGAAAGTGTAGTGAAAAAGCCATGATCTAACAGCCTTGGATTGGGAGCTAAAATCGTTGCACGGTTCGGAACAGACGGGTACACCACACCCTGATTGCGAAGGCGAGGAAGGCTTTTCGCTGCGTTTAAACTCTACCCACATAACAAATAACATCGCACCATTTTGTACTCGCGGTTGGAATACATCGCGGGTGGCGCAGGAGCTGCGCTGCGTTACGCACGCGACCCGGAAACAGCACGCTTCCGCCGGGTGGGGATGCGCGGGCGACTGCTTGACCTTTGTAATTTGTCACCGCTCGCCACCCTCCCGCCGCCTCCACCCCGCGCCCGCCACTACCCCGCGCCCGCGCAGGCATCGCCCATTGATGTTTATCGCTTTGCGTAGTAGATATTTACGCTAGAAATGGTAACCATGCGAAATTTATAATTGGGTCGGGAAAATGAATTTGTTGTGAAAATATGACCTTCATTTTTTTTTTGCAGAAATGGTTTCTATTAACGATACCTAATGCCTAGAAAAAACTTGGATAGTGATTAAAAAATCATCCTGTATAAAATAAAGTTATGTACACTATAATTATAATTTATTAGATAATTAGAATAATACAAACAATGTTATTAACATACATAGTTAGTTAGAAAGTTATCCACTATGTCACTATTTGTATTACTAACAGTATTTCAAGCGCGCGATTATTTTGTTATTAGCGAATATTTAATAGATGCCCTACAGCTGTGTCTATTGTGTGGACCGGGCAGCGTAACCAGTTTTTTGCATCGCTGGGACCGCCCGCGCGCCCGCTCCCCGCCGGCACCTACGGCGCGTACGCGCGTGTTGGATTATTCCTTGGTCTAAAAATAGAGGGAGCGGAAAAGTGTCCCAAGATAATCTCATTCCATATACGATAATTAAGTACATACATACATAACATCACGCCCATGATCCCCGAAGGGGTAGGCAGAGTCGAAGGGGCAGCAAGCCCCTTCAACCACATTCAGCCAAAAATAAAGCCGGGCTGGGTCAGATGGACAATTGTGAAAAAGCAGTGACAAGCGGCTAACCTGTAGGTATAATTAAGTATATTTCAGGATAAGCTATTTACATTATATTGAGTATGTAAATATGATTTTAACACAAAATATCTAGTGTCACTAAAATCACTAATATAGCCAACAGAGCCAGATAGTAAATGTAGCAAGGCAACAGCAATATTGTAAAGCAAATTACTTAACTTAATATTACGGAGCTCCGCTCGCTGTGACGGCCGGACACCGAATAGGCACAACGTCTGATTCTACCCGCTTTTATACTACGTAACAAACGACACGTGTTCACAAAGTAATGATTTTATGATGTATGATTTATCACAAAGGTTATTAAAAATTCTAAAAAGATTTATTTATTTTATAGCTATATGATTTATTAAATATTTAATTACCTAAAACATAATAATTAGTCAAATTATTAACAATAATCTGTCACGGCCATTCTGACACGTACTACGTTCTCGGAGTACAACACAAATATATATTTATTAACTATCTTGACTTTTACAATATATTAAATCATCATACACAGTTACATCAGTTTATTTAATTTATAACTATCATAGGCACAGTCATTGGTAGAACCACAGGCACAGCCACAAGTAAACCAGAGGCACAGCCACAGGTAGACCACAGACACAGCCACAGGTAAACCACAGGCACAGCCACAGGTAGACCACAGGCACAGCCACAGGTCAACTACTGGCACAGCCACAATTATAACAATTTAATTAATTTACGTTAATCAGTCTTAAAGAACTAAAAATGACAGGTATATCTTAAATAACATCACTAGTAGCAACGTCTTCATCGACCCAATCTCCTAGTAGTTATAATAATTTCAATCATTTAACTTTATTCAGTTTTAAACTAAACAATGACAAGTATATTAGAGAATCTACCTTAAATAACATCATTAGTAGTAGCGTCTTCATCGACCCACTCCCCTGGCCAGTATCGTAACTTATCTTTAGATATTATTATGTTTCTTTGTCCTAAGCCTCGCAAGTTATAACGGTCGTTATTTAAAACTTCAACTATTTCGTATGGCCCCTTAAATTTTGGTCTAAGCTTGTGATGACGCCGATGGTCTTGATAGACGTATACAGTGGCACCAACAAGGTAAGTTTTATTTTTACGTCGTACGGAATCAAAACGTTGTTTAAATTTCTGCGCAATTTCTCTTAAGCGACCTAAGGCAAGTTCACGGTATGCTTGTTAATCAAAATGTTGACTAACGTTAGCATCCTCACCAAGGACTTCATTTAGTCGTGCCTGTACACACGGAATGTTAGCGTTTCTACCTAGTAATAAGCGAAGAAGAGAGAACCCTGTTGATTTCTGAATTGTAGTATTCAGAGATAGCTGTACGTTACATAATTCGTTCGGCCAATCTGTCAAATTATTACATTTTGACGTTAGCATGTTAGTTACAGTGGAGACATATCTTTCTACTTGACCGTTTCCACGAAGAGTTCCAGTAGCAATCATATGGTGCTCTATTTCCAATTCTCTAAATAGGTTGCGTATTAAATTAGAACTAAAATTCGTCCCGCGATCCGTAATTACGAGTGAAGGTGTACCAAACAAAGTAATAATGTCGCGAATTAAAGGGATCAGTTCGGAGGCACTTAAACTTTTGAGCTTATTTAATATACAGAATTTTGTAAACCCATCTATTGTAAGTAAAATATAATTATAGCCTTCAGGTGACTGTGGAAAGGGACCAGTGCAGTCTAAATGCATAGTGTGAAACGGTACTGCGTATTTAATGATAGGATGTAGAAATCCTTCTTTAGGACCTGAATGATTCTTTCTTTCTACACAAATTTTACAGTGGTACAAATACTTTCTTACAAAAGCGGCCGTTGAAGGAAACCAATAATTCTCCCGTATATTTTCTATAGTCTTATAGAAACCTACATGGCAGTTTTCGTCATGATATAGTCTTAAAATAGTGAACCTACTATCCATAGGGACTACTATCTATAGGGACATATAATTTGGGTCGGACGTCTGGGTTAATTTTGTAATGTAATAAATTATGTATCACAATATATTGGTTTTCGTCGAACTCTCCGGATTCTAACCTCTCAATTAATGATGTGGTTATTGGATAATTTTGTTATGAAATTTCCAACCAAGAACGAGGATCATTTGATGTAAGGTTCACTGGCAGTGACTTACAAGTATTCGCAGCCTGATTTGTAATAACAGTGGGAGTCTCAGCAGGATTACGGCTAAGGAAGTCTACGTGACTTATGTATTTTCCTTTTCTGTAAATAATTTCAAAATTAAAATCTTGAAGATATGTCCACCAACGGGCTACACATGGTGATAGATCCTTTTGACTGACGGTAGATTTAATAGAGTTACAGTCGGTGAAGATTTTGAAATTTATTCCCAAAAGATAAACTCTGAACTGTCTCAGGGCATTATATGGCTAATGTTTCTAAATCATACGAATAGATTCATTTTGATCTTTCTGTATTAAAATTGCGTCATAGCCTAGAGAACTAGCGTCAGTGTATAATTCGGTTGGCAGGTCAGGATCGTAAATAGACAATAGAGGTTTTGATATTAAACACTGTATTACATAATTTCGAGCTGTATTTTGTTCAGACCCCCACTCCCATTTTTGATTACTTTTAGTAAGTTTCGTTATACAGGCTGTACGGGAGGGGGGGGGGGGGGCAAATTCCGGTATAAATTTCCTAAAATAACTGGCAAGACCGATAAATTGTCGTACTTGCTTGACCGTTCTTGGGATAGGGGCGTTTACAAGGGCTGATACTTTCTCATTACTAGGCCTAACTCCTTCCTCTGATATATGTCTACCCAGATATTGAATTTCTTTAACGAAAAATCTAAATTTTTTTAAGTTGATGATAAAACCGACCTCATAAAGTGCTGATATTGTTTGATCTAAATATGAGAGCCCTTCGTCAATTGAAGAAAATGGTATTAGCAAATCATCTATGTAAATCAGTAAGAATTTCAAATGTTGTACTGCCCTTGCTATTGCCCTTTGAAAGACAGATGGACCAGTACAAATCCCGAATGGCATTTTTGAAAATTCAAAATGGCCGTCAGGAATAACAAAAGCAGTAAACTTAATAGAGTCTTCTGCTATAGGGATCTGATAGAACCCATTTTTCATATCTATCGATATAAAGAGTTTAGCTTTGCCTAACCAGTCGATTTGATCTTCTATCAAAGGTAAGGGATAGCGGTCCTTTTCAATGATTTTGTTCAAAGCCCTATAGTCGATGCATAGTCTGTCATCATCGTCTTTCTTTTTCACCAACAAGACGGGGCTGGCATATGTAGAATGGCTTTCGCGGATAATCTGTTTGTCTTGCAAATCTTTAATGATATTCTTTACTTTTTGCCTTTCTACAGAAGCTAACCTATAAGGACGATAACTAATAACTTCATTCCTTTTTAATCTTATGTTAAGTTGGCCAGTCTGAACGATGCCAACATTTCCAGATGCTGGTAACACATTCGGGTATTTCTTAAATATACACGTAATCTTTTCTTGTAAATTTAAATCTAGATGTTGGATATGACACCTTAATTCAGCAAACACATCCTTCAGACTGTCAATAACTAAATTTAATTTTAGAATAGCCTGTACAAGTAAACCCGTACATTTGCATAGTTTTATGTTTTAACGACATCGACAATTTACGTGACCTAGTTTAGATGTTATTGTAATTAGCTAAATAAAACTTAGTGTTGAATAAAGACTACGACAAGTGACATCTCTTATCATTTTATACATCTGCAAGTCTTTCGGCACTCACGACATCCTATCAAATCTATAGTGTGTGGACCTGACACCGCACATTATACATAGTCCTTCGAGCCTATAAGTGACCCGCGACATTTGGACATTTTTCGACATTTGATTGACCATTATACATGGTCCTTCGAGCCTATAAGTGACCCGCGACATTTGGACATTTTTCGACATTTGATTGACCATTATACATTTTTCGACATTTGATTGACCATCGTACGTGGTCTATCGAGCGACAGTGATCTACGACATTTGCATTTTACGACATTTCGACAATTTGATGTCACGTCACATCAATACGACATTTACTTGGTGAGTTTATTGATCTTCAGTGTAGTAGCGTATCGGTTTGGTCGGCCTCCCACAAGCGGGTCTCACCGATCAAATTGAGAAGGGTCACGCACATACTACGCAGAAGCTGCAAATCTTACTAAGTTTATCATCAACATTTCCGACATTTTCGACATGGAAGCATTATTCAACCGCCAAAACAATATCATCAATGAAGTTGAGAAGATTTTCAATAACTTCCGCAAGGATTCTTCATCAAGAAAAACCAGTGACTACATTCAAAGACGTGTAGACGCATTGGACAATCTGTGGGGTGAGTTCGTACAGAATAATTCAGAGTTAGAAAAGCACAGAGACGACGACTATGAATATTTTTCTAAAAACGTATTCGTTGAATTTAAGAAGTTTTTTGAGACCGCAAGAGACACCATTTTTTTATTCAAGATCCCACCCTCAACATCATTTGACACGAAATTTACTGTTCCTGAGGCCGATTTAGAAAAGGTGGATGTTAAGCCACACAGTCGCCTGGAAAACCTGCTGTCGCAGCAGAGGACAAATTTCAGAGCCCTGCACCGTCTCATAGACAATATTGACATCTCTGAAATCTCAGAAAAGTGGGAAATTGAAGACGAGCTGAAGAACATCCAACATCGATGGCATGTAATTGACGAACTTCGCTTGCAAATTGACAACTTGTTGCAAGGAGAAGATGGTTTCTACGAAGGAGAATTCCGACGTATAGAAGGGATATTTAAGGATACGAAGAAAGCTTTGAATAGAAAAATATTTTCGACAAATCACGCTCAGCAGTCTGTACCACAAATAGATATTCCTATTTTTTTCGGCAAGTACACCCAGTGGCCTACGTTCTGTGATCTATTTACTGAAACAATACATACCAACAACTGCTTGACTAAGACACAGAAGATGCAACATCTGAAAAGTAAGATCAAGGGTGAAGCTGAACCTTTAATACAGCATCTTAACATATCAAGCGACAACTACGACACTGCCTGGGACATTCTCTTACACCGTTACAACAATCCTCAAGTTTTATTCACTAAACAAATAGAGATCTTCTTGAATCAAGACAATAAATCATCGAAAGAGCTTAAGAAGTTATACGATACGACAATGGAATGTATCAACGCCATCCATAATCTCGGGATTGACACCACCGCCTGGGATCCTCTCTTAGTCCATCTGGTTGTGAAGAAGCTTGACTCTGAGATTTATACAGATTACAAGGAATCACGCCAAAAACCAAGAGAATTACCGGCATTTGACCAGCTTTTGGCATTTATTGAAAATAAATTTATGGCATTGGAACCTCTTCACACTCGAGAAAAGGATGCGACGATATCAAGCAAGCCCATTCAGCATTCTTCATACAAACCTCATCCGCCACCTAGACCGACGTTCAAGAACTATCAGACAGTCGCGACATTTACAAGAAAATGCCCAAATTGTTCCTTGAAGCATGACCTATATCAATGCAAAAGGTTTTTGAGCATGTCTCCAGAAGCAAAAATGAGGACAATCGACAAATTAAAACTTTGTCATAATTGCCTTTATCAACATCAGTATAAATGTAATTCGACGAAACGATGTAAAGAATGCAACGCGGCACATAATACGATACTGCACGACACAATTGCGAGCATGTCACCGACCTCTGTGAACTCGAGAACGCCTTTACACGCGCCAGCTGATACCGGAAATAAAGCGACAACTTCCAAATCTGTCAACCATGTTGCCACGCATGATGAGGAGATCTTACTCACGACACTCTCGCTACGCGTTAAGGCTTCTGACGACACCTTCATAACCTTGAGAGCCCTATTAGATCAAGGATCTCAGATATCGCTCATATCCGAAAACGCAGCGCAGCTATTAGGCTTAAAACGACAACAATATCACGCATCTGTATCTGGCATTGGCTTTGGTTTCAAACAAGGAAAGGGAATCGTATCGTTGCACTGCAGATCGATCCATGACGATTATACATTTCATACTCAAGCTCTGGTTATCAAAAACGTAATAAGTAATTTGCCTAATGCATCCTTCTCTAGACAGACATGGTCGCACCTTCAGCACTTGAAGTTAGCGGACCCAGAGTACAATATCTCTAAGTCGATCGACATCTTGCTGGATGCAAGCGTATATTCAGACATCATTTTAAATGGCCTTATCAAGGGACCACCGACAGCACCTATAGCCCAACAAACACTACTCGGATGGATATTATCAGGCAATGTAAAGACATTTAGCTGCAATGTAGTATTGACAAAACATGCAGACTTAACCAAGTACTGGGAAATAGAAGATATTCCCGACGACAGTCCTATGAGCCAAGAAGACATTTACTGCGAAGAGTTGTTTCAAGCGACGACAAGCAGATTAGAGGATGGCAGATACCAGGTCGCATTACCCATGAAACCAGATTACCAACAAAATTTAGGCATATCAAAGCCCAAGGCGTTAGCTCAGTTTATTCAAATTGAGAAAAAGATGACTAAGGATGCACAACTTCGACAAGGATACCAACAATTTATGGCAGAGTATTAACAACTAGGACATATGCAAAAGGTTACATTGGACGACATACCATCAAGCCAACCGACATGTTATTTACCACATCATGGGGTAGTGAAAGCAGACTCCAGTACTACTTCACTACGAGTCGTATTCAACGCGTCATCCAAGATGTCATCAGGATACAGTCTTAACGACTTAATGTACAGTGGACCTAACTTGCAACAAGATTTATTGACGTTGATACTTAAATGGCGACAGCATAAATACGTCATTACCGCTAACATAGAAAAAATGTTTCGGCAAATAATGGTTCGGCAATGTGATCGAGATTTACAACGAATAATCTGGAGAAATACGCCTCATGATTTGCTAAGGGATTTCCGACTCGGAACAATTAGCTATGGCCAAACAGCAGCGCCGTGGCTCGCGATGAGAGTTCTGAAACAAATCGGAAGAGATCATGCAGACACTTATCCGTTAGCTGCATCCGAATTAGAACATTCGTTTTTCATGGACGATTTGCTGACGGAAGATAATTCATTAGACAAACTGAAAGAGATTCAACAACAAATAATTACAATTTTAAAATCTGCTGGCATGAACATAAGAAAATGGTCGTCAAATTCACCAGATGTACTTAGCGACTTAACTTTAAATTTTGATTTTAAGGACAACGAATCTCGTAAAACTGGGGCTGAGATGGACACCGAACTCAGATACATTTTCATTCTCATTCAAGGGCACAACAAATAACGACACGAAGTTTATTACAAAACGTCAATTGCTTTATGAAATATCTAGGATATTTGATCCTTTAGGCTGGCTCTCTCCACTCACGATTAGAGCCAAGCTGTTATTTCAAACGACATGGACATTAGACATATCATGGGATGAAGAATTACCAAAACTATTGCAAGACTAATGGTCCTCATTGAGAGATGACCTACATAATATTTATAAATTTTCAATTTCAAGACACATTGGCGATACAGAGCAAAAATGCCAACTTCACGGATTTTGCGACGCGTCGGAAAGAGCTTACGCGTGCGCAATTTACCTTGTGACAAAACATCATAAAGGCGCATACACATCGAAGTTAGTTGCTGCTAAGACAAAGGTAGCACCTACTAAAAGACAAAATGTTACTTTGCCAAGGATGGAATTACTTGGAGCGTTATTATTGACGCAGTTGGTTAAAAAGGTATTGACAACAATGTCAACAGACCACATGAGCATATTTGCCTGGACAGATTCCATGATAGTCCTAAGGTGGATTCATGGTGAGAAGGCTAGGTGGAAACAGTTTGTGGCGAACAGAGTACAGCAAATTATCGACGTTATACCTTCGACATGTTGGAACCACGTCTGCTCAGAAGAAAATGCAGCAGACTGTGCGACAAGAGGATTGACAACAAACGCCCTCGAAAAGCAAACATTATGGTGGACAGGCCCAGAATGGCTGATAAATTTTGACAAAACCAAATTCAATAACAATACATATGAAACGCCTACAATCGAAATAAAGAAATCCGTTGTGCACGCAGCCTTACATGAAAATAATGCACTACTTATTAATGAATTATTAAAACAAAACAGCAACATCAACAAAGTTATAAACACAGTCGGCTGGGTGTTGCGTTTCATCGCGCGTTTGCGTAAGGTCAAAGGTTCACGTTCGAGTTCATTAACATCGAATGAACTACAAGCATCTAATAAGTTGATTATTAAGACCATACAAGTACAAGAATTTGCATCTGATCTACACGACCTCCGCACAAAAGGTCACGTCCGAAGCAGTAGCAAGATCGCGAGCCTGAACCCCTTCATAGACCAGCAAGACATCCTAAGAGTTGATATTCTGCAAAGCATCCTATTCTTCTGACCCCTGGAAGCCGCTTCACACAACTCATCATTCAACAAGCTCATTTTGCGACATTACACGGCGGCCCGAAGCTTACCTTGGCATATATCCGAGAGAAATATTGGATCCTGAGTGGCCTCAGGTGTGTAAAACGGGAATTGAGGACGTGCGTCAAGTGCAAACGTTACAGTCAGAGACATCAACAACCTATCATGGCTGACTTACCTCGAGTACGTGTTACACCATCACGACCGTTCACCAATGTTGGGGTTGACTACACGGGTCACGTGGAGCTGAAACTAAATAAGTGCAGAGGAGTCAGGACGACAAAGGGCTACGTTGCGGTGTTCGTCTGTATGAGCACCAAGGCAATACACCTTGAATTGGTATCCGACATGAGTACAGCGACATTCCTGGCCGCATTTAAAAGGATGTGTGCCCGGCGGGGAACTCCTGCCAATGTATACAGCGACAATGGTACCAATTTCGTAGGCGCAGCAAAGACATTAAACAAGGAATACAAGGAAATTTCACGTATAATCCAGGATTCCTCCGGGCAGGGTATCGATGGACTAGATATTACATGGTATTTTAACGCACCGGCTTGGCCAAACGCAGGGGGACTCTGGGAAGGCGCTGTGAAAAGCTTCAAACATCATCTCAAGCGAGTCCTTGGAGAGCAGCGGCTTACGTATGAAGAATTTACCACCCTTCTTCATCAGATTGAAGCTTGCCTCAATTCTAGACCACTATGTCAGCTGACGGAGAGCCCTGACGACATCTATCTAACGCCAGGACCACAAACTGAGCCCGACATGATCAACTTACCAACACGATGGCAACTGGTACAAGCCATGAATAAACAATTCTGGAAAGGTTGGTCTACAGAGTACTTACAACAGCTGCAGAACAGAACAAAGTGGAGAGTTCCGTGCAAAAACTTGCAATTAGACGACATCGTAATAATTAAGGACGAAAATGCGCCACCCGGAAGATGGGCACTAGGAAGAGTACACGAGTTACACCCAGGGCAAGATGGTTGCGTAAGAGTCGTCTCGCTAAGGACACAGAACACCATCACAAAGAGACCGGTGAACAAACTCATACTCCTACCTCTACATGTTGAAGCACAGCCAACCACTGACATCGACATTAACAAAGGGAAACCCTCACGACTGAACCAAGGGCGACAATCCTATGCACTTACAATCATCACTACGCTACTCTATATGTTTTCTTTACTATCAATGGGATATGCCCTCGAAACAATCCCCATTGATTCTAAACAAGGATTATATTTTGATCGGGTAGCCAATATGCAATTGATACGTAACGAATGGAAAATCGTCATTTACTACGACATGAAGCCGTACTGGGAAGGGATAGCTGCCTACGAAAAGTATTCTCAGTATCTAGAAAATACCTGTGTACCGATCAAGGAACAAACATCATGTGACGTCATCCTCGAACAACTAAGCCACGCATTTTCAGAACTAGAATATTACAACTCAATTCTGAACCGACAAAATACATCATCTTTCCGACAAAGACGGAAGCGTGGGCTGATCAATGCCATTGGGAACATCGCAAGCGATCTGATTGGTGTTCTGGATAACCGTTTCGCAGAACAATACCAGAAGGACATAACATTACTGAGAGACAACCAAAACCATTTATACAGCTTGTTGAAAAATCAAACGTCAATAGTAGAGGCCGAATATAATTTTGTAAGGAGAGCTGAGTCAGCTATACAGAAACAGCATAAGATGCTAAATCGACACATCGTGAACCTAGAAAAAGCTACCAACATAATCAAGACAGAAATAGAAAGAACACAGTACACAAATCAGTTTATTTTGGCAGTAATGTCAGCTAACGTCATGCAATCTTATCTGAAAAGTATTCAAGACACTCTTATTGACACCGTGACGAATATTTACAACGGCAAATTCAATATTCATCTAATGGCGCTACAACACCAATTGCAAGATGAGCTTAACATTATCTCCAGTCACGTGTCCAAAGATGTCATACTACCAATTGATAATATCCAGACTGATATCAAGGACATATATCACCTGTTGAAAATAAGGGCCAGAATGACAACTGATTACATGTTATTTGAAATACGACTCCCACTTATTAGCAGAGACAGTTACGAATTATATAAAGTAATAGCGATACCCCAACAAGTTCACAACGACATGTTTCAAATAATTGCACTGTCTGAATATGTAGGAATGAACATACAAAAGGATGCATACATTCCCGTGACAGCTGAAGACGTTGGACAATGTTTAGTACACGATTCAGAGACGTACATGTGCTATCTACAACGCCCTATATACGCTTTAAAATCTAACAAGGACTTATGCATAAAAACAATGAAAAATAAAGATGAATGCCAGACAAGCAAAGCCGCGTGTGAACACAAGTGGATAAGCTTAAATAAGTTAAACACTTATTTATATTTTTGTTGCGATACTTGCCACTTGAGAACGATATGCACAGATCAAGTTACGACATACAGTCTGGCGCGAGCTAACTTAGTCAGCGTTTCGGATGACTGCATTATCAAAGCTGACAAATTCGTAATTTATTCCCACAAACTATTTGAAAACAGATTGGAGTACAGAAAAAATGTTGGACGGCTTGAGGTGCCTCCAGTAAACGCCATACACAATATAAGATTAGAACAACCTCAAATTAACACCACTGACATAGAGGAGAAGCCGGAAGATCCAGAAACAAAGACATCGGCGATCTTATTTCCAAACTGAAGGAAGAAAGCACCCCAATCGAACATATTTCGTACCATGACATTCATCACTACACCGTCATATACATCCTGTTGGCTGCATTAATAGCAGCAGGCGTTGGATTCACGTGCAGATACATTCGACGTCGGAGACAATGGACACGGGCTGCGGAGGAGCAGCAGGGCGCGCTGCCTGCACCCGCGCCGCGTCGCCTTCCGCGCAGTGCGAGTGTGGACAACCTGGACATCCCTCAACGGTCGCCGCCTATACAACTGCAACCAGTTCGATTCAAGATCCCCGTTGTTAACGATAGCTCCCTCTAATTTGTTATTCTCTTTTCTTAGAGCCGGCAATATGTACAAGTAAACCCGTACATTTGCATAGTTTTATGTTTTAACGACATCGACAATTTACGTGGCCTAGTTTAGATGTTATTGTAATTAGCTAAATAAAACTTAGTGTTGAATAAAGACTACGACAAGTGACATCTCTTATCATTTTATACATCTGCAAGTCTTTCGGCACTCACGACATCCTATCAAATCTATAGTGTGTGGACCTGACACCGCACATTATACATAGCCTGAGGGGGGATTTTTTTCTGGATCAATCTACAACCACTTAAGTCAACGATTAGCTCTACGTCAGGGTAGTTTAATATGTTCCTACCTATCAGAAGATCATATTTAAAATCGTAATCTCCAACTACTTGTATATCCAATTCCAAACAGACATCTACAAATCTAACGGGTACAGTGATGGTAGCATAAATGTGAATCCTACCATTACAGATAGCACAAGCATACCTTGAACAGGGGACCAAGAGGCAATTAAGTCTTTTAGCGATAGACTCTATCATTATGCTACAACTAGCTCCTGTATCGATAAGACAGTTTAATGACATATTATGAATCGAAACTTTCGTAAATTTCAAATTTACATCCCTGGATAGAGCATTAATCGTACTATATAGTCAAATTTTAGGGTTCATATCGTTAGATATTTGGTGTTGCTTTTCAGAGTTTAATTTTTTAAAGAAGCAAGTTGTATCATCATGACCAATTTTTTTACATACGGTACATTTTTTGACCCCTTTCCCAGCAGGAGCAAGGAGGAGGTCCTTGGGTTTAAGGGGACACTTCGACCTTAAATGCCCTTTGTCCCCGCAGTTAAAACATGTCTTTGGTAGCGGAGTCTTGTCTGTACTATTAAATATTGGCTTAGACCGTTTTAAATTGTTTATACGGCACAAGGTTTCAGAGGCCTGGTTCGCGGATCGTTTGCGGGTTTCAACATAGGCAGAAAACAAAGCTATTAATTCCGAGGTAGTGGTGACGCCGCTATTAAATGACGCCATTCTTACATTTATCTCTCGAATTCCTCCACAAACTATTTCAATAAGCTGAGTTTCAGAAAAAACTACTGTAGTATTTTTTAACAAGCGAATTTTTTCCCTTGCGTACTCGCTATAAGAATCCGCAGAATCTGATGAATATATAACAGCTTTATACAGTTTTTCTGAAAGGTTCTTCTTTTCTGGGTAAAAGGAAATTATTTCATTCCGGAAGTTGTCCCAAGTACGGCTTTCTTGAGGTTCCCATGTCTCATACCAAGTTAACGCAGAGCCCTTAAGGGCCTTACCTGCCTTTGCCACTTTTGTTATACCGCTCCACCCAAACTCTTCCCCTAGCTTATCAATATTGTCGCACCATACTGCTGCACCTTTATCACTGGTGGACGGGTCGAACGTTGGCAGTGCCACGTCGTCCTGACGCTTGTTGCTGGAAATAGCATCACGGATGGCGGTGAGCAACCCCTCAAGCGTTGCTTGATCCATTTTGTTAAGGTACCTGTAATCATACCGTTATTGGGTTAGAATTTGTATCCCACTTCTGATGTTGGATTATTCCTTGGTCTAAAAATAGAGGGAGCGGAAAAGTGTAACAAGATAATCTCATTCTATATAGGTTTTAATCCTAATCCTATCATGGATACTAGGAAATAAAGATAAAACAATATTTTAGAATAATCACATATGATTTATTAGATACTTTGGATAATACTACCACCAGTTCGGAAAGCAAATTCTATCGAGAAGAACCGATAACCGATAACAAGAAACTCGATAGGTAATCTTTTAAATTATTACAATTATTAAAATTTTTCACACTTTTACGATAATTAACTATATTTCAGGATAAGCTATTCACATTATATTGAGTATGTAGATATGATTTTAACACAAAATATCTAGTGTCACTAAAATCACTAATATAGCCAACAGAGCCAGATAGTAAATGTAGCAAGGCAACAGCAATATTGTAAAGCAAATTACTTAACTTAATATTACGGAGCTCCGCTCGCTGTGACGGCCGGACACCGAATGGGTACAACGTCTGATTCTACCCGCTTTTATACTACGTAACAAACGACACGTGTTCATAAAGTAATGATTTTATGATGTATGATTTATCACAAAGGTTATTAAAAATTCTAAAAAGATTTATTAATTATACAGGATGATTTTTTAATCACTATCCAATTTTTTTCTGGGCATTAGGTATCGTTAATAGAACCCATTTCTGCAAAAAAAAATTTAGGTCATATTTTCACAACAAATTCATTTTCCCGACCCAATTATAAATTTCGCATGGTTACCATTTCTAGCGTAAATATCTACTACGCAAAGCGATAAACATCAATGGGCGATGCCTGCGCGGGCGCGGGGTAGAGGCGGGCGCGGGGTGGAGGCGGCGGGAGGGTGGCGAGCGGCGACAAATTGCAAAGGTCCAGCAGTCGCCCTCGCATCCCCGCCCGGCGGAAGCGTGCTATTTCCGGGTCGCGTGCGTATCGCAGCGCAGCTCCTGCGCCGCCCGCGATGTATTCTGACCGCAACCAGGTGTGGTGTACCCGTCTGTTCCGAACCGTGCAACGATTTTAGCTGCACAAATCCAAGGCTGTTAGATCATGGCCAGTTCACTACACCTTCTCACGCTCAAGGACGTGGCAGGCAAAGACTGCCAGTGTAAATCGAAGAAGAAATTTTTTATTTTTTCGAAAGATACCCTCGTGGGAGTACTCGAAATGCAGCCAGACGCTTTGAAGTCAGCCAGTACGCCGTATGGAAACTGCTTAACACTGCTGGGTTACACCCTTATCATTACCAAAAGTTGCAGGCGTTAGGAGAGGCAGACGCAGTGCCCCGCCGAGCCTTCTGCGAGTTGCTTATTGCGCCCCCGACGGATGTTATTATGTGGACCGATGAAACATTATGTACAACAAACTTAATGAGCACAGGTGGTCATTCCGAAACCCACACATGATAAGGGAAACCTATCACCAAGTGTGCTTAAGTGCAAACGTGTGGGCCGCGATTGTTGGCAACCGAATACTCGGCCGCGGAGGCCCCGTCCCGTGGCCGGCGCGCTCACCTGGCCTGACTCCATGTGATTTTTTGTAAGGTGAAATAAAAATACGTGTGTATGTGGATAAGGCCCAAAGCCTGGCCGCATTAAAACTGCAAATTATACGAGGATTTTATGAAGTGAAAAGAGACACTTTAGTGCTAAAAAAATTAAAGGACTATGTGCAGAAACTTGCGAGACTGTTTGGAGAGAAATGGTTTGCAATTTGAACAATTATTTTAGTATTAGGTAAATAAGTTGATTTTAAATAATTCATTGCAAAAAGTACTAGGTACTTATTATCGCTTAATTTCATCATAAGAGCATAAAATCAACTTATAAAATTATCGTAGGTATTTAAATATTAAAGTACCTAGGTACTATTTAATTTAAACTTTAAGGAGTACCACTGTAAAAATTAGGTAGGTAAAAAGCCTTTTGCAATCTGACGTTCCTAAGCCCGTGAAAGTATGAAGGGAAAATTTGCAGCTGAAGGATGTTATCTTTACAGTATATTATGTGATGTTATCAATGAAATGGTGCGGGGCGGGCGGCGCGGGGAGGGGACGCGCCCGGCGCTGGGGCAGCGCATGCGGCGCGCGGTGACCCTTTACGTCGTCTTTTTTAGACAACTTTGTAATGCTATATCTCAATATTTTAGTACTGAGTGATACTAAAAGAAAAAAATACTATTTTCGCAATAGATTATCATATCAAAATTTGGATAGTGATTAAAAAGTCTTCCTGTATAGCTATATGATTTATTAAATATTTAATTGCCTAAAACATAATAATTAGCCAAATTATTAACACGTGGCATTAACAGTCGTATTCAGTTCTCGGCGCGCACCACATTATACCATCCGCTTCACTTGTTTCTCACGCTTTCTCATATTCTATCACTCCTTCTATAAACAGTTGTGTTGTTTTTGTGCCTGTACTATTGTGTGTGCCTCACTAAAAATAAACTGTTTGGTGTACCTATCCGCCTCTTTCATTTGGACATTCATCACACCATCTACCACGCATACCATTGCACTACCTTGCCGCAGCGACTACACAGGCAAGCCACCATCACAACCACACAGACGCTTTATCCCCGATTTTGCCCGTTTGACAAAACCTCTCACTGCGTGTCTTAAAAAAGGATCTAAAATTTCTCTGACCCCCGACTATGTAAAGTGCTTTGAAAATTGTAAGACCTTACCTATAAATGACCCAATACTTCAGTACCCAGACCTTTCCAAAGATTTTATCTTGACTACAGATGCTTCTAACGTTGCACTGGGAGCTTTTTTATCCCAGGGTTCCGTAGGCTCAGACAGACCAGTCGCTTACACATCTAGAACCCTAAATGATAGTGAAATTAACTATTCAACCATAGAAAAAGAACTGCTTGCTATAGTCTGGGCAACAAAATACTTCAGACCCTATTTATTTGGCCGTAAATTTAAAATGATCACAGATCATAAACCTCTTCAATGGCTTATCAATTTAAGAGAACCGAATTCTTGCCTAACTCGATGGTGACTAAAATTGTCAGAGTATAATTTCACCATAATTTATAAAAAAGGTAAAGCAAACACTAATGCAGACGCTCTGTCTCGCATTGAAGTCCATAACGAAGAGTTAGATTCCGTAGTTGTTAACATAAGCGACTCTTCCTCATCACCATCAATTGTGCAGATAAGCGACTCAACATCCTCAACAATCACCACCCCCGATGATAGACCCCTCATCAGTCAATCTTCAACCGATACAGCACCTAGCATAAGACCACTTAATAGTCCATTACCTGAAAATAACGAAGACTTACTGTGTTTACCAGACTTTGACAACAGCTCACACCAGTGTTGAACATCCCGTACTCGAATTACCAGTCTCAGAAGATCCCTTAAATAAATTCAAAAGACAGTTAATCATCAAGGTTAGCACTAACCCCTGCAACGCTAGACCCAAAATGGCTATTCCTTTCGAGACATTTAGAAGAACAATCGTTCAAATCTCCGAAAACATCCAAGTACCATGAAGGGAAAACCAACCACAGAGGTATCAACGAAACATATTTAGCATTATCTGAACGTTACTTTTGGCCAAGAATGAAAGATAGTATAACCAAATACATTAATCAATGCGACACATGCAATCGCGCCAAATATGATCGCGACCCCCTGCAGCCCGAGTTCCAAATTGTGCCGCCGCCCTATAAACCATATCAGGTAGCTCATGTAGATGTACTCACTATAGAACAGGATAAATACCTTTCAGTTATAGACTCTTTTTCAAAATATGCACAAGTATACCGATTAACAGATTGCACTGCCCCAAACATAGTTAAAGCACTTTAAACGTTTTCTTCACATCACGGATTCCCAATGTGTCTAGTTACAGATCAAGGTACAGATTTCACGAACCAGGTAGTGAGCGAGTTTTTAAAATTACACAAGGTGCAACATCACAAAATTGCTGCTCACGCCCCTAATGAAAATGGCATGATAGAACGTTTTCATAGCACACTTTTGGAACATATTCGCTTATTAAAATTACAGCACAAAAATGAGCCTACACAAAATTTAATACCATATGCAATCATTGCTTATAACAGCTCCATCTAGTCTGACAAAATGCAGACCATTCGACCTTATAACTGGACATTTTGACCCCAGGAATCCAACCGACTTGAATTTATCGACGACGACTGTTACAGCAGTACTCACAAGATCATCGCAGTAAAATGGACACTATATATAATATTATACATGATACGTCATACGCTGAGCGCAAAGCAATTATGGAACGCCGTAACTTAGATCGCGAACCTGAAGTTCAGTATAACCAACAACAAACAATCTACGTAAAAAATCCCGCTGCTACAAGGCAGAAAACCGCACCCCGTTATACTCAGGATAAAGTAATTACTAATCTACCCATACACATCTACACTTCCAGAAAACGAGGCCCAGTTGCCAAGACTCTAGTCTTGGCAACTGGGCTTTCCCTAAAACGGGAAAAGAAAAATAAAGAAGTTATATTGTTACAGGACCCTCTACTCATGACGCACCTGGACCGAGTACAAGCAGGTCACCTGACCCAAAACTTGATTCGACTTGATGACTTGTCTGACGTACCTGGAATTCTTCCTTTTAAACTTGGTTTAACAAAAATTGTATCGCATGACCATACGTTTTTCCAAGAAATAGACCTAGAACGAATGCAACAACAGGTTGATTTACTACAAACTCAACTGACTGATTTAGCTAATAGACTATCTAATAAAAATTTTGTTCTATTTAAATATCAAGTAATGCATTTATTCAGTAAGCTTAATAAAACGTCACTAGAGCTAGAAACTTTTGAACCAAAAAGATTTAACACTTAGGGACTCGCGCCTTATTTAGTAACACAAACACTCGCTACCGGGTACAGCGGACCCACTACCATATCACATGTTTTTTTTAAACTAATGAATAAAAGTGGTTGATATTTATTATTACCGTTAATAATGTTCAAAAGAAAAACTTTTATGTAATAAAAAACGAATATTTTTTGTTTTTTCTTTATCATTAGTCCGTACAAAAATAGAAGGAATTTTGGCATAGGTTTTTGACCACACTTAAACTAATTGTTATTATAAATTATATAACTGTCGTTTTTAAACAAAATATTTTATATTTTAATATACTACTATAATGTATCTACTAAGAAAATATAACAAGAGATCTATAATTATAGGAACATGCAAAATCAACTTTGGAAATCAACAAATTTTAGATCGTCTTCTTTGAGATAAAATCACTTTTTAAGTTATTTCTACATCAAACTAAGCTATAAAAATTCGCACAAATCTGTTTCATATGTTCTTCACAAATTGATGTATTACATGTAGCACAAAAGACCTTGGTTTTCCTATCTTTCTTTCAGTTACATATACCGCAACGTACTTTTCGTCCACTCGTTGGTAGGAATGCGTTGGATGCTGCAGTTGGTTCTAATGCTGGTATTATGTTTCGGATACGGGTTTTGATATGCTGTGGAATATTAGTAACAGAAATTCTTACATGTAGGTACGGTTCAATCAATGAAATAGCCAATGTTTTGATAAAATCTCTTCTTGTGAGGTCATAGGAAGGTACCGTGGCCTTTTGAATGATGTATGTGTTTAGTCCACAAATATTCAATAACCCAAAAAATATACAAAGCGGCCATCTTTGTGTTCGTCTTGACACAGAATAGAATAGAATAGTTTTCTATTTCTTCATTTATCCATTCTTCTATTTCATGATGTCTCAAAAGAGTAAACAAACAAAAATAACTTAATAAAAAAATACTTTAGTATTTAGTCTAACTTTCATTAAAAGTATTTCAGGCAACCTAGATAACGAAGATGCTCTGAGGTTTTACAAAAAAATTATCAAGAGCTTTCTGTTAATTACAATAAGAACATAAGTTTATATAAAGAAATTACTTTCCAACAAACTCAAATTTTAAATATTATTACTTACAATCAAAGGAAATTAGAAAAGGCAACATTTTCGATAAGCAATGCATCAGAGATAAATAAGGAACAGATGTACCAATACTATAAGTAACTATACTGAATAATTGAGATATCTGGGCATATCTCAATTATTCAGTATAGTTACTGAAAACGTTCAAGAACTTTCATTAGAAATTAGTAAACTAGGTAACATAATTAGCTTTTAATCGCATAAACGTAATGCACCACTCCATATTACCTTTAAGTAATTTGAGAAATATGCTTAGCCAGCTTAAAAATCTATACAATCCTGGCGTAATTTTAGACTTAGATATTAGGTATTATTAAACCAGCCACCACGGCTCACGTACTATGGTCCACTCCAAGGACTAAGTGCGGAAACCATCCCCGTTAACATAGGTATTATTACGATCTAATTAGCCTAGGATCATATTTTACCGATAAGAAAATTGTAATTGTCCTAAAGTATCCCATAATGTCTTTAGAAATATATGACCTATATATATAGACTTTGTCCCGTTCCAAATAAAAACTCCCAAATTATCCTTCCACCATTCCCATATATGGCATCCAATTCCCAGTAATTCGCGTACATGGAGGCTGAATGCCCGAAGATTGACACCTGGTACATATGTAAGCAGCAGCTTGGCCATCAAACCCGAACACACAGTGACTGCGTCTTCAATCTCATCTATCATCAAGACACAGCGGACTGCCATCCTACATCTATATCACTTCTTAAAGAAGCACTTCTAGAACTCGACAGTCAGCATTTCATTTTATCTTTGCCTAATGAAATCAGAGTACAAATGTCATGCGCACAAGAAAAATATAACTTACTAAAAGGCAGCTACTTAGCAACGATTCCACGTAATTGCAGCATTCGCACACCTGAATTCACAATTGTTAACACTGATGACAAATTACACGGACAGCCTGTTGAAATAATGACATTCCCACGCTCAATCTTAATGTCAGCCGATTCGAAGAAATATCTGCCGCATTATAATTTTACAACAATCGCTTTGAATAAGTTGCACAACATTCAACATCAATTAATCATGAACCCGCCAGTCGCAATTAACAATGAAGACTTACATCAAGCATATACCATACCACCATACCTACATACGTCATCGTGTTGTTAAGTGCAGTCGCACTGGTTATTCAGGCATACTATCATAAACGCCGGCGCAATCAAGTTATTTTGACTCCGGGTCATCGAATCGAATTAATTTCGGTAATTTCTTCGGCATCAATGGAAGATAGAAAAGCCGCAACATTTGCTCTCAATCTTAGCAAATAGTTGCTGTTACTAGTGCAAGCCTCTTACGTCATACGGCGACCACATATTGTTTCTACATTGTTCAGTGGCCCAATTGAGCAATCTCAATTTCCTGACACCAGTAGAGCTGACTGGACATTTTCAACCACTTGGGCGATCTCGACGTAACCTCGGCGCCTTATTGCTCCAACCGGGGAAGCATATGGACGTCTAATCATCGTGATCAATTACTTTTAAGATATTTTGTAATTTATTAAACATTATTTTAATTAAATTTGTAACTTTTAAAAAAATCCTACCCGACGGCTCAATTCCATAATTGTTGTAAAAGGTTATGGCGGGCTTATTGACGTTTGATTTCGACTTATCTGACATTTGTGTGTTGGCAGTTCTGTTTTTTTCTGTGTTGCCAACTTTTGAATACAAATGCACTTTGCTGACTATTGGTATCACTTCCGTCTTCTATGTCAATCAATTTTATTACGGCCGTTATATCTATGCCAGAATGTTCGATCGCCATGATCATTGGCGCGATTTTTCTGGAAATCCAGCCAATAGTAAAGAACCCAGCCATTCATCACTTATGACGAAACCTGTGTTATTCAATCTTTGACTTGTTTCTACTATAGAAGTCACATAATGCGCCATAGAATCACAGTTTTCACGATGGATTGAGATAAGATTCCGAAATAGCCCGATCTTTCTAGAAAAGCCGATGTCGTCAAACATTCTCTTCAACTTTAACCACAGCTCTTTTGTAGTTTTCTCGCTTTTAATATGCATGTAGAGATTTGGATCGATTGTTAAAATAATTCTCGCCTTCGCTTTGACGTCTTTAAGACTATCTTCTGCCGAGATACATTCTTGCATTCCCTCCAAAATCAGGAAATTTTCGATTGCAAACGCCCAGTCTTCGTAATTTTCTCTTCCTTTTAATTTTGTTATACTTGGAGTCATTATTACTGTCTTTTGCACTATTTACAATACTTAAAAAACGCGCGAGGCGCATAACCTTTAATGAAACTACTGGATGTGTAACAACAAGTGAAGTATTTATTGATATAGATAATGTGCGGATGGCGCTAGTGTACAATTTTTTTTTTTTTAATTTACGGAACTGGACTTTGTTACATTATCTTTACCAGTAGAACACGAAATAATGTGTAACATTACATTTTCAGTCATTCTCGTGACCAATAGTGTTTGTGCCTTTGCGTCTTTATTCTCCCGAACGGTTTGTTTAGTGGGATATTCGGGTATTAAAGTTCTTCCTTCGACAACATCCAACAAGCCTGGACCTCGTAGTAGAACTGTGGTTTGGAACTTCCAGATGTTCCAGTTGTTAGCTCCTTCCAGCTTCATTAAGCCGTTATTG
Organism: Glyphodes perspectalis; assembly: GCA_951394215.1. Lineage (NCBI taxonomy): Eukaryota > Metazoa > Arthropoda > Insecta > Lepidoptera > Crambidae > Glyphodes > Glyphodes perspectalis. The sequence continues at coordinate 5,192,344 of OX596224.1, forward strand.
GTATTTAGATGAACATCCATTTCGCTGTCCTGCCTTGCGACACATATCAAACAAGTATTCCTTTTTGACTATCTCCATGCGCTGTACAAACTCAACCTCACTCTTGTCAAGCCAGTAACGGGACGCGAATGTTATTCTTACAACTGTAACTTCCTGTATCCTTTAGCTTATTCACTTGCATATATGTGTTTGGGCCCATAACCTGATGATGATAATAAAGCAACGAATGCAGTTTATAGCAAAAAGTTAATTTAGAGTGCTGACGAACGTAATGTTGCCTCAAAGAGTAACCGCGGTCGAAGAAGCAGTTGTGGATATGATGGCATCACTACAAATGTGGTGAAACATATTGCACTAATTTTTGCTCCCATACTTACACACACATACTTTTATTTATTTATTAACAAATAATTACACGGGAAGACCCAATTACATAATTTTGCAGTATAAGTATACACTTAACAGCTAAAGCATATTACAAGCCAATGTCAATTTGGTTTAGCAAGCATTTTACGTTATCCGTAAATACATCAAATTTGGGATGTAATAACAAGAGTGCGTTAAGTGTATGATGCATGCGACACAGCGGCGACTGCGCACGCGCGACCATACGACACAATGGAGGCGCAAACAGCTGATGCTTACGACCAGAACCTATACGCAGGTACTTATCAGGCACGTACATGCGACTTAACTGTTCTATACATTCAGGCGAATCCAGGCTTCCACGCAGTATCGCAACAGCGGTCGAGATCTCTCTCGCGTTCTCCTCACCTCCAAAGAATTCATCTCCAACATTCCCAGCAAGAAATTGGTAGGATACATAAAGGGATAGTATCCATAAATTCGCTTATAATAATAACGAAGGAAAGCCTTTTGAACCTTCTCTAGCAACAATTTGTACTTGGCCTCGTGCGGATTCCAAACACACGCACTGGTTTCCAAAGAGCTTCTTACCAGACTGGTAAATAGGAGCCTGATGACACTAGGACTTTGAAAATCACGTAAGTTGCGCAAGACAAACCCCAAACGACCGAAGCAACTACGAGCGAGAGCGGAAATATGTGCATTGAACGTCAGGGCGGTATCAAACGTCACACCCAAGTCCTTCATAGAATCGACGCGCACAACGACGTCACCACCCAAACAGTAATTGTGAATGATAGGATTGCGCCGACGACTGAAGGTCATGACAGTGCACTTCTTGCGGTTAAACTCCAACCCATTCACGTTACTCCACATAAGAAGAGCATCAACATCTCTTTGAATGAGTTCACAATCCGTAACATCACTGACCTCTGCATATAACTTCAGGTCGTCCGCATAAAGCAGGCATTTCGTGTTTTCGAGGACATTTACCACATCGTTGATCATCAGCAGGAAGAGCAAAGGCCCGAGTATGGATCCTTGTGTTACGCCAGAGGGCGTTGGATAGGGTTGCGATACATAACAACCGTAACGAACGTACTGCTGACGACCTTCAAAGTAGTTTGTAAGTAAATGGACCAGTTTGGATGAAAACCCCATAGAATTGAGCTTTGATAAGAGTATTCTACAATTAACTCTATCGAATGCCTTACAATAATCGAAGTATAGGACATCAACTTGACTACCTTTATCCATTGCCTTTGAGATGTACTCAACCAATGAGAGCAAGTTTGACGAAACAGATCTTCGTGGCCTAAACCCGTGTTGTTCATTACAGATGTACGGCTGGACTTGTTTGAGGATTCTGTTATGCATCAACATTTCAAAGACCTTTGCAGGCGCCGAAAGTATAGCAATCGGACGATGCTCCTCTACAAGCAATTTGTTACTGCTTTTGGGGATAGGAGTGACACGATTCACTTTCCATATCGGAGGATAAACACCATGAAGCAAAATAAGATTGATTAGGTGACAGAGAGGGACAGCAACCGCTTTCCCGCACATCTTTAAGAGGTTCGCCGGCACACCATCAGGCCCCGGAGACCAGCCAGGCTTTAGCTTACCAATAGCACTCTCAACATCTGCAACAGAAAAATTACCAACATCTATGTGTGCATATGTCAGAATAGTAACAGGCGCTGATACCAGTGTCTGCTGGCCCTGAACATATACGCTCGAAAAGTGATCAGCGAAAGCGCTGGCTGCATCAGCACCCGCATACTGGACACCTTGGTATACAACATTCGGCTCGAAACCACCCACAGACCTAAGACCGTTCTCCAGACTCCAGTTTTGCGATGTAGGATTTGTACGCTAATGAGGTTCTCATTTTAATACAGGATCAAATATTTGAAAAATGAATGTACATAACCTGACATTTGGATTGCCTCCAGGCCCGATGAAGTCTTGTTTTTTCCCTAATATCCTTGATGATGTCTGCAGTAAACCACACCGGATATCGTCTAACAGAAAATTTAGACCTCCGTTTTTTCGGGGCAAGACTATCAAAGATGCTATATAGCGGCTCATAGAACAGTTCCAAGGCGAACAAATCACGAGATTGAAGCAAGGCAAACCAATCCAAACTATCTATAGAAAGACACAAAACAGCTCTATCGACCCTATTAAAGTTCCAATCCGCACTATCATTGATATTGCTTGGCTGCATGGACCCGCGCTGAACAATAGAGCTAATGCGGATGGCAATGTCAAGTGGTGGGTGATATGGATCCGGAGGCACGAGGCCTCCACTCTCACAATCGGATACTGCGGCGGCACTTACGCACTCTTGTATTAACACCACATCAAGCTTACCACCATGAGTATTAATAACATGATTATTGTCTACCAGGTTACAAAACGACATAAAATAACAATAATATTTTTTTATATTCATTGAGGCACTATTCATATTAAGGTCCCCTAAAATTACAATTGGTTCCTTTATGGTATGAATAAAACTTTCAACTTTAGTGAACCAATCCAGATAAATACTATCGGCAGAAGAGGGGGGTATATACACAACACAAAAATACATATTACGAGATTTTACAGCAACAGATGTCCAAATGTCTTCTCCAGCAGAAGTTTCAAAATGATGTAGACGGCCTATCGTAAGACCAGGCCGGGCAGCCAGCAGCACTCCTCCACCCCAAGACCCACGATCACGACGAGCAATACTCCAGCCTTTTCTTGCCACTTCAGCATCGTTAACCGAGTTATCCAGAAAGGTTTCAGTGACGGCTACTAAATCACAATCGAGCAGTACCATGTTTGCATTCCAAGTTTTCAGTTTTGTTTTTAATCCACGCACATTTTGATATACAATATCCACAGTGAAAGCTGGTCTAGCGATATGTTGAGGAGCAAATAAGTTGCAATGCGACGCACTGCCACTTCCCGCCGCTTTACGTTCGATTTTCTTTGCGCTGATCTTGTCGAAAGGGACGTCTCCACGGCTTAATGCATACATTTTCAGGCCAATTATTGGGTGCTAACAGAAGTTCAGAAGCCGCTGCAGGAGTGCATATTTTGAATGATGCATAACGCTGCCTCTCGGAGGCCTGGAGCTCAATACTACCTGGAGCAGCTGTTCCACGCAGCATCCCAACAGGACCCCTACGACGACGCTGGACGCCAAGCTCTTCAATTTGTGACTGTCTACTTGCAGAAGTGGTATCACCAAACAAAGTGCCCAGTGTATCTCTACTGCGACGAGGTCGACGCGTTACCTCTTTCCATTCTTCATTGCCTATGCTATCGCGGGCCACGACCACAGGCGAGGCAGACCTCTCCTGGACAGCAGCATTTGCACTCAGAGATGTGGCGGGGGGCGCCACAGTCGTAGTAGTTTTATCTTCAACCGATGCCGCAGCAAGAGGCTGCTCCTTGTTGACACGCTCCAAGCCTTTTACAACTGCAGCAACATTATCAGTTAAGCAAGTAAGCGACTCCGAGAACACCGTCGTTGCTGCCTCAGACATAGACTTAGCAATCAAATCATGCATGCGCTCAGAAAAAAAAATATGCAACTCCTCACGAATTAGGGTTCTAATTTGATCAACGGTCGGAAAATAGTCACATTCACCTGGTAAGGATTCATTGACATTGTATTGTTCAGGCTGGATGGTCCAGGTGCCCGCCGGCGTGTAACATTATCGGGGCTTTCCTTAGATGGTCGACAAGGGGTATTGGTGTTGTCGCCCTTAGGCACTCTGCATATACATGCCTGACACTTCCAAGCCGCCTTATGATCCTTCGACATTGTATTTAAAAATCTCTTTTCAGAGACATTAGCACATGTGAGGTCATAATAGTCACGACAGAGACACCATTGCAGATATTGTCTGCCTTGCATAGTACTGCGACACCCGGCACAGGAAATAACAGTCGTCATCATAATAACGCTCAGTAGTAGCAGCGCCGGCGACGTGCTCGTTAGTTGTTCGTGACTGCTCGGCGGCCGTCGGGCGTTCTCGGTGCGTTAGTTCCGAATACGAATTTCGACCGCTCCGCACTGACTGTCCGTAGCCGAGTGGATAAAACTTTGCCACTTACGCAGAGTTCCGTAGATCGAATCCCAGCAGTAACACACTTGTCGTTTTTCACTATTTTCAATTTATAAGTTTAGATGCACGGTGGCGGATTCTTGACTTTTCGAGGGGCGAAGCCCGGGGCCTCCAGATATTTAATATTCAAATATTTAAAAATTGGAAATTACTTCAACACGTCTGCTCACAGCTAAGAACGCACGCCGAAAAAAGATATCATCACACCCACATGAAATGAAATAATTCATTTCTGCAAATGGATTCATAACAAATTCTTTTGCACGTCAGATATTTTTTACCCTACCAGCACCTCGACGTGAGTGGCCTGCTAAGAAGAGATGCCGCAAGAAATTTAGCAGATAGTAGCCTTTTTTAAATAATTTTTATTTTACTTAACTCTAATATAGCATTAATATTATATATAAAAAAGAAATTTCACAGTACATGCAAGCAGACAATCATGTCCAGACATTTTTGTCATTTAGGTAATCTTCTATTTTGTAATAACCTTTTGTTATTAAATGTAATTTTACATAAAACTTAAACTTATGTATAGGCAATTCAATAACATATTGAGGCAATTTATTAAACAATTTTATGCTTAGACCTACAAATGAATTAGTAATTTTATTAAACTTGAGGTTTGGAACGGCAAGCTTGTGTTTATTTCTTGTATTAAAGTCATGACAGTCCTTTTTTTTATAAAAGTTATGTATGTCTTTACGTACATACATAATGCAACCAAAAATATATTGAGAGGCTATGGTCAGTATATTAATCTGTTTAAATAATTCCCTGAGTGAGTCACGAGGTCTAAGACCATATATATGTATGTATGTAGATCGAATCGCTTTCTTCTGCAATACAAAGATGGTTTGTATGTCAGAAGCAGTACCCCACAGTAGTAGGCCGTACGACATGACACTATGGAAATAACTAAAATAAACTAGTCTTGCCGTCTCAACATCAGTTAGATGCCTTATCTTTCTAATTGCATATGCAGCAGAACTTAGTCTCCCCGCCAGGGCTGATATATGAGGGCCCCATTAAAGCTTAGCATCTATGGTTATGCATATAAATGTTGTGGAATAAACAAGTTAAATATGTTCGTTATTCATAATGATGCTAGTATTAACTTGCCTTACATTAGGCATTGTGAATTTCCCCCCCGCCGGGGTCTTCGGTTTGGCATACCGGGGGGGCTTAGTAGGCCCTGGGTGGATAGACCAGGGCTGAAGCGAAGAGAGACCCCGAGGTGAGCCGCAACTGCTCGACTAGCAAACGAGCAGTTGCGGCGGTCCGGCCGTATACAGGTCCCCTGCGGCCGGACCAGGATTGCCAAGGAAGAGGAGGAGCTGAGTGTCTCGTTGCTCGCCTCCCTATCCTCAGCAACCCGACAGGGGCGCGCTGTGGTGGGTCGCAGAGGGATTGAGCGTCTCGATGCTCTCCCTCTGCGACGACAGGGCTAAGCCCTCAATCTGGGTCGCCGGGCGGAAGGCGGCCCCTTCGACGAGGCGCTCTCCGCGTGCCCCTCTGGCTTAGCAGAGAGCACAGCGCGAGAGTGGGCCCACGACGCCGGTCACGGGGATGATCGGCGTCTGAATCCTGGGCGGAGTGTTTGAGACATGCTGGGTGGCCTGGCATATCTCGACGCGCGCGCGTGCTCGGTGCTGTGCATCCGACGACTGTTATCGTGGGCTGCACAGCATCGACCACCGCCGCGCGAGGTGGGCCGCGTAGCGCGGCATGCGCATTACCGGAGGAGCAGTTGTATAGTCCCGACAGTGGGGATACAGGCTCTTCCGGAACTGCGCCGCTGGAGGCCACCATGGGGTTTAGTCGGTTCGAGTCGGACACACCGCCCTCTTGATCCCCGTCCAGAGGGTGACGGATCGTGGGAGTTTCCCCAACTAAAAAAAAAAAAAAAAAAAAGGCATTGTGAATTTAATGCATTTAGTTTTATTCGCATTCAGTTGCAGATTATTGACTGTAAACCAATTCGTAACTTGTGAAAGCGTACTATTTACATCGTCATATGCATTTTCGTCTCTAAAAATTAGTGAAATGTCATCCGCAAATAATACCGCCTCACATAGACCTTCGGTGTAATAAGGGAGATCATTTATATAGATTAAAAACAGTAAAGGCCCTAATATAGAACCCTGGGGCACTCCGATAAGTAGAGGGGCGCCAGGATAATTAATTCCATTAATACTAACTATTTTCGTTCTGTCACTTAGATAAGATTGTAACAAATTTAACGTAATGTTCGAGATATCATAATGCCATAGTTTCATCAGAAAGGTTTCATGATTAACACAATCAAAAGCTTTGGACAGATCACAAAAAATACCAATCCTGCATCCTGTTTATTATCCATGCATCAAAGAAATGTTTGGCAAGTGCCACTCCCGCATCAGTAGTGGATCTGCCTTTGATGAAGCCAAATTGTTTAGTATGTAATAGATTATTTTGTGTAAAAGAATGTAATAATTGTCTAAATATTACTTTTTCAAAAATTTTACTAAGTGCTGGCAAAATAGAAATTGGATGGGTCACTCTTTTCCCCTGCCTTAAATAAGGGTACGATTTTACTAAATTTTATTAAATTTGGAAAACAACCTGTATCTATGCACTTATTAAATATGAAAGCTAAGTGAAGGACAATAGTATAGATATAATATTTTTCAATATTTCTACCGAGATTCCCTATAGATCCTCAGTTTTCTTGAGGTTCAAATCATTAAAATTCTTTAAAATTGTCATGTGATTATTGTGGAAGAAGTTAAAGAATTTTGACACTGCTATACAATGTCTATGGGCAACGATCCAGTAGTATGTAAGGAAGAGTTTAAGTCGTTAGTTATTTTAACAGGAATCCCTACTAATCCCTACTAATATTATAAATACTAATATTATTAAATACTTATACTATACTTACTTACTTACTTACTAATATTATAAATGCGAAAGTAACTCTGTCTGTCTGTCTGTTACGCTTTCCCGCTAAAACCTCTCAACCAATTTTGATGAAATTTGGCACAGACAATTTTTAGACCCTGAGAAAGGACATAGGCTACCTTTTATTGCGAAAAAAAGGGATGAAGAAGTTGAAATACAGGTTGAAAGTTTGCGCCCTACAGGGGGGGGGGGGGTTGGGGGTGGCTCCGAATACTCCTGTGGTATCACTGCCTGTCGTAGGAGGCGACTAAAAGGGCCTTTGGGGCTATGGAGTGTTTGCGGGGGGGGGGGGGGGGGGGGGGCTGCATTCACTTCGTTAAGCAGCCCCAGAGAAGATGACGACACGTGGATCCTCGTCCGTTAAATAGGATGGGGTGACACTGTGGTCTGTGCCGTCATAAGCACCGCGAGGTGTTCTGGGGGCGAGGTTGCCTCTCCCTCGAGATGGGCCGCATGGATCGGCAGCGGCGTAGACGTAGATTTCGCGTAGAGTCCCGCAATGGGGAGCCCGGAATCTGCGCCAACGCCCGAAGAATGACCACCGTGAGGTTTAGTCGGTAGTAGAGTGCTTTCCCCGCCTCAGCCCGACACAAAAAAAAAGAGGTTGAAAGTTTGTATGGGATTTATTAATTTTAAAAGATAAAACCATGAAACTTTATATTTAAGCACTTGATAAGAAATAATTAAACATTTGTTTTAGCGTTTTTGAAATTTCGACCAGTGAGGGGGTGAAATAAGGGTTGAAAGTTTGTATGGGAGTTCGTCATTTTTGGGGATAAAACCATGAAACTTTATATTTAGGAACTTGATAAGAAATAAAAAAACAATTTGTTCTCGCGTTTTTGAAATTTCGACCTGCGAGGGGATGAAATAGGGGTTGAAAGTTTGTATGAAGTTCGTCATATAAAATGGATCAAGTTAAAACAAATTATAATGACAGGAATAGCTAAAGATGAAGAAGTTTTGATTCCCCGCATACCCATGATCCCTACAGATTTACCTTTTTGAGTTTAAAAGAATCCAGTTTCCCCTCAAACCAGCCTTCGCAATAACCATTAACAAAGCGCAAGGGCAAACACTTAAAGTAGCAGGTGTCCATTTAGAGAAAAACTGTTTTTCGCATGGCTAACTGTACGTGGCCTGCTCGCGAGTGTCGAGTCCGAACAATCTCCACATTTAAACAAATAATAACAAAACAGCAAACGTTGTGTACAAAAATGTTTTGAATTAGGTCATTTTAAAATATTTTTGTACACAACGTGACTCTGGCCCCTGTAAGTGTCTCTTGGACATATGGGACCAATAAATTTTCCTAGGTACTTTCTGCCACTCAATGGAATACATAGGTACCTTATACCTACTGTAAACAGATAATTTTTAATTTTTTAAATATACCTACTCTCTTTTAACCAAATGTTCTGCTACTTTTGCCATAAAAAGAATCAGACAGTTTACAGATATTTCAACTGCTCGTTTAGTTTATTTTAGTTACTTTCATAGTGTTATGTCTTATGGTATTCTATTATGGGGTAAGGCAGCTGAAATTCAAATCATTTTTATTCTTCAGAAACGAGCCATTAGATCTATATACAATCTTAATGCTAGAGATTCTCTTAGGGATCTATTTAAGGAAATAGGAATTTTAACAGTTGCCTCACAATACGTGTACAGCTGCATTCTATACGTGCATCAAAACATTCACCTGTTCACTAAAAAATGTGCTATTCATCATAAGAACACAAGAAACAGAAACAAAATCGCAGTACCGCGATTTAGACTGCAAAGATTGTCACGCTGCTTTATTGGGCAAAGTGTACATTACTATAACAAAATTCTCGCAGACATTTTAAATCTACCCCTTGCGCAGTTCAAACAACGAATAAAGAATACCTTGTTAAGAAAGGGCTTTTACACGACTGACGATTATCTTAACGATAAAACAGTCTGGAATTAATTTTATTGTTATAAACTGTACACCATCTCGTACATTTAATGAATTCTGATAAGAATTTTTTGTTGTTTTGTTTAGTTTTTAACTTTCTTATAATAATGATAGGGAAGCTTGAGTAGTCATGCTCACTCAATTGCTTCGGGGGTGGTGGCGTTATGTGACGGGTCGTTACATTCCCTCAAATATGGTCGAGTGAAACGATGGCTGACACATACGTCATACTTGTGAACAGGTGCCACCTTCAGAGGCTGGTCTGCTCTGGTTTACATTTTACTTCTGATAATACTCGGCTGAATCTTTGACGAACATTAACTGTATGACTTGGTATTCATATTAACTTAATCTGTAAATTTTAATTTTTATATTCAATCTGGCATTGAAAAGAGTAACTACCGAGTTTCTTGCCGGTTTCTTCTCGGTAGATGCGACATTCCGAACCGGTGGTAGATTCAAATTGTTCTACTATGTACTTACTTGACGATTCACAAGTGCTTTTTTGAGGCCTACGTAAATAAAGATATTTTGACTTTGACTTTGACTTGACTTTGACTTCATGACTTAGGAAAATATTATTACATATTGAAAAAAACCAATTTTGCAAGATTAATAAAAATGTTTTTCAATAAAACTGTTTTATTTTACTAATCTCCTGTTTTACATCAGTCTAGATGTTATTCACTAATCTGACGAAATGTGTTTCTGTCTAGGTGCGTTTCTGCCGAAGCTGCAAACTTGACAGGTTGCAAATCTGACGCGTTGCGAATGTGGCCAATTGCGAATCTGACGAATTGCGTTCCCATCTAGCAGTCTGACAAAATGCTTAAATGACCACTTGCGTGTCTGACGACATGCGTGTGATCCTGCAAGTTTTCGATTTTTTTCTCTAATAACGTTATGTGATCTTTATCTTGTTTAGCATTATTTTCTAATTGAGGCCCTGGGTTGGGTAGACCAGGGCTGAAGCGAAGAGAGACCCCGAGGTGAGGTCCGGCTGTAGACCCACTGCGGCCGGACCAGGGTTTCCGAGGAAGAGGAGGAGCTGAGTGTTGTCGTTGCTCGCCTCCCTATCCTCGGCAACCCGACAGGGGCGCGCTGGGTCGCGTCGTGGTGGGTCGCAGAGGGATCGAGCGTCTCGACGCTCTCCCTTTGCGACGACAGGGCTCTGCCCTCAATTTGGGTTGCCGGGCGGAAGGCGGCCCCTTTGGCGATACGCTCTCCGCGTGCCCCTCTGGCTCAGCAGAAGGCAGCGTGAGAGTGGGCCCACGACGCCGGTCACGGGGATGATCGGCGTCTGAATCCTGGGCGGAGTGGTTGAGACATGCTGGGTGGTCTGGCATGTCTCGGCGCGCGCGTGTGCTCGGTGCTGTGCATCCCACGACTGTGTCGTGGGCTGCACCGACCGCCGCCGCGCGAGGTGGGCCGCGTAGCGCGGCAAGCGCACTACCGGAGGAGCAGTCGTATAGTCCCGACAGTGGGGATACAGGCTCCTCCGGAACTGCGCCGCTGGAGGCCACCTTGGGGTTTAGTCGGTTCGTTTAGTCGGTTGGGGTTTAGCTCGTGGGAGTTACCCAAGTAAATAAATAAAAAAAAAAGGATGGAATTCTCAATATTAGAGTTACTTTGTTGGATCTCCTTTAAAGTAGTTGGAATCGACTTTATTTCCTGCTGTTGTGATGTCCATAACGTAGTCATCATTTTTATCTCTTCCTTGAAACTCAGAAAGTCTTCCATAGTAATCTGCTGACTGCGTGTAGACACATAGTTGGGCGGAGTAGTTTCTATTGATGTCGTATGGATCATATCTATTTCGCAAACGGACATGTCAGCCAAATGCTCCATAGTTATAGATCAGTAGACGCTAGGCTTCGTGTTACCCAGGTATAAAATAATGTTGAATAGGTACGGAGCGCTTGCGCTCGTTTAATAAGCTCTCGTAGCCGTATGCGCGCCGACAAATTAGAGTGCCTACTCTTACGTAGCAAGAAGCGTTCAAGATACTTGTCGCTTGTTTCGGCGCGGCCCCTCACTGTTCCAGTGGTGTAGTGGCACACGCGCAGGTCAGAACGCGCAAAAACGATTGGGACCCGGGTGCTCCAGCTATTCGGGGGCGCAGCTCCCGCAGTCTCAAAGTCTTGCGCAAACACAGCGACACGTCCTTTCCACACCAAAGTCACAGGCGAAGAGGGAAATATGCGAATTCAAACCAGGGTATGTATCTTGACGGTGAGTATCATCGATCATAACACAAAGTTAGTTGAAATAATCCCGGTATTTCTATGCACTACGTAGATCATCGCACAGGCACAATAATAGTGCGATTCGGCTGCAGCTGATTACAAAAAACAAGGGACATCATTCCACGTGCTTTCAATTTTTAAACATTGCTTATCTTCCAAATTCAATTTCGGAAAACAGTTAAAATCAAAAGCTTTCTCAAAAGTATTTTGCCAATCAAAAATATGTACAACATTTATTTATGATTTATCATTTATCAAATACTAAAGAAAATGCATATGTTTAATAAACTGCATGTACTATCATTGAAATTTTTATTCATTTATTTTTTGATGAAGGACGCTATATATCATTCGGTATGCTTGTAAGATCTTCTTTATTTGACAAAGGGTTTCTTAAAATGTGTTCAATTTTAACCCATTCGTTTACCGTCTCTATAAATAACATCAAATCGAAATGACTTAAAAATGGCTCTCTATTTATGAACCCGAGACGAGAGGTATATTTTTGCGTCTATAGATTCCAAATGTAGCGAACTACAAGCACCCACATACACACGGTACTACTGTAAATTTTCCATCTTGTAATCAAACGGAAGTTTATTTATTCCGCTAAATACAACTGATGTTTCCAATTCGAATAAATGGGAACAAAATCCTGCATCAATTGTCTCTTTGCAGTAGTAACACAACAACATGGGATTTACCATATTTCTTTTGATAAAGCGTTGCATCACAACATTTTAAATTACAATCGGTATCCAACTCAAATAAGTAAAACATAACCAAACACATTACCGACCACCAGCTCCAACCAAAAATCAAAACAGAGTCGGATCAGTTATAAAGCTGCAACAAAGCAGCAACACGCGACCACTCGCCGCCTACAATCACTAAGCAAAATCAAATACATCACCAGTCGCGCAATGCGACAGTCCCAGACCAATATGGAATGACTCAATTGCAAAACTTGGAATAAAAATAATTAAAACATTAATTAGATATGTAGCGATTTTCCAGTGTATCTCTCTCTTCGTACCTTCAATTAATAATTCAAGTTCACCTTTTCCCAATGTAAGTTTGTAAAGAGGTACATCGCTAACTGCAAACAAACTTAGTTAACAAATATTTGGCCTAGCTATTATTGCTGCCAATTGCTGTACTAGTGCGTTCGCCCAGAGAAGGCAAGCCCAAGTTCGTAAGAACCGTCAGTTTACGGTAGTCAAGACTAATTTCGCAACAAATTACTTTATAGGCATTTTTTTTAAACGTTTGTACTTACTAAAAGACATAGTTAAGTGTTAGAGCTAACTCTATGCAGTCCCAAATGTAGTATGACCAACGGAGTATTTACGAATAACAACTGATTTGTCCAGCGTCAACAGCTAAAATTGTAAATTTTAAGCCTTCTATTTGCTTACAACTTACAGAAATGAATAGTACTGGGATTAAACTCTGTGTAATAGACACAACGAATATCTTAATCATTTCATCAATCATCTTTTTAACTAAAAGTACAGGTCTTGCAAACGGGAAGCAACTTGGTTTAGTGATATTAGCATACAAGAGCTCGTTTATTTTCACACGACAGCCTTGTTTCTAATTCGAACTCAATCTTCACAGATTGAAGGAACACAATTTCATTTCATTTATTTAAAGCTCTTCTGTATCTGCGCACTATGTAGGGCTTTAACTGAAAAATTTACTGTACCGTCAACAAATGACGTTTTGATAATGTGAAGAACATATAGGTACTAAATTTTCACAATATTCACCTTATTAGCTTAAAACTGTGCCTATATTTTTGCACACATGTTGGTTTACCAACTTTACATAGATTAACTATACACATATTTACAGAGAGACATTCATAATTAGAAATCTCAACAGCAAAGCTATTAAAATCATATCCATTCCAATCAGTAATGCCATAGAGCACCATTATAAAAATTATAAAAGATGCAATTTTTATTTTAAATACTAGCTGATAAGTAGGTACTATTTAAATTACCAATGCACAACAACATTACCAAAACATTTGCACTATATTATTTTACTTAAACAAAATTTACCATGGTTCGGAAAAAATAATAGCCAGAATAAGAAAAAACAACATTTAAAATGTGTTCAATTTCAAAAGCTGAGAGGACACGGCCTTATCGCCGCAAATGTCAACTCACATGTTCTTAAATACCTACCTGCACTACCCGAATGGAATAATTGCGGCAATAATGCTCGCTGACCATCTGCATACTGCAGTGCTAAAAGAAATACATCAGAGTACTCCCTGTACGCGGCCACACTGCCGCCTCAGCAGCTTCTCCTGTCCATGTCCACAGGCACTGCTCGTCGTTCATTCCCGACACTCGCGCACTACTTCGCGTATCATTTATTACCACGGATTGATAAAATCGTAATCTCCAGGTACTCGTTTCGTGTATCCCACTTCTGATGTCGGAGCGGGAACTATACAAGACTAGCAAAGGGTCCCTGCATTGGCTCAATAGTGGACGTACGTAATGGGCACATCACGCACACGAATCCAGTAACAATAACGATACTAACACTAATTACGATCGTGAATAAAATATCATTAATGTCAGGAAGTCTATTAAAGCTCAGACTTAGACTGTATTGAGAAACGGAAACGAATCCGTTGGTCAAATGGTGAGTAATTAACGTGTATACTAATCTCACGGCACGAGTGCGGGAGTACGCGCGACGTGACTCCACCATGGCCCAAATCACTCTGTCCAACGGGCATCCATAGCAAAGCTTGTTACCAAAGAACCAATATCTAATGTCATTCTGTAATACATCGTTACATATTTTACTTCGCAATATTGATTAGTTCATAGATACCAATATTCACGCAACGCCATCTGGTACGTGTCTGCTGAACTACTTGCGCGGCGGTGCTTACTAATGCGTGGGCGTTGATCTTTTGAGCAATGAATTTGTTCATGCAGGTTTTTTGTTAATTCATATTTTATGATTTTCAGGGTTTAGAATATGTTCTAAAAATTCTTGTGTAAAATATACAACCATTCTCCTTATGTCTAACAATTTTAAATATCAATCCGACTAAATGAATCGGAACGCATCCTAGTTTGACAGATTGGCTTGGAAATTATGCGAGTCATTCCGGTCCCCGGCGCCTTCGCGTCCGGGGACCAGAAATCGTTAATTTCATGCTATATATCTGCTCCCGGACGGTCTTTACATCTTGAAGTCGTCATATTGATTGAGACAAGTCTCAATTTTGTTTTTCCAAGTGAATTATTAACGTATTTCGTATCGCGGGGAACCTGCACTCCGTCTCATTGTGGTGAGGTTGAGTTAGCTGCCGAGTTCCTGAAGAGCGGGGAAACCACGTCACATATTGACGTGCCACGTCGTCCCTTGGCGATCTGCGAGGTAAGAATCACATCCCTTCGCTTATGGAGACCCTCTGTCCTCTTTCTTGTTCTGTGTAGCTTAATTTTGTCATTTGTTTTAGGAAGATTTATCGGACAAAATCTGGATAATTGGGTGACGCGAGATTGTGTGCATTCGCATAACATAAGAAGCTTTATTCTTTCTTTTGGGTAAGCACGCTTTGCTTATGTCTTGCACACCCCTCACTGCGTTATTCCGTGCTGTTTCTGTTGTTCCTCCTCACCACATGTGGTGCCACGTGTGCACATGTATGCTGATCGCCGAAGCATGTGCCCTTCATGCTGTAACACACGCCCAGCCCCTTCTAAGCTGCGTGCTGGCTGTGCTAATACTTGCGTTTGTATGTTTTTCAGGCATAGCAGCCCTCTTTGCTACAAGCGGATATTCTTTGGTACGAGTGAATATTCTTTGGTACGGACGGGGACTCTGGTGCGGACGGAGACCTTTTGGCATCTCCGGACGGATGAAGTACACACAATTGCTGCTGCGCTCATATACATAACTCGGTTCAAGTCACACATCTTTCCCCTCGCATCACGGCACAGCTTGGGCTCGGGCAAGGCTCACCTGTATACGGTACCTTATTTGAATTATTTACTCGCTCATGAACAGTGACAGACTCAGCAGTTGTCTCCTTAATTTAGGTTACTTAAAAGCTTATCTGAATAAATATTTTCTTTTACCCTCCACTCAAAATTATTTTATTTTCTTGCTTTTTCAAAAAGCAAGTGGCGCCCTTTCACAACCCCTTCTGACGCTCTGAGAGCGCCTCAGAACCCACGGAGCTAGCTTTTACATCGGCTGATACACCATAAGCCACCAGGTTACATTGGCGCCTCAACTGGCAGGCCTCTTCAGCCAAACAGCGGTCAATTCAGGGTTGTGTTTTCTCTCTGTGTAATTTTTTTTTATTTATCTTATACCTTACTTTTAATATGAGTCTGTCACTGGATATTGAGTATCTACGCAAAAATGAACTATTACATGAAGTACGGGTCCAGGGTCATGATGTACCCGATGACATCACTGTAGATGAATTGAGGAAATTATTTCGTTCTAGCAAGGACATAATTGATGTGAAACATAGTCAGGAATATTTGGGTTCCTTAGACCCTTGTGAAGAGTTGGAGATTTGTAAAGAAAATTATATATGAGCAGAAATTGTTTAAAATTAACTTGTTGGCTGATGCGTACCAACTTTGCAAAACTTTAAGATGTGGGGTACCTAGCATTTATCAAACAGTTTGGTGACCGAGTCCGTACAGCAACCCAGCTCTTAGTGTATCCAGTAAGTCCTCCCTGAGCCAGATTCTGAAATGGAACATTAGTTTTGATGGTCTCTCTCCAGTCCACGATTTTGTGTCTAGGCTTGAAGATTTAATTTATTGTTCTAAGATTCCTGATCAAGACTTTTTAGAAAATACCATCCATATTTTGTCGGGTGAAGCCCTTATTTGGTACTAGTCGGTTTAGTCCACCATTTGTACAACTCAACAATTCCTTGACTCATTGAGGAGTGAGTTTCAATCAGTGGAGTCAGAGCGCGCTTTGTTGAATCAAATCAAGTCAAAACTTCAACAACCCAGTGAAAAGATTAGAACTTTCATTATTACTATGAGATACCTTTTCACTAGGCTTGCTGTTCCTTTGGCAGAGTCTGAACAGTTGGACATTTTCATGACTAATATGAACCCCTTTTATATATCTCACTTGTTATTAACAGAGGTCCACTCCATAGATCATTTAAAGCAACTATGCTTAAAATAAGAAGTTGCTAAGCATAGGTGTGAGCATAGGGGCTTTTTTTTTTTTTTTACTTGGGGAACTCCCACGAGCCGTCACCCTCTGGACGGGGATCCAGAGGGCGGTGTGTCGGACTCGAACCGACTAAACCCCAAGGTGGCCTCCCGCGGCGCAGTTCCGGAGGAGCCTGTATCCCCACTGTCGGGACTATACGACTGCTCCTCCGGTAATGCGCATGCCGCGCTGCGCGGCCCACCTCGCGCGGCGGTGGTCGATGTTGTGCAGCCCACGCCAACAGTCGTCGGATGCACAGCACCGAGCACGCGCGCGCGTCGAGACATGCCAGGCCACCCAGCATGTCTCAACCACCCCGCCCAGGATTCAGACGCCGATCTTCCCCGTGACCGGCGTCGTGGGCCCACTCTCGCGCTGTGCCCTCTGCTGAGCCAGAGGGGCACGTGGAGAGCGTCTCATCGGAGGGGCCGCCTTCCGCCTGGCGACCCAAATTGAGGGCAGAGCCCTGTCGTCGCAGTGGGAGATGCCTCGATCCCTCTACTCACAAGGGGGATGCCTCGATCCCTCTGCAACCCACCACAGCGCATCCCAGTGCGCCCCTGTCGGGTTGCCGAGGATAGGGAGGCGAACAACGATAACACTCAGCTCCTCCTCTTCCTCGGCAATCCTGGTCCGGCCGCAGGGGACCTGTATACGGCCGGACCGCCGCAACTGCTCGTTTGCTAGTCGTGCAGTTGCGGCTCACCTCGGGGTCTCTCTTCGCTTCAGCCCTGCAAACCGAAGACCCCGGCGGGGGGGTGAGCATAGGGGCTATCTCAACTCAGGCTCAGATATTATTGTATCTGATCTCTTACCGGTTAAGGTAACAACTAAGGGAAAAGATCCCAATATAAATTCTTTAATTATGAAATGCTTAAAGTGTGATGGCCCCCATCATTATAGGGATTGCCAGAAGTATGTGGGCGCTCATTGTTTCAAATGTAAAAAAACCCGGTGTTTTGACTAGTGATTGTCCTTGTACAAAAACTTAAAAGCCGGTCACCAGTGACAATGTCGCCCCCTTTGAGAAATTCGTTCAAAAAAGGTTTCACTAGAGACCAGGAATGGAAGTCTCATTTAAAGTTTATTAATATTTTTTTCACTACACACTCCTCTTTTATTAATCCTTTATTTGATGACTGTTCAGACAGTGTTAGACCTTTCATCACTATAGACATTTTGGGGATAAAATGTAATGCGTTAGTGGACAGCGGTGCTTCAGTGTCAGTTATTAGCACCGACGCTTTGTCAACCCTTTCCGATTTAGGTACAAATTTTAATATGTCTCACTGCCGCAATGAGTTGCTAGTGGGCAATGATGCTCGACTCAACGTAATTGGTAGGGTCTCTTTTCCTATTTCTTTCTCTAATAAGGTTAGTTTTATAGATTTTTTTGTATGTAAGGACATTAATATGCCCATTATTTTAGGCGCGGATTTTCTTTGCTCCTTTGGTTTGTGCAAGAACATTTTTGGCACTGCAAGTGCGTGTCCTGGGTTCCCGATGAATCTGCTCAATGATGAGTCAATCCATTTGCACGAATTACACGATTTGTCTCAGAGTCAGAAGCTTACGTTGTGCAAATTGGTTTCTTTGTTTGAAACGTTGGGCGCCTCAGACGACAAGTTAGGTTTCACGACTCTCGAGGAACATACCATTGACACTGGTGATCATCTACCCTTGAAACAGCGTTATTATCCCATACCATACCATCAGAGAGATTATGTGAAGGGTGAGGTCGATAAGATGTTAAGATCGGGCATTATTGAACGTTCCAACTCTGCTTGGAATAGCCCGATCGTTATCGTTCCTAAGTCCAATGGTGAACTTAGAATGTGCCTCGACAGTTGAAAGCTCAATAGTGTGACCAACGTAGACACTTACCCTATGCCTCTCGTCCAGGAAATATTAGATTCGCTTAATAACGCTAACTTTATGTCATCTATTGATTTGAAATCTGCTTTCTTTCAATTAAACCTGGATAAGACGTCACGGGAGAAGACTTGCTTCTCTATTCTAGGTTTAGGGTCGTTCCAGTTCTGTAGGATGCCTTTTGGCCTGCGTTAACGAAACGCAACCGCTAGAATGGTGAGGTTGATGGATAATGTCTTTGGACCTGAATTAGCGGGCCAGGTCTTTTATTATGTCGATGACATTATTTTAATAAGCGATCACGTGTCTCTTCTCAAGAGAGTGTATAATAGACTCAAAGAGCCCAGCCGGCTCACAATTAATTTTGAAAAGTCTGTTTTCTGTCGTTCTTCATTGACATTTTTAGGCTTTGTTGTTGACAGACGCGGTTTGAGAACTGACAGCGATAAGGTGAAGTCGATAGTTGATTACCCTGTTCCTACCACACAAAAGGAGATACGTCGATTTTTGGGCATGGTGTCTTGGTATAGGAGATTCATAGAAAATTTATCTTCTGTAATCGCGCCTTTAAGTAAGCTAACAGGGAAACTTGCTAAGGGTGATCCCTTTTGTGTAAATGCGGATGCTTTGCATGCCTTCAATAACATTAAAACACTTCTTATCTCTGCTCCTATTTTAAGTGTTCCAAAATTTGATCGTCCTTTCATTATTAGCTCTGATGCGTCAGATGTTGGCCTAGGCTGCTGCTTGTCGCAGTTGGATGACGAAGGGGCTGAACACCCTGTCGCATTTGCTAGTAGGACTCTATCCAAAATGGAAAGAAATCACTCGCCTACAGAGAAAGAGCTGAATGCATCAATGTTTGCGCTAGAAAAATTTAGGGGTTATATTGAAGGTTCACCTTTCCAAACTAAGGTTTACACAGACCATAGCAGCCTAAAATGGTTAGCTAGTTTGAAGTCTCCGTCGGGACGTTTATCTCGCTGGGCTTTAAGAATATCTCAATGAATATCTCAATTTAACTTTTTAGTTGAATATAGAAAGGGGAGTGAGAACAAAGTTGCAGATGCCCTCTCTCGTGCACCTGTTGTCAGCTCTTTGTCTGGTGTCAGGGATCAATGGTATTTGAATATGAGACAAAGAATACTATCTCAACCTGAAAGATATCCTGATGCTGCTCATTTGGGTATTTTCAAAACACTCAAGCGTGTTTCGCAGTCCTATTAGTGGCCTAAGATGGTCAGGGACATTAAAAAAATATGTTAATTCCTGTGAAACATGTTTGACTTACAAAAGCACAAACTTGGCCTTGCCTGGTCTCATGCAAAATCCCAAAGAAGTTCAGCGGCCTTTTCAAGTTATATCTACTGATCTCCTGGGCCCCCTTCCCCGAAGTAAAGATGGTTTTAAGTTTATATTGGTTGTGTCAGATTATTTCACTAAATATGCATGTTTATTCCCATTGAGAAATTCTTTGGCCAAAACCATGGTCAGATATATTGAACATTTTGTATTTATGAGACGTGGCATTCCTCAATGCATTATAATGGATAATGGACCTCAATACATATCCAAAGAAATGCAAAGTCTAAAGGAAAAGTATAAAATCCCAAATTTCTTTTATAATTGTAGGTTCACACCACAAAACAATCCTTCTGAGCGTATTAGTTAGTTAGTTTTGGTCACGGTTATATCGTCGTATGTGGAAAAGAATCATCGTACTTGGGCTGATGAAATCCACAAAATCGAATTTGCCATAAACACTTCCGTTCATGAAGTTACCAAGCATAGTCCCTATTTCTTGAACCTGGAGACTGGTATCCTCCCAGGGGAGATAAAGATTTCATGCTCGAATTCTCCGATCGCTCTTTTTATTCGTCCTTGCCCCTTCATTTGAAACCTGTATTCGATGAGGTACAAGCCCATATGAAAAAATCTTATGATCGCAATAAATTTATTTATAACAGATCTCGCAGGCACGTTGACTATCAGGTTGGCCAAGTGGTGTGGAAGAGGGAATTCCCATTATCAGACGCTAGTAAGAGACATCAGACATTTCACTCACAAATTCGCTCCCAAGTTTCGGAAGTGTGTAATAACCAAAAAGACTTCGTCTGTCGGGTATGAGCTCTGTGATTTTATCTCGAAGAAGCCCCTTGGCACATGGCATGTCAAAGATATTTTGAAATCTCATCCTACTTTGTAACTATATTTTTGTTTCAGGGATACGCAATTGTTCTTATTTTTTTTGTTTTTTTTTTGTAACTGAGGAGGTATTGTAACACGTCGTTACATATTTTACTTCGCAATATTGATTAGTTCATAGATACCAATATTCACGCAACGCCATCTGGTACGTGTCTGCTGAACTACTTGCGCGGCGGTGCTTACTGATGCGTAGGCGTCGATCTTTTGAGCAATGAATTTGTCCATGCAGGTGTTTTGTTAATTCCTATTTTATGATTTTCAGGGTTTAGAATATGTTCTATAAATTTTTGTGTACAATATACAACTATTCTCCTTATGTCTTACAATTTCAAATGTCAATCCGACTAAATAAATCGGAACGCATCCTAGTTTGACAGATTGGCTTGGAAATTATGCGAGTCATTCTTGTCACCGGCCCCTGCGCGTCCGGGGACCAGAAATCGTTTATTTCAAGCTATATATCTGCTCCCGGACGGTCTTCACATCTTGAAGTTTCCATATTGATCGAGACAAGTCTCAATTTTGTTTTTCCAAGTGAATTATTAACGTATTTCGTGTTGCGGGGAACCTGCACTCCGTCTGATTGTGGTGAGGTTGAGTTAGCTGCCGAGTTCCTGAAGAGCGGGGAAACCACGTCACATATTGAGGTGCCACGTCGTCCCTTGGCGATCTGCGAGGTAAGAATCACATCCCTTCGCTTATGGAGACCCTCTGTCCTCTTTCTTGTTCTGTGTAGCTTAATTTTGTCATTTATTTTAGGAATTGTCCCATGTTGGTCTGGGACTTGGCCCATGTTAATCTGGGACAAAAAAAAAAGAATGTGCTAACTGTGGTTCTTGCCTAGCATGTCGTAAAAGGCGACTAATGGTTTACGGGCTTTTGGGTATGTGACTGAGTAGGCGACGAGCTAGCCACTTGTCACTCCTTTTTCATAGCTTTCCATCCCACCCAGCCCACTGTCCCATGTTGGTTTGGGACTTAAAAAGAATATGCCAACTGTGGTTCTTGCCTAGCATGTCGTAAAAGGCGACTAATGATGTATCGGATTTTGGGTGTGTGATTGTGTAGGCGACAGGTTAGCCGCTTGTCACTGCTTTTTCACAATTTTCCATCTAACCCAGCCCGACTTTATTTTTGGCTGAATGTGGCTGAGGGGCATGCTGCCTCTTTGACTCTGCCTACCCCTTCGGGGATTATGGGCGTGATGTTATGTATGTATGTATGTATTTTAGGAAGGTTTATCGGACAAAATATGGACAATTGGGTGACGCGAGATTGCGTGCATTCGCATAACATAAGAAGCTTTATTCTTTCTTTTGGGTAAGCACGCTTTGCTTATTTCTTGCACACCCCTCACTGCGTTATTCCGTGCTGTTTCTGTTGTTCCTCTTCACCACATGTGGTACCACGTGTGCACATGTATGCTGATCGCCGAAGCATGTGCCCTTCATCTGCAACACACGCCCAGCCCCTTCTAAGCTGCGTGCTGGCTGTGCTAATGCTTGCGTTTGTGTGTTTTTCAGGCATAGAAGCCCTCTTTGGTACGAGCGGACATTCTTTGGTACGAGTGGATGTTCTTTGGTACGGACAGGGACTCTCTACGAAGACCTTTTGGCATCTCCGGACGGATGAAGTACACACAATTGCTGCTGCGCTTATATACATAACTCGGTTCAGGTCACACATCTTTCCCCTTGCATCACGGCACAGCTTGGGCTCGTTCAAGGCTCACCTGTATACGGTACCTCATTTGAATTATTTACTCCTGCTCATAAACAGGGACAGACTCATCAGTTGTCTCTTTAATTAAGGTTACTCAATTGCTTACCTGAATAAATATTTTCTTTTGCCCTCCACTCAAAATTATTTTATTTTCTTGCTTTTTCAAAAAGCAAGTGGCGCCCTTTCACAACTCCTTCTGACGCCCTGGGAGTGCCTCAGAACCCACGGAGCTAGCTTTTACATCGGCTGATACACCAACATAAGCCACCAGGTTACAATTTAACACCTAGACCCACGGCTACGTTCGGCAGTGCTTCCAACAACCGCCCCGTTTCAAGAACAAAGGACTCCAGTGTGACAATCCAGGTTAATGTTGTTAATATAAACGTTGCGCTGAGGAATGCGCGTCACTTCTCACGGGTTTCAACAAGCTTGTGGACGCCATACATCACGAGAACAATAAAATACTCTATAAAAATGTAGGCTTACTTTTTCGTCATAATACCGGTTTTTAGTAATTTACATAAATCTTTTTTATTTATTATCGAAATTTCAGTGAAATGATTTGGTTTTAAAATTATTTCCACAACTCTCGGTTGATTAAGCCTCGAGTTAGTGTCAATATTATCGACCTTGCAAATTACGATATTGCGCTCGCGTCAAAACATTGATACTCAAGCGTTCATTCATACTTTTTAATTCGTCTGTTGTGATATTGATACGCGATAGTGCGTCCACTGCTGAATTATGTTTTCCTTTTAGAAAATAATCAATAGTAAAATTATATTCTTCTAGTTGTAATCTAAATTTTAACAATCTACTTGATGGGTCTCGCATTCCAAACAAATAAATAAGTGGTCTGTCTGTTTGTATTTTAAACCGTCTGCCATAAAGATAAGGTCGAAAGTACTTAACACTCCAAACTATTGCTAAAAGCTCTTTTTCAATAGTGGGATAGTTAATTTCTGCTTTGTTTAAGCTTCGACTGGCATAGGCTACGGGTCGACCGTCTCTATTACACAACACTGAACCGATAGCTTTTCCTGATGCGTCCGTTTGTAAGATAAATTCGTTTTCTTCTGAAAAATCTGGATACTGTTACACGGGAGGTTTAATAAGAGCCGATTTTAACTTTTGAAACGCATTTTTGCACTCATTCGTCCAACAATACGTAACATTTTTACAACACATCCTATTTAAGGGGATTGCTATCTTCGCAAAGTTAGGTATAAACTTTCTATAATAGTTGGCGAAAGCCACGAAGCGTTTAATTTCGTTAACAGTTTCTGGCCTTGGATAGTTGATAAGTACCCTTATTTTCTCGGTATCGGGTTGAATACCGTCTTGCGATATGATATGTCCTAAATAAAGAACTTCATTTTGTAAAAATTTACACTTGGGTGGGTTTAATTTAAAATAAGCACTACGTAATCTAGTAAAAACATCATTAAGTTTCGGTTATGAGATTCCAAATTTCTGCCAAAACAAATCAAATCATCTTGGTAAACTAGGCATTTTTCATAATTTAGGCCAGACATTGCTATTGTCATGATTCTGCTAAAGCTGTTTGGCTAGATTTCAAACCCATTGGCGTTCTAGTCATTTGATATTGTTTTTTTCAGGTTATAAAAGCTGTATAAGGTCTACTGTCTTTATGTAAATTCATCTGATAAAATCCTTGGTACAAATCTAAATGGGTAAAATTAGCTGCTCCTGACAATGAATCGAGAATATCTGTAATATTAGGTAAAGGGAATTTACCGTCTTGTATTTGATTGTTTAATTTTCTATAGTCAATAACAATGCGCCATTTTTTTCTCTTTACCGGGTTCAACTTTTTTTGGAACCAGCAATAAAGGACTAGACCACGCGCTCCTTGATTCCTCAATTATACCGGCATCTAACATGCTCTCGATTTGTTTATCAATTGCAGCCTTATGGGCATGTGGTAGGCGATAAGGTTTCGTATAAACTGGAATACTAAATGGTTTTAAATCAATTGACTGTTTATAGACTGGAGTTGTTTATAATTTATCTTCTGGCAAGTGAAAAATGTCTGGAAACTTGGCACAGATGTTTTCAATAAATGTTTGTTCCTCTGTATTTAAGTTTTTTAAGTTTAATAAAGAAAAAAGTGTTTTAACTTTATCTGCATTGATGTTAGGTTTTTCAAATTGACATATAAAATAGTCATTTAGTTTACTAGTATTGACCTGAAAATAATTTAGAATAACGTCTGTTTCTCTTGTGATTAGAATTCTAATTGCAATTTTCCATTATTTGGTCTTGTTAACGAATTAGCTAAATAAACGCCTTTACATAACTCTTTTGAATTGATAACGCAATCCTCAGATAATTGTCTATTAATGTAATGTGTTGATTCGCATCGTGCTGGAATGACAAGATATGTGTTTGAAGAAGGGGTTAAATAATCAAAATTGACCGTTACAACTTCATCATTCTCATTAATTAATCTCATAATGTTAAATTCGAAATTCAAAACCGCTCTGTAACATTTAAAAAAATCGTGACCCAAAAAACCATCTGTTTGGCATGGAAAATTTTTGAAAATAAGAAATTTGTGTGAAAAAGTGAAGTTATTGTGATGTAGATAGTGGGGTCGTGGCGTGGGTGAAGAAAGAAAAAGATGACCGTTATTTTGAAAAACTGAACGGGGCGGCGCGTGCATAGTTTTAGTTACGCGGTTCTCGGACGACTGGCGGCCGGCGGCTCGGCGGCTCACCGCTGCGTAGGTGCGCGGGCGCGCGGGGGGACCGCGTCCTCGCAACGGGAATATAGGAATTGGCACTTGCGATTTAAATGGCTACACTCGCGCGCCCGACTCAGCATGTGTTTTATTTAGAAAAATAAAATACTTACTACATACGACAGAAAAAACCTAAATCAGGTTGCCATCATCAACATCTTCCCCCCTAGTGTCCGCATTGCGACACTCATCACCAAATAACAATGCTACACGGGTCACTGGTCGTTTCATTACTCCGGTTTTAGTTCTAACGTCTAAGACTCTAACGCGCCCGTCCCTGCCCGGGTACACTACCTCTACTACACCTTTGGGCCAATGATTACGCGGAGACGCTGGATCGACCACTACTACAAGTTCTCCTACCTTAAATTGTGTACCTTCGCACTGCCATTTTTGGCGTACAATCAACGTGGGTAGCACCTCCTTCATCCACCGGCTCCAGAATAGGTCTGTGAGTCGTTGAGCAGTTCTCCACTGCTTTCGCAGGTACAGGTCTTCGTCATAAAAGACACCGGATAACGGTAAGTTTGATGATCGACCTATCAAGAAATGGTTAGGCGTTAAAGCTTCTTGACTGCGGGGGTCTACTGACACATCTGTCAGTGGGCGACTGTTGATCGTGTTTTCTACCTCAGCCATAAGTGTCGTTAGTATCTCTTCTTTAGGTGACCTCTCCTTCAATACCACCTTGAGAGCCGTCTTCACACTTCGAATGAGCCTTTCCTATGCACCGCCCATATGTGGGCTGACGGGGGGTATAAAGTGCCAGTCGACACCTTTGTTGACTGCTTGGGTTAAAATAACTTCCTTGTCTATCTTTTGGAAGGCTGTACGCAGCTCTTTATCTGCACCTCGCATGTTTGTGCCGTTGTCGGAATAAATAGATTTTGGCCAGCCTCTGCGTGCTGCCATACTGCGTAAGGCCATAATTAGAGCGTCAGCTGCCAAAGACGAAACCAGTTCTATATGAACTGCTCGTACTGTCAGGCACGTAAATAACACTCCATACCGCGGTAGTTTTTGACGGCCAGCTGTAATCTCCATAGGGCCGTCAAGTCCGCAAATCGTAAACGGTCGCTGATGATGCGTCAGCCTAGCCTCCGGGAGATCTGCTATTCTAGCTGGTGATCGGTAGATCTGGTGTCGCCTTTCGTATGCGACAAACATTGCATTGAGCGGTGATGGTGCGCACAGTAGGGCGTAACTTAATTAGCCAGTGCTAAAATGCAATTAAAATAGTTTTAAGTGTCTCTGTACATTAAAAATAAGTTATTTAGTGAAGTGTCGTTTAAAATCATAAGGATTATTGTATGCAAGTCTGTACGTGCAGTATTACAAGTTATTTTGGACTTAATTCCGACCGCCGGCCGGCTGTCGAACTGTCATCAAGAAAATTCAAAACAACGGATTTAAACCGGGGGAGTATTCTTTTTAAGCACATTAATTCCAATCATCTTGTAATATAATATATATTATACAATACTATATACCTTAGTATAGCTTTTAACAATAGATAAATTTTGAATTAATAAACTTTAAATAGGTTATCTTGAGTCCCAACTATCTTTAAAGTTGTTTACATTTACATCTTACGTACCTACTGTCATACTTCGTTTATTGTCTAATGTTACACTAGCCCCATATGAATGAGACGATTCTTTAACAAGATTTGTCAAATTCTAATGTAAAAGGCCTCTGTTGTGTCCCACTTTGCTTAACATAAAGTAAAGCAATAGCTGATGATAGACAACTCTTTGGCTGTATACACTGTAAACATACATAACACCTGTAGGCTAACCTGCATTAGACAATATAGCTGTGGAATTTATCTAATATAATCTATTTAAATCATTTTGTATACATGTAGATAAGTTATCATATTAAATCTACCTACATAATAAATAAATTACCCAACTTGTTAATTTTAATTAAATCTTAGAACAGATAAAATCCTTGTTATTATTTATCTTATAATAATTCAATTAGCCCTACAGCCATTCAATAAAATTATTAAAATTCTCATTTGTTTGTTAAATTTTTAAAGAGATTAAATTAAATTCAATTATATTTGATTTTATTTTTGCGCATTGTGCTTATATATACACAAAATCTTTCAGAAATGACCAGCCACACATACCCGAAGATGATGACACGTAAAGCCACTACTTAGACAACACGACTTGAACTTGAATTGAAACTAAAACACGCACTTCAGGAAATAAAGGAACTGAAGAATGACAATAGCCAACTCCTTAAAGAACGCGAAGAATATGAAGATGAATCTTTGAAAGTGGTCAATTTAAATACCTAACTGAAGTGTGAACTGGCTGATCTTCATGCCCATCTCACGGACGTGGTTGCTGAACGGGACCAATTGCTCGGAACAATCAACAGTTTTGATCAATGCAGCAATACCTACGAGCGGGCCTAGAGGCGTATTCAGGAGCTTGAGGTGGAGCTGCGGGACGCGAACAGGACCATACAGCAGTATGAAGAAGACTCTCGTCGTCAAGAGGCTACCCACACCCACAGCCTGTATGAAGAGTTGATTGGGTCACCGGCTGGGCATCTGATCATGCAGGATCACAATTTATGTTTTTACCCTAATGATGCAAACACAACTATAAGGCAGTCTGAGGATCATCTGTAGCCAACAAACCTCATATACCCATCGCCTGTATGAGGAGCTGATCGGTTCGCCAGCAGATACGGACATCACCAAAAAAAACACTGCTTCTCTCTAGAATAGGCTTGGTAAAAGGCTTGGCTTAGGCTTAGGCTTGGCTTAGGCTTGGTAAAAATAAGTTTAAGAAATATGTTAGAATTAGCAAATTTATTGAAAGGTGCAATATGTTATTGAAAAAGCAAAAATGTTTCAAGAAGAATATTGCGCTCAGAAAACAACGTTTAGATTTGATAGACAGTCTGAAATTGTATAGTAACAAGCTCTATCAAAGTAGACTAAAATATGACAATGACACACAGGAGTTGCAGGCTGACATCGCACGACTGCACAGGTCCCTTGAGCTTATGACCGACAGATACAAGTCTGCTCGAGCCCAAATAAATGAACACATAAAAGCTGTCAACACACTTGTGGACCGGTGCAGCTGTAATCAAAGCGCTGATCCTTCTGATCAGCACAGTGTAGATGTTGTCCAGCAACCCTTGTGTGATGTATTAACACCATTGACACCAGTAAATGATAATGTTTTAATGTTTTCTGACGATATAGGGGTCGGCTATGGATCCCTTTTAAATAAAACTTTAAATTGTAATGTTTTAAATTTCTGCATGCCAGACGCTCCTCTAGGTGAGATATGTAAGCGTGTGCTTAATAGTAATTTTAATATATATTCCACAATTATAATAATGATAGGTAATGTAAAAACTAGTAAAAAAGACATTGTTAAGGGGTTTTCTCTTTTGTCAGAACTCCCTGTAAAAATAATTTATTTATACACATTACCTTTTTATAATTTTTTTTCATCTACTCAAAATGATAGTATTCATAAATTGAATACATTGTTATACAATTTGACAAGTCATAATGACAAATTTGTGTTTTTTGACACAAATAAATTTATTCCTAATAATATTATGTTGACTGGCAAAACTTTTTAACAAAAATTAAAAAACAACTGGCTAATTTATTAGCCTATAATATAATTATAGAAGTCACAATCGGAGGATCCAAAAAAAAGCAAATTTATTTCAATACAATTTAATTACTAAAGAATTACAAGTTAAATTTATATTTAAGGTAATGTAATTTGTTCGAAGTGTGAACCAAATCTGAGCTCGCAGTTATTTCCGATATTGCGCAAAACCTCCGCTGTCCGCTCCTGCTCTCTGCTGCTCCGCTTGATAAATTGCGGCGGGGGTTGGTTACAATTTACCCTTTCCTTGGGTTCTGGGGTTGCATAAATTGCCTCCAATTGAGTCTGGGATTCTTGTGAATTATCGGTTTGGATTTTATTAGGTTTCATGCAATTGTTCCGATAAGCCAGATAACTAATAAGTGCGCCTGCACCGGTTAGTGCTACGTACAATGGAATCGTAGTATGAAATATTCCGTAGTCGTTCGTAGTCTGAATGATGTGCGGTGGTTGTTGCATTATTTTCATGTTAGTGGCGTGAAGATGGTGCAGATTAACAGATTTTAGTTTCAGAGTTGAAGCTGAGGCTGGAGTATTCGTATCTGTCATGGGTAAATCCATTATTTTCAGTACATGGCCTTTCAGTCGATCTTTTCTATTGTACATAGTCAGCTGCGGCGTTTCCATATAACAATCCTGAGGGATAATAGCTAGATAACTACCCTGGATTTCTCTATAAAGATCCTGTCCACAGGAGAAATGGACTTTCGTGGGAACTGGAATGCTTATGGTGTAGTGTCTATCATCAAGTTCTTCATATGCCGGTTGATCCAGACTGATGGTGACGGGTTTGCATATTGAGCTTTTTTTCTGCGTCGTGATGAGCTCGTGCATGCAATCTTGAGTAGCTCGGCTCTGCAGGCTTCGTCTCTCTTCGCATAAGAACCACTTACTGGTCTTCGGGCATTCAGCCTCTATGTACTTGAATTCTTTCTGGAAAATGGCTAGGAAAGGAAAGGGAGGAATCAGGACTTCGTGAGTGGGTATTATAGATAGTTTATATTATATAAATCGGTAAAAAAAGTCATCCAGTATATATATATATATATATATATATACTGGATGACTTTTTTTACCGTCAGGAAAAAAGAACTGTGTAATGTGTACCTAAAACAATTTATATTCATGAGTGTGTTTATAAAATACAACTGATTTTAAAAATTTTGGAATATCAAAAAAAAAACATAAATTTGAAATACATTAATGCATACGTATTATTTGTAGGAAATGTAGTAAAACGGTAGCGGTAGCGCGGCGCGGGGGACGCGCGGCCGCCGCCCGCCCCGCGTGTGCCTGAATGAATTGAATGTCGTTCATTTTGAATCCTTGCAAAAAAAAAACCAGCGAGACAAAAAATCGCTAATTTTTTTCGTGTTATTCATAGGATAAATTTAAAGTAAATTTCAATCCTTCCTTTATACTTTTACGGACTTAGGTCCGCCAAAGATGCAGTTACATTTTGTTACCTACATTTTGATAAGTTAAAAGAAATTAGTACCTACCTACATACGACTTATTAACTTATTTACAACACGCTGTATTGGAATGGATTCAGGCGTACTTAAAGATTGGAATCAACTTATTTACAAATCACACTGATTGTATTTACATTACTAATTAAAACTTACCTTTTAACGATATTTTAACAGTTGTTCAAAATGTTCTCCGTTTCTTTCCAAACACAAACTAGCACGTCGTTGCAAATTGTTTGTTAAACTGCGAAGAGTGTCTCTATCACTTTTTATAATATCGAAAGCGTCTATTATTCGCTGTTTTGTAGTCATTAACACTTTGTGCTTCCTCGGTGTACACTAGCCGCTTTAACTCGGCCCACAAATAAAAATCTAGCGGCGTTAAGTCCCGTAAACGCGCGGGCCAGTTCACAGGCCCGCCAAGGCCTATCCACCTATCAGGTAAAACAGCATCCAAATACTGGCGGTCAGATCGTTCGTAATGGGCAGGACAACCATCGTGTTGAAAGTAGGGGCCTCGTAAATAAGTCAGGGGAACGTCATCTAACAGAGTGTCAATGACCGATTGAATCATCTGTAGGTATGTAGCACCTGTCAATCGTCCTTCAATCCAGACCGGCCCAATAATACGATCGTGGATTATCGCAGCCCACACACTGACACTGAACCTGATTTGGTGCAAGTCTTCTTTTATTTTATGTGGGTTTCGGAAGCTCCACCAGTGTTCATTATGAACATACTAAATGCCCACACGGATAAAAATGGATTCGTCGCTCCATAGGTTAGGTTAGCCAGCGACAAAACTCCATGCGGGGTCCGGGATCAGGGGCGTGTAATGCCTGTACACGTGTAAAATGGTACGGATGCAGATTTGACAATCTTTGGTAGGTTCTTAAAATTAAATTTGTACTAGGAATCCGCGGAGCCAAAATACCACTGTTCCGCAAAGATTGTAGATGGCTCGGTTCTGCGTACATTCGTCGCGCTGCTTCTACACTTTCACTACACTGAATATAACACCTAACCATTGCTAGGTATTCCACATTTGAATATTCGTAAGTTTTTATAACGTACGTCTACGTAATTACGGCGAGCGAACGATAGGTACTTCCGATACGGTCACGCGTATATCACAAAGCACGACAGGTGAGTGACTGAAGAAAGGTCAAAGGGGCCGCCTGGCCGGCGCGGGCGCGTGCGCGGGCGCGCGGGGTTGAAATCAGTAATAATAATAAGTGTGCGCTGCGCAACAAAGAAATAGATAAACACGAGCGAATTCATTGATGTTTAGCGGATTCTGAGTAGGGTGAATATGCGTTTGAGTTTTGGTGGTTTCTTATTTTTATTTTCTTTTTTCCAATATTCGTTTTTTAAATGTTATGTTAGTCAAAATTAAGTTAGAATTAGATGGTTATGAGGATAGGTTATCTATTAAAAAAAATTAAAAAAATATCTTTTTTTTAAAGTGATAATGCTATCGTCATCTATCTGGGGGCACGGCAGTTCCCCCGCCAAGTCGAGCAAAAAAGCGGCACGGCCGTACCATCCCTTTCTCGAAGCAATTCAGGCCATTTTCGACCCCCTGTAACTTCGTTGTGGACAAAACTAGAAGACTGAATTTTCAGTAACCATGCAGGCGTTGTAAAGACACGGTATATTTCAAATTTCATTCAATTTGACCCAGTAGTTTAAGAATTATAATGGGTCAAAGTTTCTTAACCTTTGGAATGCCAACCGCGCTCACAGATTAGTACCCCTAGTCTGCCGCGCCATGACGCTAGCTAGCGCGTTGTTGCGGAGTTTCAAATAATGACGAAATTAAGCATATAATTATTTGGTACTTGACAATCTAACGATTGATATCAAAAGCCAATTATATTTCGAAGTTTATGAAGTATATTTTATATGTGAAACACTAATTGCCTATATGTTACAGGTCATTGAACATAGCATTCAAGCAAAATCTTTCTACTATGTGAAAAAACGCATGAGAAATACAAAAAATGCACTGAATCTATATTTTTTTTACTGAATTCTATAAATAGATATATCAACAATCCCCTGATATGAAACAACTCAATTCTACATTGATATTTGTCTAAAAAAACTAGTTTGAAAGTTCACCTACAAATACGTATTATCACCATGTTACACTGAACTTTTATTTATTTCTATTAGACAATTAGCAAATCGCAGACGTTGGGAAATAGTTATTTAGTTTATCCATCTTCATATGGAATATCAAAAATAGTTCATATATAGCATAGAAACATGTTATTTTGGCAAAAATATTGAAAATAACCTAAATTTACGTGCCTAACTTGCACTTCATTTTTGACAGTATAACATTGTTTATGGTTCCCAACACTGCATGAAAATAATAGTAGAAAGAATGGGTTTTCAGATGGTATATCATACTTCAAGGCACACATATAAAATATTTACGAAAACCATTTATAAAGTTGACTCTCAAATTATGCTTAATCTGCGATTTTATGCATGTGTGTGTGAATATGTGATTCTCCCTATTTGCCCCGTCACAGATCTGTACCGCGCAACTAACGCTCAGTTGCCCCGTCACAAATCTGTGCATGCATACAGGATGTTCAATTTCGAGTGAAAATAAAGTAGTCGAGATCATGTTTTATTTTATTTTGTTTTTTGACACAAATAATTTTATTCCTCATAATATGTTGACAGGCAAAAGTTTTTATTTGCCTTTTAAACTTAAAAAACAAATAGCTAATTTATTAGCCTATAATATTAATTTTATACTTAGCTGGACCTTGGAACTCGTTCCAAATCATTTAAATTTAAGTCAAAGACAATAGAGGACACCTCTAGCTTAAATATCATATCTAGTTTGGAATCGACAGGAAAGTCCAATGTTTTGAATATTGTTCATCAAAATATACAGGGCTTTTCTGGCAAGGAATTAGAAATAGAACTTTGCCTCAACCAAATGAATATACATGTTTTATGTTTGACAGAACATTGGTTGAGACAGGGTGAACTCCTAATTAATATCGATAATTATACAGTCGTTAGCTCGTTCACAAGAAAGTCTGCTATTAGAGGCGGGTCACTTATACTATTAAGCAAGAAATTAAAATACAAAGAGCGTAAAGATATAGTTGCACTTTCAACTGAACGAACTATTGAAATATCATGTGCAGAGATTGAACAATTCATTATTGTATGCATTTATAGGCCTCCATCTGGAAATTACCAAATTTTTGAGTCCATCATGGAAGAATTATTAAAAAAAGTATGTAATTGTAACAAAAAGATCATTATATGTGGGGATTTTAATGTAAATATTTTGGATTCATCTCAAAATTCAATAATGTTTTTGAATTTGTTTAAAAGCTATAATCTACATGAACTATTTTGCCAGCCTACAAGAATTACTCCTACATCTGCCACCTGTATTGATAATGTTTTTTGTAATTGTAATATAGTTGATAGGTCAATAATTAATTTTATAAATTCTGACCATAGCGGGCAGATTGTGGTCTTGGAACATGACCATAACACAGCTTCATCTACTTTCATCTGTAGACCAATTACAGCACACCGCCTGGATAAATTTAGGGAAAATATAGCTAAAAGAGTCTCGTTGTTACAGTTCAGGGATAGGGAAATTAATGATTCGTATAGCATGTTATTCAATTTAATTGAAAAAGAATTTGAAAGTGTTTTCACTAAGAAAAAAGTCACTATTAATAATTCTAAAACTAAATTTAGTGACTGGGCCACCACAGGTATCTTCACTAGTAGAAGGAAGTTATTTGATTTATATAACTTGAAGGCAAATTCAAGTGATCCAAAATTTGTTGAATTTGTTAGAAATTACTCTAAAATATTTAAAAAAGTATGTGCAGTAGCAAAATCTAATTATCTCAGGCTCAAGATTTTAAATTCTAGTGATAAAATTAAAGCAACTTGGAATATTATTAACAAAGAGACTTGTAAAAACAAAATACAAAATCACAAGCTCTCTTTAAGAATTGATAGTAAATGCCTAGACTCAGATGATGAAGTGGCAAAAGCTTTCGAATCATACTTTTCTAATGTGCCGACTGCAGCGACTCGTTTATTACCTTCCAATCCACACCTAGCAAATTGCATCCTTAAATCTAATGTAGAGGAATGCAAAACTGCTTTTAATTTTTGTCATGTCAATGATAAGATAATTATGAACACTTTTAAAGATTTAAATTTAAAGAAAACAGAAGATTTGTGGGGAATTTCAATGCATTTACTGAAACATATAATTGAGTGTATTGCCCCTATCTTATCAAATATTTTTAACAAATGTGTTGATTTGGGTCAGTTTCCTAACTTAATGAAATATAGTAAAATCATTCCTTTGTTTAAATCAGGTGACAAAAGTGACCCGTCTAATTACAGACCAATATCTATACTGCCTGCACTAAGTAAAATATTTGAAAAGATTATATTCAATCAATTAATATGTCACCTAAGAATAAATAATTTACTTCATAGTAAGCAGTATGGATTTACCAAAGGGAAATCCACTACTGACGCAGGAGTAGCGCTTTTAAAACATATTTTTGAAGCTTGGGAAGGTAAACAGGATGCTGTTGGAATATTCTGTGATTTGTCGAAGGCATTCGATTGCGTCGACCACAAAACCTTGATAATGAAGCTACGTCACTATGGTGTTTCTGGGAACTCACTTAGTCTGCTAAAGTCATACCTAACTGATAGGCTCCAAATCGTAAGTGTTAATGGAACTAACTCTTGTGGTGCCCCATTATCGATGGGAGTTCCCCAGGGCTCGATATTGGGACCTTTGCTCTTTCTTCTATATATAAATGATCTCCCATATTTTACAAGGGACTTGTGTGAGATAGTATTATTTGCTGATGATACTTCACTGATTTTTAAAATTGATAGACATAATGAATCTCTTGACGACGTAAATAACGCTCTCTCACGGGTTCTTCATTGGTTTTCAACTAATAACTTACTTCTTAACGCAAAAAAAACAAAATGTGTTTAGTTCTCAATGCCTAACACAAGGCAAGTTAATACGTCAATTATTATGAATGATGAAGCACTAGATGTAGTTCAATCTACTGTGTTTCTTGGAATAACTATTGATGCTAAATTGCAATGGGGTCCCCATATTGCGGCTCTGGCAGGAAGACTTAGTTCAGCTGCATATGCAGTCAGAAAAGTAAGACAATTAACTGATGTTGAAACAGCAAGACTGGTGTACTTTAGTTATTTTCATAGCGTTATGTCATACGGTCTGCTGCTGTGGGGTTCTGCGGCCAATATACAAACTATTTTTGTATTGCAGAAAAGGGCAGTCAGAGCCATATACGGCCTTAGACCACGTGACTCCCTTAGAGAAAAGTTTAAAGAAATTAAAATTCTAACCATAGCATCACAATTCATTTTGGATTGTATTATGTATATATTCAAAAATATTGAATCATTTCCTAAAAAGTCAAATACTCATAGTTTTAATACGAGAAATAAACACAAACTTGCTGTTCCAAATCATAGACTCCAAAAAAGTGGTAATTCATTTATTGGTCTAAGTATTAAAATGTTCAATAAACTACCACAAAGTATTTTAACATTACCCTTACATAGATTCAAATTATGCATTAAATCATTTTTAATGAGTAAGGGCTATTACAAGATCGAAGAATTCCTCAATGACAAAGATTTATGGTTAACTTCATAATGAATTGTTCATCTGCAGTGATATCTAGTCTTAAGTGTGGATTAATTAAGTTTACAAAATTGTATAATTGGCATTTAAAAGAGTAACTATCGAGTTTCTTGCCGGTTTCTTCTCGATAGATTCTACCTTCCGAACCGGTGGTAGTATTATGTGTTCTTTTTTTTGTATATTGACTATTTATAAGTGCTTTCTTGAAGCCTATATAAATAAAGATATTTTGAATTTGAATTTGAATTTGAATAGAAAAACAAAGGTTTTGAAAATAAAAAAATATATTTATGTACAAAGCTAAAGATAATATAATATAAATAACTAATAATAAAGTGTATGCACAACACAATATTTATTTGTTTATAATTAGGTAAGAACGTGCAAAGTACTAATAAGTTGTATCAGTGTAGGTATATAATCAAACCAATCAGAATTTTTTTCCTAATCATCCGTTTTGATTGAATTAACTAAACATTTTAAATCAACCACATCAAGGATTTACAAACACATCAATGAAAGAGTGTATGTACCTAAACAGGAAATGTTATGGAAATTGCAAAATATTCACATAATATGTTCATCAATAGGGCTTCTAATCAAATATAATAAAAAAACACACACTTGTGTGTGTTTTTCAACGGATTTCTCCGAAACTAGTCGTCGGATCTTGACGGTATGGTGTCAAAAAGAAAGCGTGTCGAAATATGAAGTTTAAGTGACTGAAATCCGTACTAATATTATAAATGCGAAAGTAACTCTATCTACTAAAACATACAGATGTTTAAACGCTTAAACCACTGGATCGATTTAAATGAAATTTTCCTTCATGAGCAGTTTACCAGATTCTTAATTAACCAGCATAGTAATGGACTTATTATAACAAAAACAGATCTCGTAAAATATGTTATGTCCTATGTTATGTTTTCCAGATTATGAAAGTCCTTCCAACATGGGCCAATACAAAGAAAAACTTTACATGCACTACACATAATATTAGAAACTTTTCTATTTTTTCTCGCCGCACATATGGCACATCGTCCCCTTTTAAAGCGCACTTCTTTAGCTGCTCGTTCGCCGCTAATCTCACTATGCTTGGGATGATGGTCTAGACTTTTGTCTAGCCGAGCACAAGGGTTGCCAAGTCTTTGTTGTAATATTGGGACATCAGTCCCATATTGCTGACAAAGCTGTTCAGCTAAAGTATACCTAAACTGCCTGTGCGTTTTTTGTTTTGGCCCATGTTGGAAGTATAAATAACATAGGCATTTAAAATGGTAATGTTTAACAACCTACGGAAAACCTTGATATACCATTTTATTCCTCTTTTCCTTTCTAAAAGATAAGCTGAAAGCTTCTGATCCTTCAGGTCAACCCCACCCATAAATTTATTATATTCCTGAACCACTAAAGGTTTAAGACATGCCTGGCCCGCTCTCCGTCCTTCAACAACATCGTTCTTATGGTAAGTCGACACTGTGGTGACTAGTTTCACATCTTTCCATGCAACGACAGAAACGTCACCACAGTGTCGGCTTACCAGAGCGCCACGGGGCATTATTTTATCATTTATGCTTTTGATGTCGATTGGTGTTCTTATTCTCCGTCTATTCAGCGTACCAACTACATCAGTTTTGTTGCGTTTTAAAAATCGGGATAAAAGTATGGAGTTATAGAAATTGTCCATATATAGGCAAAATCCCTTTCCCATGTAGTTTTTTATCAGTAATAAAACGGTTTTTGCCGTACTACTTGTAAAGCCAAACATTGATTCTGTAGGAGTACTACCTTTGCCAGCATATAATACAAGTTTTAAAACGTACCCGCTTACCGCCTCGCAGAGTTCGTACGATTTTATACCGAATCGTGCCGCTTTCGTCCGGATACATTGGATCCAGCTTAAATGCCCTTTCCACAGCAGCAACGATTTGTCGATGGACAATTCTCTGCGAGGCGTATAAACTTCTTCAAATTTAACATTAAGATAATTTACGATGGGGAGAATTTTGGCAAGTTTCCGATCAGCGCCGTGACTATGAATGGTTCGATTATCGGTGAAGTGTAAAAACCGCATTAAGAGAATAAATCTATTTTTTGACATTATGCG
Organism: Glyphodes perspectalis; assembly: GCA_951394215.1. Taxonomy (NCBI): domain Eukaryota; kingdom Metazoa; phylum Arthropoda; class Insecta; order Lepidoptera; family Crambidae; genus Glyphodes; species Glyphodes perspectalis. The sequence goes on from OX596224.1 coordinate 5,230,723, forward strand.
TCTGAATTCGGACATGCCTAGAATACCTAAACTCCAATATTCATCGACACGCCCTCGGACACACATACCCATTAATATTATCACGGCAAATAACCTATAAATTTCCGAGACGGACGTCTCCACCCAGTCGTGTAAACGTGATTGGGGGGGGATACCCGCTTCGGACCCTACAGCTTTCACAATAGCCTCCCAGACGTAATTATTTGTTTCCCTCTCTATCGACTCCATAAGGGTCTGATCCCAAATTTGAATAAATAGGCCTGAAGGACTTATTCCGTCAATTTTGGGTCCAGACTCCTCATGGAAATTCTCCTGTACACCAGTAAATGAAGAATAATCTTCTGACCAATTTATGTCATCGCTCTCGTTTCTATCCTCCTCTGGAACATCTTCCTCTTGGAGGATTTCCTGCAGCTCCTCTATTGTCATTGGGTCATCGTCGTCGGCTTCGCTACCAGAGTCAAGCGAGAGCTTCAGCGAGAGGACCATCGAGAATATTTTCAGCCTAAAACAACATGCAATATTTCACAATGCACAAGCTCAAGACTGCAGGCAGGCAAACTTAGCAGCACCAAGTTAGACTCAAGGTAGAATCCCGTGAATAATTATGCGATTAGTTTTGACTTTGAATATTAAATTCCAAAAATAAAATAAATATAGCGTCATATTATGAAACAATAAAGCCCTCACTCAGGTTAAGTTGATTAAATATACATACATACATACATAACATCACGCCCACAATCCCCGAAGGGGCAGGCAGAGTCAAAGGGGCAGCACGCCCCCTCAACCACATTCAGCCAAAAACAAAGCCGGGCTGGGTCAGATGGAAAATTGTGAAAAAGCAGCGACAAGCGGCCAACCCGTTGCCCACACAATCACACACCCAAAACCCGACATACCATTAGGCGCCTTTTACGACATGCTAGGCAAGAACCACAGTTGGCATATTCTTTTTAAGTCCCAGACCAACATGGGACAGTGGGCTGGTTGGATGGGAAGCTGTGAAAAAGAAGTGACTAGTGGCTAGCTCGTCGCTTACTCAGTCACATACCCATGGCCCGTAAACCATTAGTCGCCATAAATAGTTAAATATAGTTTTGTTAAACCATTTCACACCCCAAAATCGTGCATTTAACTTAAAAGTAAGTACATTACCTTTATCTTGGTGTCCGTATAGTCTGATAAAATGAGATAAATTTTGTAAGTAAGTATCAATCTGTGTATAGTCTTAATTCAAATACAGCTTTTCTATAAATATAACAAAAATAAAAGTAGCATACTTACATGCTCGTCTTCCTCATCTACAGGGAATAAATTTCTAGGCCTGGCTTGTACCTTCCCTAATACTTCTATACCTTCTCCAACGCTGATATTCTCTGGACGCCAAGGCTAGGAAAAAAGTCATTAAAAATTGGAGTCTATAACCAATAAATATAATTTATTCAAATTATTTTAAGTATTTTATTACCTGTAATCTCCCTGAACCGGTTCTCTCAATGAGGACTTGTCGGTCCGTCAACCTAAGGGAACCTTCAGGTGTCCTTTCCACTTCAACGGCAACTCCAAGGCCCGATGTTGACGGTGTCGATGGTTCTTGCATTTTAAACTAAAATAAACTTTATTTAAATCAGGTGACAAAAGTGACCCGTCCAATTATAGACCAATATCTATACTACCTGCACTAAATAAAGTCTTTGAAAAGATTATATTTAATCAAATAATATGTCACCTTAGAGTCCACAATTTACTACATACTAATCAATATGGATTTACTAAGGGGAAATCCACTACTGACGCAGGAGTAGCGCTTCTAAAACATATTTTTGAAGCTTGGGAAGGCAAACAGGATGCTATTGGAATATTCTGTGACTTGTCGAAAGCGTTCGATTGCGTCGACCATCAAACCTTACTAATGAAGCTACGCCACTATGGTGTTTCTGGTAACTCACTTAGTCTGCTAAAGTCGTACTTAACTGATAGGCTCCAAATAGTAAGTATTAATGGAATAAACTCTTCTGGTGCCGCCCCATTATCGATGGGAGTTCCCCAGGGCTCAATATTGGGACCTTAGCTCTTCCTTCTGTATATAAATGATCTACCATATTTTACAAAGGACTTGTGTGAGATAGTATTATTTGCTGATGATACCTCACTAATTTTTAAAATTGATAGACATAATGAATCTCTTGACGACGTAAATAACGCTCTCTCTCAAGTCCTATATTGGTTTACTACTAATAACTTGCTGCTTAACGCAAAAAAAACTAAATGTGTTAAGTTCTCAATGCCAAACACAAGGCCAATACGCGGATTATTATGAATAATGAAGCAATAGATTCAGTTCAATCCACAGTATTTTTAGGAATTTCTATTGATGCTAAATTGCAATGGGGTTCCCATATTGCGGCTCTGGCAGGAAGACTTAGTTCAGCTGCATTTGCAGTTAGAAAAGTAAGGCAATTAACTGATGTAGAAACAGCAAGATTGGTGTACTTTAGTTACTTTCATAGCGTTATGTCATACGGTCTGCTGCTGTGGGGATCTGCGGCCAATATACAAACTATTTTTGTATTGCAGAAAAGGGCAGTCAGAGCCATATACGGCCTCAGTCCACGTGACTCGCTTAGAGAAAAGTTTAGAGAAATAAATATTTTAACAATAGCATCACAATTTATTCTGGATTGTACAATGTATATATTCAAAAATATTTAAGCATTTCCTAAAAAGTCAAACTCTCATAGTTTTAATACTAGAAATAAACACAAACTTGCTGTTCCTATTCAAAGACTCCAAAAAAGTGGTAATTCCTTTATTGGTCTAAGTATTAAAATGTTTAATAAACTACCACAAAGTATTATAACATTACCCCTACATAAGTTCAAATTATATATTAAATCATTTTTAATGAGTAAGGGTTATTACAAGATACAAGATTACCTCAATGACAAGGATTCATGGTTAACTTCATAATGAAGTGTTCACCTGCAGTGATATCTACATAGTCTTAAGTATATAATAATTAAGTTTACAAATTTGTAAAATTTGGCATTTAAAAGAGTAACTATCGAGTTTCTTGCCGGATTCTTCTCGATAGAGTCTACCTTCCAAACCGGTGGTAGTATTAGTTCTTATCCTTTTTTTTATGTATATTGACTATTTATAAGTGCTTTCTTGAAGCCCATATAAATAAAGATATTTTGAATTTGAATTTGAATATATAAAATACAACTTGGCACCAAATATACACCAATAAAATCTAGCCATCAAAGCCATTTAATTCAAACCACGCGAATAAAAACAAAAAACCTAAACGTGAATGCTTATCGAAACCCAAGCTCGATGAGTCTAATTCGAACACATGAAAGATGCCGTGGCCACCTTCCAGGCGTCATCATCAGACCCTGACCACCATCTAGTAGGAATCTACTCGTAGAGACCTATCTAAAGAGCCCAAACTCGATGAATTTACGTTCACCACAGACAAGATGCCGTGGCCACCTTCCGGGCGTCATCATTAGACCCTGACCACCATCTACTAGGAACCTACTCCTGGAGACCTATCTAAAGAGCCCAAACTCGATGAATTTACGTTCACCACAGACAAGATGCCGTGGCCACCTTCCGGGCGTCATCATCAGACCCTGACCACCATCTACTAGGAACCTACTCGTGGAGACCTATCTAAAGAGCTCAAACTCGATGAATTTACGTTGACCACAGATAAGATGCCGTTGCCACCTTCCGGGCGTCATCATCAGACCTTGACCACCATCTACTAGGAATCTACTCGTGGAGACCTATCTAAAGAGCCCAAACTCGATGAATTTACGTTGACCACAGAGAAGATGCCGTGGCCACCTTCCGGGCGTCATCATCAGACCCTGACCACCATCTAGTAGGAACCTACTCGTGGAGACCTATCTGAAGAGCCCAAACTCGATGAATTTACGTTGACCACAGACAAGATGCCGTGGCCACCTTCCGGGCGTCATCATCAGACCCTGACCACCATCTACTAAGAACCTACTCGTGGAGACCTATCTAAAGAGCCCAAACTCGATGAATTTACGTTGACCACAGAGAAGATGCCGTGGCCACCTTCCGGGCGTCATCATCAGACCCTGACCACCATCTACTAGGAACCTACTTGTGGAGACCTATCTAAAGAGCCCAAACTCGATGAATTTACGTTGACCACAGAAAAGATGCCGTGGCCACCTTCCGGGCGTCATCATCAGACCCTGACCACCATCTACTAGGAACCTACTCGTAGAGACCTATCTAAAGATCGGCCATTTTGTTATTGCGTATGTGTGCGTGTAAGAGAGCGTAGTTTTGAATACGAATTGACAAAAACTAGTTTTTTATCAATAAATACCAAAAGAATATACATATATCAATAACGTATTTTTTTTTATAAATTAGTAATTTTTCCTAAAAACCGATGTAAATAACTTATTGAAAGCCTCACATTATTACATAAAAAACGATAAATGAAGTCGAGGCTTAGTAAGACGCCAGGTAAACTTGGCATTTTCAATTATATCTTTGAAGGAAATGGGTTCGCAATCTCATAAATATCGAGAAAACAAATACATATTGATAAAAGAATTACATTTACTTACCTTTTCTTGTATTTTTCAGCATAAAATCCAGTTTTTCGTGAACGTTACCTTCAAACAGTGCGTCACACGAATCACTAATTTGAAAACACTATAACGGCGAAATGACAAAGTTTGTGAAAGAATGAATGATGTCTATGGTTAATGCGTTTCGTCGTATCTGTTTGTAAATTTTTTAGACCCTATAAGGGTAACAATAGTATTTAAAATTGCGTAAAAACATACAGAGGTTGCCTTGACTCAGACCTGTGTCGGGGCAGTCTATGCGGGTGGAACAGATCTGTGACGGGGCATTCCAAAGGTTAATTTTGTCACTGACTGACTGACCGATCATCAAAATTCTAAGGCACTTCTAGCAGACCTAGAAGCTTCAAATTTGGAATATAAGTAGTGTTTGGTGTATGAACTAAGGAAAAACTAAAATATTTGGGGGCACGGTAGTGCAACCGCTAAGTCTAGCAAAAATTTTCAAAGTCGGTCCAGTTTTATAAATATTTAACTACTTACTTAAATAACTTTGTAATACCATATAAATATAAAGGCGCACGGTAGTGCCGCCGCCAAGTCGAGTAAAATTTTTCAATTTCGGTCCAGTTTTCTAGATACATAACTGCTTTAATAACTTTGTAATCCCATATAAATATAGACGCACGGTAGTGCCCCTGCCAAATCGAGCAAAAAATGTGTATTCCCGTCATGCGAATTCATTCTGCAATTACAAGTCTTACAGTTACAAGTCTTACAGTTACAAGTCTGGGCGGTTTACATCTAATTAATGTCAACTTTGGAAGTGTTAAAGCGCAAGAATCCTCAATTTGTGAATACAACAGACCAAGGAGCATAATTTATCGTCCAGATTTGTCAAAAATTGTAACATCAAAGCCTCCCAGAAAAACGCATAGAGACAGGCAGTGGGCTCTTAGAAAAACTGTAGCTGAAGCTCAAGAAGTAGTACCGGAAAAGAGAAAACGGAAGGCTACCTAGAAAAATAAGAAAAGTTCATATGTCAGAGAGAGGGCTTTAAGAAAATTCGTAGATATACATATATACAATAAGTAGAAGGTACCGAAAATAAAAAAAGGAGAACTAGCTACAAAATACAAAAAGAAATGAGATCCCATCAAAAACAATACTTGTCAAAAAAACCAAGTCTCGCAACTCAGTTGTTCTACGGTAAAAAGTTGTGAGATCCATGTAATACCAAGTCGGTTATTAATATATTCAGTCAAGCATTAAGTTGTTACGTAATAATTTACAGCATCTTATAGTGATGCATATCAATATTAAAAATCTTTAATATTTTATACAGGAAGAATTTTTAATCACTATCCAAATTTTGATATGATAATCTATAGCGAAAATCACTAAATACGTATTTTTTCTTTTAGTATCACTCAGTACTAAAATATTGAGATATAGCATTACAAAGTTGTCTAAAAAAAGACGACGTAAAGGGTCACCGCGCGCCGCATGCGCTGCCCCAGCGCCGGGCGCGTCCCCTCCCCGCGCCGCCCGCCCCGCACCATTTCATTGATAACATCACAAACTATACTGTAAAGATAACATCCTTCAGTTGAAAATGTTCCCTTCATACTTTCACGGGCTTAGGAACGTCAGATTGCAAAAGGCTTTTTACCTACCTATTGTTTACAGTGATTAGGTACTCCTTGAAGATTAAATTAAATAGATTTAATTTAATATTTAAATACGATAAGTTTTAAAGTTGATTTTATGCTCTTAACATGAAACTAAACGATAATAAGTAGTACTTCATCTTCCTAGCGTTATGTCCCGTGCTTAGACGGGGTCCGCTTATACCATGATCCAGGATGTAGCGAGTCTGGTTATTACATTGAAGCGACTGCCGATCTGACCTTCGTAACCCTAAGATAAGGGAACCAGACAAATTTTGGATCATGGTTACATATCCAAAGTTATTTGAATTTGCAGGTTTCATCACGATGTTTTCCCTCACCATCGAGCTGGTGGTATAAATACGTACAATAGATTCGAAAAATCCAGAGGTAAGTGACCGGGTTTGAACCCGCACTCCTCGGTTAAGAGGCACGTGTCCTTACCATTGAGCTACCACCGCTCACGATAATAAGTAGTACTTATTGCAATTAATTATTTAAAATCAACTTATTTACCTAATACTAAAATAATTGTTAAAAATGCAAACCATTTCTCTCCAAACAGTCTCGCACGTTTCTGCACATTGTATTTTAATTTGTTTAGCACTAAAGTGTCTTGTCACTTCATCAAATCCTCGTATAATTTGCAGTTTTAATGCGCTCAGGCTTAGGGCCTCATCCACATACACACATATTTTTATTTCACCTCACAAAATATCACATGGAGTCAGGTCAGGTGAGTGCGCCGGCCACGGGACGGGGCCTCCGCGGCCGAGTATTCGGTTGCCAACAATCGCGGCCCACACGTTTGCACTTGAGCACACTTGGTGCTTGGTGATAGGTTTCCCTTATCATATGTGGGTTTCGGAATGACCACCAGTGTTCATTAAGTATGTTGTACATAATGCTTCATCGGTCCACATGATAACATCCGTCGGGGGCGCAATTAGCCACTCGCAGAAGGCTCGGCGGGGCACTGCGTCTGCTTCACTTAACGCCTGCACCTTTTGGTAATGATAAGGGTGTAATCCAGTGGTGTTAAGCAGTTTCCATACGGCGTACTGGGTGACCTCAAAGCGTCTGGCAGCATTTCGAGTACTCGCACGAGGGTCTCTTTCGAATAAGTTAAAAATTGCTCCTTGATTTCCACTGGTAGTCGTTGCCTGCCACGTTCTTGTGCGTGTGAAGGTGTAGTGACCTGGCCATGATCTAACGGCCTTGGATTGGCAACTAAAATCGTTGCACGGTTCGGAACAGACGGGTACACCACACCCTGAATGCGAGGGCTAGGAAGGCTTTTCGCTGCGTTTAAACTACCCACATAACAAATAACATCGCACTTTTTCGTACTCGCGGTTGGAATACATCGCGGGCGGCGCAGGAGCTGCGCTGCAATACGCACGCGACCCGGAAATAGCACGCTTCCGCCGGGCGGGGATGCGCGTTCGACTGCTTGACCTTTATAATTTGTCGCCGCTCGCCACCCTCCCGCCGCCTCCAACCCGCGCCCCCCTCTACCCCGCGCCCGCGCAGGCATCGCCCATTGATGTTTATCGCTTTGCGTAGTAGATATTTACGCTAGAAATGGTAACCATGCGAAATTTATAGTTGGGTCGGGAAAATGAATTTGTTGTAAAAATATGACCTATATTTTTTTTTGCAGAAATGTGTTCTATTAACGATACCTAATGCCTAGAAAAAATTTGGATAGTGATTAAAAAGTCATCCTGTATAAATATATTGACTTGGCCATCGCACTAAATAATTTAATTTACACGTGTTTTCATGCGATGGCCGAGTCTCAATATATTTATATAAAACGTTAAAGATTTTTAATATTGATATGCATCACTATAAGATGCTGTTATTAAGACAGAAAGTCACTTAAGTAGAGACTGAATATATTAATAACCGACTTGGTATTACATGGATCTCACAACTTTTTACCGTAGAACAACTGAGTTGCGAGACTTGGTTTTTTTGACAAGTATTGTTTTTGATGGGATATCATTTAACTATCTCACACGTAAATTTTCCTGACGGTAAAAAAAGTCATCCAGTATGTGGTAAAAATATTGGACATTTATATACTATAATTATATCGTTTCCTACGTAGTATGAGCCTATTTTAATTATATATTATAATATTCCTTAATATCTAAATCTAATATATTATTTTTCCCATATAAAATAATTAACTTATCTAATATGTTTCGTATTTCATTTACGCTAAGAACTGAATGGTGCGTAGTTGAAGCTTTTATAAACGCTAGAACATTTTGTAATCTACTTATCTCCTGTGAAACTGAATCAACATTATCGCTGAGAATAATAAGTATTTGAGCTAAGTGTGCGTACTTTATTAAGTCGTTATCCCTATCTGCATCACTTTCACTGATTTTATTAATTATAGTTGTCATATTATTCTGATTAGCTATAATGTTACTTATTATCTTTGCATATTCGGTAGTCATATCCTTAGTCAAACTAACATGGTGGTTAAATTCTGTAACTAATTTATTTTCATCTGTCTGGAGTGCTTTTATAGCTTGGTCATAGTGTAATGCGTCTGTATAGTCGAGGTTACCCGTTATACTTTTTATTACGCTACCTAGACCATCTACGAGACCTCTTTTTAAGCGGTTTATCTGCAAAGAATGTAGTTGTTCCGATACTATTTTAAGTTTATATCTAAGATAATCTATCTATATGAGGCTGAAATAACGATCTGGTTTTATTATTTAGTTCCGGGCTGCTAACTAATAATTGACTGTCAATAGAGTCTACATTGTCTTGTAAACTCGCTAAATTAATATGTTGTATAAAAGAATGATAGTGAGATAGAATTCTACACGGGCCTAATTTAAAGGGAAGAGCGCCTGGTCCATCATCAAGGCTTTCCAGTCTTATTTCCTGCGGTAGAGCTGTTCGCAGGAGAAGCTGAATTATCAGGAACATCCTGTAACAATTGGGCGGCTTTAGGGACCCTTTTCAACCTAGATTTCGTGACAGGGCCGAGTTTTTTCTTGGTGTAAATATGGATAGGAAGGTCTGCCATTACAACGTCATGGGTGTAACGAGGAGATAATTTTTGCCTGGAAGCAAATGGATTTCTAATAAAAATCTGTTGCTCGGGCGAATAGTCGGTTTCAGGTTCGCGTTGACGATTTCGACTGTCTGTAAGTTCTTAACGCGATTCGTTACAAATCTCATGAATAGCATTATAAGCCCTAGTCATTTTGTCTTTATGATTAGTCATATACTGCTGTAGTAAATGCGTAGATAAGTCAATATCGAATGAATCGCGGGGATCAAAGTGACCGGTGATTATTTCGATCGGCCTACACTTCGTAAAACTATGGATACTGTTGTTATAAGCCAGAAGGGCGTATGGCATTAGCCATACGCCCTTCTGATTTGTCTGTAAAACTAAGACAAAGAGGAGAGTCTGTGATTGATCACAGACTCTCCTCTTTGTCTTAGTTTTAAGATGCGAAGATGTTCTAGTATTGTTGCGTGAAACCGTTCGACTATACCATTTTCGTTAGGAGTATGCGGAGCTACCCTATGGTGTTGAATTTTGTGTAGTCTGGTGAATTCTGCGAAAAGCTGGTTAGTAAATTCGGTTCCGTTGTCAGTAACAATGGTGTTTGCTATTCCGTGGTGCGTGCAAAAGTTAAGTAAAGCTTGTACAACACTTATAGCAGTTCCGTCTCTTAAGTAATAGGCCTGAGCATATTTAGAAAATGAATCTACAATTGTAAGGAATTTTTCACTCTGTATAGTTAATAAATCTAAATGCACTGTTTCAAAAGGTTTGCTTGCTGGTGGAACTAACTTAAATTGCTGTTTAATAGGATTGCGATCATACTTTGCTTGACCACATATTGTACATTCATTTATAAATTTAGTTATGTGCTCTCGCATTTTTGGCCAATAGTACTTATGAGATAGAGCCAGGCAAGTTTCGTTAATACCCCGGTGATTGGTTTTACTGCCGTGATACTTGTTAATTATCTCCTGTTGTCTTAGGTATTCCCTTACATTATCTAGTTCCCTTTTTGTTAGTACTAAATTCATGGATGAGTTTTTAAAAGACTTCTGAATGATAGGGACGATTTGGTACATACCCAGGGGCGGATTTATTAAGAGACCCGTTTTTATCTTAGGCTGTACATATTCTTTTATAGCGTTCACTATGTCCTCATCTAAATTCGACTCAGATACTTGAATAGTGATACGTGTATGACTATCGAAAGGTTTGGTTACTATCGTTCTGCCTTTAATATCGCCAACGATATTAAATACTATCTGTCTCGTGAATTTGTTCAGTGGATCTTCGGAGATTGGGATTTCTAAAATAGGATTTTCATTATCTGTATGTGCAGTTGCAGTACCTGAGTTATTTGCAGGTTCTGTGACTGTGATTGTTCTAGAGTCATCAAGGTTAGGTTGGTTCTCTGATGGATTGGCTACTATGGACATTAGTTCTTCGTTATGAACTTCGACTCGTGACAGTGCGTCTGCATTTGTGTTACATTTGCCTTGCTTATATTCAACAGTGTAATCGTACTCACTTAATTTTAAGCGCCACCGTGTTAGTCTCGAGTTGGGTTCTTTGAGACTCATGATCCATTGAAGGGGCTTATGGTCAGTAATGATCTTAAATTTTCTGCCAAATAGGTAGGGCCTAAAGTATTTAGTGGCCCACACGATCGCTAATAGCTCCTTTTCAATGGTGCTATAATTTAATTCACTGGAATTGAGAGTGCGAGACGCGTATGCAATAGGTTTATCCGAGCCTATCGTACCCTGTGATAATACGGCACCAATCGCTACGTTAGAAGCATCTGTTGTTAGTATGAAATCTCTATTAAAATCAGGATATTGTAAGATGGGATCGTTAGTAAGAAGTGTTTTACAATGTTCAAAGCAATCGGTGTATTTCGAATCTAATGTTATTTTACTACCTTTCTTTAGGTACTGGGTTAATGGTTTGGTTAGTCGTGCAAAGTCGGGAATGAATTTCCTATAATACCCGATTAAACCGAGAAAACGTTTGATTTCAGTAGTTGTTTTAGGCAAGGGATAATTTTCTATGGCTTTAATTTTGTCTGGATTTGGCTTGACTCCATCATTACAGATAATATGACCTAGGAAGCTGGTCTCTAACTTTAAGAATTCGGATTTGTCCATCTGAATCTTAAAATTAGATTCCCGTAATCTTTTAAACACCTTTTCCAGGTTTAAAATGTGCTCCTGTAATGACGTACTAAATACTATAATGTCATCTAGATAAACTAAGCATACTTGATTTAAGTCTTTTAAGATGTTATCCATCACTCTTTGGAATGTCGATGGGGAGTTTTTAAGACCCATCGGCATTCGAAGAAACTCATAGTGCCCGTTCTCAACATTGAAAGCCGTTTTATGTATATCGTCGGGGTTCATCTCAACTTGATAAAAACCACTAGCCAGATCCAGAGTGCTAAAATATTGGCATTTACCTAATTTGTCGAGTACGTCAGTAATGTTAGGTATAGGGTATTTGTCATCAATCGTTTTCTCGTTAACTTTTCTGAAATCCACGACAAGACGCCATTTAACCTTACCGGATGCATCCGCCTTTTTGGGTACAATCCAAATGGGGGAACTCCAAGCAGAATCAGATGGTCGTATTATATTTTGTTCGAGCATCTTACTTATTTGGTCCCTGACTTCTTGTCGGTGAACATATGGGTATCTATAAGTTTTAGTGTGGACTGGAATTTCATCGGTTGTTCGTATATGATGTTTAATTTTATTAGTGAACGTCAATGATTCACCCTCTAGATAGAATACATCGGCGTAATTCGCACAAAGATTTCTTAAGTTAGCAAGTTCTTCGGGATTTAAATGGTCTGTTCTTAGTCGCGAGAGGACGGCGTTTACTCTATCCGATGAGATTTCAGTGCCTCCACATTCAACGTTAAATAATTCAGCTACTACTGGCCTATCCATTGAAAAGATGATATCATTAGCTGTGGGATTAGTTATTTCAACCCAGCCACGATTATTTTTAACACCTGTTATACAATTAGAGATCAAGCAGTTACAGATGGTTTGATCTTCAACTAACACTTCGCCGTCGAGTGTGTTAATAGACAGTCTAACTAATTTGGATGAATTCGCAGGTATTATGTCCTCATACAGATTAACATTGCGTGAGTCATACATTTCTATGGGTAACTGTGCATTTCGTGTTATAAGTAATTTTTTATTAAGATTGATTTTACATCCCCATTGTTCTAACAAATCAAAGCCCAATAGTCCGTCGAAATAATTGTGAAATTTATAGATAAATAATGTAATATCGGTATTTTCGTTAAATTCCGAAAAGCAAGGTAAAGTAATAGAATAATCGTTCTTAGAGGTTCCGTGAACATTCGTTACTTCGAAGGGCTCGTAGTTCAAAGGTATATTATTAAAATATTTGTCTACGGCTTCAGGGCTAAGGAACGACTGGTTGGCCCCGGTATCAATTAGTAATTTAAGTGGGGGATTACTGATTTTTATAAATCCGAGTTGCCTTTGTATGTGAAAATTTACTTCTATTTTGGCTTTTCTGATTTGGGAGCCTCCTGAAAATTTTCATTCGGTACCGCTCCTTGATCTACTTCCTCTACTATTAGGTTGTCCTGGTAGGCCTGGTAGGGATCCTCGTAATAAACGGGTTCGAAATACTCCGGATACTGCTCTACGTTATAGTAATAGTCTTGTTCATATCCCGCATAGTTATGATTATTGGTATCATAACCGTAATCGAAATGGTTCATATTAATTTCACGTGTTTTAAAATAATTGCTTGGAGGCGGGTTACCGAACTGTCTCCAATCACGACCTGTTGGTGGTAAGGTCTTGGGTACAAAGTGACTGACCCCGCTCATCGGTTTTGGAGTACTATTAAAATTATATGATTGTTGAGGCTGAGGTCTCGGTTGCATTCTAAATACATTGGTATTTGGATTATGGTTTGGCAAGGGCGCGCGCATCACTTGCTGTGTGTGAGTAAGACCCCGAGGCTGTTGCATAAGCGGGTTAGGCCTCCATCCTTGGAAGTGAGATGGTCTCGGCTGCACGGGCTGCCGTTGTGGTCCAGGAATATTATATACTGATGGCCTAGACGGTCCGGGCATTAAAGGGGCAGTAAATGAAGTTATCTTGGGTGTAAAATTATTAAAAGGCAAATTAAATTGGTTAGCTTGTGACTGAGACCAGTCCTTCTTACTAGGTCCGCCTTCATTACGGTGTTGTAAATATAAGGTATTTAATTCATCCTGAACGTATTCCAGAGCCTTTTCCATAGACTCCGGGTGCATACACCGTATCCTAGCTCCTAATGGATCTTTCAGACCCCTCAGGTACGCTTGGAGGGTTAATTTTTTGTAAAGCGTACGTTTAGCCTCAATGGTAGTATTAAGAGTCTCGTGAAGCGAGATATATGTCATTATCGTGCTAAAGAGATTCTGACACCTTTCATAAAATTCTTGTGGGCTACTGGCCCCCTGAGTTTGCAACGATAAGTCGCTGTAAAGAGCGGTCTCATCTCGATGGTCCGCGAAGTTATTTATAAGAGCGGATCTGATCCTGTTCCAGGTATCTGGGATACCATTGGAATTGATATACCTAGCAGCAGGTCCCGTAACCTTATTCAAAACTCCGTTAAGGAGAGCTAAGTTAGTGAGTTCGCTGCCCGGTTGTATCCTAAATGAGTTATTACTAATTGATCGCATATATTAATAAAACGCGTTAAGACGTGCGGATTTCCGTCGAACTCCGGCACTAATCTTAATGATTTATAAATCGTGTCTACGTCGTTTTGCGCCATGTCCTCTAAATCCCTATTTTCGTCTATCACCACGAGCCGATTTCTACTTCTACTATTCGACCTAGCGTAACGAGATTCCCTAGGGTGAAAAATCTTGAAAATTTATAAGATTACACACACATAAAAAAAATACACAATTAAAATTAAGATAAAGGAATATCATGCACAAAGATTGAAGATGATATAGGATAGAATTAGGGGGGTGTATATTAAGTATAAAGGTATTTAGAATGTAAGTTATTTAAGGATAGCTAAGGGTAAGGTATAAGGACTTGAAAGATTCAAGGACTTACAGCATTGCTTTTTCTTGACGAATCGATGTCTAGATTTAGATAGATATTATCTAGTAGTCGGTTTGTTTGATACAACACTGACTCTACTTTACTGGTATCCTACCGACTGCGCCAATTATAGAAGTCACAATCTCATTCATAGTGATGTCTTCATCAGACGCTGGCACCACAGAATCAGACATAGCCTCACTCTCAGTGCCAACATCAGAGACATACTCTTACATTTCTCCAAAATATTTACTCCACCGTTCTAACACCTCATTCGGATTTGCAAGAATGTCACCAGCTTTAGATTTAATCTTACTCATTCCGGATGCCGACGAATACCCCCGAGACCTCTTAACCTCCCTCCAAAAGAGCTTGGAATTAGCCTCGAAACTATTCGTCAGTCTCCTTTCTTCATTCATAGCTACTCTTTCACGCTTCTCTTTCACTAAAGCTTTGGTTTCACTCACACAATTTAAATTTATATCTAAGGTAATGTAATTTGTTCGAAGTGTGAACCAAATCTGAGCTCGCAGTTCTTTCCGATATTGCGCAAAACCTCCGCTGTCGTCATTCGGCGGCGCGTTCTGCTGATGCTGCTGTTGCCGCGCGGGCCGTGTGCAATGTTGATTGAGGTCACGCTGTGTCGGCGGTCTTCATACATTAGCACCGCGTAACAATATTAATAATATTAATTGTATACATAGTCGGACCTTGGAACTCGTTCCAAATCATTTAAATTTACATCTAAGACAATAGAGGACACCTCTAGCGTTAGTAGAATATCTAGCTTAGAGACAATGGGGAAGTCCAATATTTTAAATATTGTTCATCAAAATATTCAGGGCTTCTCTGGCAAAGAATTAGAAATGGAACTAGGTCTCAACCAAATGGATATACATGTTTTATGTTTGACCGAGCATTGGTTGAGGAAGAGTGAGCTTCTAATTAATATTAAAAATTATACACTCATAAGTTCGTTCACAAGAAAATCAGATATTAGAGGCGGGTCACTTATACTATTAAACAATAAATTAAAAGGTAAAGAGCGTAAAGACACAGTGGCACTTTCAACTGAACGAACTATTGAAATATCATGTGCAGAGCTTGAACAGTTCATTATTGTCTGTATTTATAGGCCTCCGTCTGGTAATTATCACACTTTTGAGTCTATTATGGATGAAGTATTGAAAAAAATATGTAATTGTAACAAAAAGATCATTATATGTGGCGATTTTAATGTAAATATTTTAGATACATCTCCAAATTCTATTATGTTTTTAAATTTGTTTAAAAGCTATAACTTGCATGAGCTGTTTACCCAGCCTACTAGAATTACCTCTACATCTGCCACCTGTATTGATAATATTTTCTGTAATTGCAATGTAATTGATAGGTCAATAATTAATTCCATTAATTCTGACTATAGCAGACAGATTGTTAGCTTGGAGCACTATGCTGTCACGACTTCATCTACTTTCATTTGTAGACCAATCACAGCACATCGACTAGATTTAGGAAAAATATAGTCAATAGAGTCTTGTTGTTAAAGTTTAGGGGTGTGGAAATTAATGATTCATATAACATGTTATTCAATGTAATTGAAAAAGAATTTGTAAGGATTTTTACCAAGAAAAAGTCACTATTAATAATTCTAAAACAAAATTTAGTGACTGGGCCACTACAGGTATTTTCACTGGTAGACGAAAGCTATTCGATTTGTATAATAATAAAGAAAATTCGAATGACCCTAAATTAATCGAATATGTCAGAAATTATTCCAAATTATTTTAAAAAGTGTGTGCAGTGGCAAAATCAAACTATCTCAAGCATAAGATTTCAAATTCTAATGACAAAATTAAAGCTACTTGGAATATTATCAACAAAGAGACTTGTAAAAACAAAATACAAAATCACAAGTTCTCTCTAAACATTGATAATAGATGTCTACATTAAGATGGGGAAGTGGCAGAAGCTTTTGAATCATTCTTTTCTAATATCCCGACTACTCGTTCGTAAGATTCCAACCCACACCTTGCAAATAGCATCCTGAAATCTAGTGTAGAAGAATGCAATACTCCTTATAGTTTTCATCATGTTAATGATAAGGTAATTTTAAATACTTTCATAAGTTTAAATTTTAAGAAAACCGAAGATCTATGGGGCGTTTCGATACATATACTAAGACATATAATACGATGTATTGCCCCTATCTTGTCAAATATTTTTAATAAATGTGTTGATATGGGTCAATTTTCTAAATTAATGAAACAAAGTAAAGTTATTCCTTTATTTAAATCAGGTGACAAAAGTGACCCATCTAATTATAGACCAATTTCTATACTGCCAGCACTGAGTAAAATCTTTGAAAAAAATATATTTAGTCAATTAATATGTCACCTTAGAGTCCACAATTTATTACATAGCAATCAGTATGGATTTACCAAAGGGAAATCCACTACTGATGCAGGAGTAGCACTTATAAAACACATTATCGAAGCTTGGGAAAGAAAACAGGATGCTGTTGGAATATTCTGTGATTTGTCGAAGGCATTCGATTGCGTTGACCACCAAACTTTAAATGGTACAAACTCTTCTGGTGCCCCATTATCGATTGGAGTACCCCAGAAAGAGCAGAGGTCCCAATATTGAGCATATTGGGACCTCTGCTCTTTCTTTTATACATTAATGATCTCCCTTATTTTGTAAAGGATTTATGTGAGATAGTTTTATTTGCTGATGATACTTCCCTGATTTTTAAGATTGATAGACAAAAGGAATTTATTGACGATGTAAATAACGCTCTCTTACGAGTACTATATTGGTTTACTACCAACAACCTACTACTTAATGCAAAAAAAAACAAAATGTGTTAAGTTTTCAATGCCAAACACAAGGCAAGTTAATACACAAATTACTATGAACAATGAAGCAATTAATGTAGTTAACTCAACTGTATTTCATGGAATCACCCTAGACGCTAAATTGCAATGGGGTTCCCATATTGCGGCCTTGGCAGGAAGACTTAGTTCGGCGGCATATGCAGTCAGGAAAATACGACAATTAACAGATGTTGAAACAACAAGATTGGTGTATTTCAGTTATTTTCATAGCGTAATGTCATATGGTCTGCTGCTGTGGGAATCTGCGGCTAATATACAAACTATTTTTGTATTGCAGAAAAGGGCCGTTAGAGCCATATACGGCCTTAGACCACGTGAGATAGGGATAGGGATATTTTTAAAGAAATTAACATTTTAACAATTGCATCACAATTTATTTTAGATTGTATTATGTATGTCGGCGCAGGGCGCCTAGACTCGATATAGTATGAGCTCCTGAGGTGCAATGTTTATATTTATTAACAGTATTAGCCTACATTTTTATAGAGTATTTCATTGTTCCCGTGACGTATGGCGTCCACAAGCTCGTTATTGTTGGAGCCCGTGAGAGGTGACGCGCATTCCTCAGCGCAATGTTTATATTAACAACATTAACCTGGATTGTCACAGAGGATTTCTTTGTTTCATGAAACGGGGCGGTTGTTGAAAACACTGCCAACCGTAGCCGTGGGTCTAGGTGTTGAATGACATTAGATATTGGTACTTTGGTAGCAAGCTTTGCTATGGATGCCCGTTGGGCAGAGTGATTTGGGTCACGGTGGAGTCGCGTCGCGCGTACTCCCGCACCCGTACCGTGAGATTAGTATACACGTTAATTACTCACCATTTGACCCACGGATTCGTTTCCGTTTCACAATACAGTCTAAGTCTGAGCTTTAATAGACTTGGTGTCATTCCTGACATGAATGATAATTTATTCACGACCGTAGTTAGTGTTAGTATCATTTATTGTTACTGGATTCGTATGCGTGATGTGCCCATTACGTACGTCCACTATTAAGCCAATGCGGGGACCCTTTGCTAGTCTTGTGTAGACATGTATATATATAAAAACATTGACCAATTTCCTAAAAAGTCAAACGCTCATAGTTTTAATACTAGAAATAAACACAAACTTGCTGTTACAAATCATAGACTCTAGAAGAGTGGTAATTCATTTATTTGTCTTAGTATTAAAATATTTAATAAACTTCCAGAAAGTCTACTAGCATTACCTTTACATAAGTTCAAATTGTGCATTAAAGCGTTCTTAATGAATAAGATTGAAGACTTCCTAAATGATAAGCATATATTATGTTTAACTTCATAATGAAGTGTTCAGGCAGTGTTGTTACCTAATAAGTACCTATAGATTATTAAGTACGAAATTGTAAATTTTTGCATTTAAAAGAGTAACTATCGAGTTTCTTGCCGGTTTCTACTCGATAGATTCTACCTTCTGAACCGGTGGTAATCCTTTTTTCTATTTAAATTGACTATTTATAAGTGCTTTTTTGAAGCCTATATAAATAAAAAGAATTTGAATTGAATTTGAATTTGAGTTCTTTTGGCGTAGTTCGTTCACTATTACCTCATTGCATGCGTGTGCAGCGCGGACGTGATAGTGTTTTACTATGAGTCTAGCTGTCTCGTGTCGTCCGTCCAGTATTATCGGGGCTTTTACCCCGTCGCTTACATCTTTTGCAGCGTTAATGAGTCCACCAACTCTCAGTCGTCCAAGTACGGGGTAAGTGTTCGAAGACGGCTATCGGCTCGTAGTTGCTTTCCTTGCTTAAGTAAGCTTATTTCTTCCTGAAAAGATTGCTCTTGTGCTTGACGTAGCAATAGCTTTTCCCCCCTATGCATTAACTCATCGTTCACGGAGGTAAGTTTATTCTTTTTGCATTTCTCAATAAATAATAGAACATTCGCAGCAGCGCGTAGCAGACGCAACCAGCTGGAGAATCGACGAGGATCCGGTACAGGTAAGAACATTTTATTGTTATTCTTTAGCTCTACTGTACTACATTAACTTTTTCTAACAAGTCATTACTAATGAATGAATGAGGACCGGTGAACCACACACAGTCGTTGTTCAACTCATAGTCGGTGATCTTTGTTAATAAATCGGCTACATTCAGATCTGAAGGAACGTAATGCCACTCAGAAATTTTACTTAGTTCGTCAATTTCGCCGAGTCTATTTGCTATAAACGTCTTATAACTCCGGCACTCGTTTATAATCCAGTGTAGTACTGTAGTAGAATCCATCCAATAGTGCGTAGCAGTAGGTTGAAGTCGGTGCTCTTTCTTTATTCCATCCGCTAGACGACAACCAAGCAACGCGCCCTGCAGTTCGAGTCTAGGAATTGTGGTAGACTTTGATGGCGGCGTCACTCGGCTCTTGCTGGAGATAAACGAAACAACAACTCGGTCGTCGTCGTATTTCTTACGCCAGTAGGCTACAGCGGCGTATGCGAGCGGGGATGCATCGCAGAATACATGTAGCTCTAGTCTCGTCTCGTTTGCACCCGCGTCCGCGCTAATAGGGCTCGCTTCTTGTGAGCTCGCATCGTTCGTAGCTGCGGCTACGGGCTCGTAGCTGCTCGTAGCATTAGGTTGTTCCCGTTGGTTATTATTTATCGTGTGAAAGTACTATCGAGGTAAGCGCAGATTGTCAACCTTTTGTAACTGAATTAACCAGTCCTGGAAACAACTAAATAAATTGTCGTTGATTTCGTCGTCTCATTTTATGTTTAACTTCCAAGTTTGCTGAACTAATATTTTTCCTTTAATCGTTACAGGACCTAAATAACCGAGAATATCGAATATAGACATGACAATGCGGAGAACTTCCCGTTTGGTAGGTATTTTAGTAAAATTTAAGATATCAGTAGGTATACGTTTGAGGGACAAGTCAAATGCTAACTCATCAGTTACAGGATACCAAAGTAGGCCAAGTGTGCGTTCTGGGGAATTATTGACCATATTCTTCCCTATATTGTCGCTCAAGTCTTCTTTCGGCACGTCTTCAAGTACTTCCGGGATATTGCTCATCCAGTTTCGCATGCGAAAACCTCCTGCTTGATGGATTCGCGACACCTCCTTCACCATCTTTTTAGCGCTATCTTGATCTTTCAGGCTGTCAATAAAATCATCGACGTACTGGCTAGTCTGTATAGTGCGCACAGCAGTAGGCATTTCCTCTTGAAATCTTTTTATATTTTTTGTTTGGTTGATATACTGTGCTATAAACGGAGAACAATTCGCACCGAAAATTAGTTGTAGTAGCATAAGTAAATATAATCATATTGTAATACTATATAAATGGGTGTCTTATAATAATAAATCAGTCTTGTACCTAATCTCGTTGTTTTCACTCATCTCTCCAGACTCGCCCTACATGGCGACCCTGCCTAGAGATTTGGTTTCGCGAATTTAACACGTGTCATCCATATTTGGAGTGGAACTTTTGTGCGGCTAAGTAATGAAATTGTTAATCTAATAATGGCGTTTTTTCACACTCGTCCGTATCCCGAGGCATACGTGTGCAATCTTCGAATATACTGTGCAATTGTTTGGAGGAAAAATGGGCAAAACTCAAAGTAAGGAGGAGACCGTGATTGTGCAGAATGCTGCTGGAGGCGTAAACGAGGCCGGTATTGAGCAATTCCGATTCCACCTCACCACCACCAACATATTATTGTCCATCATTGTGCTGCTGATCGGTATTGGAGTTCTGTACTGCATTTATCGAACATACAAGAGATGTCATATGAAATGGATTACGTCGGAAATAACCCGGAATACCTTACGGAGGTCATTATTTCGACGACAGCAGTCGCCGCTTCCGGTAACCATGGGGGATATAAAGCAATCTAAAGAAAGTTTTAAACTGTGAGTAAGAAAAACCAAAGTGAAGTGTTCAACATGTTTTAGTGTCGCTAATACGTGCATATAAATACGTAAATAGCAGTATCGTATAAGTCGTACGTAATATAGAGACTCTAAATTTATATTTAATCAACTTTATATTCATAACGTATTTACTCGTATTATATTAATTTTACTCAACATGTGTGTAAACGTATATATAACTTTCGTACTACATTTTTTTTTTTAAACTACATTATGGAGGTAAGTTATGGCTATTGGATTAAAAGAATTATATGATGAATTAAATAAAGTGAGAACATATTTAATTAAAATCGGACCGGAAAGACGCAAGGGAAATATTTCCCAGGTAAAACTTGATGAGGCAAACGCTTTATTTAGTCAATATTCCAGTTGGTTGTCAAATTATAAGTTAGAATTAATTGAAAAGAAAATTAATATTAGTGAAACTGCACTTTACGAAATTTTTTGTAAAAACTTTGAATTATTATATAATAATATTTTAGATTTGTGTCAAAGTGGTTCAAAAATAAGAGACAATATGGATACCTTCGATTTAAAGACAGCATTAACCTTATTACCTGTCATGTCCAATGATGAAATTAGTACGAAACAATTAATTGACAATATTCAGTATTATGATTCATTGCTGACTAAGCCAGAGTGTAAAGAAAAATTGATTAAATTCGTTTTGAAAAGCAGATTGTCACAAGCTGCTAAATTACGACTTCAAAATGACTATGCTAGTGTTGAGTTATTAATTAATGACATGAATAACGAGCTATTGCCAAAAAAGGGTACAACTGCGATTCAGAACAAGTTACAAAAAATAAGGCAAAATGAAAAGTCTATTTCTGATTATGGGAAAGAAATAACTGAATTATTTGTTGACCTTACGATATCGCAAGCAAATGGAAACTCGGAGTGCTATAATATTTTAAAACCTATTAACGAAAAACAAGCTATAAAACGGTTTTCCGATGGCTTACAAAATCGTAGGCTAAGTACTATAATTTCCGTTCGGAATTACAGCTCTTTAAAGGATGCGATTCAAGCAGCCCAAGACGAGGAAACAGCTACGCCTACCGCTGGGGAAGTAATGAGTATGTACAAAAGAAATTATAACTCCAGGAATTTTCACAATAATTATTCTAGGTTTTCACGCGGAGGACGATTGAGACAAAACTTTTCATATCGAGGACAAAACAACAACAGGTTTCAAGGTAATTTGCAGCGTATGAGTACTTGGCGCGGTGAATCGAATTGGCGAGGAGAGTCGACTTCACGAGGTCGAGGGCAACGAGGACGCTACAATTATAGAGGTACATATAACTACCGCGGAAATCGAGGGATAAGTAAAAATTCAGTAAATGTTATTAAAGAAAATACAGAACCTACAGTTGAACCAAGATTAGACCAGTTTTTTCGTGAATAACCAAACTCATTCTATATTGAGTAGTAACAGTAGTTGTTTTATTCACTTATCAATATCGGCGCGTAATAAAACTTATTCGTTCTTAGTTGATTCGGGCGCATCACTGTCCGCGATAACTTATAAACATGTGATCGAATTAAACATACCATTCCATAAAGAGACCATTTCTATAAACGGATTGGGAGGCAAAGTTCAAACTATCGGCTATGTTTACATTCCATTCATTTTAGATGGATGCGTGATAAGTCACAAGTTCTTTGTTTTCAATTCGTTACCTATTTTGTCAAATGGAATTTTAGGACGTGATTTTCTAAATAGGTTTGGAGCACATTTGGACTTTGAGAAAAATATTTTGGCGTTGAAAATAAATAAAGACAAAAGTATTTATTTACAAATAACAAACAATTATAACATAAATATTTGCGAAATTCCACCACGAAGTTAATCAATTCATTATATTCAGACTGAAATAAAAAATGATTGCGTCATTTGCTCAGAAGAAGTTCAGGACGGTATTTATTTGGCCAGTACTGTAGCAAGCCCCGTAAACGGAAAAATTCCAATACGGATTTTAAATGTTACAGAAAAATCAGTCACTTTGTCAAGTTTAAATCCAATTGTACACAACTTAAATGATTATAATATTTGTAGTTTTGATCAAAGTGAAAAAAATTCTGAACGAGTTAAAAAATTGTTTTCATTATTAAAATTAAATGATTTGAATAACGAAGAAATGGAAAGTATTCAAAAAATATGTGCTAAATATTCCAATACTTTTTATTTACCAGGTGATAGATTGAGCACCACGGATATTTACACTCATAATATTTCCTTGAAATCAAATGTGACTCCAGTTTTTTCAAAACCTTATCGATTGCCAGTTAGTCAAAAAGAGGAAATAAAACGTCAAATTAATAACATGCTCAAGGAAGGAATAATAGAGCCTAGCAAAAGCGACTGGTCTAGCCCTATGTTATTAGTACCAAAAAAGATAGACTCAACAGGTGTGAAAAAATGGCGTTTAGTTGTTGACTACCGAAAGTTAAATAATTGCATTGAAGACGATAAGTACCCCCTACCAGATATAATAATAATAGACGTGACGCCCCCATCGCCCGCTGGCGAGAGTTGGTGAGCTTCGCACCATGAAGAGCAACAACTCCCGTCAGTGCAGTCAGTCTCCGCAGGGCGGCTTGTGGCGAGCCGTTGGTGGGTGGCGACACCACGGACCCTACCTCCAGGGGGACCATACAGACATGCGCGATACACACACTTACAGACAGTTACACACCCCCCGCCTCTGCGCTTGCCTTGACCGGCCGGCCAGAGTGGATTCGCAAGAGCGGAACCTATGCTCCAGGTTGGAAGTGTAAAATGTCATAACGCCGGGGGCACTTGACTGTATAAGGATCTTGCGCCCCGCAGTCTCACCTCTCCACAACCTTAGCTGCTTTCTAGTGTTGCCCCCTTGCCGCCCGTATGGCAGCTAGTTGGGGGGCCCACAATTTGGATTAACAAGCGGCGAGTCACCGTCTGCCAACTTAATATATTTGTGAGAAATTTTCGAGGCACTCCATAGCCCAATTTCCTGTCCATAGTAGAACCTCCCTCCATAGCCCCGGTTTTTAGTTTCCCTTTTTCGCAATAGTCCTGCATCAGCCGGATGTCGCCTTTGAGTGTATGTTTTATACTGCAACTAAGGGCAACACCCGGCCGGTGTTCCATCACACATTTAGATCGAACTCTCAAAAGGCCTCTACATGTTGGACCCATGTCCCCATGCAAGCCTCAAAGACCCGGGCTTGTCCCGTGATTGTGCCGAGAGACATAATAATAATAATAATAAATTAGTTTATTGCTCAGACATTACAAAGAAAAAAAAAATTACAATCACAAAACAAAAGAGAAATGGACAAATTATAAAATACACATTGACAAACAATAAAAATATCATTTGAGCAAAAAGGTATGACTCAGCTTGTGCAGACGCAGGACTGGAAAGGTCCTGTGAAGCGCTGATTTTCAGTCATACCTTCATCTCTCTAGGTGTAAGGTGAGAGGCGAATAAGTATGAGGGCTAGTGATAATTATAATTTTATATTAGTTTTAGTATATAAGTAGGTATGCATACACATGCCAGAAACAAAGGAAGGTACTAACTAACTAAAAATAACTAACTCCTATGTATGTGTCTGCGTGTGTGTGTGTGTGCATGTATGTGTGGGTGTATATATATATATATATATATATATATATATATATATATATATATATATATATATATATATATATATATAATAAATTAATTAATTTAAAATGGGATAGATACGAATAAATAAACATTATATTGATACGGGTAGGTATAAGTGTTGCGTTCCTAAAGTCTCACTATCATAGTTTGCGGTGCGGGTAGGGGGCCGAGGCGGCGTCGCTGCAGAACGCGCCCGCGTTCTACCCACATAACGGAAATATTAGAAACATTGTCCGGAAGTATTTATTTCTCACATTTAGATTTATACCAAGGGTACTTCAACGTTAATTTAGATGCAAATAGTCGGAAATATACAGCCTTTAGTTCAGGACAGTACCAAATGACCAGAATGCCTATGGGTTTAAAAACAAGCCCTAGTTCATTCTCAAGGATGATGAATTTGGCAATGTCTGGCCTAAATCATGAAAAATGCTTAATATACCTTGATGACCTTATAGTTTTTGGCAGAAATTTGAGCTTACATAATAAAGAAGGGGGCCACTGCTCATGTAAACATCATCTCAGTAATTTATAATCGTTTAAAAAAGGTTTAAGTGTCGGTCTACATGTAAATAGTGAATAATAATTATAAGTGTACTCCAAGTGTGCTAGTAACAAGAATCTTGCACTAACATAAGTGATACACTTGAAAAAATATCATAACATTTTTAAAGTGGAAAAGTGAAAAAGTGAACAATAAACTAATACAAAAATATACAATATTGGTGCCTTAAATAGAAACATTAAATATAAATTAACTACAACAACCATAAAAACTGAAAGTAACAAAATAATCACAAAAATAACCCACAAATCGCAAATAATAACAAACCTACCTCCGAGTGCCTCCATATTGCAAGTAACATTTACCCAATTTTGAACCTTAATCGCATCTACACAATTCTGAACCCTATTAACGATACACGACGCTATTAGTGTATAATTTCGAACTCCAGCTCTAGTGGTCGGTGGCGTAAAAAGTAGAACACCTGGTCCAACTCTCAATAGGCGGACGTTCGAATCCACGGCGCATCACAAATTTTTGTGGATAATTTTAACAGCAAAATGTCATCAAAATGCGCAGGGTGTAAACAAAGTCTACCGAAAAATGAACATTTGACATGTTCTCTCTGCAATAGTATATACGATCTACAATGCGCAAACGTATCTAGTACGCGCTTCTACGGTACAATGACATCCGAATACAGGGAAAAATGGAAGTGTCAAGCATGTTATTGTAGAATGCCAAAGAACGGAAATGTCAACACTCCAGTACGTCCACGAGACTGCAATGATACTACTGTTCAGAACATATCTTCTCCTCCTGATTTAAACAATATTACGTTAAGGAAAAGGCAATTACACTCCATCGACAATTCATCACACACCGAAGAGCTGTCTTTATTAGGCGAAACCATCGGTGCATCTGGCAGTCCTGACATGGATGAACACAAATTGGAGATGCTACAAGATATAACAATCCAACAATTGAGTGAAATAATAATGCTACGCCTGAGAGAAAACAATAAATCTATCGTAGCCGAGCTACAAAACACAATCCAAGTGGAAATAAATAAAGCAGTAACAAAATTAAGAAATGACGTCACAGAAGAAATAGGAGCCTTAACAGTACAGAACAATCAGATAAAATTGGATATAGAAAAATCAAACAGCGAATTGGAACAAATTAAGAAGGAAAATGAAAAATTGAGAAATGAAATTAAGGAAATAAAAACCTTGAAAAGTCCCCCCTCGCGAAACTACACACCAGAAAACAATTCCAAAAAAAATGTAATATATGGCTTACCTGAATATAAAAACGAACCAGAACAAAATTTACATAATAGACTTATTGACATGTTTCGCCAGATTTTAAATATTGACCTGCTAGGTTACATTGAGGACACGTACAGAGTTGGTAAAAATTTCAATAGAAATAGGCCGCTAGTGATGGAACTAATCAGCAAAAGAATGACAAAATATATAATAAATAACAGTTCAAATTTCGAAGGAACAAGAATGTCAATCTCGAAATTTCTCAATGAGAATGCTAGAAATGAAAGAAGGAAATTACGAGAAGAGATGTTCTCTGCACGGAAAAAGGACTGTATGCAGTAATGAGGAACAATGAACTTTTTGTAGAAGGCAGAAGAATTAAATTGGATGTAAGCACAAATACTAGCTGCAGTATTAAAGAAGACGGATTTGAACAAGAATACGTAAATAGTAATCACGAACACACGAACCATTACAATAATAATAATAATACATTTCGTAAGCAAAGTCCCTCCCCTAAAACTCCCCAAAGAAGACAAGAATCTCAAGAATGAAATATTACTTACCAGCCAAAATATCCAAAGTATAGGAAATAAATTGGATTTAATTGAACAACTACTAGAAAATACAAGTATCGATATCCTTTTATTGTCAGAACTATGGAAAAATAGAAACTTTTGTGATTTAATTAATATTCCTAACTATAAATTAGCATCTATTTACTGTAGAGAAAACCGCCAAGGCGGTGGTGTTTGCATATTAGTGAAGGACTCTATAGAATATTTAATAAGAAAAGATATAGTTAATTTTTCTAAAGAATTTATAATAGAATTAAGTGCCATAGAGATACCAAAAATAAATTGTATAATTGTAAGTCTGTATAGAGCAGATCGTCATATTAATATTTTTTATGAACAAATGAATCTTATGTTAAAAAAAATATGTACGAAAGAAAATGATAAACATATAATAATTATGGGCGATTTCAATATAAATATATTGCTTAAAAACAAACATACTGAAGACCTACACAACTTAATGCAGTCCTACAATTTATACTCTCTAATAAAAGACCCCACTAGAGTATCTAAAGCATCTGCTACTTGCATCGACTTAGCTTTCACAAACAATAAGGGCTTAGTAGTAGAATCATATGTCCACGACTATGGGCTATCCGACCATAAATCAATAAATATAAAAGCTACATTTAATAATTTTAAAAATAATAACATTACTGAAACTTGGTACACGGAAAAACGACTATTTACAAATAAGAACATTAGACAGTTCAAAGATTGCATTGGTAAAATAGAATGGACTAGTAAAATTGATATAAAAAAAGACATAAATGAAAATTACAATTGTTTTATCGATACTATAAAAAAATACTTAGATCAATGCATCCCTATAACTAAAATAAATATTAAGAACAAAAATAAAAAAAGATGGCTAACAACGGGGCTAAGGAAATCCTGCGTCCACAAAAGAAATTTAAAAATTATTCTCAATGAAACAAACAATCCAATTATAAGAAAATATTTCAATATATACTCCCATATACTAAACGTAGCATTAAAATTTCTAAAAGGAACCAGTATATTAAACAAATTAATAATTCAGATAACAAATACAAAACTATGTGGAAAATCATAAATGATAAAATCGGTAAAACTAAAAACATACAATTTAAAAATATAAAATTACAAGGAGAAAAAGAGATTTTAAAATGCCCAGAAACTTTATCAAACA
Organism: Glyphodes perspectalis; assembly: GCA_951394215.1. NCBI lineage: Eukaryota > Metazoa > Arthropoda > Insecta > Lepidoptera > Crambidae > Glyphodes > Glyphodes perspectalis. The sequence continues at coordinate 5,259,113 of OX596224.1, forward strand.
TATTTAATGAATTCTTTTCTACTGTAGGCTTTTCACAAAAACATATCAATGACCTAAAAACCGGACGTCCTGTTTTAAACTCACCTTCTAGTTCGATGTACCTGCACCCCGTAACTAATAAAGAAATCTTGAAAATAATTAAATCTATTAAAAATAAACATAGTAGCGGCATTGATGACATACCACCTATCTTGATAAAACAATGCGCTGAAGAGCTAACTGCACCCCTAACCACACTAGTAAACCAAAGCTTCAGGGATGGTAAATTTCCAGATTCATTAAAAATTGCCATAATAATACCCATACACAAAAAAGATGACCCTACCATACCTAGTAATTACAGACCAATAGCTCTCCTACCTACCTTCTCAAAAATATTTGAAAAGGCTATGTGCGTTCGATTGAATAACTTCTTGGAAAAATACGACATCCTCGATGACAGCCAAAATGGATTCAGAAAAACAAGGTCGACAACAATTGCAGTTTACAGATACATCCAAACAGCTTTAGGACATATTAATAACAAGAAGTATGCCATAGGTTTACTGTTGGATATGACTAAAGCATACGATAAAGTTTCATACGATATCCTTCTGTCAAAACTATATGGTTCAGGTATTCGCGGCCCCACTTATGAGTGGTTCAAGTCATATTTATCCAATAGAAAACAATTAGTACAAATAACACACTATTACAAAAAAACCCGTGTAATAAAGTCAATACGCTCTTCAAGCACCATATTAACTTCTTCAATCCCGCAAGGAAGCGTATTGGGGTGCATACTTTTTCTAATTTATATTAACGACCTTCCAAAAATTTTAGATCATAACAAAGTCTTACCTGTTTTGTTCGCTGACGATATATCTATACTATTTAAATGTGAAAAAAATGAAGACCCTCACCCCTTAATACATAAAACGTTAATTGATATAAATAACTGCCTGGTCACTAACCACAATTTAGAAGTCAACGTCAATAAAACAAAAGTAATACAATTTAGATCATACAAAAAACCACCTCTCAGTTTAAACCTACATCTCCAAAATACTAAAATAGAAACAGTCAATTCATTTAATTTACTCGGAATAACTATAGATACATATATACATTGGAAAGATCACATAGCAGCAATAAAAACTAAATTAGCTAGATTCACCTATGCACTGTACCAAATAAAACATAGCACGAACACAGATACAGCGCTAAGTACATACTATGCCTACGCGTACGCCTGGCTCCGATACGGTGTCATGTTGTGGGGCAACAGCGTAAATGTCGACGAATTGTTTGTCATGCAAAAGAGATGCATTAGAATAATTGCTAACATAGATAACACGCACAGTTGTAAACCATACTTCAAAAAATATAATATACTAACCTTACCCTGTATCTATATATATGATATATCAATATTTGTATTCAAACACTCTAAAACATTCATAAAAGTGAACGAAACTCATTCCATAAATACACGCAGTAAAAATAAATTATATCAACTACAAAGCAGAATAAAGATGTTAGATTGCAGCCCATACTATATGTCTGTCAAAATATACAATAAACTACCCATATATATAAGAAATGAACAAAAATTCGAACCTTTTAAAACCAAATTAAGATCATACCTCACAACAAATTCATTCTACTCAGTTAAGGAATACTTACTTTCATCTAAATAGCTATAAAATTAGTACTTACGTTATATAATGTTAACGTTTATATTGTTATTAACCTTATAAGTAGATTTAAGAGAGTAGAGTGCCCTCTACGCATTGCAATGCTCGAAAAGGGCGACTAAGTAATAAAGTGCAATAAAATAATAAACCACCTGTATATTACACTTAGTGGCAATAAAACATTTGAATTTGAATTTGAATTTGAATTTAAAAACCTACAGGATGTTTTAGAAAGACTACAAAAAGTTAATCTTAAATTGAATCCATCTAAATGTACATTCTTGAAAAAACAAATACTTTATTTGGGACACGTCATATCAAGCGATGGCATATTGCCTGACCCGGATAAAATTAATGCAGTCAAAAATTATCCTTGCCCACAAAATGCCGACGAAATAAAGAGATTTGTTGCATTCACAAATTATTACCGAAAATTTGTACCTAAATTTGCTGAAATAGCTCAACCTTTAAATTATCTTTGTAGAAAAAATATGAATTTTGAATGGAGTGAAAAGTGTCAACAGGCATTTGAAACACTCAAAAAATGTATAATTTCCCCACCAGTTCTAGATTATCCTGATTTTTCAAGTAATAATTATTTTATTTTACAGACTGATGCTTCTAATGAGAGCGGTGGTAGCTCAATGGTAAGGACACGCGCCTCTTAACCGAGGAGTGCGGGTACAAACCCGGGCATGTACCTCTAGATTTTAAAAAATCTATGTACATATTTATACCACTAGCTCGACGGTGAGGGAAAACATCGTGATGAAACCTGCAAATTCAAACAACTTTGAATTTGTAACCATGATCCAAAAATTGTCTGGTTCCCCTATCTTAGGGTTACGAAGGTCAGATCGGCAGTCGCTTCAATGTAATTACCAGACTCGCTAAATCCTGGATCATGGTCTAAGCGGACCCCGTCTAAGCACGGGACATAACGCTAGGAAGATGATGATGACAGACTGATGCTTCTAATAAAGCCATTGGAGCAGTTTTGTCAAACAAAAATGGGCGACCGGTAGCTTTTACTAGTAGAACGCTAAATAAAGCCGAATCTAACTATCCTGTCATTGAGAAAGAATTACTAGCAATCGTTTGGGCGGTAAAATATTTTCGTCCTTATTTATATGGTCAATATTTTAAAATCCAAACAGACCATAAACCTTTGATATATTTGTTTGGTATGAAAGATCCATCAAGTAGACTTTTGAAATTTAGATTGCTATTAGAAGAGTACAATTTTGACGTAGAATATGTTAAGGGTTCGGATAACGCAGCTGCAGATGCTTTATCTAGAATATGTTTAACATCCAAAGAATTCAAAGAAATAAACAATAATATTATAAATGTTATGACGAGAGCACAGTTCAAAAATATTAATAAGCCTGATTCTTCCACGTTCGACATGATACGTACAAACTTGAGGCCTGATCAACCGAAAGTCGTAAGTACTCATGTCAAACCAGTGGAATCAGTAGAACTTTGTGGGATAAGTGTTGATAATTATAATAAAATGAAGAAACTTGGATATATTAGTAAAGAAAACAACACGTTTTGTTATAACGAAAAGAAAAATATAATTTTTATTAAATACTTTAGCTCTGACTCACGATTAACGCGACGCGAATTCGTGATGGAACTAAATACTTTTTGTAAATCTATAAATGTAAATGAAGTATGCATTATTAAAAAAGATGATAATAAAGAATTTATTAAGAAATTAGTTGAAGAAATTAAATGAATGAAGGATTGGACCGGTCCACGGGTTTGCGTAATAAATAATGTGAAAACAATTTATGATAAAGATGATAGAAAAGTGATTTTAAACGACTTTCATCTCCTGCCTAGTAGTGGCCATGCAGGCATGAGAAGGATGGTCAATAATATTAAAAAATATTACGTTTGGCCTGGTTTGGAAAACGATGTTAGGGATTATGTTAAACGGTGTGATAAATGTCAACGACAAAAACATTCATTACCAATTAAAGAACCAATGACGATAACAACAACGGCTAGTACTGCGTTTGAAAAAGTGTATCTAGATCTCGTAGGTCCTTTTGAAGTTGATAATTATAACTTTTCTTACGTTCTAACCTTACAATGCGAACTTACCAAATATGTTGAAGCTTATCCACTGATTTCCAAAAAGGCAGAAGAGGTAGCAAAAAGTTTCGTCAACAATTTTATTCTTAGATATGGTGTACCGAAAGTTATTACTACAGACAGAGGGAAGGAGTTCATCGCATCAACTTTCCAGGAGGTATGTAAATTACTGCAAATAAAACAGTTAAACTCTACCGCCTATCACCACCAATCTTTAGGAGCACTAGAAGTGTCACATAAAAATTTAAATTCTTTTCTTCGTATCCAAACAGATAATCACCCTGAAACATGGAGTAGTTGGCTTCCATTTTGGTCATTCGCATACAATACAACAGTTCACACAGAAACCAAGTTTACCCCATATGAATTAGTATTCGGAAAAAAATGTTCACTTCCTAGTAATTTAACTTCAGATCTAGAGCCACTATACAATTATGATTACTATCCATGCGAACTTAAATATCGCTTGCAAGTAACACAAAAAGAGGCTAGAAATAATTTAATAAAATCTAAAGAAAATAGGAAAATAGGGTATGATAAATATACTAATCCCATTTCCTATAATGTTGATGATTTAGTGTTAATAAAAAATGAAACAGGTAATAAATTGAGTTCTCTTTATTCAGGTCCGTATAGAGTAGTAAAGGACAAACCATCAAATGTAGAAATAATTATTAGTCAAACGAACTTACCTGTACGTGAAGTTCGACTGTAATTATGCGAAGTTGTTGTCTCGTCCTCGATGATGAGAGTTTACTAGTGTAGTCCCGGTTTTACACCCTCTGGCGCCACACAATTTTAAAGCTATAAGAAACATTTTCTGAACGCAGCCGCCATCCTACTACGCCCCCTATGCATCTGTCAACTCATTCAAGTTTAAAGTACCTACAGGCATTTAATTTTACAACTGGGGTATTTATAATTACGTTTAGTAATTTTCATTTATTAGGGGTCGGGTGGGACTCATCATCTTCGGACGAGACAACAACTTCGCATAATTACAGTCGAACTTCACGTACAGGTAAGTTCGTTTGACTAATAATTATGCTCGTTGTTGTCTCGTCCTCGATGATGAGAGTTTACTAGTGTAGATGTTCAAAGAAAAATTGTAAAATTAAATAATCGAATAAAAGAATATTAAAAATATATGTTTATTCTCATTATTCTTACATAATAATATAATCACAGCAAAAAATCTTTAGCATTAACAAGTCATTATTCTCTTAAGGAACCTAACTAAAAATGCTCTCTGCAAAGAGACAGTTATCAATAATAGGTCAATTATAAAATCTTCCAAATACTGTGGATTCCCCAGACCAACCAGCTGTTCTTCTTATGTCATCTATGTTTACACCTTTTTTAAAAGCTGCAGATGTTGTAGCATGTCTAGTGCTATGTGTGGTAAACACTGTAGTGTCTATACCGCTTTCGGTTAAACATTTCTTAATCCAACGGCTGATTGTGCTGGTGGAAACCTTTTTATGTGGTTTTCTAAATGATATAAATAAGCTATTTGTGTTTCTTAACTGCTTTGTAGCGTCTAAGTAATCACATAGAGCTTTAGCTGGACAGATCTCTGTTTTATCATCAAAGAAAGGTAAAGTGAGGAAAGGTTGACATTTATTGGGACCAGAGGTCTTAATTAGTTTATCAATCTTAATTGTTATACAATCGTCCTTAATAACTAAATTATTTATTTCAATCAACGATAATGTTTGTACTCTTTGGCCTGTGGCTAAAATTAATAATGAAGCAGTCTTGATTGTAATACTCTCTAAGTTACTTTTATCTTTATAGTTTTCACCAATGAAATTAAGAACTTTTGATACATCCCATGTATTATTGTACTTGGGAACACTTGGCCTTAACTTGAAAAAACCCTTAAATAGTATTTTTATTTTTTCATCTGTGCCTAAATGAGTACCTATAATCAATAATAGTGCTGATCGAATGGAATTTAAAGTACCATATGATAATCCTTCGTGAAACTTTTTTGTTAGATATGTAATTATATCTGAAACACTTGGCTTAGTAAGTGATAAACCTGATTCTTGAGCATACTTAGTCCAGGCAACAATACAAGGTTGATATTGTTTTAAGGTATTGATAGATAATGAAGCTAACATGATCTCAGCTGAATCTTCATTGATTCCAGAGTTTATGAAGGCCTGCCTGATAATACTCCTGCCATCAGTTTTAGGTTCTTGTGTAAAGGGTGTGGATCCCTGAAATTTTGTAAAAGAAGCAGATCTTTAGCTGGTCCAAAAAGGATTGGTTTGCTAATTAATAATCTCATAAATACAGGAAACCAAGGTTGGGTGCTCCAATATGGCACTAGAACTATGCCCTTGGCTTTATCTGTGATAATTTTTTCCAAGGTCTTAAGGACCATGGAGAATGGGGGGAAAGCATAAAGGTCCAAATGAGACCAACAAAGAGTGAATGCATCAATAGCGAGTGCATCAGGATCTGGGTGCCAGGATATAAATTGCTCACATTTTTCGTTAGTCCTAGTTGCAAAAAGCTAGGTGTTCCTAGAGCTGAAACTAGTTCTTGAAAATAAATATCACTTATTTCCCATTCTGTGTTGCCTAGTTGTTTTCTTGATTGGAAATCTGCAATTGCATTGTGGCAAATATATAGATATCTCTAGCTTCACACCATTGCCATATTTGTTTTGCTAAACTGTGTAGGTGTGGGAATCGAATACCACCTAATCTATTTATGTAGGAAATTGCAGTTACATTGTCTATTCTGAGGAGTACTTCACATTTCTTTAAATTAGATGCAAAACACTTTAAAGCGAAAAAGGCAGCTTTTAATTCAAGAGAATTTATATGAAGGCCTGATTCTCCTTTTGTCCAAGTCCCCCCAGTTTGACTTGTACCACAAGAGGCCCCCCAGCCTGTACTAGAAGCATCACTAAATATTTCTAATTTGAAGTTGTTTTTCCTGATAATATTCTTAGCCTTTTTGAGGTTATCACACCACCATGTTAAATCATCTTTACAGGTTGTATTTAATAGAATTTTAGATTCATAATTATCATTGTACTTTTTTTAAAGCCATAAATTTAATTCTTTCTAGTTCCTTTGTATATAAGATGCCATATTTAATGGCCAGACACACAGCTATGAGTTTTCCTATCACATGGGCTAAAAATCTTATTGTAATGAAATTTTTTGACATTAATTCCTTTACTAATTTAATACAGTTTTGTCTCTTTTCATTAGAGATACTAATTGACATTTCCACTGAGTTAAAGATAAAACCAAGAAATTTGCAATTTTGTTTAGGAATCAGTTCACATTTTTCTTTATTTACAACAAAGCCTAATTTTGACAGTAATTGTAATGTCTTGTTCATGTTGTCTAGACAGGAATTGTAGTTTTTACCAATGGCCAGGAAGTCATCAATATACTTTTTACAGGTGTCATGTATATTAATCATGTAGTAAGCATCTTTGAGATCAAGTGTGACTAAATAATCGTTACTTTGTATAAGCTTACATGCTGTGCGGTAGTCTTCTAATTTAAAATGCTCTGTATAAATAAAAGTGTTAAGTCTTTTTAAATTTAGAATGAATCTAAATGAACCATTTGGTTTTTTAACAATAAAGATTGGGGAGCAGAATTGGTCATTAGTGGGCACGCACCTTTCAATGGCATTCATTTCAAGTAAAGTTTTAATTTCTAACCTTATTTGTAACTGTTCAGACAGTGGAAACTTATTGTTTAGCGGAATAGATCCTTGGTGAGGTTGTTCTTTAAATGGGATTTTATATCCCTGAACCCATTCTAATATGAGTGGATCATTAGTTTATTGTTTCCATTCTTCTAGAAAAAACCTGATTCTGCCTACCTGATTTATTTCCTGCCCCTTCTTTGAACCGGCTTGTCCTCGTTTTTCTTGTTGGCCTGTGGCTGGCGATTGAACGTCGGCCCGCCTGACCTCTGGAACTTGTGTTGTGCTCCCATCCGAGGAGGGCCCCGCCAGTTTAAAGCTCGGCTGTTTTCATATTTGCTATTGATATCAGTCCGCCTTACAAAGGTTTTCTTTTTGTCGTCTACTGTCACCTTTAATTCCTTTCCAGACTTTTGAACTGCTTTGGCAGTTTTTATCTTTTCTGTAAGATTCTCACCAAACAAGTAATCTGAACTTTCAGTTTCCAACAAGGAATCCTTTAAGTCTTTATTTATTGTGGAAAGAACCAGATTTCTACGTCCCTTTGTCTCCAAGAAGATTGAGTCACAAAGCAGCCTTCCGGCTTCATTAAGCTTCTTGACAATAGATAGTTTCTGTTTGGGTTTGTCACTGATGCAAATTTGTAATGCTTGGCCTACACAAGCCAAGACTGTAGACATCTGTTTTTGTCGATTCTCGATTAACTGATCTCTTCTTTTTGCAGAGTCATTTAATGCTGCAGCAACTTCCCTGTTTAGCTTAGGAGCAGACATCTTCGGGACATTTTCAAAAGCTGCGTTTTCTTTGATAATTGTCTCCTTTTCCTCCTTTTTTAATCCCTTGTTTAGGATCTCACTCCATCTCTCAGCAATCTGATTGTGCAGGGATTCTTTTTTAGGAGCTGGTGCTGGAGCTACACCTAGTATGTTTAGAACTTCGTCTTCTAAATAGTCTACTCTTTGGTTGTTTTCTTCTGGGACAAAGTCTTCAAGGAATTCTATTTCATATGGTTCATTTTCCTTTTCGCTTTCGATTTCGCCGTCTTCAATCTCCTTGACTGTAAAAGAGACAAGTACCTATATGGCATGTTGCCACCATTACCATGTACTGTTGCGTCATACATGCGAAAAAGGAAAAAACAACATGTATTCCCGCAGATCACCCATATAGAGTATTTATTGCCAACCGTGTGTGATCCTACAGAACACACCGATGGTTGCGTAGTGTTAGACAAATCGTTATTTTCGAGTAAGGTACATGTGGGTATTATTGCGTCATGCGTAAATACACCACGTGGATTCACGCAGAATGTACCTCAGTTACTTTGCCAACCGCGAATGTTCCCACAGAACACTCCAGATGGTTGCATAACAAACGTTTTTAACTCACAAGTTAAAAAACAAACAAGTCTTGTTTTTTCATAACCTCACCTTCGTCATCCGATTCCTCCAAAACTAGTATTTTCTTCTCCAACCGCCTTAACTTTTTTAGAAGATGGTATTTGGTTTCGTCTTTCCTTTTTCGTTCCATTTTCTAAAGTTTTCCACCAGAAATAACAACCGATAATAAATATTTTACGGCCGCTGTTGTGACGCCATTAAACACGGAAAACCGAATGAGTTGACAGATGCATAGGGGGCGTAGTAGGATGGCGGCTGCGTTCAGAAAATGTTTCTTATAGCTTTAAAATTGTGTGGCGCCAGAGGGTGTAAAACCGGGACTACACTAGTAAACTCTCATCATCGAGGACGAGACAACAACGAGCATAATTAAGAATGGTAAAAATGAATTAGTACATAAAAATCGTACAAAATTATACGTACAACAGTAATATTGTAAGGGGCACTGCCGTGCCCCCAGATAATAAATATGTTTTGGGTAAAAATATGTAATCGTGATGTATTTGTATTATTGTAAAAAAAATTACGACTAATGTCTAAATTTTTTTTTCTTGTAGACGGATGGTGTAGTAGCATAAGTAAATATAATCATATTGTAATACTATATAAATGGGTGTCTTATAATAATAAATCAGTCTTGTACCTAATTTCGTTGTTTTCACTCATCTCTCCAGACTCGCCCTACATAGTGACCTCATAGCGTATTCTTGAACAGGTCCCGCCCTGCCACAAAAATCTCAACGCATGTTGGTCGTTCTCTCTGATTTTAGTACATAAAAACATATCTTTTATATCACCTACAACGGCGACAGGGTGTTCGCGAAAACGATATATGATTCCGTATAAAGAATTCAATAAATCCGGACCTTGAAGAAGAAAATCATTAAGGCAATGACCTTCGGAAGTAGCTGCTGCGTCGAAGACTAACCTTAGTGTGCTCTTATTCGGATTATCTACACCAAAATGCGGTAAGTACCAAATACGTTCCCCGGTCTCCCCAGCGTGAATAGGCCTGGCATAATTATTTTTAAATAAATGCTCAATTCAATCTTGATAACGGGACGCATACTCATCGCTTACCGCCATTTTCTTAAGTACTGCTTTCAAACGGTTAAGGGCATTTAAATACGAATTCGGCATAGCGGTGACGTCACGTTTCCAAAGCAAATCTATAGTCCATTGACCGTTTATAAGTTCACATGAATTGTCTAATAATTCGATAGTGCGTAACTCATTTTTATTTTTGCGAGGTTTGTTAATAATTCCTATGGATTCTAAAGAGAAAAAAACTACGTATCAAGTCGTGAAGTTTCAACAAATCATCTTGGTGATTGTCGTGTTTTAGGGACATATTTAAAATTGTAATATCACTACATTCTACTACAGTAGGCAAATTCGGTGCACGCGACAACGACTCACTCGCACGCTTCGTTGAAACATCATGAGTACCTACACGTTCGTCGAGAAGGAGCGACGCAAGACGGCCCGAGGTGTGCGCGCTACGCTCGCGCACGCTGCCGCGCGAGCGGTAGGTATCTACAGCTGCGCCGGCCCGCGCGTTATCAGTGTAGACGCACGAAGTAAAGCCTTACTACACATTGTTTATAACATAAATTAGTGCTGAAGCGAACAAGTGACTTTTTGTTAACCTTGTTTGTCCCGTGTAGGCACCATCCTAGAAATGTTCTTGTGATGTATGGCTCACCTGATTTCCCCTCGATACAAACAATAGGAGCGTTCAAATCGTAATTATCTTGCCCGATTAACATCATAGGTTGAGCGTTACACTTGCACAAATTAACACTAGCATTTATATCATTATAATTATTAATATCTATGTTAGGTACACACTGCATTGGCAAATTAAGCTCAGAAACCTTTCTAGCTCGTAATCAAAAACGCTTATTGTCACTATTCGCGATTTCGCAATTCACTATTTCCGTTTCACACAATAGTTCACTACTGTCCCATGCACTACGAGCGCGCATCGTGTGGGGCACTCTGTGTAGTCCCACTGAATCGGCGACACGAGACGCGATTAGGCTAACCGTGGACCCGTCACTGCCTTTAGGGCCGTATAAGGTGATAGGCACTATTTTTAATAACACTTTAGGGACGTTTTTACACTGAAGCGCGGTAGTATGATTCACTGCTTCACTGGGTCGGTGCTCATCGTCTTCCGCCTGCTCCTGCCGAGAGGTGGGCTTCGCCCAGTGAAGAAGACGATGGTATGCAAGGCCGCATTCTTTAACATCACACTCGGGGGCTGTATACGTAGAAGCGTCAGCATGTCGTGATTGTAGGCATTTAATACATAACCTTTGCGTTCGTGCGAAGCGCCAGCGGTCTCTGCGTAGCGCGCGCTTGAACCTCGTGCATTTTTCTAGAGGATGTATTGACGTTTTACAGAATCTACACTTTTCGGCGCTGCGATCAGCGTTGGTGCACACAAGTATGTTGTTATGCGAACTTTTAGGATATTCAGGTTTCCGTCTATGCTCCGGCTGATTGTTTATGAAGCTTATACCAGCATTAGCTACCTTCTGTGCTTCCAAGTAAAATTTATAGCTATAAAAACTCCGATAAGCATTCCAGCTTGGGTTTATCATTGATGACGTCACTGCTAGTGACGTAGTCAGCCCATTTGTTAATCAGCAGCGTGGGTAGTTTACCTACGATGACGGTGACCAGCTCCGGGCTGTGTAAGTACTCGTGCTGTTTGACGGCACTGGCGGCTGCGACGTAATTTTTTATCTTAATGGCGAAATTAACTAATTCACTATGATACGCCTGCGCCAATGGAGGTACTTTTTTTAGTTGTGCCACAATCTTATTCATAATTAATTCGGGTCTACCAAATCGTAGTTCCAGCATCTTGATCACATCTTCTGGTGAGTTACGGTTTATGAGTAGCGATGAGACTGTATCTCTGGCTTCGCCTCGTAGGCATTTACGTAGACGCCACATATTCTCTGTTGGAGTATATTTACACATTGCGATCGACTCGGTGAACGCGTTGCGGAACTGCAAAAACTCCAGGGGGTCCCCATAATACGCTGGTAAGTCCCTGGATGTGGCCAGTCTGGAAAGTAGTTCTCCACTCTGTTGTGGCTGATCTTTCGGGGCGGCAGTAGAGATCGCCTCAGTGAGCGCAGCCGCCAGCTCCTGGATGTCAGTACGCTGCTGGCGGGCGCTGTAGAACTTTTCCTCTTCTGGTGCCGATACATCCCGTATTGTAGACTTATCGAGCCACTCTTTGACTTTCTCCTTCGACGACACTACGGACTTCTTAGATGACATCAAAGATTTTCCCTCCGACTTAAGTTCTGCAAGCTCGTTGTCGAGTTCCATGTTCACGAGCGACTTCTGAATTGCCGCCGTCTTTGCGGCAGCTTCTGCGGCGGCTTTCGCGGCCGTTTTAATCGCTTGTATCTCAATTTCAGCATTCTTTCGTGCGGCTTCTAGTTCGAGTTGTCGTGCCGCTGATGACGTGCGAGTAGACTGACTACTCTCCGTTGCTAACGTTTTTTTTGGTTGAATAGGTTCAGATTTCACCTCGTGGTCAAACCTGCTTGCCACGTGCTCCTTCATTTGTCGACGCGTTTTAACGCCGTCGACTTCTGAATTGCCGCCGTCTTTGCGGCAGCTTCTGCGGCGGCTTTCGCGGCCGTTTTAATCGCTTGTATCTCAATTTCAGCATTCTTTCGTGCGGCTTCTAGTTCGAGTTGTCGTGCCGCTGATGACGTGCGAGTAGACTGACTACTCTCCGTTGCTAACGTTTTTTTTGGTTGAATAGGTTCAGATTTCACCTCGTGGTCAAACCTGCTTGCCACGTGCTCCTTCATTTGTCGACGCGTTTTAACGCCGTCGTGGGGAGTGCGGAGGAGGGACATCCTGCATACAGGTTTTGTTTCTTCTTCACTACGAACGATCCGGTAAGAAGAGCCAATTTGTAGATGGTGGGGTCGTGGCGTGGGTGAAGAAAAAAAAAGATGACCGTTATTTTGAAAAACTGAACGGGGCGCGCGTGCGTAGTTTTAGTTGCGCGGTTCTCGGACGACTGGCGGCCGGCGGCCCGGCGGCTCACCGCCGCGTAGATGCGCAGGCGCGCGGGGGGACCGCGTCCTCGCAACGGGAATATAGGAATTGGCACTTGCGATTTAAATGGCTACACTCGCGCTGTGTTTAATTTAGAAAAATAAAATACTTACTACATACGACAGAAAAAACCTAATTCAGGTTGCCATCATCAACATGTGAGTTAAAATTAAGTAAACAAATCCTTCTGTAAATACATTTCCACCGACGCCTTTAATACAAACACTCTCTTCATGGTATGGTACTTGTAATCGTTCAATGCATTCGTACTTGATATCTTTTTTTTTTTTTTTTGTTTATTAGGTAACACAACAGATTACATCATGACTTAAAGCTATAACTCTCATTAATAATGGTGTAATACAAGATATAATCCTTAAACGTGTTATTACGGCATGCAAAGAATGAGAAACAATTTAAAAAAAATTTAGTTGCTTAAAATAATATTTCGTTATCCAACAAATTAGAAACTATAAATATAACTATAATAAATATCAATCGAGGGGAATTTCCTTGAGGATGTCTTTCAAAACACTTCTGAAGCAAACCAGGCTAGAGTTAAAGATGTCAAGGTTGACAAAACGATTGCTGTATTCCTTGTAAAGTCGACATAACCTGGATAGGGGTTGATTCTGGGATACATTATTTCGCGATAGGGGTATTTCAAATATTTTTTTCATAAGTCTGCGTAAGTTGGGTTTTATGTTAAAATTTAACAGTTCCAAGACCTCAGGGCTGTCTAGTTCCAAGTGAATTATTTTGTGTAGATTAACTAGGCCCAGTTCGTCGCGACGGAGGTGAAGTGGAGTCATGCCAAACGCTTTAAGCCTCTCAGCGTATGACCGGAGTCTTCTATAGTTACCGGTACGGAAGCTTAATAAACGCAAAAACTTGGATTGGATCGATTCAATGCGCTCAGAGTGTACTGTGTAGTAAGGATTACATATTGTTGAACAATATTCTAAATTACTTCGGACCAGGCTGTTATACAGCAAAATGAAGCTTTGAGGGTTCCTGAAGTGCCTGCTTTGTCTAGTATCAAAACCTAGTACCTGGTTGGATTTCTTGGCTATGAGATCGTAATGCTGGCGGAAACTAAGCTGTTCGTCAAACAAAACCCCAAGATCCCTGATTGATGACACACGAGACAGACTTTGTTGCTCCAAGACGTAATCGGAAAGTACCTTGTTTTTTTTTGAGAGTATAGGTGATGACAAAGCATTTTTTGACATTTAAGAACATGTTATTTTCTGTACACCAATTAGACAGGCTGTTCAAATCTTCCTGTATTACGCGCGTATCGGCAGCTTCACTTATTCTGTTAAAAATTTTTAGGTCTTCAGTATACAACAAGCAAGCGGACTGAATTTTCTCGATAAGGTCATTAATGAAGGTCACAAAAAGCAATGGGCCCAAATGGGATCCTTGTGGAACACCAGACTTGATGAGAATTGCTTCTAATGCGTACACCTTGATGGTTATGAGCTGGCTCCTGTTTTTTAAATAAGACTCGAGCCAACGTAACAGATTGCCGTGTATACCATGTGCCTCGAGTTTCTTACATACGATTACGTGGTCCACCTTATCGAACGCTTTTTTAAAATCGGTATATATAGCATCTACCTGACCGCGGCAGTTAAAAGTATCGCATATGTAGGTTTTAAAGTTAAGGAGGTTACTAACTGTTGATCTCTTTTTAATGAATCCGTGCTGTTTTGTTGATGTAAGAGGTTTTAAATGAAAATAAAGATGATCAAATATTACTGATTCAAATAATTTGGATACTGCGGACAGAATGCTAATTGGTCTATAATTTTCACAGCTGGATCAGTCGCCAGATTTAAATATGGGGACAACGTTAGCTTTTTTCCAGCGAGAAGGGAACACACCGCTGTTCAGTGATTTATTAAATATTAGTTGAAGCGGACGACATAGTTCGTCTGCGCATGCCCGCAGGAACATCGGTGGAATGCCGTCAGGGCCGGCCCCCTTATTGGAGTCAAGAAGCCTCAGTTTTGTCAATATTTCTTTATCAGTGAGTGTGATTTTAGTAAGAAGACTGTTTGTTTGAATACAACAATCGGATATCCCCGATCCACGACCATGATCTACAAATACTGAGCCAAAATATTTTGAAAAAAGATCGCAGATTTCCTTACCACCCGCAGCCGTTGTATCACCAAATGTCATTGAATCGGGGATACTCGAGTTGTTGCGTCTTTTGCTGTTAACGTAACTCCAGAATGACTTTACGTCTTTTGTCATACCGTTCTCAATAGATGCAATGTATTCATTGTAACAGCAGTTTATGAGTTTTTTGCTTCTAGCTCGGAGAAGGGAGAATGTGTCGTAATCTCGAGGTTTTTTGTATTTTTTGAAGCGTGCGTGATATTTGTTTTTTTCACGCATACAACGATGCAGGCCGGCTGAACCATTTGGGATATTTACATGAACGGTTCTTAACTGTGGGAGTACAATCATTAATGATTTTGTTGATCACATCGTAAAGCCTAGACACCGCCTTATCCACGGTTGCCCCGCAAAATAGATCTGACCAGTTGGTATCGCTAATTCTCAGCTTTACAGTTTCGTATTGGCATTTATAAAAATTAAGACGCTTTGACTCATTGACCTTCAGAAGTTTATAATTAAAGGGATTTGGGTCTCGATAATTGATCAGTAGGGCAGGGTGATGTTTATCTTGTTTTAATGAGGTCTCCTCGTTGGTGATGGACATATTTCCGGTAGTGCTGAGAGCAAGATCTAGTATCCTATTGTTATTATTAAGTATGGGGTTGAACTGTGATAGATCACAAAGTGCCATAGCATCTAACAACAGTTCGCTCTTGTAGTCCATCTCATCGCAGCTAGCTATCATACTGCCATCGCTTGACCGAATCCATGAGATATTCGGCACATTAAAATCGCCAAATAATGTAAAAGATCCTCGTTCGTTAGATTTTAGGATAATGCTTTGAATATTTAAATAGAAGTTGGAGAGGTCATTTTTCTTTAGATAGGGAGGCAGATAACAGACGCATACATTAATTTTCTGACCAGTTCCATTAGAAGGCAATATGCTAATCCAGACATCCTCTAATTCGCTTTCCCAGGAGACCTGTCTGACAGCAAAGTGTTGTTTTTTTACTGCTACGAGGACGCCGCCTCCATCTTCTTTGTTATACTTTTAATACAAGTGGTATCGCGATCTCTACAGAAGATATTGTATTGCTCGTCAAACAGTTCCCCATCATATACAGAAGCATCGAAATTTGTTTCAGTGAGACATATTACATCGTAATTAGAGTGTAGAAGTTTATATAAAGAATATCAATTTTACTTCTAGCTCTATTGAGATTTTGATAATAAATATGCATTAATAATATACATATATCCAAATAAATGCATTAAGTTTAATCCAGATAACAAATTAAAAGAATGTATATATATTATATTTAAATTAGACTACGCGTATTTAAACAAGGTTATTGGGCGATAGCTTTGTCAAAGAACTAGTGTCTCTTATAAGTATAGCAGGGGATTCTTCATCTTTACGAACATAGACGCGACCGTATTTTACCCAGACAAATTTGTAGTGGTTAGTTTTAGTCCATTGTCTTGCCGCGGCGTGTACTGCCTTGCATTCGGCTGATAGGTGTTGCGATACGTAGATATTCCGCTTTTCGCCAACCATGCCCATGTGAGATGAGTTTAACGGGTGCGACTTGTTTGCTCTATTGAATCTTCGCACTGCAGAGATGAAAGTATCGCGGTGAAGTTCCGAGTGCAGCGTTACAATAATATTGCGGGGACGGTCTGACGTAGGGTTCAACTTAGCAACACGGCGAATAGATTTTATGTCTGACTCAGCAATAGGGCAATTTATGGCCTCGCATAATTTCTTTAATGCTTGCAACAAGTTTTCCGATCGTTTTTCGGGTACCGACTGGATTTCAATATTGCAGTTTCTTGAGGATTTATCTAAGACCTGCAGAGTTTTATTCATCTGGGATAGTTCGCATTGTAATTGCATCTTTTCATCTTCAAGCTTGCGAACCTTGTCTGATAACGTCTTAAGCTCTGCCTTTACGTCCCTTTGCTCTTCCGCAAGAAAATCAGTTGTTACAGTGAACTCGGATTTTAGTTTGGCTATTTGATCACTAACTTCTTTCCTTATTGTTCTGGTCAAAGATATTTGAAAACTTTCCAGTTTTGTATCCAGCTTCGAATCAAGAAGTCTAGAAAATTGGTCCAATGTGATGCTCGTAGCGGAAGTACATCCAGATGATGTGGGCGTATTTTCAACTGTGTCCATGACTGGTCGATTTGCATGAACAGTGATTTCACTAATCATGAATTCATCACAGGACATGTTAGATTCATCCATGTTTGCTAGCTGTTTTCGAACAGGCGTATTGCAGTTGCTTCCTTTTCGTCTAGTTATGTTGATGCAAAGTGGACATACCCAGGACCTCCTCAGTTCGCCCAAATTAGCCTTAAAATAAGCTGGAGTCATGTTCAGGCATACATAATGGTAGTGTGCCATACACTGTATGCAACGGAGTACTTCTTCACCAGTGATTCGTTTACGGCACGCTTCACAATTCATGGTGGTAGATTGCGCTTCTTTATATTAGCTTGAAAAAAGCTTCTATTCGCAAAGATAGGATAAAAAGAGACTTAACAGCCCAAACAAAAAAAGATAAATAAAATAAAATAAAATATAAAAACAAAAAGGAATTTTCGGGGACTGGGAATAGAACACCTGGCCTCTTAGATTATAACAAGTCGTCCTTACGCCCGGAGCCGTTAAAAGTAATGATTCGATGAGCGAAAAAATGCGTACTACTCAAGCTGACTTTACGGTTGTTTATAACTACACCGTTCAAGTAAGTTCAAAGTTCACTTATTGTTCGGCACTTAATGCTCAGCTCAGTTACTTTTAAATGTCGTTTACCCTCAGCACTAGATTAATAGGACCTTGTATTGTTTATAAATACACATTGTGACGAATAATTTGATACACACACGAAAACAGTTTATTCACACACGTAGACCACAGTTCAAAGATTGTTTTGATGTATAATTTGTATGTATACGAACACTATTACAGTAATTTTGAATGATAACTTGGGAGTGCAACGAAACACGTCTTGTTTCTCTGACTACACGTCTATTTTTAGCTGAAACCGAAGCTCCTGTATCAATGAGTAATTCGTGTTCATAATTGTTGATGTTAAATGACACTTCATTTAAACTGTTACAAGCTAGTATGTAATTAGACTCGAAAAAAAATATTCAACGAATCCGTATTTGATTCTGGTGAACGTTCTATGATGGGTGAATGTCCTGGAACAGGTGTGGTGTCATGTTTCAATGCTAATGACATGTAGTTCATATTGTTGTTACGTGAATAAAAGTTACCTCTATTACTCCCGGATCTTCCTCGATTTCGGAAACCATGTCCACGATAATTATTCCTCGAATAATGTGGTCCCTGAGACCGCTGGCCGGGGGCACCTCAGGAGGTCTGTTGTCCGCGCCCTCGGGTGCTCTTGTTGAAACTGCGGCCCCTAAACTGACCTCTTTGACTCTTGACCTCTATAGAACCTATTATTGGGTTTGTACGTACCAATCATCTATGTTGAAGTGGATTGTACTTCCTCGTCTTGCGCGCCTTGGGTCGCTCTGTCAAAGAAATATAATTACGCGCCGAAATGATTGTGCTAAGACGACGATCTCACAGTCCAACAGGAAACCTTTTTATTGCCTGTTTCTTATTTAACGGCCGTAAAATATAATAATTATCTTGATTCCCGTCAGCCTGCGAGATAGTTAAGTCCACAAACAGTTCAGAAATTTCCTTACCGAAATCTGTAATGGTTTTATTATTTTGTCTACACTGTTGCAATTTTGTTTGTAAAGCTGTGTGACTTTTCCTAGGCAAAAGAAGTTTACGCATGTCCTTTACAAGCTCGTCGATATGACTATAGTTGGATTTTAATTTTAATTTAGCCTGTGGCGATAGTCGACTTTTCAACACAAATATAATTTTTACATTCTTTATTCTTATTTACTTTTACATTCTGGCTTCGATAATACAGAACTTTAATATTCAATACTCTCGATGAGTTGTTTTGTATTATTCCTCATTATCGGTCATAACAGGGAGTAGGCTTAAAGCAAGTTTCAAATCAAAATTATCTTTAGCCATGGTGATGGGGTCT
This sequence comes from Glyphodes perspectalis, assembly GCA_951394215.1. Lineage (NCBI taxonomy): Eukaryota > Metazoa > Arthropoda > Insecta > Lepidoptera > Crambidae > Glyphodes > Glyphodes perspectalis. Next base: position 5,278,304 of record OX596224.1, read on the forward strand.
GAAAATACTTCTTCCTCGATAATACTTTGAGAACACAAAGAAATAATTTCTGAATATAAATTACTAAATTCGCTACTAATTTTACTTATTAATGAAGTTTCACTCGATTTTTTAGGTAATTCTAAATATGCATTGAATCACACTAAAACTTGATTAGCTTCGTTTTTCTTCACAATTGATATATTACCTTGCCTACAAGTATACCTAGAATATTTAATATATGCTTTCAATTAATTTAGTAGTAAGGCCAACTCCTCTGCCATAACAAAAATACAATATGTATCATAATAAGTTTGCTAATAAAATAATAAATAAACATTTGTAAAGTAACTGCAATATATTATGCTAATTAATTATGCATTTTTGGTTATAAGTTTATATAGGGTCCTTTAAATAATCTTAATATTAAGAAAAAACCATTCGTACCACGATGACGGATCGACGATTTATCACTTGTGCACTTTCACTGTGACACAACACTACACATTTTCTGTTTTTAGTTGATGTCGTCGCAGGATACTGGAATACCTCATCAGCCGCTCATCGTCTAGTCGTCGCCGTATCTGCTTATCATGGCACTTTTTAGCCACTTTGTACGCCATAAACAATGCGCCAATCAGCAACACCGTGCTTATGATGATCAGTAGATAGTTGGTGGTATCGTGCCTTTGCTGCTGATGCACCTCTGCTGCATTTTGACCAACACCGGTCGTCTGGGCAATGACAATCTCTTCTTTAGACTTTGTTGAGCCCATTGTGTACGAGTAAAATAGAGTTGACAAACGTCGTTAGCGCACCGATGATTGCACAAATGTAATGCATCTGGAGTCACTGAATTTTACTACGCGATCTTAATGATCTCGGACCCGTTCGCCCCTTATTTTACGCCCCTTTGCTTAAAAACACCCGTTCGCCCCCTATCAGAATACCTATTCGCCCCTTGACGCGGGGCGAATTATTTTTCAATATTTTTGAAGCACCCGTACGCCCCTTGTGATATTTAGATTAAAAACAGTACAGTCAGTACATAAAATAAAAAAAATAAACCAAAAGCGACTTTGATAATACTAAACCAATAACTGTAAACTTTTTAAATATTACCCTTTTCTTCATGTAATACTGATAAACGATTATTTGCCATTTAAAAACAAAAGATTTGAGGAGACTTTGGTTTCTTTTGCTACCTGAGACAACAACTTGGCAAAGTATCATAGAAGAGCGCATATTTCAAAATTCTGTCATGGAAAAAGTATTCTAAGGTGTTACCGTAAGGACCAAATTGAATTACGCCATTTATGGTTAGGCGCAGTGGTATTATGTTGATGGGTGACCCGTGACAATAGATGTGCATTTGACGAATCCTGATAGGAGCAATTTAAACAAACGATTTGCGAAAACAGTTATCATGAAAGGGTCACTTCGTTGTTATTGTATTAATAGTTCAGTTAACGGCTTAACTTTGTGCGTGAAGTGTACCTGTTTGTGTCGATATTATTAGCTTGCTAAGCCATTGGGTAAGTTTGTATTTTATAAACCATTATTTATGACAAAATATAGTACTCTTTACTATGTATTTTATCAAAAACTAAGTTTTGATTTAGCTTATGGTCAGTTCATAGACGATTGAGCTGTTTACATTTTAATAAACATATTCAAGTATGTGTAACATTTATAAGTAAGTTACTTTTGTTGTCTCCAAGCTTAGGATGTGGTAGACTAGTCATCTCTGGTTTTTAGTAGCTTTTCTAGCGAGAAAAATATCACCAAATTATCAATGCCAACACAGTTAGTTAATTCAAAATCTAGGAATCTATAAAAAAACAATAGTATTCATTACGCCTTTTTTCCTACAGTGAAATGTCAGAAGAAGTCAGCAGTTCAAGTTCTATTGTGACTTCTAGTATAACGTATATTTCATCAAAAAGAGGAGGTACAGTTTTGTTGCGAGCTGGTCACAGATACCACAAGAAAAGAAGTTACAAGAACGGTTCTTCTAATTGGCATTGCATCAATAGACCAAATTGCAAAGGAACCCTTACAATCGAAGGACACAACATTTTAAAAGAAACTCGACATCAGTGTATTTCAGATTTCTCTAAAATGAAATTATTTCAATTCATTTAGCGTGACCAGTTTCTTGACAACTGTACTTTTATTTATTTACTAATAAGGGGCGAAAACACTCACTTCATATTTCAAGGGGCGTACGGGTTCATTTATGGCATGAGGGGCGAAACTTACGGGGAAAACGGGTCCGAGACCATCTTAATTTGGTGGTGCACTGGCATGGGTCGCCATGAATGGATGCTACTTGAGGAGACAAGTGAAACAACCAAGTGCTGAGATTACACTACTGTTAGAAAAGTGTTGGAATTTCAATTAAAAAAGATTTTAGACATTCCTAATCTTTATTCCATTAACAACAAAATAGCCTACACCTAATCAGGCAAATAACAGAATCACAAACACATAGGTCTAGATGACACAAGGAAAGATACAGCTCACGAACAGATCACACCGAAATGTCAACCACCAGAATAACCGCACGCGCCGAGTTCAGACGAAAGAATGTCCCTAGTGCTAAGCGCGCCACCCTTATATAGGCGCGACGGGATACCCTTAAATTTTTTTTTTTGTCATCACATCCAACACTACTTTATTGTACGAAAAGATTATATATTATATGTGTATACAGGTTCAAGCATATAATAACATATCTATAATATACTTAGTTCTACACTACAGTTATAATATTATAGGAAGTCATTGTAATATATTTTCCGCGATATAAAAATTCTCACAGCTTGTTAGTTCAATAGACACTGATGAAAAAAACAGAAGATTTTAATGTATTACTGACCAAGTTTGCTTAGAGGTTCATTGTTTCATGACTAGATGGCGCGAAATTTAATTTAATATTTTTGACCATAAAAGTGTTTTCACCAAAACTTAAGGTAAAACATCCTGCACTGACGCCGATGATATAGGTAAAAATATATGTCGGAGCGGGGACTATATAAGACTAGCAAAGGGTCCCTGCATGGGATCGATAGTGGACGTACGTAATCGGCACATCACGCACACGAATCTAGTAACAATAAAATATACTAACACTAAATACGGTCGTGAATAAATTATCATTCATATCAGGAATGACATCAAGTCTATTAAAGCTCAGACTTAGACTGTATCGAAAAACGGAAACGGATCCGTGGGTCAAATATAAATCAAAGTCAAAATATTCTTTATTTATATAGGTTTCAAGGAAACACTTATAAATCGTCAAATACAGGTAAAGCCACAGCTATATGATTCTACCGGTTCGGAATGTTGTATCTACCGAGAAGAATCCGGCAAGAAACTCGGTAGTTACTCTTTTCAATACAATATATACAAGGTGTATGAATCATAATTAACTTTGAACCACGTTTTAGTGTGGGCCTGTCGTAGAGTATCAAAATAAAAATATATAAATTACAACCAAAAACTTGACCCGACCAGAGCAGACCAGTCCCCAAGGGCGGCACCTGTTCCCAAGCATGACGTATGTGTCAGCCATCGCTTCACTCAACCATATGTTAGGGAATGTAAAGACCCGCCACATAGCGCCACCACCCCATAAACTTTTTAGTGAGCATGACTACTCAGGTTAGTCAGAGAATAATAAAAATGAATTGTAACAAGCCAACTATAAAACACCGCTCAAAGGTTTTTAAACAATGTCATATAATTAAAATTCAATGAATGAATTATTATAACTGTGCTATGTCATAATTAATTTAATAAAAAGGCGAATTTAATACAAAAAAAAATACAATTAGTATTTTTAGAACTCAATAATAATGATTAATAATTTCTAAACCATCGGTTTTTGTCATTGAAAAAATCTTCAACCTTATAGTAATCTTTTTGCATGAAATTTTTTTTAATGCACCGCTTAAACTTGTGCATAGGTAGGTTAACAACATCCTGTGGCAGCAAATTAAACATCTTTATACCTTGTCCCACAAATGAATTACTAATTTTACTTAACCTTAGATTTGGGACAGCCAGTTTATGCTTGTTTCTAGTATTAATGTTATGACTATCCGCTTTTTTAGGTATAGAATGCATGTTTTTAAATACATATAATAAACAGTCAAGAATATATTAAGATGCCACAGTAAGTATGTTGATTTCCTTAAATAACTCTTTTAGGGAGTCGCGAGGTCTAAGTTGGTATATAGACCTAATTGCCCTTTTTTGCAGTATAAAAATTGTCTGGATATCAGCTGCGGATCCCCATAAAAGCAGACCGTAGGACATAATGCTATGAAAATAGCTAAAAAAAACTAGTCTAGCCGTCTCTACATCAGTAAGATTTCTTATCTTTCTAACCGCATACGCAGCTGAGCTAAGTCTTCGTGCCAGGTTTAAAACATGGGGAGACCATTGTAATTTTGAGTCTAGAGTGATGCCCAGAAATGTAGTTTGATTAGCGACATCAATGGACTCATCGTTCATTATAATTGTAATACTAGTTTGCCTCACATTTGGCATTGAGAACTTTACACATTTAGTTTTATCTGCATTAAGTAATAAGTTATTGGATGAAAACCAATGGAGCACCTGATTGAGAGCTTTATTTACGTCGTCAAATTATTTTTTTGTCTATCAATTTTAAAAATTAAGGATGTATCATCAGCAAATAATACGATCTCGCACAAGTCTCTAGTAAAGAAAGGGAGGTCATTAATATAAATTAAAAAGAGCAAGGGTCCTAATATAGACCCCTGGGGCACTCCCATAAGTAAGGGTACACCTAAGGAAGTTGTACCATTAACGTGTACTTTCTGAGTTCTATCAGTTAAAAATGATTTAATTAGACTAAGTGAATTGTCTGAGAGACCATAATGTCGTAGTTTCATTAGCAGCGTTTGATGATCAACACAATCAAACGCTTTAGACAAATCGCAAAAGACACCTATTGCATCCTGCTTTTTCATCCATGCATCAAACACATGTTTGATCAGAGCTACACCCGCATCAGTAGTAGATTTGCCTTTAGTAAATCCAAACTGATTATTGTGCAATAGATTATTAATTTAGAATATAAAATAGAAATAGAAATATCTTTATTCATGTAGGCTCCACAAAAGCACTTATGAATAGTCATAATAATACAAAATAAACATTCTACCGCCAGGTTCGCAACGATGATTCTACCGAGAAGAACCGGCAAGAAACTCGGTAGTTACTCTTTTAAATCACCATGCATCCAATAACAATGCTACTTTATATCTACTTCTACAAATTTATATAATTCAAATATAATTACATTACAATAGGAGAGTAGACCATGCAAGAATTAGAGCGCAGACTGCAGATTCCTGTCATTGAAAAAGTCTTCAATTCTATAATAGCCCTTTTTCATGAGAAATGTTTTCATATGTGATTTGAATTTATGAACGGGCATTTGAATTACCTTATCTGGTAACTTATTAAATAACTTAATGCTAAGCCCCACAAAAGAATTACTGCTTTTATGAAGTCTAAGATGTGGAACGACAAGCCTGTGTTTATTCCTGGTATTTAAACTATGATGGTCAGATTTTTTGGAAAAGAGATTAAAGTTCTTGCGTACATACATAATACAATCCAACATGTATTGCGATGCTACGGTTAATATATTGGCTTCTATAAATACCTCCCTAAGCGAATCCCATGGTTTAAGGCCATATATGGCGCGGATAGCCCGCCTCTGCAATACAAAGATATTTTGTATGTCAGCAGCAGACCCCCACATCAGAAGGCCGTACGACATTACGCTGTGAAAGTAGCCAAAATAAACCAATCTTGCCGTTCCAACATCAGTCAATTTCCGTATTTTTGTTACGGCATATGCTGCGGAACTAAGTCTTCCCGCTAGAGCAGCAATATGAGGGCCCCATTGCAGTTTAGAATCAATGGTAATGCCCAGAAATACTGTTGAGTGAACTATTTCAATAGGTTCATCACCCATGTTTAAATTAATATTTGATTGCTTAACATTAGGCATTGTGAACTTAACACATTTAGTTTTATCAGCATTTAAAAGTAGGTTATTAATCGTGAACCAATGTAGTACGTGAGAGAGAGCATTATTTACGTCGTCAACATTAGGGTGTTTTCTATCAACTTTGAAAATCAGAGAGGTGTCATCAGCAAACAACACTATCTCACACAGATCTTTCGTATAGTACGGAAGATCATTTATATAAATTAAAAAAAATAAAGGTCCTAATAATATTGAGCCCTGTGGCACCCCCATGGATAAAGGAGCACCAGAAGAGTCAGTTCCATTGATATTAACCCTTTGAATCCTGTCAGATAAATATGATCGAAGTAGATCAAGTGACCTACCCGTAACACCGTAATGCCGTAATTTCATCAACAGCGTCTGGTGATCAACGCAATCAAAAGCTTTAGACAGATCGCAGAAGACTCCAATAGCGTCCCGCTTGTTCTCCCAAGCATCAAATATATGTTTGATGAGAGCTACGCCCGCATCAGTAGTGGATTTACCTTTTGAGAACCCAAATTGACTGTCATGTAACAAGTTGTTATTTTCAAAATGGGATAACAGTTGCATAAATATATTTTTTTCAAATATCTTACTAAGAGCTGGGAGTATGGATATCGGTCTGAAATTAGAAGGGTCACTTTTATCACCCGACTTGAATAGTGGGATCACTTTACTTAGCATCATTAAATTTGGAAATTGACCTACTTCTATACATTTATTAAACAAGAACGCTAAATATGGTGCAATAAAGGTAATAATATTTTTTAATATATCGACCGAAATCCCTCAAAGGTCTTTTATGTTCAGACCCTTAAAACTCTTTAAAATGGTGTTAGTGTCAATATAACTAAAACTAAAACCAATTTCACATTCATTTACTCTTGATTTTAGCAGGGGGTCAGCAAGACGTGGGCTGGAGTTTAATAAATGGTGAGTAATTAACGTGTATACTAATCTCACGGCAGTACGCGCGACGCGACTCCACCATGGCCCAAATTACTCTGCCCCACGGGCATCCAAAACAAAGCTTGCTACCAAAGAACCAATATCTAATGTCATTCAACACCTAGACCCACGGCTACGTTCGGCAGTGTTTCCAACAACCGCCCCGTTTCATGAAACAAAGGAATCCTCTGTGACAATCCAGGTTAATGTTGTTAATATAAACATTGCGCTGAGGAATGCGCGTCACCTCTCACGGGCTCCAACAATAACGAGCTTGTGGACGCCATACGTCACGGGAACAATAAAATACTCTATTAAAATGTAGGCTAATACTGTAAATATAAAAATTGTATCTCAGGGGCTCAAACTATAGCGAGTCTAGGCGCCCTGCGCCGACATATATATAACTGTGATAAACAAAGATCAAATGAGATTTTTTTTTTCATAAGTACCTTTTTTGATTTGTCATTCCGTCTTTTTTAAAATATGTATATTCCAAATAATATTCGTGTCTAAATTCTGTAGTATCGATTCAACATAGTGTCGACACAAAGTATGTATGACTAGCGTGAGTCGAAGTTTACTCATGTTGGAGTAGAATTACTGACGGACCCCCCCGCTGGGGTCTTCGGTTTGGCGTACCGGGGGGGCTTAGTAGGCCCTGGTGCAGGACAGGGCCGAAGCTAAGAGAGACCCCGAGGTGAGCTGCGACTGCTCGGCATTTCCCACCGAGCAGTTGCGGCACCGGCCGCAGCCCCCTGCGGCCGGACTAGGATTGCCGAGGAAGAGGAGGAGCTGAGTGTGTCGTTGCTCGCCTCCCTATCCTCGGCAACCCGACAGGGGCGCGCTGGGTCGCGCTGTGGTGGGTCGCAGAGGGATTGAGCGTCTCGATGCTCTCCCTCTGCGACGACAGGGCTAAGCCCTCAATCTGGGTCGCCGGGCGGAAGGCGGCCCCTTCGACGAGGCGCTCTCCGCGTGCCCCTCTGGCTTAGCAGAGGGCACAGCGCGAGAGTGGGCCCACGACGCCGATCACGGGGATGATCGGCGTCTGAATACTGGGCGGAGTGGTTGAGACATGCTGGGTGGCCTGGCATGTCTCAACGCGCGCGCGTGCTCGGTGCTGTGCATCCGACGACTGTTGTCGTGGGCTGCACAGCATCGACCACCGCCGCGCGAGGTGGGCCGCTTAGCGCGGCACGCGCATCACCGGAGGAGCAGTCGTATAGTCCCGACAGTGGGGATACAGGCTCCTCCGGAACTGCGCCGCTGGAGGCCACGTTGGGGTTTTAGTCGGTTCGAGTCCGACACACCGCCCTCTGCTACCCCGAGCAGAGGGTGACGGCTCGTGGGAGTTTCCCCAACTAAAAAAAAAAAAAAAAAAAAGAATTACTGACGGAGTGGCATATCGCCGAAATCACGTCGTTTCCTAGTTAAGTCGTGCCTAAGTAATATTTTGTCGGAGTACCCTAGTATCGAAATTAAGACATATCGGTCTAGTGTATTGTCGGAATTGAGAAACATCGTAATTCCCGTTTGTTCCCACTTGTCCGACTACGCAGTTCCACGGTAGAAGTAATGAGAATATTTTTTCTCACTAGTCCTACAATACAATAAGTTAAGGATAGTAGAACAAGAGGGATTATTTATTCCCACTTTTTCTACTTGTTCTATTGTACAGTTCTACGGTAGAACTATCGGGAGTTTTTTTTCTCAATAGTACTACGTTATAATGAGTTGCAGAATAGTAGAACTAGTGAAACATTACTTTCAGATTGTTCTACGCTAAGTCGCTAGTACCCTATTTTATCAACTTGACTTAGAGTACCGAAACTATATTAAACAACATACTCACACAATGACATAGTTTAATTTGAGGTATAATGGTTTTAAACATTATTTTTAGTATGTGTAATTATTTTGTACGCATATTTACACTTTCAAAATATGATTTTTAGCATTCTAATATTCCATTCTACGGTATAAATTATATATAACTGTTTATATATTTGCGATTCATGTCAACATCCCTCCCTATTATTATGAATGTTCATTAAATTTCTAGTGTTACCTACTTAAATAAATATAAAACTTGATAACACTTAACAAAGTTTCATTTAAAAGTTTACAATGTTGTAATTAAACATAATTATGAGATCATTGTAAATACTGAAATCAAATAAATTCAACAAAAGTAAAAGTAATATTTATAATAACCTATAAGTCATTATTACAAAAAATAATTAGTAAGCGTATATTACATACAAAGATATCTACATAAAATATTATTAAAGATACATAAACTAAAATGACTACAAAACCCATAATAATTAGCGAATCATTTCTAAAAAGTGTCCAACGCCGATTTCACCCGTTATAAATTTCATTTGGGCGTTTCTTATAAAATCGTCGTTGTCAATTTCAACTCTTCGACGTTTTGGTTGGGAAGTAGAAGGAAAATTTTGATCTTTGTGCATACGTTATGAAGACAATAATGCATCATTGTAAAGAATGTGCAATATTCGCAAGACATTTCCTTAATTTTTATTGATTTCATTATTAATTTTGTGTGTGATGCTATCCTTTAACAGCATTGTTTGTGCGATGTCTCTCTCCATAAATACACCACATATTTATGAAACCTGTTCTCATCCAGTAATCTTCAAAGTAGTTTATAAAAGTTGTCAGTTTTTCACTATTTTAATCGGCTACTTCACTTTTAATGTACTGCCATCCCATCTTTATTTCATTCAGTGGTAAAAATGGGAGCTTACTGCCTAAGGATATAAACCTTCGATCTATTTTTTTTTGTGTTACCCTAACTGTTTTGCCTTACGCCATCTATTTGAAAAGTGATATTGACAGCCCTTCACTTTTACGCCCATTTTCGATAATGCTCTCATCGTAGCTTCTTCAAAATCAATTGTTACTTAAATAGGTTGCTACTCTGGAATTTGCGATTTGATCAAGTCAAATAAAATTGAATATGCCTTTTTCCTCTGATGTTTAAATGGCAAGGGGCATGACTTAAATGTTTTAACTGTTTTCATAATTTTTCTGGCATCTTCAGAACAAAACACAATGATTCTTAGCGGTTCCTTATAGTAATCAGCCAATAAGAATGTATGGAATTGTCTATGCACTTCTATTTCTTCAACTTTATTTGTATTTGTTTTTCTAACGGCAGCTACTTTATTTCTTGGACGATAAATTGATGATTTTTTATTTTTGAAATCAGAAACTGGCTTATTTACAGCCAAATTTAATCCTTTAGTTCTTATGCTCGCTAAACCTTTATTATATACACGTGGCGCTGGCTCCCTGCCATTTGCTGCTTCTTCACAACTATTGATAATCACGTCTGATGAAATATGTGATTTGAATTTATGAACGGGCATTTGAATTACCTTATCTGGTAACTTATTAAATAACTTAATGCTAAGCCCCACAAAAGAATTACTGCTTTTATGAAGTCTAAGATGTGGAACGACACGCCTGTGTTTATTCCTGGTATTTAAACTATGATGGTCAGATTTTTTAAAGTTCTTGCGTACATACATAATACAATCCAACATGTATTGCGATGCTACGGTTAATATATTGGCTTCTATAAATACCTCCCTAAGCGAATCCCATGGTTTAAGGCCATATATGGCGCGGATAGCCCGCCTCTGCAATACAAAGATATTTTGTATGTCAGCAGCAGACCCCCACATCAGAAGGCCGTACGACATTACGCTGTGAAAGTAGCCAAAATAAACCAATCTTGCCGTTCCAACATCAGTCAATTTCCGTATTTTTGTTACGGCATATGCTGCGGAACTAAGTCTTCCCGCTAGAGCAGCAATATGAGGGCCCCATTGCAGTTTAGAATCAATGGTAATGCCCAGAAATACTGTTGAGTGAACTATTTCAATAGGTTCATCACCCATGTTTAAATTAATATTTGATTGCTTAACATTAGGCATTGTGAACTTAACACATTTAGTTTTATCAGCATTTAAAAGTAGGTTATTAATCGTGAACCAATGTAGTACGTGAGAGAGAGCATTATTTACGTCGTCAACATTAGGGTGTTTTCTGTCAACTTTGAAAATCAGAGAGGTGTCATCAGCAAACAACACTATCTCACACAGATCTTTCGTATAGTACGGAAGATCATTTATATAAATTAAAAAAAATAAAGGACCTAATATTGAGCCCTGTGGCACCCCCATGGATAAAGGAGCACCAGAAGAGTCAGTTCCATTGATATTAACCCTTTGAATCCTGTCAGATAAATATGATCGAAGTAGATCAAGTGACCTACCCGTAACACCGTAATGCCGTAATTTCATCAGCAGCGTCAATGTCCTGTGCAGCGAGGATGTCGTCCACTACATCCGACAAAGCTGTGGCTGTACTATGCCCTTTTCTAAATCCAGATTGTTTTATTGGTAACATATTATTTAATTCGACGTATTTTGTTATTTGTCTGCAAACAACTGCTTCCAAAATCTTAGACAAGAAGGGAAGTATACTGATAGGACGCAGATCTTTAAAATCAGTAGGGTGTGGATTTTTGGGTATAGGTTTAACTATAGCGTTCTTCCATAACTCGGGAAAGACGCCAGTTTTTAAGGAGTTATTGATAATGGCGGTAATGATGTTCAATGTGCGAGGTAGAGTAAGGGTGATCATATCTAAGGTGATGCCATCTACGCCCTGTGCGTTTGATGTAATTGACTTAATAGTGTTTAGTACAGTTGACTCAGATACGGGTTGAAAAGCAAATACGGTAGAACCAAACCTTCTAGAATTGTATTCTGCTATAAGAGAAAGATTTGTATCGTTATTTCCAGGGAGTTCCAAAAATTTGTCATTTATTACAGATGGGTTACTTAGGTGAGCAGGAAGATCAAAAGTTTTAGTTTTGAGATGAACAAGTTTTTTTTATATTTTTTACAATATTTTAGGGTTCTTTGAGTGTTTATTGATGTATTGATCGAAGAAAACGTTTTTTTCTCGACGGATTGCTGAGTTGACAATACATTTTAACTCATTATAGTATTTCTTATGGGCGTCTAACTTGGTGATTTTACATTTGATACAAGCTCTGTCTCTCAACTTCATCATTTGCTTTATATTATAAGTAATCCAGGGATGCGAGTGTTTTTTCAAAACAACACGCTTAATTGGGGCATACTTATCAAACAGGTCCTGTAATAATCTATTCAAACCTGACACAGAAAGATTAAGAAGACCTTTTATCACTGCCTATGAACTTGGCAGCGTTAAGCTTAAAGAAGTAACAGTGGTTCGGGATCTTGGTGTTTATATTGATAACCAATTAAAGTTTGATGTACATACGCAGGCAATAGTAAATAAAGGCGCTCAAATGTTAGGGTTTATCAAAAGAAATACCAAAGATTTTAAAAACATAAACACCAAGATTCTACTATACAATACATTAGTGCGCAGCCATCTCGAGTTTGCCTCATCTGTCTGGAGTCCTTTTTATAGCGTGCATTCTCAAAGAATAGAAGGGATACAACGAGCGACGATACAACGATACTTTTACTAGACACCTTGCCTTTTTTTGTAGTGGGTTCTCTCATCGGCAGTCCTTACGACCGGCGTCTCGCTAAATTTAAAATACATAGTCTCCGTGACCGTAGATGTTTGTTGGACTTGTGCTTCTTACATAAACTTATAAATGGACACCTTCAATCAAAGGAACTTCTTGCCTGCATCTCGCTATCGGTGCCATATAAATATCCTAGACAGCGTATACATAAGATATTTGCAACAGAATTTGCCAGAACGAACCTCGGTCTCCAGTCTCCTTTGGCACGAATTTGTAACGAGTATAACAGCATAAGCAATAAAATTCCGGATGTAGATATTTTTTATTGCAATTATTTTAAATTTAAGTAACAACTAATTAAGTTTTTTTCAAAGTAATTTTACTGATTAAAATATGTATTTTTTTTTCTTTTTGTTAACCTAGTTGTGTGTCTTGTTTTTAATATAAGTTGAATGCTATGTACGCCGTTAATTTGGTACATATCAGATATGTTTCCTTAAGATATTGTCATATTGCAAGTGTGTAAATATATAGCATGTGGCTGTACTAAATAAATAAATAAATAAAATAAATAAAGTCTTCAGTATACGCAGCAGAATACTTTTTGTTAGCAATTTAAGTACATGTTATGGCAGGCAGAGGGAATATTTTTACCACCAATAAAAAAAGCTCATTTTTTATATTTTTTTTTTCATTTTATGTTTTTAAGGAGTATTAATAACCCCAAGTCGAAATCAGATTGAATTTATCTCTTCTGGATCCTTATGTCCGTTAAGGGGCTAAACCCTGAAAATCATAAAATAGGAATTAACAAAAAACCTACATGAACAAATTCATTGCTCAAAAGATCGACGCCCACGCATTAGTAAGCACCGCCGCGCAAGTAGTTCAGCAGATACGTACCAGATGGCGTTGCGTGAATATTGGTATCTATGAACTAATCAATATTGCGAAATAAAATATATAACGACGTGTTACAACTTTTTCTCCCTCACTTTAATAAATTTGCCGCAAATATAGCAAAACGTCAACGTCTCGTTTACAACTTCTCATAGCCATTTTGCACAGGTCGGTACAGCAAAAAAAGATATGAAACACGTTAATCCTATGTAATGTTCAAACACGTCTGTCGTACACAATGAGCGACGCAAGAAACACTACTAAATTCCCTCTTCCTTCTCTTTCTACACCGATAGCGCGCAAAAACCGTTATTCATTGGGCTCAAAAATCAAAAATGGTCAAATCGCTTTAAATTCTTAAAAAGCAAATATTTTCGATTTGCAATCACATTTTTTTTTAAATATGTGCCTATATAATCAGAATATACTAAGTAAAACCCATGCGCAAAAAAAAAAAAAATTAAATTGTTGACTGGTGATATAGGTTACATTTTTCAAAAAATCTTTATTATTAATGTTAAAAAAAAAAAAAAAAAAAGGAGGGCGTCTGTTTTTTTTTTTTTTTTTATATTTAATAGACTAACATTTAACTACACAGTTACACCTGATGGTAAGTGATCACGTAGCCTACGATGTATCATGTTTGTCTAGAAGATACCTATTAACTCGTGATTTGAAGACACCAATATTATAATCAATAGGAAACACAGACTCAGGCAAGGAGTTCCACAGCTTAGCAGATCGAATGATGAAGAATGACGCGTGTCGCTTCGTACATATGGGTGGGATCTCCACTATGGCATCGTGCAGTTTGTCTGGTTGTCCTATGGTGGAATGGGGATGAGGAAATCATATTGAACAATTCCTAGGCACACTCACCGAAGTGTAACCTATAAAAAATCGAGAGACTGGCGCCGATGTTCTAAGCTAAGTAGCTTGGCGTGAAATAGGTCGTCATTGTTGATGAGCTTCCTGGCTCTTCTATCGATTGACTCGAGCGCCTCAAGTTGGTGTTTGGCCGATCCGTCCCAAAGGTGAGAACAATACTCCAAACACGATCGGACTTGAGCCTGGTATAAGGTGACCAATTGTCCCGATGTGAATCTTCTCACCTTTGAGAGGATACCTATTTTTTTGCGGCAAGTTGTGTCTTGGATTCTAGGTGAGACTTAAAATTCAGAGTCGAAGACAGTGTCATACCAAGAAGCTTGAGATGGTCGTGGATGGGGACAGAAACACCTCGGAAAGTAGGAGTCAAGGTGAATGGACTCCGTTTCGCGGAGAATAAACACGCCTGAGTTTTGGTGGCGTTGAACTTGACCAGGTTTGCGTCACCCCAGTCAGAAACATGTTTAAGTGATGAGTTCAAACGCTTCACCATCGACTCTCTTAAAGACTGTATTTGAGCGCTACTATGTAGTTCGTGCATCGGATGTGTAGCTCTCTACGACGGTGCTGTCGTTTGCATACCCAAGTATACCGGGCTTAAGCAGGTTGTTGATATGCAGCAAAAAAAGTGTCGCGGACAGAACTGACCCCTGTGGGACCCCGGCAATAATCGCCAGTTGATCAGAAGACAGGCCGTCAATGACAACCCGAATCGATCGGTCCCGCAGAAAGTCCGCAATCCAAGCACAAAGACTGGTAGGTAGGCTGAATGATGGAAGTTTACTGATAAGGCCGTCGTGCCAAACTCTGTCAAACGCCTTCGAGATGTCTAGGGAAACGGCAAGCGTTTCTCCGTACTTCTCGATGTTCTCGCTACAGATGTGTGTGACATATCCTTGAAGATCTTCAGTAGACCGGTTTCGGCGAAAGCCGTATTGACGCTCGCTAAGGAGGTCGTTTGCTTCTAAAACAAATATTCAGACTGCCTAACTATTTTACGTATCGGAGAGATGAACTGTCCGGGAACGGCCGCGCCTACAGGGGGGTAGCCGTACTCGTTAGGCGGGACGTCATCCACGACTTAGTTGAGGAGCCTGAATATAAGATAATTACATCGCTGGGCATGCGAATAAACGGAGGACCGCAGGAACTGCGCGTATTCGCTGCGTACAGACCCCCGGTCCCCGTTCTTCACGAGGGTGATCTCGCTAACATTTTTCACGGGTCCACCCCGACCCTGTTGGCCGGCGACTTGAATGCGAAACACCCCTCATGGGGGTCGCACTCAATGTCGCCGACCGGCAGGAAGTTGAGCGAGGCCGCCGCCGAGTTGGACATAGAGATCCTAGGCCCCGACTCCCCTACCCATGCCCCGGCCAACGACAACCATAGGGCGGATGTGTTGGACATCGTCCTCACACAGGGGGTGCATCGCCCCGTAACTGTGGACGTCCTATACGACGTTGATTCCAACCATATGCCCATATTGGTTACCCAGCCTAGTACCAAATCCACCCCGCCCCCGCACCGACTGGGACGCCTACACCGCGGCGCCGCGTGTTGTGCGCCTGAGTGGTCCCCTTGCCTCTCCGGAGGGCGTGGAGGCCGCGGCGGGACACATCACGAAGCGCATTTCGCGAGCGCAAGAGCAGGCGCAATAAACCCCCCAGGTCAAAGGTAAAAGCCAGGTCGCCGGATACCTGTCGGACCCGACACCGCCGCTGCGGGGCGATTTATATATCTCCCCGTCAGAGTTGCGGAAGGCCATCGCGCGGTTACCCAAGCGAAAGGCCCCCGGTCCAGACAAAGTAACGACGGCCATGATCCGGTATATGCCCCCGGGGTGCACGGTCGCGCTTGGGAGGCTTTTTAATGCCATCCTGCGCACGTTATCCACTTCCTAGCGAGCGCAACAAACCGGGGACACCGACCCGTCGGAGTTTTTCTCGATATAGAGAAAGCCTTCGACAGGGTTTGCCACCCTGGCTTGCTGTATAAGCTCATCCATCTTAACCCCCCTCCACCCCCGGCCATCATCCATCTCATTCACTCCTTCCTGAGCGGTCGCTCCTTTCACGTAAGTGTAGAGAACGCCGTATCCCAACCCGCACCGATCCGGGCAGGGGTGCCCCAGGGAAGCTGCCTCAGCCACCTACTATACGCCGCCTACACAGACGACATGCCGTCACCGAGAGGGCCGTCGGAATGCGAAGAGCGGGGAGTAATGCTCGGTCTTTTCGCCGACGATAGCGCGGCCTAGCGCTGGATAGGCTGCAGACGGTGCTGGATGCGCTCCCAGTTTGGCTCGATAAGTGGCGTATGGCCGTCAACGTGGGGAAGACGACCGCTATCTATCCACAACATACGGATCGATAACACTGCTTCTACAACATACGGATTCGACAAGTCAATATTTCGACAGAACATAGCTGCGAAACTACATGTATTCGACAGAACAGATATAACAATATCGACATAATACTTCCTTCTGTTTAGCTCAAAAACTTTATAATTAACTAACTAAACGAATAGCGTCAAGTATAAAAATATTACATTTAGGAAAAAGAAAATACATGTGTAAAATCATGAATGATTAATGAAAAAAGAAAAAGAATAAAGGTAATGACTTCTAAGCTAGTTACGGGACTAGTATAGGTACTAGTATAGGGACAGGCCTGTTGGTCGAGTGCTCAGAGACCCTGGCTGCGAGACCAAAGGCCGTGGGTTCGAATCCCGCTAGGGTCAAATGTTTGTGTGATGAACATCGGCATTTGTACCTAAGTCATAGATGTTTATAAACATATTTACGTAATCTATCCGTTATCCTTTTTTTGTTTTTTTTTTTACGTGAGGAATGCATTTACGCACCGCCAAGTAAACCTAGGTTCGGCCTACGAGGGATGTGTCGGACTCAGAGGCGGGGAAAGCACTCTACTACCGACTAAACCTCACGATGGTCATTCTTCGGGCGTTGGCGCAGATTCCGGGCTCCCCACTGCGGGACTCTACGCGAAATCTACGTCTACGCCGCTGCCGATCCATGCGGCCCATCTCGAGGGAGAGGCAACCTCGCCCCCAGAACACCTCGCGGTGCTTATGACGGCACAGACCACAGTGTCACCCCATCCTATTTAACGGACGAGGATCCACGTGTCGTCATCTTCTCTGGGGCTGCTTAACGAAGTGAATGCAGGCCCCCCCGCAAACACTCCACAGCCCCAAAGGCCCATTTAGTCGCCTCCTACGACAGGCAGGGATACCACAGGAGTATTCGGAGCCCCCCCTGTAGGGCGCCGCCGGGCTAGACACCATCGCCACGGCGGCCTCGCCTTCTGCGTCGGGCGGGATTGTCGAGCTCGCGCTGACGTTCGGCGCTCTCCTTCTGCGACATAACGATGCCACAGAAGGAGAGCACCGCCTCCCAGGAGGTCCTGCCCAACGGCGGCGGAGAGCGCTGCGCGCTCGCCAGCAAAAGCCGGACACACCTCCAGCGTGTGCTGGGCACAGTCCTCGATGGCACCGCAATGGTGACACGACCTGGACGCCTCCCGACCAATCCGACACAGGTACTTCCCGAAGCAACCATGCCCCGAGAGCACCTGCGCCAGATGGTAGGTTACCGCGCCATGGGTCCGGTCTAACCATGCGGCTAGGACTGGCCGGATCGCTTGGATGGTCCGAAGACCAGCTCCAGGATCGGCTAGTCGCGCGTCCCAGAGTCCCACGGCAAGACGGCGGAACTCTTCCAACCAGGAATTCACCTCGCGAGCGGTGACCCCGTGGACTGAGGACCGACGCGCCTCCTCTCGGCAATGGAACTCGGCCGAGAGGGCTCTCGCGTCAAGGTCCCAGGGGAGGGCCTAGCTAGCACACAAGCCGCCTCGAACGAGATTGTGCGGTAGCCCCGTATTACCCTGACCGCCATGACCGGCCTGTCAGGGTATCGGCCCACACGGGTGAGCCGTACAGGGCGATGGACCGCACAACCCCGAGGTAGAGCCTCCTATGCCCTATGTTGGGCAGAAGTCTGCCCAAGGCGGCTGCAGTCCCCATAAGTTTAGGCGAAAGCTGCCTAAAGTGCGCCTGGAAGTTCCAGTGATTGTCGAGGACCAATCCCAGGTACTTCATGGTCGACCCGACAAAGATCTGGACCCCCCCGGCGCAGATATGGGAACCAGCTGGAGGTGATTTCCGAGGCCCATGGAATAGAATGGCCTCGGATTTCTCTAGGGCTACCAGGAGCCCTAGACGTCGGATGCGACCGACGACCTGTGCCACGCCTGCAGTGGCCAGGATGGCTGCTTCTCTATACGAGTTCCCTCTCGCTGTCACCAGGGTGTCGTCCGCGTAACACGTTACGCCGACATCCGGGAGATTGGCACCGCGAAGCGCCCAATCGTAGCCGATGTTCCACAGGAGCGGCCCGAGAACCGAACCCTGTGGAACACCGCGCGACATGGGGTGCCGCGACCAACCGTCGCGCCCCGGGAACTCGACGTACCTCTCCTCCAGGTACGAATTGAGGATCAGCCTCAGATAAAGGGGCGCCCTAAAGTGTCGGAGTGCCTCCTTTATGCAGGTCCACGGCAGGGTGTTGAAAGCGTTCGCGATATCGAGTGACACCGCCAACACCACTTGACCCTGCGCCATCGCAGACTGTGCGATGTCCTTCACGCGGAGAATCGCGTGAACCGTGGACCGATGACGCCGAAAGCCGAACTGGTTGTTGGAAAAGTTCGGGCCCACCTCCTCAAGGTGACCAACCAGGCGAGCCGCGATTATGCGCTCGAAGAGTTTCCCAACCTCGTCAAGAAGCACAATCGGGCGGTAAGCCGAAGGAGAGTCATATGGACGACCGTCCTTCTGCAGCAGCACGAGCTTCCCCGTTTCCCACTGACGCGGAAAACGTCCCCGCTCCAAGCAGGCCGTGAACAGCCCACGCAGTCTCGGCCCCAACCACAGCAGGCAGAGTGCCCACACGCGGCCGGGTATGCCATCTAGACCGGAGGCCGTGTTGCGGGCCCGCATGCGCGAGACGGCCGCGTCAAACTCGACGTCCGACACGACCGGGACCTCGGCTGCGCTCACCTCGCCTGTTGGCGGCGCCATCACCGGCGGAGTGTGCTCAGCATCGCAAGGCGGGAATAGTTCTATCCGTTATCCTAGTATCCATAACACAAGCTTTGATAAGCTTACTTTGGAGCTAGGTAATTGGTGTGTTAGTCTGAGGAATTTATTTATTTATTTATAGGTAGGGTAAACCATATAGCTATTGCCCGCTTAAGGATCTCATACACATTGAATTAAAAAAAAACTTGATTATTATAGCTATCAACCATTTATTACTTTTTTCTTATAATCTAATAAAGTTTCTAATAGAGTATTAACAGTTTTTTCCTCAAACTTACGTAACTTATAAAATATTGTAATTTAATAAAAGTCATCTAAAAAGTACAGTCATTGCCCATGGCCTATAGTAATTGCCAACATCATAGTACAGTAATTGCCCAGTACCTTAAAATAACATTTCAAACTTGAAACATAAATAAATATTCAAAACAAAACAATAAACTTAAATATTAAGTAGCTATGGTCTTCTTCTTCCTGTTGGCATAATATTATAGTATGGTCCTCAATATTTCAAAATAAATTACGTTTAGCTTTATTAACTAAATCAAACATTTCTTTTGCTGATGTTGATGAGTCAGAATCTCCAGAAGCAGAATCATCTATTTCAAAACAATGATGGCATAAAAATAAATGCAGATCAGAGCTGTCGGGTATATGTTCTTTATGTTTTCGTGGAATGCAACGCACGTGAAAGATTTTTGAACAACCACTGCAAGTCAATTCATTTTTTATCACATTGAAATGACAAACTTCACAAGTAGGCTTTGGTATATCGTTACCAGGTTTTATTACTATACTATTAAGAACTGTTATCTTTTTAGATGCTGGTAATTCTGTTTTTTCCTTAGTTTTTGTGTCTATTTCGTTTTTTATTTTCTTTGGTATTGATTCCATTTGTAGTTTAGAATGTTCTGTTGAATTTATTTTTGTATTATTTATAGTCTCACTATTAGAATCTAGCATAGAAACATTTTTATTTGTATTTTTGTAAGTATTTTTATCTATCTTTTTAGTCTTCTTGTTTAAATTTTCAGTCTTTTTCTTGTCTCTCGTTAACTTCTTCTCTTCCTTTACTTTTAACAGGTTTTCTTTTTGTTGTTGTTTTGTATGTACTGCTTCTTTAAAATTTTTAGAGCTAATGGCATAAGGCTGTCGTTCAGTGTGCTTTTTTCCTTTTCTTATTGGCGTTTCTGGGTAAGCCAAATATTCTCCAAAAGAACATTTTCTTTTTATAATTTTTGGACTTGGCAGCTGAAGTGCGGCAATATTATAAAGTAACTCAATAGAAGAAGTGGCTTGTTTAGATGTAGAAGCTCCAAGCATTGATGATGCAAGATCAAGTGAACTAGTATCTTCTATTCTTTCAAATGTTTCTTGTGCCTGTAAAGAACTTACTTTTTCGATTAATTCTTGATCCTTTTCATAATGCGGTATTGCGACGGGAAATTCTACTTCTTGGTCTGTATTGTTCATGATTTCAGCATCATGAAATGCTTCCCATACTTGATACAACATATCCAAGTGTTTAGTACCGCCTTGGTGCGGCAAATTTCGATAACGACTTTCAAAATCACTGATGATAGATGGGCCAATGATTTTTGTGAAAGTAGAGTAGTTTATCGTTGCTGAATCAGAAACAAGGTTTTTATTTTGCAGAACAACATTACTGCTTGTTTTTCCGAGACATTTATCATAATTAATCGCGTCCGGATTGAATGGATATAGGCCACAGGCTTTAAAACCATTCACTAATATTTCAGGCTTAAGACTCATCATAACAGCTTCATTTAATACAGGAGCAAAATTTAATTTTGTAACGCCTTGATTACTATGTTCATTTTGCCATTTTCGTAAAGTTTTTCTCCATCCTACTTTTAGAGGTCGGAATGCAGCTACATCGGCCGGCTGAAGGATTCTTGTCGCATTTGGATATAAGGCAATTAACTCTATTTGAAGATGAGAGCAAAGCTGGCTTAAATGGAAATTCAAATGAGTTTTGTGACCGTCTACGTATAGTATTACCGGAAGTTTGATATTGTTGTTGAGGAGGTGGGGTGAAATACGTTAGCAATGTATTCATAAAAAACTTCCGTTGTCATCCAGCCGGTATCTGACTTTCCAATCCCCCATCCATCGGGTAGAGAATCAGAGATTTTCTCAGGCAATCTTTGGTATGGGTAAACAATAAAAGGACAGCAGACTTTTCCAGCAGCCGAAAACGTAAATAAAACTGTAATTGACTCTTTAGCTTGAGATTGTTCCACATTGTATACATTTTTTGCACCTTTTTCGGCCAAGACTTGACCATTTTTATTGCAAATTTGGAAATTTGTTTCGTCTGCATTAAAAATACGATGTGGTTGACTTAAAATAGGCGTCAAGTCTTTTTCGGTAGCATAATTTTGTATTTCGGTAAACCACCCTCTTATATCTTTTTCCGAAACACAAGAACTTGCCTTAGTTACTCCTTCTGATGTCCTAATCGCCAACCTTGGATGTCTTTTTAAAAATGCTTTCCACCAACCTTCACCTGGCCTATTATTTGAAAATAAATTAGGGCGCGGGTTTTCTACCAGGAACTTCTGCACGGAGTCTAAAATGTCCTCTTTGTTTCGGGGAAATCCTTTTCTAGCCGAAATTATTATCCAATCTTCTAAACGACTTTCTTCAGCAACAGTAAATGTAGGTGATGGCCCTAAACTAGTTTTATGTCCCGGATTTTTAATATAGTATCGAAGGCTGGTCCTTGGAACACCATATTTTTCTGCGATTTGTCTTGTAGATAATTTGTTAGAAACATCTTGGACAGTTTCGATCGCTTTCTGCAGATTTTCTTTACTATATTGAGCTTTTGGTGTCTTCGGCATACTGTAAATGTAACAAAAATAATCATTTATGCATTCAAATGGTGAAGCATTTTAAATAAAACTACTTATGATGGCAACACACTCTGATCCAAATATCACCAATACAGTTATTGCCTGGGCAATAACTATAGACATTAACCATGGCAATTACTAGAATGACGTAGGGCAATAACTAAAAATATGAAAATTTAGGTTCAGTGATTGCCCACGTTCAAAATAACGGTCAGGAATCAAATTTGAACACAAATGTTTATTAAATACTAAGAAAACACTTATGATTTTACAATAAAAATGCACCAATAGTTGATTATCAAATTAAATACAGAAAAAAATTACGTCTTAGCAAGTAATTCCTTATGAAAATCATTAAATTGTTTACCTGTTTGAGTAACACGTTCACCTGTCTTGACAAAATCCGCCATTACTGTTTTTTTCTTTTTAAAGTGTTGCCAGTTATCGATTAAAATCTACTATAAATTGACCACAGAGCTATCTAGTGGGTTCTTATCGAATTAGAATGTTACCAATTCACCTCTTGGCAATATTTTTCTTAATACGGGCAATTACTGTCAGTGGGCAATCACTCTCTGGTTTACCCTACTAAAAGAAAATAACATGCTGTAAATAAATATATTTACTTACTGAATACACAACTAAATTATAGTAACTATTAAGTAATTTACTGGTCGATGTGTAACTATTAAGCATAAATCATGTAACAATAAGAACTTTTCTAACAGCAAAAAAGTATAATTATGGTTACACATAATCAAAAACAAACAAACTCATATTTTTAAAACAAAAAGGCTAATAACGATTTATTAGTGACTGATTTATATAAACTTATGTTGAGTTTCGCTAGTGTTAGACATTAATTTTATTATGTTTATTATTATATCATTAACATGTAATTGACAATTATTTATATACATTTCAAAGTAATCAAATGTTTTAAGTTATTTTTTAGATATGTAAGTGATATACGCTATTCCGCTCAGAAATGAAATAGTATCCATTTCGTCTTTCAGCAGCAAATGATTATGTAGTCTTTCATTATGGTTTTGTTGTTTTTTTGTTTTCGGTCTTTCAATTTGAGCTCTAATTCTTTCCACTTCGTTCTCAGTAGTTTTTTGTTCTTTCTTTACTTCATCTAACGTTTTAAAAATATTCATTTTTCTTCGATTTAGAAGAGTATTCCATCTTCATATGCCAGCCTTCAATTGAGTTTTGTGTGGAAGGAATACCACATTCAATAGCATCTGCAACCGACCACAATTCCGGAGGAAAAGTCGGTGGTACTGTTTTGTACGTAACTTTTATGGAATTCCTGTTACTTCTCACTTTTTTGTATGTCCCCGAAATATATGTCTTGGAAAACCAATCAATGACTGGTTTTACGTCATTCGGCAATATTTCTTCTTTAATCAAATCAAAAGCGTTTTGTATTTGCGACGCCGGTAGATATGGTAAAGCTGAAATATGCTTTATCTTATGTGCGAAATTACTATTATGAATGTACTTCTCGGCATGTCCTGCTGACTCAATATGACGCCAAATATTTTGAAGGAGATGTAACAAACAACATTTATATCGGGAAATACTCGTTTACTTGCGTTTATTGCTGCCTTCTCAAAGTCAGTTAAAATAACTTGTGGCTTTAATTCTATGAAAAATTTGTTAAAAACGAAGCGCTTTAGAATTTCTAAAAAAATGAAGTAACATTTTTCGGTTTTTTATTCATGAACCCATATAAAAGTGGCAGAATTGCGTGAGTACCTGCTTTCGAGCCGACTCTGCCATGAATAGTGTACATCTGATAAAATAATACAGGGCAACACTTAACGGTTCCATCCATAACCCAAAAGTCTGACTAATTTAACAGTCTCAAGTTTTGTTCTGTGCTAAAAACAATAACAATGTCACCTTCGAAATTGTAATGATCAATTAGGAATTGTTTTCCATCGATAGTTTCATTATCCTTTGGAATTTGTAGGTCTTCTAAGTTGGTAGGGATCTTTGGTATTTCTCGATTTCTTATTCTGTTGATCATTGTTCGCATCGCTTTTTTACTGGGCATATATGGTGCACTTGTTGATGGTATATCTTGATTACATTGCAGAATAATTTGTATGGGAGTATCCATGCTGCACTGTGCTTTGTGTTTAAGTTTCGTGTGAAGTTTGCGTACTCTAACCAATTCATTATCTGGCATGTGATTGTGTTTGTTAAGTATTTTATTTGCAACGTAATGTTTACCTTCACGTTTTATTGTTTTCAGCGTAACATCACATTTTTTGTAGCACTTTTTTATGCAGTTCCAATAAAAAACATCACCTCGCACTTTATTTATACAATAAACATGACCGTCCAATATCAATTGTTCCTTGCCGTTTCGTGATAACACAATATCACTCGCAGACATGATTTTTTATGATTTAATTATTGATACAATTATGAACAACGCACTTGTGAAGTTTTGATTTAAATAGAACAGATATTTTAAACTACCCCCATTGTATGCTATTAAATCTGAAGTTTGTATGGTTCCCAAGGAAAGAATATTGATTTTAACGACTAAATTCAAATTCAATCCAAATTCAAATTCAAATTCAAAATATCTTTATTTATATAGGCTTCAAGAAAGCACTTATAAATAGTCAATATACAAAAAAAAAGAACACAAATACTACCACCGGTTCGGAAGGTAGAATCTATCGAGAAGAAACCGGCAAGAAACTCGATAGTTACTCTTTTAAATGCCAATTATACAATTTTGTAAACTTAATTAATCCACACTTAAGACTAGATATCACTGCAGATGAACAATTCATTATGAAGTTAACCATAAATCTTTGTCATTGAGGAATTCTTCGATCTTGTAATAGCCCTTACTCATTAAAAATGATTTAATGCATAATTTGAATCTATGTAAGGGTAATGTTAAAATACTTTGTGGTAGTATATTGAACATTTTAATACTTAGACCACTAAATGAATTACCACTTTTTTGGAGTCTATGATTTGGAACAGCAAGTTTGTGTTTATTTGTCGTATTAAAACTACGAGTATTTGACTTTTTAGGAAATGATTCAATATTTTTGAATATATACATAATACAATGCAAAATGAATTGTGATGCTATGGTTAGAATTTTTATTTCTTTAAACTTTTCTCTAAGAGAGTCACGTGGTCTGAGGCCGTATATGGCTCTGACTGCCCTTTTCTGCAATACAAAAATAGTTTGTATATTGGCCGCAGAACCCCACAGCAGCAGACCGTATGACATAACACTATGAAAATAACTAAAGTACACCAGTCTTGCTGTTTCAACATCAGTTAATTGTCTTACTTTTCTGACTGCATATGCAGCTGAACTAAGTCTTCCTGCCAGAGCCGCAATATGGGGACCCCATTGCAAGTTAGCATCAATAGTTATTCCAAGAAACACAGTAGATTGAACTACATCTAGTGCTTCATCATTTATAATAATTGGCGTATTAACTTGCCTTGTGTTAGGCATTGAGAACTTAACACATTTTGTTTTTTTTGCGTTAAGAAGTAAGTTATTAGTTGAAAACCAATGAAGAACCCGTGAGAGAGCGTTATTTACGTCGTCAAGAGATTCATTATGTCTATCAATTTTAAAAATCAGTGAAGTATCATCAGCAAATAATACTATCTCACACAAGTCCCTTGTAAAAATATGGGAGATCATTTATATATAGAAGAAAGAGCAAAGGTCCCAATATCGAGGTCCCTGGGGAACTCCCATCGATAATGGGGCACCACAAGAGTTAGTTCCATTAACACTTACGATTTGGAGCCTATCAGTTAGGTATGACTTTAGCAGACTAAGTGAGTTCCCAGAAACACCATAGTGACGTAGCTTCATTATCAAGGTTTTGTGGTCGACGCAATCGA
Source organism: Glyphodes perspectalis (assembly GCA_951394215.1). Classification (NCBI taxonomy): domain Eukaryota; kingdom Metazoa; phylum Arthropoda; class Insecta; order Lepidoptera; family Crambidae; genus Glyphodes; species Glyphodes perspectalis. The sequence goes on from OX596224.1 coordinate 5,304,561, forward strand.
ATGCCTTCGACAAATCACAGAATATTCCAACAGCATCCTGTTTACCTTTCCAAGCTTCAAAAATATGTTTTAAAAGCGCTACTCCTGCGTCAGTAGTGGATTTCCCTTTGGTAAATCCATACTGCTTACTATGAAGTAAATTATTTATTCTTAGGTGACATATTAATTGATTGAATATAATCTTTTCAAATATTTTACTTAGTGCAGGCAGTATAGATATTGGTCTGTAATTAGACGGGTCACTTTTGTCACCTGATTTAAACAAAGGAATGATTTTACTATATTTCATTAAGTTAGGAAACTGACCCAAATCAACACATTTGTTAAAAATATTTGATAAGATAGGGGCAATACACTCAATTATATGTTTCAGTAAATGCATTGAAATTCCCCACAAATCTTCTGTTTTCTTTAAATTTAAATCTTTAAAAGTGTTCAAAATTATCTTATCATTGACATGACAAAAATTAAAAGCAGTTTTGCATTCCTCTACATTAGATTTAAGGATGCAATTTGCTAGGTGTAGATTGGAAGGTAATAAACGAGTCGCTGCAGTCGGGACATTAGAAAAGTATAATTCGAAAGCTTTTGCCACTTCATCATCTGAGTCTAGGCATTTACTATCAATTCTTAAAGAGAGCTTGTGATTTTGTATTTTGTTTTTACAAGTCTCTTTGTTAATAATATTCCAAGTTGCTTTAATTTTATCACTAGAATTTAAAATCTTGAGCCTGAGATAATTAGATTTTGCTACTGCACATACTTTTTTAAATATTTTAGAGAAATTTCTAACAAATTCAACAAATTTTGGATCACTTGAATTTGCCTTCAAGTTATATAAATCAAATAACTTCCTTCTACTAGTGAAGATACCTGTGGTGGCCCAGTCACTAAATTTAGTTTTAGAATTATTAACTAGCTTTTGGCGCACACGCTACGCGTGTGCTTGCCAAAACCCAGCTCTGCGAGGCGGACGCTCCGGGCTTCGCCCTACGCGGAGCTCGGCCTTCGGCCTCGCGAACGGGGAGCCTGCGGCCTCGCTTAGATTACATTGCTGGGTTTGACCGTTCGCAATGGCGTTCTTATTCTTTTTTTGATGCGCTATGTTCCATCAAATGGGTCCTAGAGAACCAGGCCTTCAGCCCGGGGGGCGCTCGGCCTCCGGCCTCGCGTACCTAGTTTGACCTGCGGTCTTACAAAATGACATGATTTATTTGGCCGCTCCGGGCTTCGCCCTACGCGGCGCTCCGCCTGTGACTTTACAAAATCACATCATTTGTTTGGCCGCTCCGGGCTGCGCCCTACGCGGCGCTCCGCCTATGGATTTGCGGGATTGCATAATTTGTTTGGCCGCTTCGGGCTGCGCCCTACGCGGCGCTCCGCCTATATATTTGCAAAAACAACGTCATTTGATTGGCCGCTCCGGGCTTCGCCCTACGCGGCATTCCGCTTAAGCATTTGCAAAATAACACAACAAAATTGGCCGCTCCGGGCTTCGCCCTACGCGGCGCTCCGCCTATGTATTTGCAAAATCACATTATATGTTTGCCGCTCGGGGCTGTGCAACTATAACATCGAACAAATACATTAACTGTTTGGCCGCTCCGGGCTTCGCCCGACGCGGCGTTCCGCCTATAGCTTCGCAACATTACATCATTTGTTTGGCCGCTCCGGGCTGCGCCCTACGCGGCGCTCCGCCTATGGCTTTGCGGAATCACATCATATGTTTGGCCGGTCCGGGCTTCGTCCTACGCGGCGCTCCGCCTAAGCATTTGCAAAATAACATAACTAAATTGGCCGCTCCGGGCTTCGCCCTACGCGGCGCTCCGCCTATGTCTTTGCAAAATCACATTACTTGTTTGGCCGCTCCGGGCTTCGCCCTACGCGGCGCTCCGCCTGTGGCTTCGCAAAATACATTAACTCTTTGGCCGCTCCGGGCTTCGCCCTACGCGGCGCTCCGCCTAGAGCTTTGCGAAAAAAAATTAAGGCATAATAAATGTGCTCCGCCTATGCCCACGCAAAGTTACATAGTCATTTTGTATGATAAAGACAGTACCGCAATACTATGCAACCGTTTACCTATACAAATTCGTACAAACTTATCTTTGCGGTCGGCTCCAGTACAAAATGTATGGGAAAATCGAGTACCAACATGACATGGAGTTTTACATTTTTTTCTTCTGACTGTTGATTTATTTTCCAAAATTGGATTGAAATGGAAATAAATGACCAATTTTGACATATCCTCATACTTATTTTCTGCCAAAAGACGTTATTTCGAGTTTTTATATTTCGGGGTAAATCTCGAAAATTACCCCGAAAATTGGGAAAAAAATTTAACCAGTCGATAGGTCTTATAGGGTTCTACAACAAAGGTCATCATCAAAATTTAGCTTTGCTAACTGCAACTGCCTCAAAAACCACTTTGAAAATTCTAAAAAATTCACATTTTTACAAAATGGCCGCCACTTGGTCCGCCATTTTGATTTTTTTGGAGTCAGTTTTTTTTAGGAATTCTACGTTATATACCACATCGAACTGCATTTTTACTTTTTCCCTCCGGCGTATAATGAGTCCTCCAGAGCCTCTGGAAGTAGACCATGCCTTCGGAACTCATCTCCCCGCCGCTCCGAGTGTTGCCATGCGAATGAGATAAAAATAGTCAAATGTCATTTTAATGGACCCGCCCTCTAGGTACCTGGCAATGAATTCACCAAAAAGTCGTTATTTCTACTTTCGACCTTTTTGGGCCATATCTCGAAAACTACCAAAAACTACCAAAAATTTTTTTCACCTGGCAACACATCTTAACGAGACACATATCCGCCTAGTACATTGGAAAACGCTAAAGTGTCGCCATCTGACCGAAAAATTGAAAATAAAATTTCGAAAAAGTGAAATTTTCACAAAATGGCCGCTAGCGCGTCCGCCATCTTGAATTTCTCAATGCCCATATTTTTCCCATATTTTGGGTCGTATACCCCACCAACCCACATTTTTCTTTTTTTCCTCCCGTGCGTCCTCGGACCCAGAGAGAGTTTGGAAAATGACCATGTCGAAAAAATGTTTTGGTCCGCTGTCGCCAGTGTTGCCAGAGTTTTTCAACAAAACTACCATGAGGCCATTGCGGGTCGGAGTTGCCATAAATTTGCATACTCGATTTTTCGTAAAACGTCAAAATTTCATCCCTACCATTTTCTACCATGGCTCGAAAACTACCACGAATTTGGTAGAAATTCAAACGCATGGCAACACTTGAATAAATTCTCTACCCCTGCCACATACAACGCAATTCTCTAAAATGTTGCCATCCATGCAAAAAATCAAAAACAAATTTTTCGAAAATTTTCAGTTTTACTAATTTACCGCCAACGCGTCCGCCATCTTGAATTTTCCGATGCCCATATTTTTCTCATATTTTGGATCGTATAACCCATCAACTCTCATTTTTCGTTTTTTCCTTCGACGCTTCCTCTGACCCACAGGGCTCCTAGAAGATGACAATGTCGAAAAAACATTTTTTACCGATAATTCCCAGTGTTGCCAGAATTTCCAAAAAAAACTACAAAAAGGCCCAAGCGGGTCTGGGTTGCCACAAAACTGCATACTAAATTTTTCGAAAATCAAAATTTTTTTTTCCTACCATTTTCTCCCATGGCCCGAAAACTACCATGAATTTGGTAGAAATTCCTACACATGGTAACACTCGAATAAATTACCCACCATAGCCCTCCTACAAGCGATTCTCTAAAGTGTTGCCATCCACCCGAAAAACGCCTTCGAAAAATGTAAAAATTTTTTTTTATTGAATTTCTATAATCTATGGATAGGGTTGTGGAGTCGACTATACCCGCAACAAATGTCAAAAGAAAGTTTTCCACTGTCTATGCGCGTCCCTTCAGTACGGCTGCGCAAAAATGACTAATTTTTTTTTTCGAACCCCGATTGCACCGCCGCCATCTTGTTTTTTTGACATTTTATTTTTTTTCAGTCCCGAATCTCATGGACGCTTCTAGTACATTCAAAAGCGCTCCCCCATCCGCTACATTTTTTCCCCCCGCGCCGCCATACTCGGCGGCCATCTTGAATTAAAAAAAAAAAACAAGAAAAAGCTGCGTTGATTAAAAATCTAAACCTACCCCCCATACATCAAAAAGTCCTAAACCCCCCCCCTTCACCCCCAAAAACAGCCCCGATCAGTCAGTGAGTGAGTGGTAATTTAGCTTTATATATATAGTAAAGTAAGATAGTGACTTTTTTCTTAGTGAAAACACTTTCAAATTCTTTTTCAATTAAATTGAATAACATGCTATACGAATCATTAATTTCCCTATCCCTGAACTGTAACAACGAGACTCTTTTAGCTATATTTTCCCTAAATTTATCCAGGCGGTGTGCTGTAATTGGTCTACAGATGAAAGTAGATGAAGCTGTGTTATGGTCATGTTCCAAGACCACAATCTGCCCGCTATGGTCAGAATTTATAAAATTAATTATTGACCTATCAACTATATTACAATTACAAAAAACATTATCAATACAGGTGGCAGATGTAGGAGTAATTCTTGTAGGCTGGCAAAATAGTTCATGTAGATTATAGCTTTTAAACAAATTCAAAAACACTATTGAATTTTGAGATGAATCCAAAATATTTACATTAAAATCCCCACATATAATGATCTTTTTGTTACAATTACATACTTTTTTTAATAATTCTTCCATGATGGACTCAAAAATTTGGTAATTTCCAGATGGAGGCCTATAAATGCATACAATAATGAATTGTTCAATCTCTGCACATGATATTTCAATAGTTCGTTCAGTTAAAAGTGCAACTATATCTTTACGCTCTTTGTATTTAAATTTCTTGCTTAATAGTATAAGTGACCCGCCTCTAATAGCAGACTTTCTTGTGAACGAGCTAACGACTGTATAATTATCGATATTAATTAGGAGTTCACCCTGTCTCAACCAATGTTCTGTCAAACATAAAACATGTATATTCATTTGGTTGAGGCAAAGTTCTATTTCTAATTCCTTGCCAGAAAAGCCCTGTATATTTTGATGAACAATATTCAAAACATTGGACTTTCCTGTCGATTCCAAACTAGATATGATATTTAAGCTAGAGGTGTCCTCTATTGTCTTTGACTTAAATTTAAATGATTTGGAACGAGTTCCAAGGTCCGACTAAGGATAAAATTAATATTATAGGCTAATAAATTAGCTATTTGTTTTTAAGTTTAAAATGCAAATAAAACCTTTTGCCTGTCAACATATTACGAGGAATAAAATTATTTGTGTCAAAAAACACAAATTTGTCACTATGACAAGTCAAATTGTATATTAGAGTATTCAATTTATGAATACTATCATTTTGTGCTGATGAATAAAATTTACAATATGGTAAAGCACATATGTAGATACTTTTTACCGGTAAATCAGACAAAAGGGAAAAGCCCTTAAGTATGTCTTTTTTTTTGGTCAATACATTACTAATCATCAATATAATTATGGAATTTTCATTAAAATTACTAGCTACCACTCGTTTACATATCTCACTGAGAGGAGCATCTGGCATGCAAAAATTAGACACTTTACAATTTAATCTTCTATTTAATAGGGCCCCATAGCCAACCCCTATCTCATCTGAGAACATTATTACATTATCATCTAATACTACATTATCATCTATACTAGGAGCTATCATAATACTAGTGTTAACTTTACTCATATTTGAAGGTGATGTTGACATGTCGCATGGGGGCTGCTGGACGACATCCATGCTGTGCTGATCAGATGGATCAGTACCTTGACAGCTGCACTGGTCCACAAGTGTGTTAACAGCTTGAATGTGTTCATTAATTTGGGACCGAGCAGACTTGTATCTGTCGGTCATAAGTTTAAGTGACCTTTGCAGCCGCACAATGTCAGCCTGAAACCCCTGCGTGTTCCTATCATGCTTCAATCTACTCTCGTCTAACTTGCTGCTATATAATAATAATAATAATAATAATAATAAATTCTTCAGACTGGCACACCAATTCCTTAGTCCCAAACTAAGCTTATAAGCTTGTGCTATGGATACTAAGTGAACGGATAGACATACTTAAATACGTTTATAAACATCCACGACTCGAGTACAAATATCCATGTTCATCACACGAAATATTTGCCCCTAGCGGGATTCGAACCCGCGACCCTTGGTTTCGTGGCCAGGGTCTCTGACCACTCGACCAGCGGGCCAGCCTATATATTATATAATTCTAAACTGTCCAGCAAATCTAAGCGTTCTTTCCTTAGGGCATTATTTTTCTAAAAACATTTTTGTTTTTTTATTAACCTATTAGATCTTTCAATAAATTTACTAATTCTTATATATTTTCTAAATTTACTTTTACTAAGCCTACATGTAGATCTAAAACTATTTTTCAAAGTTAAGTCCATCCCGGCTGGTGACCCGATCAGCTCCTCGTATAGACTATGGGTGTGTGAAGATTCTTGAACACGACTGACCTCTTCATACTGCCTTATAGTAGTATTGGCATCACGTAGATCCACCTCAAGCTCATGAATGCGTCCTAGTGTCTTCTCATATGTCTCAGAGCATTTTTCAAACTTGTTGACTGTGGAGAGTAGTTGGTCTCGTTCATATTGAGAATCTTCGAGTTGGGTATGCAGCTCAGCAAGTTCTCCCTTTAGTTGTGTGTTGTGTTTTAATACTTTAAGGAATTCCTCTTCATTTTCTTCACGTTCACGAAGGAATTGGCTATTAACTTGCTTCAACTCCTTAAGTTCTTCAAGGGCTCTTTTCAGCTTGGTTTCTAATTCTTGGAATGTGGCCTTACGTGTCATCATTGTGGATCCGGTTACCTGGAATTTATTAATTTAAGGTATACAACAAAGTTGAAAATCAGACGGATTTTTTTTTTGGATTATGGTAAAGGTTTAGACGACGAAGGTTGAAAATCTGCCGTTTGCTTCCGTTTGATTTTTTTATTAAAACATTCTGGATATGAACTCCGTTTTTTGTGACATCCTCTCGATTATTCCTTCTTCTTCCATTTTCTTTATCTCTGAAGTCATCTTATTTGATACTGGTGTTGCAAATTTCTTTAAATTTCTCTTTGACAGACGAGAGAGTGGAGGTATCTTCACAAACGGTATTCCATAACCCATAATCATTCTTAGTGTTGGTTCTGGAGCACTGAGATTTCTCCAATAGGAAAGAAACAAAGCAAGCTGGCCGCCTTTGAAATGATAGTCAGTAGGAGGATGAGCGTCCCTTCTTATGAGGTTGACGCTTCTTTGATGATTTTGGATTTTCTTTGAAGTGCTTGGTTTGAGACTCAGATCGAGGTAGAAGCTTGAGGCTTCTTCCAGTCTGTTCGCTTAGCTTTTTGTTTAAAATCAGACTTGGATTTTCTTTGTTTGTTTTGATGGTAAGTAAAGCCGGAACTTGTCTGTAGTGGTCTCTTTTCGGGACGAAAAATGCAAAATAAACCAACTTGCTTGCTAATAAAATCCTCCAGGCGTTCCTCGTCGAAGAGATGCGTTTAAGACGGTAGAATTTGGGACATCTTTGCCATAAGAAAGTCATTAGTAGGCTTAAATGCTTTTCTTCTCGATTATTTCTGCCCTGCGGGCACAAGTATACTGGAGAAGATCGTCAGAAACATTTTTAAAAGTAGAAATGGTGTTAGTGAGTAAATCATGAATGTCATTAAGTGTTTCTGGATACTTCGCAGTGAGCTTTTTAGCTTGTTCTGCCAAAAGTTCTCTCTATTTTAGTAGACCATGACAGATAGTGCCCAGAGTAGTGTCAACTTTGGTCATAAGGTTGCTACTAAAACTTTTTGATGCCATAGCTCCCAGCCTATCATTAACCTTGAGCGCATCAAATACCAGAGTGGCGCGTAGTTTTTTCTGCACTTCCTTATATCTGATCCTATTTCAAGAAGAAGACGCTAGCTTTTGACAAGCGACGCCTTGCTTTTTAATGTCTTCTGACGGAGCAGGAATTAGAGGCTCCTCTTCCTTGACGTCTGGTGCGAAACTGATCTCCTTAGTTTGACTTAAGTTGGGATGGGCATTTTCCAGGTTAAATTCTGGGGCCTCAAACGTACTTGATGCTTCGATATCGGAGGTATTCTCAAAATCATCATCAGAGGGGTCTAAGTCAGATTTGTCAGATATGGAAATATCTGATTTAAACTCACAGCTATTTCGAGCCGAACGATCTACACTTTCCAAGTGGCTAGAGTTCTGCTGGATTGTTCCATTATTTAACGATTCGATCTTCTTACACAACTGTCCAAAAAGACTATCTACGTTTTCTGGAGGAAAACTCGATAGTCTTTCGAAGCGCCTTCGCTTAGGAGTTGCTTCTTCTTCCCGTCTTTTTTGATCCTCTTCTTTTTCGGAATCAGAGCGTAACTGGCGACACACCTCCCTTCTTGTAAGAATCAGTGGCTGCACCGGTTGTAGGGCATTAATAAAAATTTCAGCTTGGGCGGCCGATCTTTTAACTCTATTGACAATACAGGGAGGAATTTCAAATGTTACTACTCAAATAAATAAAAAATGTGAGCTGATAAGACAATTTTGAAAACTGAATTGTATTATGCTGGCACTGAACAGTAAAAAAAGTAATGAATCGTTTCGGCATCAAAAAAAAAGTGTAATTTTGTAAACTATTATCAATCTATTATCAAACTATTATCAATGCTCTGCACAAAGCCCAATTCAGCATTGCAACTTTTATTTCTCTAAAGGGTTTTTCCGCCACAAATGCTGCGTCCGGTAAAAATATTTTCACACAACCCAACGACTCAGATACGGTTTGAAAAGCAAATACGGTAGAACCAAACCTCCTAGAATTGTATTCTGCTATAAGAGAAAGATTTGTATCGTTCTTTCCAAAAATTTGTCATTGATTACAGATGGGTTACTTAGGTGAGCAGGAAGATCAAAAGTTTTAGTTTTGAGATGAACAAGTTTTTTTTTATATTTTTTACAATATTTTAGGGTTCTTTGAGTGTTTATTGATGTATTGATCGAAGAAAACGTTTTTTTCTCCACGGATTGCTGAGTTGACAATACATTTTAACTCATTATAGTATTTCTTGTGGGCGACTAACTTGGTGATTTTACATTTGATACAAGCTCTGTCTCTCAACTTCATCATTTGCTTTATATTATAAGTAATCCAGGGATGCGAGTGTTTTTAAAACAACACGTTTAATTGGGGCATACTTATCAAACAGGTCCTGTAACAATCTATTCAAACCTGACGCAATAAGATTAACGTCATCACACACGACACTCTCCCAAGGAATGGTATTAAGTTCATTGTTGAACTGATCTCCATGAATATCCCTTAGCGGCCTGAAACTAATCACTCTATGGGGAGGCTTCTCTTTTTTTACGTTAAGGTTGCATGTTACGAATGCATGACAAAAACGATGCAAAAATACTTAACTGATGTTGAAACGGCAAGATTGGTATATTTCAGTTATTTTCATAGTATAATGTCATATGGTCTGCTGCTTTGGGGTTTGCAGAAGAGGGCCGTCAGAGCCATATACGGCCTCAGACCATGTGATTCACTCAGAGAACTGTTTAAAGAAATCAATATTTTAACACTAGCGTCACAATACATTTTAGATTGTATCATGTATGTTTACAAGAACATTCAGATATTCCAAAAAAATCAGATACTCATTCTTTTAACACTATAAATAGACACAGACTTGCTGTTCCAAATCACAGACTTAATAAGAGTGGTAATTCTTTCATTGGGTTAAGTATAAAAATATTCAATATGTTACCTCAAAATCTCATTGATTTACCTGTACATAAGTTTAAATTATATGTTAAAAATAGTTTGATTAAAAAGGGCTACTACAAGATAGAAGACTATTTAAATGATAAGAATATATGGTTAGACCCAGAATAGGCTGTTCGCCTGCACTGCTAAATTTACATTCACGTATAAATTGTAATAATAGACTTGGCATTTTAAAAGAGTACCTATCGAGTTTCTTGCCGGTTTCTTCTCGGTAGAATCTACTTTTTGAACCGGTAGATATTGATCTTATTCTGACGATTTATAAGTGCTTTTTTTAAGCCTACGTAAATAAAGGCAAGTTCATTTCAGTTCATTTCATTTCATTTCATTTCAGTTCATTTCATTTCATTTCATTTCATTTCAGTTCATTTCATTTCATTTCATTTCAGTTCATTTCATTTCATTTCATTTCAGTTCATTTCATTTCATATCATTTCATGACTACTAAGATCTGGTGTAAAGTCGACGCCCACATTAGAAACACTCTTGCATATAAGATCAATTAAAGTCTCGCTGTGCACTGTGAAATGAGTAGGTTGTTCCACAAATTGCGTAAGACTCATACAGTTGAAAAAGTTCCTTAGTTTCTTCGTATTTAAGTTGTCAGTATTAAAAATATTAATATTAAAATCTCCAAGCAATACAATTTGGTTCGAAATTACCCAAAGTGGAAACAGAGTCACTTAGAGCGTCTATAAAAATATCTAGCCTTAGCGGGCGATATGCCGTGCCGATCGCTAGATTAACATCATTTACATTCAGGCTGAGCCGGTGCGGTGGTAGCTCAATGGTAAGGACACGCGCCTCTTAACTGAGGAGTGCGGGTTCAAAACCGGGCATGTACCTCTAGATTTTTCAAATCTATGTACATATTTATACCACTAGCTCGACGGTGAGGGAAAACATCTTTATCAGAAGGTTATGGACTCTCTAAGAGTTAAAATAAGTCTTCTTCTGGACAGACTCTACCATAGTTTTGGGATGGTTGCGAATGTTGCCTTCTAAACTTCAGCCGTTTGTGCGCAACCACGTTGCAGAAGTTTTAGAAAAGGCCGGCAACTGTACTTGGAAACATGTTCCTACACATCAAAACCCAGCAGACCTGATATTCCGCGGTGTTGATATCAGTGCTCTGCAAGGATTAGAGTTGTGGTGGTCTGGCCCTGAGTACTTAAAACAAGACATTTCTCAATGACCCTCTCAGCCTCTATCCGTTGTCACATTACCTGAAACTCAACCTGAAGATATATCATTGAAGGCAGTTATTAATAATAACAGTTCATGCCATCAGCTGATAAATTTTAGTCGTTTTTCAAAGTATTCGAGATTAGTGCGTGCTTTAGCCTATGCCCTAAGATTTATAAAGTTATGTCGAAAAACTCATAATTTTAATTCTGCCATTTTGGAACCGCATGAGTTGCAGAGTGCCCTTAATTTGATTATTAAGCAGAGTCAAGGCGAGTCCTTCCCGGAGTTATCGAAAGGCATTTGGGCCATTCCAAAGTCAGTTCCAAGGCTAGTCCTCTTTATAAATTTAATGTTTTTCTGGATGACGATAATGTTTTGCGCGTCGGCGGACGTCTTTACAATTCTGACTTTTCTTATAATAAAAAACATCCAATTTTACTACAGTCCACTAACCACTTTACTAAATTACTTTTTGAATACGAACACAGGAAATTGATGCACGCCGGGCCCCAGTTGCTTCTCTCAACCATAAGGGACTCTTATTGGCCTATAGGAGGTCGTAATTTAGCGAAGGTTTGTTACCATAATTGTGTAAAGTGTACTCGCATGAAAGGTAAAATCGTAACTCCGTTGATGGGAAACTTACCACAGCAGCGTCTTTCGTGTAATTACCCATTTGAAAGTGTGGGTGTTGATTATGCGGGTCCGATCATGAGTGCCAGTCGTCAGGGTCGCGGATGAAAATTATTATTGAAGACTTACATTGCTATATTTGTATGTTTCACTACTAAAGCTGTACATTTGGAGTTGGTAGGTGACTTAACGAGCAATTGTTATTTATTAGCGTTAAAACGCTTTATATCGCGACGGGGAAAACCAACTAATATTTATTCCGATAATGGTACTTCGTTTGTCGGTGCTTATAATGATATATCTAAGTTTTTAAAGACCAGTTGTAATTCTTTGAGCGAAAGTCTAGCGAATGACGGTATTAGTTTTCATTTTGGGGGTCATGTGCCAAGGGCATGCTCGTCGCGACTCCTGCCAGTCCGATCTCTCGGATTGCAACCTTGGACCGATCTAATTCCGCAGAGCGGGGTAGGGCGTTCCCCCGATGCGACGCGCACCGACGAACCCTCGTCGGTGCGAAAAGTGGCGAGTGCGGCGAAGGGGGCCGCCACCCTTCACGCCACGCCGGACACTGCGGAACGAGGAAAACAGAGTGCCGTATAGGCACGTGGAATGTAAGAGGTGGAATGAAAGATAAGATGTATGAGATGATTGACGTAATGAATGAGAGACGCCTGGATGTTCTGACAGAGAATAAGCGGAAGGGCAGCGATGCAGATGAGCTTCCCGGTGGTATGATGGCTCTGTGGTCTGGTGTGGAACAGAATTGTCATGCCAGCGGTGGAGTTGGAGTAGTGCTTTCCTCTCGTTTAGTCTCTGGTGTGAAAGACTATGGATTAGTTGGCCCGAGACTCCTCTGGGTTCGTATTAAACTGGGTATTACGCGAGTCTTTTTGGTTGCAGGCTATGCGCCAGTAAGCTCAGCCAGTCCCCAAGAACTAGAGGAGTTCTGGGAGTCTGTTAGAGAAATTCTGGACCTGACTGAAAGAAATGAGAGGATAATTATGTGTGGAGATTTGAATGGTTGGGTTGGCACCGATTGGGTTGGTCGATAGCCGCCTCCGCAATAGTATATTGGATACAAGAGCCTACAGAGGCCCTACTCTTGAAACAGACCACTACCTGGTAGTATGCCGGCTTGCTGGGCTTTTCAAGAAGTGGAGGCACTGGCGAGTGCGTACTCCATGCGGAGGCACTGAAAAGATAAGGAATGAAAAACTGAAAGATGAAAGTGTAAGGAGTGTGTATGTAGGCTTAGTCAATGAAAGACTTGCGAATGCGAGTCTTTCTGACTTAGATGTTGATGATTGCTGGAACATTTTGAAAGAGAGCATGGTGGACAGTGCAAAAGAGGCATGTGGATGCGCAAAGAGACGTAGAACAATGAAAGGTGATGCATGGTGGGATGAGGAGGTCAAAGCCTCCGTAGCGAGAAAGAAGAAGGCCTGGCTTGATTATGTCTCATCTTTGCAAATGGATGAAAATATGCTTGAGATGAAGAAAGAAATATACCGTTATTGCAAGAGTGAAACCAAAGCTTTAGTGAAAGAGAAGCGTGAAAGAGTAGCTATGAATGAAGAAAGGAGACTGACGAATAGTTTCGAGGCTAATTCCAAGCTCTTTTGGAGGGAGGTTAAGAGGTCTCGGGGGTATTCGTCGGCATCCGGAATGAGTAAGATTAAATCTAAAGCTGGTGACATTCTTGCAAACCCGAACGAGGTGTTAGAACGGTGGAGTGAATATTTTGGAGAAATGTATGAGTATGTCTCTGATGTTGGCACTGAGAGTGAGGCTATGTCTGATTCTGTGGTGCCAGCGTCTGATGAAGACATCACTATGAATGAGATTGAATGGTCGATACGAAGTCTGAAAAGTGGAAAGGCCGCGGGAATAGACAAGGTATCTGCGGAGATGATCAAGCTAGGTGGCGCTAGCGTGCAGGACGCTTTCTGGTTCTTGTGCAATCTATGCTGGAGAAACGGAAAGGTCCCAATGGACTGGAGACGGGCAGTCATCGTGCCTCTGTACAAGGGTGCTGGGTCACGTATGGACTGTGCCAGCCATAGAGCCATCAGTTTGATCAGCTTAGCAGCAAAGGTGTATGGCAAGATTATTGAGAGGAGAATGAGGGTGAAATCTGATGGAATGTTGTGGGAGGCACAGGGAGGTTTCCGGAATGGTAGAGGATGTACGGATCAAGTCTTCTCTCTTCGCAACATCGTGGAGAAGCATCTGGCCAAAAGCCAGAGGGTTTTTTGCGGTTTTGTGGATATGGAGAAGGCCTTTGACAGGGTTGTACGAAAGGACCTTTGGGACATATTGCCGAGATATGGGATTGATGGAGCATTGCTTCGTGCTGCGCAGTCCACCTATGTGGGCTGTACGGCATGCATGCAAGTGGAGGGCAGCCTGTCACCCTGGTTTGACGTCAATATTGGTGTCAGACAGGGATGCGTGCTGTCTGCTCTGCTGTTTATCCTATATCTCGACCATTGTCTCCAGAGGATTAGATCTATGAATGTTGGAGTGCGTATGGGTGACCTGGTTGTGAACTGCCTGCTTTACGCGGACGATGCCGTACTTCTAGCAGAGTCGGCATCGGATCTGCAGCAACTAGTCACAACATTGAAAGATGATTGCAAGGAGAGAGGCTTACATTTGAATGCGAAGAAAACAAAGATTATGGTGTTTGAAAGAGATGAAACCAGAACGGATACAAGCATAACGGTTGACGATGTAGTGCTGGAACAGGTGAATGAAATTGTATATCTAGGATCTACATTTAGTAGAGATGTACTCCGCTGATATAGAAAGAAGAGTGAATGCAGGGAATAGGGTGAATGGAGCGTTAGGAAAACTTTTAGGCAGCAAAATCTTAAGCCAGAAGGCCCAGCTCGCCATACACAATGCGGTGCTGATTCCTACGCTAACATATGGAAGCGAGAGTTGGGTATGGCAGAAAGAGCATAAAAGTAGAATAAACGCGGTCGAGATGCGTGCGCTGCGGAAAATCTGCGGTGTATCGCTCACAGACTGCGTTCGGAATGATGATGTAAGAAAGAGAGTTGGTCTGAAGGACAGCGTCGGAGTCAAGGTAAGAAGAGGCATGCTCCGGTGGTTCGGACATGTGGAAAGAATGGATGACGAAATATTGACTAAACAGATATACAATGCGAATGTGGAAGGATGTAGGAGCCGCGGAAGGCCCAGGCTCACCTACCACGACCAGATTGGTCGTGTATTAAAAGAAGGTGATGTTAAGAGTCATAAAAATCGTAGAGCTTGTATGAAAAGGATTATGAATGTTGAATAGGCGAGTGAGGTGTGTAAAGATCGTGCCATATGGCGTTCGGTTCTCTCTGCCTACCCCGCTAGGGAAGTGGCGTGAAGTTTAGTTAGTTAGTTAGTTAGTTAGTTTTCATTTTGTTCCTGCCTATACCCCTCATTTCGGTGGTCTTTGGGAGGCGGGTGTTAAGTCGACCAAATACCATTTACAACGAGTGCTGGGAAATTGTAATTTGACATTCGAGGATTTTACAACCACGCTAAGCCAAATCGAGGCCATATTAAACTCCAGGCCTCTTACACCGCTATCATCAGATCCTGCTGATTACAATCCATTAACCCCTGATCACTTCCTTATCGGACGTCCACTTGTAGCTTTGCCACAACCAGACTTACAACAGAACTCCACCAATTCTTTATCAAGATTCCATCGCATTGAACAATTGCGTCAACATTTTTGGGAACGTTGGAGTAAGGAATATATTTCGGAGCTTCAACAAAGAGTTAAGTGGCAGTCTAGCAAGGATTCTTTGACATTAAATACCATGGTCGTTGTCAAAGAGGACAATATGCCTCCATTGAAATGGAGACTTGGAGAATTGTTGCTGTTTACCCTGGATCTGATGGTATTGTTCGCGTGGCTGACATCAAGACCTGCACAAGCGTCATAAGAAGATCCTTCAACAGGATTTGCCCTTTACCTGTTTCTTGTTGAAAGCACGGAGCTTTCAATACCCGGGGGCATGTTCACGCAGTGCCTGATATTTGCGAAGAGCACGTTGCACTTCACACTGCATTATGCATTATAGTTTTAACAATATTAACTTTGTGGTAGGCGTTTTTCTTTAGAGGTCTGTCTCGAACCTATCTACCTCGATTACACGCGTTTTCACACTCTTCCGTATTTAAACTTATTTTGGATATTCTCCATCACCCCCAAGTCGCAACACTCAGGCAATGACGTCACACGGTGCGCGCGTCTCGATTGTCGAGTTAAAGGGATAGATAGCCAGACCTCTTCTGCATGCGTCGGCGCACGCACCTCTGTTAGCTGCGACGGGCATAGTCGCGCTGTATCGCGATCAGTACAGCACCACCCATCCCGTGACCACTTACCGTAACGTTGCGATCACATCGGTACGCCTCATATCGACTGTCAAAATATTCACTGTCATAAAGATTACTATGTATTAAGCCATGACTCAGTGACACATACAACATCATAATTGCTACCTAGAACATTCTTAAAAACTCATGCGATTTTGTGCGTAAGCCCCTCATGTTTTGGTAGTAAATAAATAAGTTTATTTTATAAATCACTGTATAGAATATTATGAAGAGCAGTATGAGTAAATAAAGTATTATGGTTTCCACTAGCATTCTCAATTATAAAAAAAATACCAATAATAGCAATAAAAGAGCGGTGGTAGCTCAATGGTAAGGACACGCGCCTCTTAACCAAGGAGTGCTGGTTCAAACCCGGGCAGGTACCTCTGGATTTTTAAAATCTATGTACGTATTTATACCACTAGCTCGACGGTGAGGGAAAACATCGTGATGAAACCTGCAAATTCAAATAACTTTGGATTTGTAACCATGATCCAAAAATTGTCTGGTTCCCCTATCTTAGGGTTACGAAGGTCAGATAGGCAGTCGCTTCAATGTAATTACCAGACTCGCTAAATCCTGGATCATGGTCTAAGCGGACCCCGTCTAAACACGGGACATAACGCTAGGAAGATGAATAGCAATAAAAGTACCATGTAATATTTACTTTACAAAAATTTTCAACAAGCAAGTAATTGTCACAGATATTAATTTTTCTATTCAAATTGTTTTTTTTCTAAGATCCGCATCACACGATACTAGTATAAATTTAGACGTATCATTTTTACGCAATAAAATCTTGCAGTCAGACAACCATATTTATATTCTTTCTGCTTGGCAAGGAGGCGGGTTTGTTTGTTGTGCGGCGCGAGGTGGTCGCTGACGTAGATGGGTCTGGCAGGCCCGTTTAGGCCGGCGTCAGCTGTTGTTAATCCTTGTCGCGCACGCACGGCAGCCAACAATTCGTTCTTGCGATACCTTTGTGAGAATCTGACAATAATGTTCGGTATGGAAGATGAGTCTTGGGAGATAGTTTCATCGTGTTTGGTAGGGATATCTTTCCTTGTGTTAAAACGTCGAACACGGTGGACATAATAAAATCTGTAGGCAATAACGTAAATTCCACCCTTGCAGCGATATTATGTACAAAATTATTCACGTTTTTGTTATTCAAAAGTGGGATCTCAGAAATTTCCACGTTATTAATCCTACCAAGCTGTTCCTTCACTTTTAGTTGATCAGTAAGATTACTTGTTATGGATTGCAGCTCGGAGATCTCACTTGACATTAAATGAACGCGCTGAGTAATTAAACCTGTTGTCGAGCTCAACTCGCAAACATCTTTTTTGACAATAGCTTGTTCGTCAGGCAATTTTTGGATAGAAGAATTTACAACACTAATCTGCTTCCTAAGTGAATTGAAGTTCTCGCGGATGCCATCCAAAACATCTGTTATTAGTCAGGTCAGCATTTTCTTATAATAGATATCCATAAGTTCCTGTTGGTTACAGTGACAGTCGGGGGTTTTTCTTTTTCGCGCAGTTACATTCAATGAATCATCATCGCGTATCTTCGATAAATCTGGTTGTGGGTTAGTTTTGGTTGGATTCCTTTTTACACTCATAATTAAGCTCTTAAAGGAAAAAGGACGTATGTAGCAAATCCAAGCGAGGTATGTGGAGAGAACGCCAATGATTTAAATAAGAATTGTGCACACACTTCGCCTCTGATGCGTGCAATGTATTTTCCAAAGATCGCCGAAAACTTCCGACCGAGCAAACACAAGCACGGAGGATCGGTCCTCTTTTATGAAATTAATGATGACATAGCACAGTTATAATAATTCATTATTGAATTTTAATTATATGACATTATTTCAAAACCTTAGAGCTGTGTTCTATAGTTGGCTTGTTACAATTCTTTTTTATTATTCTTTGACTAACCTGAGTAGTCATGCTCACTAAATTGTCGCTGGAGTGGTGGCGCTATGTGGCGGGTCGTTACATTCCCTAAAATATGGTTGATTGAAGCGATGGCTGACACATACGTCATGCTTGGGAACAGGTGCCGCCCTTGGGGACTGGTCTGCTCTGGTCTGGTCAAGTTTTTGGTTGTAATTTACATTTTTTTTATTTTGATACTCTACAACAGGCCCACACTAAAACGTGGTTCAAAGTTAATTATGATTCATACACCTTGTATAAATTTGTGGGGTCTCAAGTGTCGCGTGTGTTGTTACGTCACAGGGCTAGGTGAGACAGTCGCTCGCTAGTCGCGGTACCTAACTGTACTGTTCTGAATAAATCAACGTTATTAATAATTCGTGCTTTCATTTAACTTTTCCAAATTATAGATTAGTAGGGCTAACAACAGTACCTAAATTGGTGACCCCGACGTGATTAAAGTGATAGTGAAAGTGACTCTAAATTTCGGATATATTTTTTTATTACACAAAGTGCGACGACAGTGACTAGCGAGCGATTCGAGTCAGGACAAACAATATGTAATACGATGCCCACGCAATACACTCCGCCACGTCGCACGTACGTAGATACGCCCCCACCGCCACCGTTACCCCCTGCACCCGTGCCGTATTTTCAACAATCGCCAACACCTGCGGCACCTGCACAAAATCCTCAGCAGCCGTCAACATCTCACGAACAAACACCTGTAAAAATGGAAGACCAGGCAGGATCAGAGGAAACCGGTATGGCAGCGATCACAGTTTCGGCAAAAATACCAGAGTTTTGGGTAGACATGCCACGCTTATGGTTTGCTCAATTTGAGGCAGTGATGGCCCCTCAAAAGCAAGGTGATAGAGCCAAATTTCACCTAGTGATTTCCAAACTTGGACGAGACTCCATACAACAAGTAAGCGACCTGGTAATGACGCCGCCAGCAATGAATCAATATGCAGTGCTTAAGGAGAGATTACTTCAGGTCTACGAAGAAAGTGCAGAACGTCAGTTCCAAAAATTGGTTTCGGAAATGGACTTGGGAGCGCAGAAGCCTACACAACTTCTACGCAGAATGAAGGACTTAGGACGTAATACACAAGTCGCTGATCAGACACTGAAGAGCCTATGGTTGGCAAGGATGCCTCCTTCTGTACGAGCTGTCATTGCCGTATGCCAGGACCAGTCACTGGACAATTTGGCTGCAATAGCCGACAAGATAGTTGAGAATAGTAGGGATTTCGACGTAGCAGCAGTTGCAGATGTTGCAGTACCCGTGTCACGAGAGCCACTCACGGAGTTGGTCACCCAAATGAACAATCTCGCCTTGGAGGTGGCATCCCTGCGCAGCGAAGTACAACAACAGCGGAATCGGTCCAGGAGCAAAAGGCGAAACAACTACAGAAGCAGAAGCAGGTCTTCGTCGCGTAAGAAGAGGACACCAACAGATCCAGACTGGTTGTGCAAGTTTCACTATCGGTTCCGTAAGTACGCGAGGCGATGTGAGCAGCCCTGCGCCTGGCGAGGGGAGAATGCGGAAAACTGAAGTCGGTACGTTCGGAATCGGTGAACGGATGTGCTCAGGATCAGGTATCTAAAAATCACCGACTATTAATTAAAGATAAGTTAACTAAACTAACATTTTTAATTGATACCGGAGCTAACATTTCTGTAATTCCAAAAAACTGTGTAAAAAAGTATTTTTCGAAATTATGTGATTTTAAATTGTATGCAGCTAATGACAGCGAAATTAAGACATATGGAATTTGCAATTTGGAAATATCATGTGGATTAAGAAGGGTATTTAAATGGCCTTTTATCGTGTGTGACGTCAAGCAACCGATAATCGGCGCAGATTTCTTAAGACATTTTAAGTTGGCTGTAGATTTATATAATTATAAATTAATTGATTTAGTCACTAACTTGTACGTTTCTGGATCAAAAAGTGTAAAATTCGAAGGGACCGTAAAAAGCATTAATAGCGATCACCCGTACGCAGATATACTGGAGGAATTTCAGGATATTACGAAACCACCTACTTATAAGGATGTGCCGGAAGTACCAGAGCATGCTGTGTATCACCACATTGAGACCACAGGCCCCCCGGTGCATGCACGCGCGAGAAGATTGCCACCAGACAGGTATGATAAGGTTAAGCAAGAATTTCAACTGATGCAGGAGTTAGGCATATGTAGGCCGTCAAAAAGCGCATGGGCGAGCCCGTTACATGTAGTACCTAAAAAGGGGGGGGACATTCGACCCTGCGGTGACTATAGGATGCTTAATGCAATAACTAAACCCGATCGTTATCCGGTGCCGAGAATACAAGATTTTACTTATGGATTATATGGCAAAAAATATTTTTCTAAAATTGATATATTTCGAGCGTTTCATTTTATATTTGTCAACCCTGATGACGTGGAGAAAACTGCCATAATCACGCCCTTTGGATTATGGGAATTTCCCCGAATGACATTCGGGATGCGTAATGCTGGACAGAGTTTCCAGAGGTTCATCAACACAGTCCTGGCAGGAATAGAACGGATAAGTCTCTCCAGTAAAGAAGAATCATTTTTGTTTGCGTACTTAGATGACATCATCATAGCGTCGGATAACGAACGAGTTCATAAAGAACACTTGCGGATGTTGTTCGATCGTTTACAAAAATATAAAATGTCTATCAACTTGGGAAAATGTGTTTTTGGCCAGCCAAAAATAGAATTTCTAGGATATGAAGTGTCTAAGGAAGGTATTTCTCCATTACCCGACAAAATTAAAGCTATTGAAGAATATCCCAAACCGGAAACCATCGAACAACTTCGCAGGTTTTTAGGAATGCTTAATTTCTATAGGAACCATATACCTAATGCAGCTCGTGTACAAGGAGTATTAGATAGGTATTTACACGGAGCTAAGAAAAAAGATAAGCGAAAAATAGAGTGGACGGATGTGGCTAATAGGGCATTTGAGCAGTGCAAAATGAATCTGAAGGATGCGGCAACCTTATCTCATCCCATAACGGATACACCGTTGGCCTTAATGACCGACGCCTCTGATTTCAGTATTGGCGCGGTATTACAACAAAAAGAAAATAATACGTGGAAACCCCTAGGATATTTTTCTAAAAAGCTTACAGAATCTCAAAAAAAGTACTGTACTTATGATAAGGAACTTTTGGCGATTTATTCGGGTATAGCTTATTTCAGGGATATGATTGAAGGCAGAAGTTTAACGGTTTTTACCGACCACAAACCACTTACATACGCTTTTACTAAATTATCATCATCGAGTAAAGAGTTACCGAGAAGAACACGTCAATTATTGTATATTAGCGAATTTACTAGCGACATACAATATGTACAGGGTGACGAAAACATAGTAGCGGACGCGTTGTCCAGAATAGAAGTGATAACATGCCCGACCTCGATACAATACCAAGAAATCGCGCTCGAGCAGGCGAAAGACGCTGAGCTAGCGGAATTAACGAACGCAGGTGTGAATAGCAGTGTTAAATTGAAGCGTGTGAATATACCTAATTCAGATAACCTTCTTTATTGCGAAGTATCAACGGATAATATTCGACCTTACATTCCTAGTAAATTTAGAAAACTTATGTTTGTTCAGATTCATGGTTTATCGCACCCTGGTATCAGGTCATCACGAGTGATGATCAGTAAAAAATATTTTTGGCCCGGGATGAATAAAGACATAGGTTTATGGGTTAAAACATGTATAGAATGTCAAAAAAGTAAAATAATACGTCACACGGTGTCGAAACTTATAGGACTTGAGCAAGGCGACCGTTTTGAAAATTTACATGTCGACTTAATAGGACCATTACCCGTGACGGAACAAGGTTATAGGTATTGCGTGACGATGGTAGATCGCCGTACGCGATGGCCAGAAATTTACCCGGTAAAGGATATGACATCAGAAACAGTTGCGAGAGCGGTGTACGAAGGATGGATTTGTCGTTTTGGATGCCCAAGTAAAATAACTACAGATCAAGGACGTCAGTTTGAGAGCAAGCTATTTAAAGACTTAGTTGGAATACTTGGAATTCATAAGACACGAACCACCCCGTACCACCCTCAATGTAATGGCAAAGTAGAGAGGTGGCATAGGTCATTAAAAACATCATTAATGGCGAAATTAAAAAATAATCATTCATGGTTAGTAGAATTGCCTACGGTCATGCTAGGGTTGCGAGCTGCGTGTCAGAGCGACAGCGATTTTATAAGTGCGGCGGAAATCACGTTAGGCCACTGTTTGCGGTTACCCGGAGAATTTTGCCAGGATAATAGCACTATTATAGACGATCCAGAAGCCTATATAATACGATTAAGAGACATTTTGAGAAATATTAAACCAAAAAACAGAAAGTTAAATAATAACAAAAACATGTTTGTACATGCTGATTTAAGTTCTTGTTCACACGTATTTCTGAGAATCGACGCAGTACGGAAGCCGTTAACGCCTCCGTATAGCGGACCATATAAAGTCATGAAAAGAAATGCAAAAATTTATACAATTTCGGTCAATGGGAAATTATGCAACGTGTCAATAGACAGACTTAAGCCAGCATATATTTTAAAAGAGTTCCAAGATTCAATATATCAAGATAATACAATAAATACTAATCCACAAATCAACAATGTAAACAAGCCTTTACACTCAACTCGTAGTGGTAGAATCATCAAAAAGCCAGTTAGATTTGTGTAAATGTTAATGTTAATGTTTTGTTGAATAAACAATAAGTTTTAATTAAGTAGGATTTAGCAGGATAGACAAATAAAATAACATGTACTTAGTAAGAAGTTATTGTGATGCAGTTTATTGCGACATAGTGAATACATGCATATAAATTAAGCACATTTAGATTTGATTTTATTATTAGTTAGAACTTGAAGGCGTACTTAGTAATTACTAGCTATTTAAGAAGCATTATTTTTGTTATTTCTTTTCTTCAAAATGGGCAAATCATATTCATTGGAGAAGAAGGAAGAACAAGTGATCATTGCGCAGAATGGGGCTAACCAAGCCTCTACGTCACACATGGAGTATCGGCTAAATGTTCAGAAAATAGTTATCACAGTTATAGGAGTGATAGTGTTCATCGCTTTGTTGATAGCAGTGTACAAACTTTTTATTAACAAAGCAAAGCGTATGTTACGTAATGAAATAGGAGTGCAGTATCAGCATAGTGTCGCGAGTGCGTTACCTCAACAAGCGCCAAGAGCGCCACCCAATTACAATGTGTAAAAATAGGTACAGTCGCCAACAAATAAGACTGCCATGTAACTGTGTAATATTTTTACCTTCTTTTCTCATATGTATCAAACTATCCCTGTATATGTACTTATGTTTATGGGTTGTGTGGCTACCTACTTGTGAAACAGTTTTATTATGCATAAGATATTTTGTAATGTGACTTAACAACACTGTTCGTTAAAATAGAAACACTTTTCGGAAAAAAATGTTAACAAAAAAATTTTTTTTAGAAGGGGGTGTATGTGGGGTCTCAAGTGTCGCGTGTGTTGTTACGTCACAGGGCTAGGTGAGACAGTCGCTCGCTAGTCGCGGTACCTAACTGTACTGTTCTGAATAAATCAACGTTATTAATAATTCGTGCTTTCATTTAACTTTTCCAAATTATAGATTAGTAGGGCTAACAACAGTACCTAAAAATTGTATTGAAAAGAGTAACTACCGAGTTTCTTGCCGGATTCTTCTCGGTAGATACAACATTCCGAATGACGATTTATACGTGTTTCCTTGAAACCTATATAATAAAGAATATTTTGACTTTGAATGACTTACTGTAAAGATGTGTATAGTAAACCTATGTAAATTTGGTAAACCAATATGTGACTAGAATATAGGCACAGCTTTAAGCTAATAAGGTAAATATCGTGCAAATCTAGTACCTATATGTTCTTCACATTATCAAAACGTCATTTGTTTACGGTACAGATAATTTTGCAGTTAAAGACCTAATAATAACCTAATAAATAAAATCAAATTGTGATCCATCAATCTATGAATATTGAGTTCAAATTAGAAACAAGGCTGTCGTGTGAAAATAAACGAGCTCTTGTACGCTAATATCATTAAACCAAGTTGCTTCCCGTTTGCGAGACCTGTTCTTTTAGTTAAAAAGACAATTGGTAAAATGATTAAGATAGACGTTATGTCTATTACAGAGAGTTTAATCATAGTACTATTCATTTCTGTAAGCTGGAGGCAAATAAAACACTTAAAATAGCAATTCATTTTACAATTTCAGCTGTGGACGCTGGACAAATCAGATGTTATTCATAAATACTCCATTGGTCATACATTTGGGACTGCATAGAGTCAGCTCTAACACTTAACTGTGTCTTTTAGTTTACTCGATGAGTTTTCAACGAGCAGTGTATAAGGCTCTTTAAATTAAAATAAATAATGATGTCAAATAAAGTTAATATTGGTGATCTTGTTGATACATTTATTGTTTTTAATTAAGATGACTTAACAATCGTATCTGAGACAGTGAAATAAAGACAAGAAAAGTCTGATATTGTGTTAAGTACAAACGTTTAAAAAAAAAAGGGCTCTATAGACACTCTACACTGTCGTTAACATTTTCGTTCCCGTTCTAGAGCTCGGCCGTTCAACACGCTCCTTCGCCTTAATATAAACTTTGGAGTGCTTATAAGATGCCTAAGTGCAAAGATTTGGACAGTGATGAATATCTTATGCGTAAAATTAGAAAAATTTAAAATAAATAAAAAAAGCGTTCTCGTAAAATGTCGTCGAGTTAATCTTCGGAAAACTCTTATATAGCGTTGTCATTACGAGAAGGTAAGTCAAAACTTGTACCTGCCTATACCATCGTTATACATATTGATAATTCAGTTACCCCATTAAGGGACGATAGCTATTGTTTAGAATTATTTTCTGATGCAAGCAAAACAGGGTGGGGGGCAGCATGTGGCAGAGGTAAAGCTAGCAAAAATGGAGTAAAGACGAGAAAAATCACACATCAATTATTTAGAGATATTGGCTGCATACTTTGGTTTAAACGTATTTGCAAAAAATTTCAATAATTGTCAGATACTCCTTCGTATCGTATCGACAAAACTGCTACTATGTCCTATATTAATTTCTTTTTCGACCTATCTCTGTAATTTTAAAAAATATACATAATATCACGCCTATTTTCCCATGGGGGTTGGTCCCAAAAAATATACGTAAAATTATTTCAGATAATGCTGAAGGTATAGTCGTTGCCCCCTTTTGGCCAACCCAACCCTGGTTCCCTTTAAAATGAAAAAATGTTGTGTCGAGATAATATGTTAATACTTGGAACCAATACAAGCGTTTTATTATCTGTTCCCAACAGTGTATCCCGAAGTGCTTTAGACATCATGTGCGCTTCATTATCGGACTTTAAATCAATATGGTTTGGTATTTAAAAGATGGAATATTTATTGTAAAAATCATTGCATCAACACTTACGAAGTGTCTGCACCTCATGTAATTGCTTTTTTAACTGATATGTTTAACCCTACAATGCATTCAGTACCATATGGGGAATAACCATTATTATCACCTACAGCTATCGTCATCGAACACCTAGCGACATCTGTTAGCGGGTAGATTAATCCTTACGAGCATATGAACTATTTAGTTGCTCCAAATATTACTAGGTGGTGTTAGCTGTCGACTCACAGGCAGATTCATTCGCAATTTTGGCGGTTGACCTGAACTAGTAATTTACGTGATTATAAAAATAAAAGGTTTTATGAATATTTGAAATTGTAAAAAAAAAATATTAACGATTGGAAATAGTGTATTCTAAGCGGAGGTAAGTTATTTTTTTTTTAAATATTTAGATTTTGATACTATAAAGGGATCTTTTTTAAACGTTCCAAATGTGGAACTGCATGCAGTTAGTTCAATTTTGTTTATATGAGTGTTTTGAATTTATTTCAGATTATGGCCAAGAAAAGCTTAACTGATAAGGCGATCGAGCACTATTTAGACATACCTTTGGGGAGCGAAGATGATCAAGACTTTTCGGATGCCGAAAATGAAGATGACGAGGCGAAAGTAAGACAACACTTGCAGCAGATGTATGACGAACAAAGTCACTGCGAAATTGGATTACCTGATGAGTATGTACCTTCTACCATTACCAATACTGATACCCCCCTTTCTGAAATTGTACAAGAGCAACTTTCAGAACCTCAGCCTATTTCAAGCTCAAATATGTCCTCAAATCACAGCAGAAATACTTTGGCAGCTACAAGAAATAGTGTATCAAATAATTTAATGAATACTAAAAGAAAGAAAAGAAATATAATTTGGAAAAATAAATTCTTACAGACTGACTGTCCTCCATTTATTGGAAATATAACTTTACACCCTGCTATTACAGAACTAGATACCCCATTACAGTATTTTTTATATTTTTTTGATGATGATCTACTCAGCCACATTATTGAAGAAATACATAAATTTAGCATCCAGAAAGATCCATCAAAACCCTTCAATATATCTACATATGAGTTAAAAAAAAATTTAGGTATATGTTTGCTCATGAGCGTTGCTCCTTTGTCAAATATCCGGACGTACTGGGAGTCTGAGTTAGGTTTACCATTAGTAAGGGAGACGATGACCTTGAATAGGTTTGAAAAAATTCGCAAGTTCTTGAACTTTAACGACAACTCTTTACAAGTACCATCAGGTACTCCAGGGCACGACCGACTTCACAAAATAAGGCCAATATTAGAAACCCTAAAAAAAATGCCAAACGTACCTAAGAGGGAAGCATTGTCTGTTGACGAACAAATGTGCGCCACGAAGGCTTCAAATTTCCTGAGACAGTATCTACCAAATAAACCCCACAAATGGGCCTATAAACTCTTTGTGCTGTGCGACGATCGAGGATTGGCCTACGATTTCGAGATATATTCTGGAATGGAAAACAACCCTGAGCTGCGAAATTTTAATGAACCTGATTTGGGCGCAAGTGGAAATGTAGTAGTTCGTCTAGCAAGATCTATTCCAAAAACCAAGCAATATAAATTATTTTACTACTATACCTCACCTGAATTAATTTCTTAACTGGCGAAACAAGGAATCCAGTTGCTGGGAACGGTAAATAAAGGTCGGTTCACCGTACTAACACCTCATTCGGATTTGCAAGAATATCACCAGCTTTAGATTTAATCTTACCTATTTTGGACGCCGACGAATACCCCCGAGACCTCTTAACCTCCCTCCAAAAGAGCTTGGAATTAGCGGATTACACGCATGATGTCAGACACGCAATTGGTCAAATACGTATTTAGTCACAATACGCAAATCGACAAAATCGCGACTCGTCAGATTCGCAACTTACCAGATTCGCAACTTGCCAGATTCGCAACTTGTCAAATACGCAGCTAGGCAAAAATGCAATTGGACAGATGCGCATCTCGACAGATACGCAACTGGACCGAAATTTGTAAGCACATGTCAGAGGCCTATGCAGTTAGGTGGCTTAAAAGACTCAGACTCAGGTTAACCTAAATATAAATAAAAAAAACACGCTAAAATTTTTCTTTTACATAGTAGGCAATTAAAAAAATCTTTATTTAAAAAATGTGTATGTACTTGTTTTTTTTATAATTTTAATTATCCCCTTACTTTCAATTATTTAAAAGTATTATTTAGTATCATTTTTCTGAACTAGTAGAAATACTGCTAACGCCATCTATCTTCGTGGTTAAAAACTATTCATTTATGCAGTATTTTTACCAATGTTTTAAAATGTGGGTACTTGTTTTTTTTATAATACCCGTTGGTTTGATAGATAAAGTATTTTGTTGTTTGGGCGCACTTGCTTAGGTACTGCTGTTTTTTAATACTATGGATAATAAAGCTATTAAATTCATAACTAGTCAACGAGGTAGAGATATGTTACTGTACGATAGTTTCCAATACACTTGTAACAAGGAAAATAAAAATAAAACTACAAACTGGCGATGTATTAATAGATCCTCTTGTTGTGCATCTATTACTCTGGATATGAAAAAAGAAAATATAGTGAAAGAAAGTCCACATACATGTTTAATGAAGAAATGAAGAATGAAATAAATGAAGAGTTCGGTCGTGTTCAGGAATCTTCACACACCCATAGTTGTAACCTAGTGGCTTAATAATAATAATAATAATAATTCATTTATTTCGGACCAATAGTAATCCATAGGAGTGTTAGTAACAAATGACTTAATAATAGTGTTAGTAAACTTACATTAGGGTTAGGACAAACTTTTTATTTATGGTAGAATAGTAATTCTCCGCTACTGTTTCTAGAATGCTGTTGGGACTATCTCTCACTCTTCTTAGCAACGAAGCTGTTTTTTTGCGTAATATCGTGTGAAAGCCGTCCGTGCGGGCTTGCGCGAACATCTCCGAAGCACTGCAGTATCGTGGCAGTCTCAACAGCATTCTAAAAGCATTGTTGTATTGCACTCGGAGGATATCCAGCGACTTTTAAGTGTAATTAAACTACAGATTTCCCGTGTACATACTTTGGCAGTACGCCTTAAAAAGGGTTATTTTAACTTGGTCCGTACATCGTGCAAATCTGCGGGCCAGCATGTTACTCCTAACCGCTAGAGCCCTACGTTCCCTTTCAATGTCTAAATTGTCTTTCAGGTCATCGGCAAGAAAGTGACCTAGGTATTTAAAGGCTGACACTTTGTTAATCTTAGATCCACTTAAGAACAGCTCAGGTCCATCTTCTTGACGTTTGCCGCTGACCCCAAATATCATGTATTTACATTTTTTGACATTATATATCAAACCGTGTGAGGCAGCATAGGCTTCACACACCTTTAGTAGCTCCCTGACCGCCCCCACTGACGGTCCGCACAGCACCATATCATCTGCATAGCTGATGTTGTTTATCTTAACCCCACAAACAGTGCATCCGACACGCCTGCTGCCGAGCTCACCTATGAGAGCGTCTACGTAGAGGCTGAAGAGCCTGGGAGAGGTTAGACCCCCCTCCCTCACCCCGCAGTGCAGCCTATACGGTTTACTTAGTGTACCGTCCCATTTCAAGTGGTTTGTTTGATTGCTGTACCAGTACTTTAACAGAAAACATATCTCAGAAGGTACACCCCTGTCCTCCACCTTCTTCCAGAGCACTTTGTATGAGACAAGATCAAACGCCTTGGAGAGATCGAGGAAACAGGCGTACACCGGCGTACTGCGATCTATGTAGTATTGGACGGTGTGCTTCAGACTTAAAATCGCACTTTCGGTTGATAGTCCTGGTCGAAACCCGAACTGTGCATCATGAAGACGTATGTAGTCGTTTAAAATAGCATCAAGCACACCGTCCAACACCTTCGCCGTGATAGTCGCAAGGGAAATGGGACGATAGTTGTTCTTATCGATGATGTCTCCTGTCCTGTTCTTTACAATGGGAACTACAATGGTCTTCATCAGATTTGATGGTACCTAAGTAAGAGTGACTAATACACATTGCGTAAAACAAGGATAAGACGCGCGGCAGGTGAACACCAGCGTGCTTTAGATGCTCAATGCTGAGACCGTCGTGTCCTGGAGACTTACCTCGGCTCATACCGTTTATGATGTTGCGTATTTGTTTCGCTGAGATGTGTACAATAGGTTTATCTCCCTGAGACGCGGGCCCAGCACAACCCATTTGCGTTGAGGTCTCAAGTGGGGATTGAACCTTAAAATGTTTCATGAATATATTTGCTATGCCACTATGTTCACTAATCCCTCCGACGCTCGCAGCAATACTGGGCTTAGTGTCCAACTTACTAGTCGACTTCCAAAATTTGACAAAGTCTTTATCAGCTCGTTGTTCAGCTAACCTATCCATTATAATTTGCTCGGTGTTATTCTGACAAAATTTAAGCCTGCTTTTAAAAACTTTTCGCTTATCCCTCATTTCTTCATAAACAGGACCCGAAGAGGGACGGTTGCAGGTTACCCAGACCTTAAAACTATTTCTGGCCTCAAAGTGAGCTTTTTTAACATACTCGTTCCACCCATATACGCGGCCGCCCCGCTTCGGTCCCCCTCCATAAGTAACTTTGGATTGCCTAGCCGCCTCACACAATATGCTTACAATCTGCTCATACATATTATCCAGTACAACTCTATGTTCGGTCAAGCCACAGAAACCATTAGCACAGTATGTAAAATCGCGGGGGAAGTCAACATCCCGCAGTTCCCTGTTACAAAGATTCTGGTAATATTGCGTTTCAGACTTTGTTCTTTCACCCCATAAAACTGAATTTCTGTCTGCAGTACCACTAATTATGCGTTTAGGCCTCACCACCTCTAAGTTACATTCTATATACAATAATTATATAGAAACCATTGAGAGTGAAATAAAGGAAAATCCCAAATTCTTCTGGACTTACATTAAGAACCTGAGACGGAATTTTTCAACTTACCCGAATGTTATGACCTTAAACAATAACCTATCATCTGATAAGAACCGAATTCCCGATATGTTTGCGGAGCACTGGTGAAAGTGGTGTTGTTGAGAACGACTATACGCCTGAGCTGCAGAGTGTTGTTAGTCTTGATGTGGTAGGTTCAGTGCAGTTTACTCCAGACGAAGTTTTAAAGGAACTAAAGAAAATGGATACGGCGAAAGGCGTAGGCCCAGACAACATCCACCCACTTTTATTAGTAAAATGTGCGACTGTTCTGTCTCTCCCTTTATCAATGATATACAATCACTCACTGAGGACAGGTGCTTTCCCTGATCTTTGGAAGTTAGCAAGAATAGTACCCATATACAAGGGTGGTAAGAGGGAGTGCATAACTAACTATCGGCCAGTGTCCATTCTCTCAATAATGTCTAAGATCTTCGAGTCAATGGTTCACTCTGTTATATACAGGCATGTACATAAATACATCACCACTGATCAACACGGCTTCATGAAAAAACGATCAACCAACACCAACTTGATGTTGTTCACATCTGACTTAACAGAAGCCATTGATCAAGGGCTACAGATAGATGCAGTGTATACCGACTTCTTAAAGGCATTCGATAAGGTTGACCATGGAATTCTTTTGGAAAAACTGCGTTCATTTGGCATTGCAGATAGTTTGCTCACTTGGTGCGGTTCCTATTTAAGGAATCGTCCATCAAGAGTGGTTGTGGATGGTGAGCAGTCCGATCCTTTTGTAGCGAGGTCAGGTGTTCCCCAGGGCTCTGTTCTGGGGCCGCTGTTTTTTAACATTTTTATTGATGACATTACATCGGTGTTCAGACAAAGCAGGATTTATCTTTTTGCTGACGATCTTAAATTGACAAAAACTATTTCATGTATTGAAGACTCTGAAAGCTTGCAACAGGATTTAAACAACCTTCAGAAATGGTGTAACAAAAATAAAATGTTTTTAAATACTACAAAATGTCACCACATTAAGTTCACCAAAAAAAGACATAAAATAATGAGCTATTATATGATTGATGGCAAAAGGTTAAAGGAAGTTGGTTCCATTAGAGATCTTGGAGTTACGATGGATAGTCAGCTAAGATTTTCAGTGCACATAGACAAAATAATAAAAGACGCATACAAATCTCTGGGATTTATATTAAGGAGTGCCAGGAACTTCAAAAACCCTTCTACGGTCATACTACTATATAATAGCTATGTAAGGAGTAAGCTGGAGTACTGCAGTACAGTTTGGAGTCCAAGCTATAAAATTCATATAGACAGGATCGAAAGAATCCAGAAACAATTTATTCGCAACATGGCATATCGCTATAGAACGCCTAAAATAATGAAAGCCTACTCAGACAAAGCAAAGTTCTTCCAATTGGACTTCCTCTCTCAACGTCGCACCTATCTCGATATGTCCTTCTTCCATAAACTAATGAATAACCGCTTCGATAGTCCCAGACTGGTGAACAAACTGGATTTCAACATACCTACAAGGCTGCCGCGTTACCGTTGCGGATTGCTAAGAAATAAATTTTGTAGGACTAGGTTAAGCCAAAATTCTCCCATTATCCGTCTATCTCGTTTATATAATGATCTCACAAGGTAATTGCCTGAATTAGATGTAAATTTTCAAAGCCACCTAAAGTTTTTAAAGTGCATTAAAACTGGTGATGTGCCTCAGCATGACTAATAATAATTAATAACGAGTAATTATGTATTGTTCTCTTACAACAAAAGTTATATATCTGTTTTTAATGTTTGTTTGAATTGATTCTTTTGTTTTCCATGTCCCTCCCTCAGGGCAACACTTTTTGCAGTATTGTCTTGTTTATGTTTTTTTTGTAACTAGCATGGTGTGGTTACCTTTAATTGTAAGAACGGTTAGCCTTTAATTTGATTTTAATTTATTGTTAAACATATTTATTTGCTGCGTCTTATGTTGGTAATCCAAAAATAAATAAATAAAATATATATCGGTAAGTGATCAGATATGTAAAATTCTTCGGAGACCCTAGCATTTATAATTGTATTCCAGGCTGATTGGGATACTAAACAGTGATCCAACTATCTCCTACTTCCGTGTGCTTCACTTATAAACGTGTAGTTATCACTGTTTACACCCAATATCTCCACATCCGCACACACCCACGACTGATCCGCACAGAAACTATTCATCTCTGTGAAAAACAGCTCATGAGGGTGCGCATTAAAATCCCCTAATATAAACACATTTTCTATATCCCTACTTGCTATGGTAGCACTGATCTCACTCAATATGTCAGTAAATATTGCTAGGTTGTCAAGCCAATCTGTAGGCATATAGACAGAAAAAACAACAATATTACGACCCCTTGTCGTGGCTGTGATGGCCACTAAGCGAGAACTGCTACATTCTACAACAGACACTGACTCAAAAATGCCCTTCTTCCAGAGAATGGCCGATCCCCCATAAGGCCTTCCTCTCAGTAAGCCCGCATACGTGTCCACGGCAGACTTACCGGTACATTCAAAATCGGAGCTAATTGAGTTCAGTATAGGAACGTCATGCGGAAGAAGCCACGTCTCCTGAAGAGCCACCACATCCGACCACATACATATGTCCTTAACATCATCGATAGATCGCTTAACCGACTTACAATTAAAGCTTGTAAATTTTAAATATTTGTTTGCAGTATTCATCATTTTATAAAATGATAAAAGACTTTAACTATCTCGCTTTAATTGTCTATCTTTTGTTCTGTACATAAAATGTACAAAACGCCTAAATCCGTCTGGCCATAACTCATCGTTTAAAAACAAGTCTGCCTTTTGTTTTGATACATACAGTTTGAAGGCATTGTATTTCCTAAAAGACTTAGTGTTTATCTTTTTTAGCGAAACAAATTCACCCGTTTTGTCCTTAATGTATTGAATAATGTCATCTTCATTTGCTTCAACACTTACATAGGAAATCAACAAAGGCACTAATATCCGCGGCCTTAAATTTTCCATCTGGGTCAGTCATCGCCCTACCCTTTTGACTGGTCAATCTATTTTGTTTATATCGCTTATTTTGTACTAATCGCTTAACTTGGTGTATCAGCCGATGTAAAAGCTAGCTCCGTGGGTTCTAAGGCGCTCTCAGGGCGTCAGAAGGGGTTGTGAAAGGGCGCCACTTGCTTTTCGAAAAAGCAAGAAAATAAAATAATTTTAAGTGGAGGGTAGAAAAAATATTTATTCGGGTAAGCTAATAAGTAACCTTAAGAGTCTGTCCCTGTTTATGAACAGGAGTAAATAATTTAAATAAGGTACCGTATACAGGTGAGCCTTGAATGAGCCCAAGCTGTGCCGTGATGCGAGGGGAAAGATGTGTGACCTGAACCGAGTTATGTATGTGAGCGCAGCAGCAACTGTGTGTACTTCATCCGTCCGGAGATGCCAAAAGGTCTCCGTCCGCACCAGAGAGTCCCCGTCCGTACCAAAGAATATCCACTCGTACCAAAACAATGTCCGCTTGTACCAAAAAATGTCCGCTCGTACCAAAGAGTATCCACTCGCACCAAAGAGGGTTTCTATGCCCAAAAAAAAGAATAAAGCTTCTTATATTATGCTAATGCACGCAATCTCGCGTCACCCAATTGTCTGGATTTTGTCCGACCAACCTTCCTCGCAGATCGCCAAGAGACGACGTGGCACGTCAATATGTGACGTGGTTTTCCCCGTGACACGAAATATGTTAATAATTCACTTGGAAAGAGAAATTGAGACTTGTCTCAATTAATATGAAGACCGTCCGGGAGCAGATATATAAAAAAATAAAAATTTTTCGTCCCCGGACGCGCAGGCGCCGGTGACAAGAACGACTCTCAAAATTTACAAGCCAATCTGTCAAACTAGGATGCGTTCCGATTCATTTATTCGGATTGACATTTGAAATTGTAAGACTTAAGGAGAATGGTTGTATATTTTACACAAGAATTTTTAGAACATATTCTAAACCCTGAAAATCATAAAATAGGAATTAACAAAAAAACTACGGGCTTTTGGGTATGTGACTGAGTAGGCGACGAGCTAGCCACTTGTCACTTCTTTTTCACAGCTTTCCATCCAACCCAGCCCACTGTCCCATGTTGGTCTGGGACTTAAAAAGAATATGCCAACTGTGGTTCTTGCCTAGCATGTCGTAAAAGGTGACTAATGGTATATCGGGTTTTGGGTGTGTGATTGTGTAGGCGACAGGTTAGCCGCTTGTCACTCCTTTTACACAATTGTCCATCTGACCCAGCCCGGCTTTATTTTTGGCTGAATGTGGTTGAAGGGGCTCGCTGCCCCTTCGACTCTGCCTACCCCTTCGGGGATCATGGGCGTGATGTTATGTATGTATGTATGTATGTAACAAAAAAACCTACATGAACAAATTCATTGCTCAAAAGATCGACGCCCACGCATTAGTAAGCACCGCCGCGCAAGTAGTTCAGCAGATACGTACTAGATGGCGTTGCGTGAATATTGGTATCTATGAACTAATCAATATAGCGAAATAAAATATGTAACGACGTGTTACATAGTCTGTACGAGGAGCTGATTGGGTCGCCTGCCGGGATGGACTTAACTCTAAAACATAGTGTTAGTTCTACAGTTAGGCTAAGCAAAATTAAATTTAAGAAATATATAAGAGTTAGTAAGTTTATTGAAGGGAATAGGGTGAATGGAGCGTTAGGAAAACTTTTAGGCAGCAAAATCTTAAGCCAGAAGGCCCAGCTCGCCATACACAATGCGGTGCTGATTCCTACGCTAACATATGGAAGCGAGAGTTGGGTATGGCAGAAAGAGCATGAAAGTAGAATAAACGCGGTCGAGATGCGTGCGCTGCGGAAAATCTGCGGTGTATCGCTCACAGACTGCGGAATGATGATGTAAGAAAGAGAGTTGGTCTGAAGGACAGCGTCGGAGTCAAGGTAAGAAGAGGCATGCTCCGGTGGTTCGGACATGTGGGAAGAATGGATGACGAAAGATTGACTAAACAGATATACGATGCGAATGTGGAAGGATGTAGGAGCCGCGGAAGGCCCAGGCTCACCTACCACGACCAGATTGGTCGTGTATTAAAAGAAGGTGATGTTAGGTGTCATAAAAATCGTAGAGCTTGTATGAAAAGGATTATGAATGTTGAAGAGGCGAGTGAGGTGTGTAAGGATCGTGCCATATTATGGCGTTCGGTTCTCTCTGCCTACCCCGCTAGTGGCGTGAAGTTTAGTTAGTTAGTTAAGTTTATTGAAAAATCAAATAGGTTAATAAAAAAACAAAAATGTTATCAGAAAAATATTGCCCTAAGGAAGCAACGCCTAGATTTGCTTGATAGTCTAGAATTATGTAGCAGCAAGTTAGACCAGAGTAGATTGAAGTATGATAGGGACACGCATGAGTTGCAGGCAGACATTGTGCGGCTGCATAGGTCTCTAGAGCTCATGACTGACAAATTCACGTCTGATCGGTCCCAAATTAATGAACTCATTCAAGCTGTCAGCTCACTTGTGGACCAGTGCAGCTGTCAAGGTACTGATCCCTCTGATCAGCACAGTGTGGATGTTATCCTGCAGCCTCCTTGCGACATGTCAACATCATCTTCAAATTTGAATTCTATTAAAACTAGTATTACGATAGCTCCTATTATAGTTAATAATGTATTAATGTTTTCAGATAAGATAGGAGTTGGCTATGGGGCCCTATTAAATACAAAAATTAACTGTAAAGTTTCTTGCATGCCAGATGCTCCTCTCAGTGAGATATGTAAACGAGTGGTAGCTAGCAATTTTAATGAAAATTCAGTAATCATATTAATGATTAGTAATTTACTGCACGTACCTCTGGAAGAGCGGTGGTAGCTCAATGGTAAGGACACGCGCCTCTTAACCGAGGAGTGCGGGTTCAAACCCGGCACGTACCTCAGGATTTTTCAAATCTATGTACGTATTTATACCACTAGCTCGGCGGTAAGGGAAAACATCGTGATGAAACCTGCAAATTCAAACAACTTTGGATTTGTAACCATGATCCAAAAATTGTCTGGTTCCCCTATCTTAGGGTTACAAAGGTCAGATCGGCAGTCGCTTCAATGTAATTACCAGACTCGCTTAATCCTGGATCATGGCTAAGCGGACCCCGTCTAAACACGGGACATAACGCTAGGAAGATGATGAAGATGATGAATTTATTGACGAAGAAAAAAGACATACTTAAGGGCTTTTCCCTTCTGTCTGAACTACCTGTTAAAAGTATTTACTTACGTGCATAACCTTTTTGTAAATTCTATTCTTCTGCACAAAATGATAGTATTCATAAATTGAATACTCTGTTATATAATTTGACTTGTTGTGAAAAAATTTTTTTGACACAAACAAATTTTTACCTAGTTAAATCCCGAGGAGGCGACCGAAGGTTTTTAAAAAATTATAACTATGTAAGACTATATTTCAGCTCGATGCTTTATTATAGACTAACTTAATTCTATTACAAGATTCTTAAAGCTAAGGTCTTATCTCTACAACGGATGCACGGCGCCACGCTCTAAACTAAACAATAAAGAGCTGCGTAAGCGTCGCCCGCCCGTGAGGTTCGGAGCTTAACACGATGTCAGCGTTATAGGGCTGGGGACCGGCTGCATAACTCTTCCCCCCTCAGATTCGAAATTATCAGAGGAATTTCTATTGCTCTGATTATTTCGATACAACATTTTAAAAAGATTATATTTATACATTATAAAAACGCAAATTACTAAAACTAGGATTAAGTATAACACAATAGTAGGGACGCTCACACTTTTCACATTAATGACCCTTTCGTTTTACACTTCACTTTCACTGATTTCCATTAGGTTGTTCAGTCGGTGAAGATTTGCCAAATCGCTGGTGTCCAAATTGATAGGTTCTCGTTGTACTTGCGGCCCCGTGGGTGTTATTTCCGGTAAACTAATTATTGGTAATTTCAGAGAGTTTGAAGAGCTTGCGGAGAGGTGATGCGATTTTAGGGTAATCTCACCTATTTTCACATCACAGTGATCGTCGAGAGTAAGGAGGTAAGTACCTTTAAAATTTTCTTTCGTTACTTCATCATTACATATTTTTGTTAATATGTTTTCAGATTTGCTTTAAAGAATCCATCTTTGTTTTCCAAGTGATTCTATTTTTACAGTGTTAATTTCCACTAATATGGGATTACAGAAACTGGTGTTGCGGGAAAACTTCATTAGTGCTGTTAAACAGTTGTCCTCTAGAGGTAATTGTGACTCGTCTTCATAGCATAAGTACGCCGCCTCGTGGAGCTCGTGGCAAGGCTGGGAGAACGAGACCATGTCGAACCCTTTTACCAGGAGATAAGGGTATTTAGGAATCAATATTTTAGTTAGGTTGAGGGAATCGGTTATGGGTATAGGAATTGCTTTATAGTATATGTATATCTCGTTTTTGATAACAGGTATATTTAAATTAAATTATCGTAACTTACTGGATAAACAAGCTTATTAGATGTTTCTATTTCCTTCAATAGTTTTATTAACTCATCAGGATTTACAAGTGAGTGGTGTAACGTTCTTAATGGACTAAATGTAATACATGTTTCAATTTCATCTAAATGACTATACAATTATTGACAATTATGTAGAAATAGATGGTAAATGTTAACAAAATTCTGCATCGTTAAGGATTTTTGTCAATCCTTTGAAGTTGAAGCGCGTGGGTCCTGATTGTCAGTACCGCGAGCGCGAGGCACCTGTGAAGGTCGTTTAATATCCTTAATAGGCACTTTAGTTTCGCGGTTTTTGAACGTAACAGGACAAGTGTTTTTATCTAATTCACCCGAAACTTGCGCCTTTTGGAAGCGAGGTTTATCCTTGCTTCTCCTAGTGTTTACACCTTTTACAAATATCGTATCTCGTTCTTTTACATCAAACGACGTCTCACCTCCACGTTTTTCTACCACCTTTTCTTTATCGGTTATCAATTTGTCCGTTAGGTATTTATATAGGTATTTTGTACGCTTTACATGGTCACTTATTAATTGTTGGGTATAGTTCCTATTAAATTCTATATTGAAAGTACTATTGGAATCTGTGTGTCCGAAGACAACTTCAAAGGGCGTAAGGCCGGTTGCGGAATGAATCGTCTGATTATACGACATTATTGCATACGTCATTAGATTAGCAGCGTCAGCTATTTTTCGTTCATATTTAGCAATACGGTAAATCTCTAAAATTGTTGAGTGAAAACGCTCTGTTAAACCCATGGAGTTTGGGATGTGCGGGGTACCGATGTGAAGGTCTACTTTGTAAAACTGTAATGTCTCTTTGAGTAGAGTGTTGTTAAATTCGGTACCGGAGTCAGCACTGATTCTATTAGGCACGCCATACAGTGAAAAGAATTTAATTAGTGCGCGAACTACTTCAGGTGTAGAGCGATTAGATATCTCAAAGGCTTGTCCTAATTTACTGAACGAATCAATGATAGTAAGGAAGTATTTTCCTTCTATAGAAAATAAGTCCATGAAAATTTCGGCAAAAGGTCTTGTTTGTGTTTGGGTCAGCTTTAATTTAGGTTTTAAGGGTTTACGATCATATTTTTGTGTTTTACAGGTTTCACAGGAGTTGATAACAGAGGCTACTGTTAAGTCCATATTACTCCAAAAATAAGTTCGTTTTAGTTTTACAAGAGTTTCCTTAATGCCACGGTGGGAGGTCATACCATTGTGATATTTGAGTATAATAGTATAATAGACGAGAATTTGATTTGGTTTTGTATCTACGGCTTCATCTAGGATTGGGATACCGTTTGTCTCAATATCTTCGGCTGAATTTGCCGTTTCAGGTAATGAAGGGGCGGTGATTGTACTTGATGAGGCAGAGCGAACTGGGTAAGTTGATTCATGATCTAATGGTACAGGAGTATGTGAGACTTCCGATGAGTCTGATATGAATATTAGACTGTCGGACCTTTCGGTCTCGCCGACATTACCCTGCATGGACAAATCATCATTTTCGTTGGTAAGTGCGTTTAATTTTATACGTGACAGGGCATCCGCGTTGCTGTTTTGTATGACGGTTGTTGCGAGGGAATCTATGCATGTGACTATAGCGCTGGGCATATGTACGCTATTTCCAAAATCTTGAAAATCAATAATCGCATTGCTTAAATCACCATTGCTTAAATCCGTGGGTATTTTAACACGAGTTTCGGTGCGGGGTTCTAATGTAGCTTCAAACGCGAGACTGTAAACTATTGGTATTTCTGTATTTCTTGTTCTTAAAATTTGATTTTTCATGTCAATTGTAGCATCTAAAATTTTAAGTAAATCAGAACCAATCAAGCCATCACAACGCCCGTCGACATCATAGATGTAAAATTTATGTTTGCTCATACTTTTAAATGTTCTTGGCAGGGGTATAAAAATGACCTCGTCATGTGTACTGCGCGCGTGCGTACTGATAACCTCAAATGGTTCATAATTTTTAAATTCGGAAAAGAACTGATCAGCCTTAGTAGGGCTAATAAAACTCCTAGTACTTCCGGTATCGATCATAAGACGTGCATTAATTTCGGGTAAAAATATATGAGGTAGTTTATTTACGCCATTATAATTTAAGTGTATCATTTCTGGGACTGTGTCTGAGGCCTGTATCTGAAAATTTACGCTGTTTTGGGGATTTTCAGTTTCGCATACCGCGGGATCCGCATTGTCTACGTGAAAATTGGCGATGTTATTTTCGTCGGTAAAATAGACGTTCGGTTCGTAATTATTGACATAGTCAGGTAAGAATTCCTGACCTTGGGGTTCTAGGTAATCTAAATAATTTCCTTCATATGGGTAAAATAAATTGTTACCCTCAGCATCGGGTATGTGAGTAATCATATTTTGGTTTACAGGACGAGCAGTACGCATAGAAACATCACTGTCCTGGAAATTTGGTGGATTACGTTGTAACTGGCCTTGAAGCGGTAGCCCAAATTTAAATTGCTGATTTTGTGGCGGCATACCAAACTTGAATTGTGGATTGGGCCTAAACTGTGAATTATTGAATTGGAGTTGAGGTCTGAATTGACCTTGTGGGGGTATGCCATATTTGAAATTATTTTGAGGATTTCCTGTATTTGGTGCAAAACCTTTTTGATTAGGTAAGCCAAATCTGAAATTTCCAAAAGGCTGTGCATATTGCTGATTTGGAATTCCGAATTTAAATTCAGGTCTAAAATGTTGATTTCCAGGAATTCCAAAATTATTTGGGAAAAAATTAGGCTTAAATGCTGGTTGAGTTCTGAACCCTTCGTTATTTCCAAAATGCTGAAATGGTTTTACTGAACTTAATTTATTTTTATTTTTTGCATTATATTGCGTTTGAGAATTAACCTCTTCCATGACCACGCTAAGTGCATCTTCCAATATCGTGCAACCTTTAAGTCTTACTATTCTAATTAAGTCCTCTGGTAAGTTATATAAAAACACATTAAGACACATGTTATTATAAATTATAGTTTTTGCTGATTTTATTTCAGAGTCGGTGAGCAAATTGACTTTAGAGCAGAGAGCGCTACGCATTTGCTGAATTCTAACACAGAATTGTAAATAAGTTTCGCCAGATTTAATTTTTAGATTTTCTAATTCAATTGTCACGCATTCCTCCGATCTGGGGTCACCAAAATGCTGTATGAAAAGAGCCTTTAATTGTCCCCATGTAGTTATGTCGTCGCGCTCGCTAAGTAGAGCTGCTGCTCTACCAAACAGTCTGCTACTAATACAATGAAAGATATATGTCGTCTGTATTGCGTTATTTGGCCCATTAAAATTTCTTATAATGTATTCACACTTTCTTAAAAATAAATTCAATATACTTTGATCGCCATCAAATTTTGGGATCAATTCTAAAAAATCTCTATTCAAATGATATTTGAATAGTTTCGTTTGCTTGTGCCATTTTTATTTAATTACTTAAATATCTATTTTATACCACAATTATATCGCACACCCAGAACAATACTGCATTATCTCGAAAAATGTCAAAATCGACTTTTTATAACTTTGAATAGGCAAAAATTTCCCGCACATGCCACGAAAACAGGCATATTTATAAATACAAAAATGGCCAAGAGATGGCGCGCTAACCCTCTATTAGTGGCGCCGCGCAGCCAGAGTCACACCGCGAACACGAATCTATTTCCAGTTGCAACTTGTCGGCCGTTTGAACAACCCGCGGATCCGTTGCGAAACGGTGAATTATTTAGTTTTAATGCAGTGTTGGTGGTATTACTGACTGAGATTATACGACTTATTTTACATTAATGCAGTGTTGGTGGTATAACTGACTGAGATTATACGACTTATTTTACACTATTTCGAAATAATACCCTGTTTTTGGTGAAGGTATGTCTGATTTTTTGTATTATTCCAAAATGATTCCGTGTTGTTCCTAAAAGTTGAAAATCTGTGAAATGATGCACTATTGATGGTAGATATAAATTATGTCCTATTTTGTTAAATAATCATAATAAACATGGGTCCATACTCAGAATTATTACTTACATCTTATATTAAAAGGAACATATTTATAATTTAAATATTTTTTTATATACAAGATTAATATAATATTTTTTTGAAATAATGCAGTATTGTTGAATCAAATTTATTTGTTATTGGTTTTTTGGCAGATGATGAAAGGTCGTGGCCTCCAGTTGCTCCAAAGGGCAATGGGAACAGCATCAATCGATGAGACGTCAGCAGTAATAGCATCAGCGAATCAAGTATTATATAGGCAGGAAGAAAATATATCCATAACAGCATCAACAGATGAGGCGTCCGCGGTTACAACATCAGATAGGCAGGTGCAAAATACATACATGGCGGCATTAACTGATGAAAAGTCAGCGGTAGTAGCAGTATCCGATCAAGTATCAGATAAACAGGTAACTGTTTCACCTGAAAATAGTGCTGAAGAAGATTGTATAGATGATTCGGATACGGATCCGACTTTTTCTGTGCCTGTTAAGCAAATATCTCGGCCTCTTGTATTTCCCAGAAGATCATCTTCTAGTTCCTCCTCAAGCTCTTCGTCAAGCTCCATTTCATCATCAAGCTCCAGCAGCTTAGCTAGTTTATCTGACGATCAATCAAATAGACCGGGTCCTTCTTCTCAAGAAACTACTACTTCGACAAACACACCCTCCACTTCTACTACCATTGACACTACTCCATCAGCAAGTGAACCCAAGCTTAGTAGAAAGAGAA
Source organism: Glyphodes perspectalis (assembly GCA_951394215.1). NCBI lineage: Eukaryota > Metazoa > Arthropoda > Insecta > Lepidoptera > Crambidae > Glyphodes > Glyphodes perspectalis. The sequence goes on from OX596224.1 coordinate 5,347,301, forward strand.
AACGGAACCCTGCTAACTGGAAGTCCAAGATTGCTAAGGCGCTGCGGAATACGGGAAAAGCGTATGTTTCTTTGACAAACCCTACAAAATTGATCGGTGAGCGACAAATCCGTCCACCTTGTGGTGACAAATGCAGGTTGAACTGTAAAACTAAAATAGACGAAACGGATAGACAAGACATTTTTAACCAGTTTTGGCAATTGGGTGATTTGGAGAAGCAAAGAGAATATGTAGTAAGGCATACACAGGAAATCAAACCAAAATATAGGTACCTCACTTCTCAAAAATTAAGGGCTTTAAACTCGGCTTACTATTTTGAAACAAATAACAATAGAATTAGGGTTTGTAAAGAGTTTTTTAAGGCAACGCTGAGCATTTGTGATAGATATATTAAGACAGCGCTTTCAAAGAAAACGAGCGATGGTTTTATGGAATCTGATGCATCTCCAGTGACAAATGTTTAGCAGACTTGTATCGAGATTACAAAACCCTCCGGGAGCAAAATAATTTAACTCCTGCTACAGCTTCAACTTTCAGTAGGATATTCAACGAGGAGTTTAATATTTCTTTTTATATACCCAAGAAAGACCTGTGCGACTTGTGTGAAACATATAAAAATGCCGATGATGAGGGCAAAGCTAAAATACGTGACAATTATAATACCCACGTCAAAGAAAAGGAACTGTCCAGATTGGAAAAAGAGCCTGACAAAAATAATAAAGATGTCACCGTAGCAGTATACGATTTGCAGGCAGTCATGCAGGTTCCTAAGGGCCAAGTCTCCCTTTTTTTTTATAAATCAAGAATAAACTGCCTTAATTTTACTATTAGTGACCTATATGCAAAGGATGTTGTTTGTTTTTTCTGGGACGAAACCGAAGCCAAGCCAATGCTTATGCAGTTAACCATCTAAGAGTCAATTCTATAACCCATACATTTTTAATCCGCGGACATTCACAGAACAAAGGGGACAACATCCACAGCGTGATAGAAAAGCAAATAAAAAGACACTTAAGATCTGGCCCTATTTATTGCCCACAGCAATATGCTACATTAATACGAGCTGCTAAAAAAACAGGAAAGCCATACCATTTAATTGAGCTTACATACAATGATTTTTACGAACTTAAAGTACTTCAGGAAGCTTGGGGCAATAATTTCAATGTAGATGACGACAATAATCAACTAAAATAGAATGACATAAAACAACTACGCGTTGATAAGCAACATCCTTTCAATTTCTTCTATAAAACGTCGTTTGAACAGACTGATTTTAAGAAGGTCTGTGTTCGAAATCGTTCAAGGCGCTACAAAGATCAAAGCTTTTCTCCACTGTTGGTTAAAGCGTATACGGAAAAACAACCTTTGGCTGAAAACAAAAAAAGGGACATTATGGAGTTAATCGAAAAAAATATAATTCCTACTAATTATGTTAATGCTTATTATAAGACTGCACTCAATTTAGAATAGGAGTAGCAGTAGGAGTGACTTAAACACGGTACAATTCCAAAATATATTTTTATAATATTAATGTTTTATTTGCATAATTTGTTCATTTTGTTTAAAAGTAGTCATTTAAGAGTAGAATAAGTTTACCTGTGATTTCTTGTTATACATGGTGATTCATTAAGACTTTTGTTCCTAAAGACTGATTATATTAACTAAGCATTTAAGATTGAGAGTATAAGTAGATACATACTATGGGTATGTAATAGTTAGCTAAATGATAAAAAAAAGTGTTGAACAAGTTTGTAACCAACTTTTAAGAGGTTTATGTTTTGTAGTGTGGGTATAGTAAGTTCAAATTTGTAATCGGGTGCTTGTAATAACTAAAGTAGGCACCTTAGTTTTTAAGTTTTGTGATGTGATGTGCCATAAATGATTGTAATACTACATAGTCCTACTATACTACCTATTTAATTGTACTTACTATCTAAGGTGTTATTTTTTTATTGCTGTTTTGTTTATAGAATTTAGAACAATTTATGTTTTGAATAAGAGTTTTATTAATTAGTTTTTTTTTTGTTCTTATGTTACAAGTACATAGCTGTAACGAAGCCAATTGTTTATTTTGTATGTTTAACATAATTTTGAGTAACTTTCAATACTATGGAGCCAAAGCCAGTATTTGCTTGTATTTAATATATATCTAACTACTGATTTCAGTAACAGTGTGTTTTATTTCGTTATTAATAGTCCAGTTCTTGACCATAAAATAAATAAATCGTTATTGTTCGTTGAATCTATATTCAAAAATAGTAGAATAATAGTGTATTATTTCAGAATGCATCAGTAAAAAGCTCGTAACTCGAAATAATCTTTCTTTTTTTCGATCATTTTTGCCTCAACAATGGATTAAGTAAAAAAATGCATAATTATGCTTAACTAAGGGATTTAGAATCGACAAAAGTATATAGCGCAGTTACGGATGGTATTTTTCATACGCAATGTTCAAGACATTAGTGAAAACTGTGATGTAGCTTAAGATAACGGTTTTTCGTCAATTGTGAAAAAATTTGCTATTTTGAAATAGTGCAGTGTTGATCTGGGTGTGCGATATTTATAACAATTAATTAATCAATTCAAACACAATATTTTGTACACAAGAATATAGTAAAATATTTAATTAATACTTATATCTAAATCTACCAATTTTTGTGCAGGAGTCAAATAACTTTCAACGATTTTAGTTTAAAAGTCACGAAATAAAATAAAGTACTACGTTAACAACCACGGGAAATAGCCGGGAAAAGTCAGGAAAGGTAAAAAGGTTCACTTACAGTCCGCTCAATCCCATGCCTTCTCGTAGAGCTGCTCTCGTAGACCAAAACTTTCGGCGCCCAAGATTAACTAATTTATTTGGTTCGAGGATTGCTTTATCGCGCGTTAGAACGTGCAACTGTACCGCTTGCGATTGTCCAGGATAGTCACAATTCGAACTTAGCGAATTTTCGCGCCGCTTTCACAGTTTTTCCGCGATTTTGGCGTTTATTCTGCGAATTGTGTCTCCCGCGTTTATGGTTAATATTATAAAGACTATTTCCGTCATACATGATTTCTATGTAACTTTAACCATTAAGGCTGCACACGCGACGGAAGCTTAAAAATTTGAGTAACTTCTCCCGTTTTTCCAACATTTCCCTTCACTACTCTGCTCCTATTGATTTTAGCGTGATGAAAAGTATACTACCCAGGAGTATGAAGAATAATTGTACCAAGTTTCGTTAAAATCCGTCGAGTAGTTTTTGTTTCTATAAGGAACATACAGATAGACAGACAGACAGACAAAAATTTTACTGATTGCAATTTTGGCATCAGTATCGATCACTAATCACCCCCTGATAGTTATTTTGAAAATATATTTCATGTACAGAATTGACCTCTCTACAGATTTATTATAAGTATAGATCTTCCTAGCGTTATGTCCCGTGCTTAGACGGGGTCCGCTTAGACCATGATCCAGGATTTAGCGAGTCTGGTAATTACATTGAAGCGACTGCCGATCTGACCTTCGTAACCCTAAGATAGGGGAACCAGACAATTTTTGGATCATGGTTACAAATTCAAAGTTGTTTGAATTTGCAGGTTTCATCACGATGTTTTCCCTCACCGTCGAGCTAGTGGTATAAATATGTACATAGACTTTTTAAAATCTAGAGGTACATGCCCGGGTTTGAACCCGCACTCCTCGGTTAAGAGGCGCGTGTCCTTACCATTGAGCTACCACCGCTCTATTATAAGTATAGATAACAAAACAAAAATAAAATCATAAATCAAAATAAACAAAACATAAATTGTGAAATCAAAAACGTAATTTCAATCTGGCGATTGTAATTCTGAATTTGGTAAGCACTGTTAATAACAAGGCTTTATTTAAATAGACTTACAAATATATTTTTTTTAAAAATTGTTTTATTGAAATTTGGTCATTTTCTAGTTTCCATAAAATGTTATATTGAATATAAAAATTAACATCTTTGAGCGTCGCTTTTTTACAGCTTTAATGTGAACTTTTCCAAGACTTACCATCTATCATCGCTAGTAAATTTCATTGACAGACTCAGGAAGGAAGCCAAACATTATGATTATATAATGAACGATTCCTTGTTTAGGCTCATAAAGAACAAAAGAAGGCTCAAAGATGTTGATTTTTATATTTAATATAAAAAATGTTTATGGAATAATGACCAAATTTCAATAAAACAATTTTTCAAAAAAATATATTTTTACGTCTATTTAAATAAATCTTTGTTATTAACAGTGGTTAACAAATTCAGAATTACAATCACCAGACTGAAACTACTACTGTCTTGTTTATTTTTATTTATGATTTTATTTTTGTTTTGTTATTTTTAATAAAGACAAAGATTAAACTGATTTATAAGTAATATGTTTAATAATGATTTAAAAACCCTCCATTGATTAAGATTGATGTTGACAAAGTTATGTTGAATATTGGACATTGTGCGAACTGGACATTCTGCTAACTGGACATCCTGCGAACTGGACATTCTGCGTATTGGACAATTTCACTGGTCAACAAAATTCAAACTTTTTCGTGCCACACGGACTTTTTTGATATTTTTTACTTTAATTGGTGATTGTAAGAAAAAATAAACAGTTAAAAAAAATTTGCTAGCCGAGGATTTTATTCTATTGAGTAATTTAAAATATTAAGAAAAAATACAGATCTCGTAAATCAAACGTTTATTTTTTTAAAAATTACTTAATAATTAAAGATTTTCTTGAATGTTTAGCTTCTGGTTGGTCCCTTTTAATTGTCCAGCAGTAATCCGCTAACATATTTGGGCTCCATTTGCCCTGGTACCGCTTTTCCATACTAGAAATGTCCTGGTGGAACCTCTCGCCGTGCTCGTCACTGACAGCCCCTAAATTGTCAGGAAAAAAATCCAGGTGCGAGTCTAAAAAATGGATCTTGAGTGACATGTTGCAACCCAATGCTTGATATGACAATAAGAGCTCGCTAACCAACTCTCTATAGCTGTCACTCTTGTGGTTGCCCAAAAAATTTGCAACAACATTTTTAAATGCGTTCCATGCACATTTTTCTAAACCGCTTAGTTTTTCTTCAAATGTTGAATCTTTTATTAACTCCCTGATTTGAGGGCCAACAAAAATACCCTTTTATTTTTGCATCACTTATTTTAGGGAATTTTTCTTTTAGGTACAAAAATCCACTCCCACTGCGATCCATTCCCTTCACAAAATTTTTTATTAATCCTAATTTGATATGCAATGGTGGTAAAAGCACATTATTTGGCTCTACAAGGGGTAAATACTTTACATTTTTTTGGCCAGGAACTAACGATGCACGCGTAGGCCATTTTTTTTTTATATAGTGATTAGTTCTGTCTCGGCTATCCCATTCACATAAAAAGCAGCAAAACTTTGTATAACCCAGCTGAAGTCAAAGTAATAGTGCAACAACTTTAAGATCACCGCAGACATGAGGGGCCCAGAATTTGTCTTGGTGGGCGACAGAAAAACCAAAACATTGGTGATAACACTCCAGCACAAGATTCGTAAAATTTCGTCGTTGTTTTTTTAAATGTAAGTTCTCCGCAGACATAACAAAAAGAGTTAGGGTCATTATTACACTTCCTCGACATGTTCACAGGATTAATAAATCACAAAAAATATTCAGATTCAACTACAAATACTTTTATGACGATTTACTTGTGAGCGTTTCTGTTAATTTACCGCCGTAGTACTAGTTATGAGTATTACCGTATCACAACAAATATGAGGCTAACTGACAGATGACAACTGTGATTTAATGATGAGGGTAGATTGATAAAATAAAATTAGCTATCAAAGTTCGTGTGGCAAAATCAGTGTTGACCAGTGTCTGCGAACTGGACATTCGGCGAATTGTACATTCTGCGAACTGGACATTTTACGAACGTTAGACATTTTGCGAATTGGACATTCTGCGCCTAAACCATTTTGAATACAACTGATAATGACTTAGCCTTGAGTGAAATACAACCTAACATACAAAGGCTCTGTGATTACGATACCTGTACTTTTAATAAAAGCAATGTAAATTCAGTCCGGGTAAAACAATTATTTAATACTTTAAAGTTGGGGAATTTAAATACTGAAGAAAAGTCTTTAATAGAAAATTTTACTGCGAAATATTCAGATATATTTTATTTACCGGGGGATAAATTAAATACTACTCCTATTTATAAACATTCGATTCGCATGAAACCCGACACAGATCCTATTTATGTCAAGCCTTATAGGCTGCCTTATTCACAAAAGGGCGAATTAATCAACAGATTGATAAAATGTTGGAGGATGGAATTATTGAACATTGCCAAAGCGAATGGTCAAGTCCGATCCTTTTGGTTTCGAAAAAAATAGATGGAAATGGGGAAAAGAAATGGAGGTTAGTAGTAGATTATAGAAAAATTAATGATCGCATAGAAAATTAATAAGTTTTAACTGTAAGGGCGTTAAACGCTCACTGGATTGCGTTGGGTCTTTCTGCGGGCAGGCAGATATCATAGCCCTGCAAGAAACCTGGCTGTTGCCACATGACCTGCCCCTGCTTGACACTGTAAGAGACGACTACGCCTATGTTGGAAAATCTGCGGTGGATACGTCGGCGGGCATCCTGAGAGGAAGGCCATACGGAGGTGTGGCTTTATTGTGGCGCAAAAATGCGTTTACTTCCGTCAGTCTAATGACCTGCGACAGTGAGCGTATAGTGGCGTGTAAATTTGTAATAAATAGTGTATGTACCGTGCTAATTGTCTGTGTTTACATGCCTGTCGAATCTAGTGAAAATCTAACTGAGTTTACACAATGCTTAAGCGAAATACATGCAATAGTGGACAGCAGTGACGTTGACTCAGTTTTTATACTTGGGGACTTCAATGCCCACCCGGGCGGCCTATTTTGTAAGGAGCTAATGAACTTCTGTGCGGAACAGCAGTGGAAGTGTGCGGACATTGAACAGCTTGGTCGGGACTCAGGTACTTACACGTACATAAGTGACTCTCACGGTTGTTGTCGTTGGCTCGACCACTGTGTTGCCACAGAATTGGGTAGTAAAATGATATCTAACGTTAAAGTTCATTATAACGTGTTTTGGTCAGATCATTTTCCAATAGAAATAGAATGTAATTTTAATTTAATTAAACATAAAAAAGTAGTAAATATACAGGTACCTAATAAAATTGTATGGGGTAACAGGACATCTGAACAAACTGAACAGTACAAAAAATATTGTCATGAAAAGCTTAAGTGTATAGATTTTCCTCAGGAATTTCATGAATGTGCGCATCATTATTCTAACAATTTAGAGCATCGTAAAATTTTAGATGAAATGTATTATAATATTATAAAGATTTTGCAAGATTCAGCGATAGAAAGTAAAAATTCTGTTTCCAAAAATAATAAAAAGAAAGTTGTTGGTTGGAATATACATGTAAAAGAGGCACACTATTTGGCTAAATTGAATTTTAAAAATTGGACTTGGCATGGCAAGCCCTCATCTGGGCATATCTATGATGAAATGTGCCTGTCAAGAAAAATTTTCAAATCTAAACTTAAGTGGTGTCAGGATCATGCTGAACAACTGAAAATGGATACATTAGCCACACATCGCTCTAATAAAAATTTTAAAAAATTCTGGCAATGTACAAATAGACTTAATGTAAAGCAAAGTCAGGCAGAGTGCATTGATTCGGTAAAGGATCCGCTGAAAATAGCCAATATTTTCAAAACACATTTTGGAATAAGCTCGCCTTTGCCTCCTGTGGCAGAACGTAATGACTGTGCTGAGGGACCTCAGAGACAGATTTTGTTCAGTTCAAAGGATGTCAAAAATGTAATAGATAACATGACTCGGGGCAAGTCGCCAGGCCATGATAGCCTAAGTGTTGAATATCTTAGGCATGCGGGGTATCACTTGCCCCGGGTGCTGGCTATGTTTTACTCGTTATGTCTGGGCATGGTTGTCTTCCTGGGGACCTTATGAAGACTCTGGTGGTGCCAATTGTGAAGAGTAAGTCTGGTGACATTAGCGACAAAAGTAACTATCGTCCCATATCATTGGCCACAATCCTAGCAAAGGTACTTGACGATCTACTGAACTCGCAACTCAGGAGAAATCTTAAACTCCAACCCGCCCAATTTGGTTTTCAGTTGGGTTTATCTACCGAGAGTGCTATACTCAGTGTGAAGCATACCGCTAAGTACTATGTGGATCGTGGAATACCAGTTTACGCTGCCTTTTTAGATTTATCCAGAGCTTTTGATCTAGTTTCTAACGGGGTCCTGTGGGATAAGCTTAGGAGGCGTAATGTGCCACCAGAACTAGTGGGTATTTTAAAATTTTGGTATACTAATCAGGTCAATGTGGTCAGATGGGCTAATAGCTTATCGGATGAGTATGGCTTGGAGTGTGGGGTAAGGCAGGGGGGGATCTCATCACCTACACTCTTCAATGTGTACATGGACAGTCTGATCGAGGAACTCAGCAGCATGCATGCGGGCTGTTATATAGATGGAGTTGCGGTCAATAACATAAGCTATGCCGAAGATATGGTGTTGCTGAGTCCCTCGATCAACGCCTTGCGTAGGATGCTTAGTGTCTGTGAGCGATATGCCGCGAGTCATGGGCTTAAGTACAATACCAAGAAAAGTGAACATCTGATTTTTGGTCTAGGAACTAAGAGCTCTGATGATGTCCCCGAAGTTTTATTGAATGGTTCTCCACTCAAAAGAGCGAAAGAGTTTAATTACCTGGGGCATATTATGACTGAAGATCTAGCGGATAACGCGAATATTGAACGGGAACGCAGGGCGTTGGCTGTCCGGGGTAACATGTTAGCTCGCAGGTTTACTCGCTGCTCAAATCATGTAAAAATAACGTTATTTAAGGCTTACTGCCAATCTTTTTATACGAGCAGCCTGTGGGTAAATAATACTCAAAGGGCATACAATGCTCTGCGTGTTCAATACAATAATGTTTTTAGGATACTGTTGCGGCTGCCTCGCTTCTGTCGTGCGTCCGCTTTGTTTGCTGATGCGCATACAGATGATTTTTACGCGATTAGGCGAAAGCGTGTCGTTTCGCTGCTACATAGAACGCGTGCTAGTAGTAACAGTGTTCTAAAGACAATATCTGACAAGGTAGACTGCCCTATACAAATTTTCCAAGTTAAAATTATTACTGGGGCAATGAAATAATTTGGATTATTTTGTGATATTTTATAAATGGGTACATATTTTCAAAATGTTATTTCATATTTATCAATTTAAATTGATTAAATTTTAATTTATGACTTAATTCAATTCAATTCAGTTTAATTTAATTTAATTTAGGTAATTAAATCTCATTTAATTCAGTTTAATGTACCTAATTTGATTAAAGTATATTATAGTCAATTTAATATCTTTGTTAAAATTTGCAGTTACTAACTTAGATTAAGTAAACTTTGTTACGAACCAAAATTGGATCAATGTTATCTGAATAAATGAAATTTTAATAATAATAATAATAATAAAGGCGTAGGGACGTGACGCCCCCATCGCCCGCTGGCGAGAGTTGGTGAGCTTCGCACCATGAAGAGCAACAACTCCCGTCAGTGCAGTCAGTCTCCGCAGGGCGGCTTGTGGCGAGCCGTTGGTGGGTGGCGACACCACGGACCCTACCTCCAGGGGGACCATACAGACATGCGCGATACACACACTTACAGACAGTTACACACCCCCCGCCTCTGCGCTTGCCTTGACCGGCCGGCCAGAGTGGATTTGCAAGAGCGGAACCTATGCTTCAGGTTGGAAGTGTAAAATGTCATAACGCCGGGGGCACTTGACTGTATAAGGATCTTGCGCCCCGCAGTCTCACCTCTCCACAACCTTAGCTGCTTTCTAGTGTTGCCCCCTTGCCACCCGTATGGCAGCTAGTTGGGGGGCCCACAATTTGGATTAACAAGCGGCGAGTCACTGTCTGCCAACTTAATATATTTGTGAGAAATTTTCGAGGCAGATGTCCGGTATCTCACTCCATAGCCCAATTTCCTGTCCATAGTAGAACCTCCCTCCATAGCCCCGGTTTTTAGTTTCCCTTTTTCGCAATAGTCCTGCATCAGCCGGATGTCGCCCTTGAGTGTATGTTTTATACTGCTATTAAGGGCAACACCCGGCCGGTGCTCCATCACACATTTAGATCAAACTCTCAAAAGGCCTCTACATGTTGGACCCATGTCCCCATGCAAGTCTCAAAGGCCCGGGCTTGTCCCGTGATTGTGCCGAGAGACATAATAATAATAAAAATGACAAATTTCCCCTGCCCAATTTGACCGAAATATTAGATGCATTATCGGGTAGTCTTTATTTCTCTCACCTTGATCTTTACCAAGGATATTATAACGTTAAACTAGAACCAAACAGTCGCAAGTACACGGCGTTTAATTTCAGGCAATTTCAAATGACAAGAATTCCCATGGGATTAAAAACTAGTCCAAGTTCTTTTTCAAGAATGATGAATTTAGCACTGACAGGTCTTACACATGAAACATGCTTAATTTATCTTGATGATCTGGTTTGTTTTGGTAAATGTATATCGAGTCACAATAAAAATTTATTAGATATTTTTCAAAGACTTAGAGAAGTAAATTTAAAGTTAAACCCTTCCAAGTGTGACTTTCTAAAAAAGGAGATACTATATTTAGGTCATGTTGTTTCTGCTTCGGAAATTTCACCGGACCCGGAAAAAAATAGTGCTGTGAAAAATTATCCCACCCCAACTACAACAGAAGAGGTAAAGCGATTTGTAGCTTTTGTAAATTTTTATAGAAAATTTATTCCAAATTTTGCGGCTAAAGCGTATCCTTTAAATTTACTCTGCATGAAAAATACTAAATTTAATTGGAATAAAGTGTGTCAAGCTTCGTTCAACACATTAAGAGAAAATTAAATTACTCATCCAGTACTTCAGTACCCAGATTTTACGAAACAAAATAAATTTTTACTACAGACAGACGCATCAAACTATGCCCTCGGCGCGGTGTTATCAAACGAAAATGGCAAATGGCCGTGGCTTGAATCAGGCCGAGAAAAATTATCCAATAATTGAAAAGGAATTACTTGCGATTGTTTGGGCAGTGAAACATTTTAGGCCATATTTATACGGACAAATATTTACTGTTTTTACGGATCACAAACCCCTTGTTTATCTTTTTGGGATGAAGGACCCGTCCAGTCGATTGAAAAAGTTTCGAATGGTACTAGAGGAATATGAATTTACAGTTGAGTACGTGAAAGGCAAGGACAACGCGGCTGCAGACGCTTTGTCTAGAATGAATGTTACGTCTCAAGAACTGAAAGAACTGAATAAAAGCGTAGTTAATGTCATGACGCGGGCACAGAGTAACTTACTTAAAGAGAATCACCGAGATGATACTGTTCCTATCGATGATTGGTCCGATCAACCAAGAATCGGGAAAACATGTAACAAAACGGACGATTCGGTAGAACTAAAATTTATTAACAATCTAGACTTTACACGTTTAAGAAATTGTTATGAAATTCAAAATGAGAGCCCTATGTTATGTTATGTTCCTTCGGAAAATACAATTTATATAAAACCAGTCTCTCAATCACAACCGACGCCAAGCGCTTTTGTGAGAGAACTGTGTAATATAATTGAAACTCGGTTATTGTTTTACTAATGGGTAATGGTATAAATACTTCCAAAAAGAACATATTAGAGGGATTTTCATTACTTTCGGGACTTAGGATAAAGAAAATTATCCTATGTGCATTCCCATATTCTTTGCACTATTCGCAAAAACAAAATAACAGTATTCATATATTGAATACTTTACTATACAATTTGACATTTAGGCATAGTGATAATTTCGTGTTTTTTGACACAAATAAATTTATTGATAATAAGTTTATTTCGACTGGCAATGATTTTTATTTGCCAAGAAAAAATTAAATGAAATTAGCTACTTTGATAGCTTTTAATATTGATTTTATTTTTAGGACCTTGGAACTCGTTCCAAATAATTTAAATTTAAGTTCAAGACAATAGAGGATAACTCTAGCTCTTTAAGAACAAAGGAAAGATCCAAAACATTTAACATAATACACCAAAATATACAGGGTCTTTCTGGCAAAGAACTGGAATTAGAATTGTTTTTAAATGTTAGGGATGTCCATGTGCTATGTCTCACCGAGCATTGGTTGAAACAGCATGAGTTATTACTTAGTATTGATAATTTTAATATTGGTAGTTCTTTCACAAGGACTTCTGCTATTAGAGGGGGGTCGCTTATTCTGCTACATAGAACATTGAAATTTAGGGAGCGCAAAGATATTGTGGCACTCTCATTAGAAAGAGTTATTGAGCTTGCTTGTGCTGAGGTTGAAAACTATATTATAGTCTTGTGTCTACAAACCTCCATCCGTGGACTATTTTTTATTTGAGTCTACTATGGAAGAGGTCTTGAGAAAAATCTCTACTTCAAATAAGAAGGTAGTTGTATGTGGAGATTATAACATAAATATTTTGGACAATTCACAAAGTTCTACTAGGTTCATCAGTCTTTTTAATTCATTCAATTTATTTGAACTATATAATGAACCTACTCGTATTACTCCCACCTCAGCTACATGTATAGATAACATATTTAGAAATTGTAGTGTAACTAAAAAATCCATAATTAACTTTATAAACTCTGACCATAGCGGTCAGCTGGGTAGAACGTCAGTGTGCCCCCGATCCGATGAGTATTGTCTGTAGGCCTATTACTCAAAGTCGTATCGAAAAGTTTAAGACAAATATTCATATTAAGACGTCCTTAATGAGCTGTAAGCCAGATAGTGGCGTTGACGACTTATATAATGAATTATTTCAAACCATTGAAAAGGAATTTAATGGTATGTTTACAAAAAAAAACATTAAAATCCATAGCCAAAACTTCAAATTTTGTGACTGGGCAACAACAGGTATATACAAAAGTAGACGGAGATTGTATGAATTATATGATATAAAATCTTTTTCTAACAACTCTTTAATTATAGATTACGTCAGAAATTACTCTAAATTGTTTAAAAAAGTGTGTGCAGTCGCAAAAGCTAATTTCATTAAAAGAAAAATAGCTAAAGCAACCTATAAGAGTAAAGCTACCTGGAATATCATTAATAAAGAGACTTGTAAAAATAAAATACATGATAACAAGCTCTCACTTAAAATAGATAACGATATACTTAAGTCTGATTCAGAAGTGGCCAACGCTTTTGAAACATTCTTCTCGAATATTCCCGTCACAACAACTAGTAAACTGCCGGCTAGCTCACAGCTTGCCCAATCTCTTCTTAAATCACACGTGAAAGAGTGTACCAACCAACTTAAGTTTCATCACATTAGGTCTCAAACGATTGTGAAAACTTTTAGTGAAATAAGTATGAAAAAAAACTGAGGACTTACGGGGACTATCAATAGATATTTTAAAAAATATTATACACTCTATTGCCCCTCTTCTATCGATTATTTTTAATAAATGCGTTGATGAGGGCAGCTTTCCTACTTTGATGAAGAACAGTAAAATTATCCCTCTTTTTAAATCAGGTGACAAAAGTGATCCATCGAATTTTAGGCCCATTTCAATATTGCCAGCGCTAAGTAAGATTTTTGAAAAAGTAATTCTTAATCAAATAGTTAGTCACTTCAAAATTAATAATTTATTGCACAGTAATCAGTTCGGTTTTACTAAAGGCAGATCCACTACTGATGCGGGTGTCGCTCTTATCAAACATGTGTTTGATGCATGGGAGAAAAAGCAGGATGCAATAGGTGTCTTTTGCGATTTGTCAAAAGCGTTTGATTGTGTTGATCATCAAACCTTATTGATGAAACTACGACATTATGGTCTCTCAGACAATTCACTCAGTTTAATAATGTCATTTTTATCTGACAGAACTCAAAAAGTACATGTCAATGGTACAACCTCCTTAGGTGTACCTTTACTAATGGGAGTACCCCAAGGTTCGATATTGGGACCCTTGCTCTTTTTAATTTATATTAATGACCTCCCCTTCTTTACAAGTGACTTGTGCGAGATCGTGTTATTTGCTGATGACACATCCCTGATTTTTAAAATCGACAGACATAAAAATAATTTTGACGATGTAAATAATGCTCTCGATCAAGTCCTACATTGGTTCTCAACCAACAATTTATTACTAAATTCAAAGAAAACTAAATGTGTAAAGTTCTCAATGCCAAATGTTAGGCAAGTTGATAGTACAGTTACAATGAACAATGAGTCTATTGATGTCACTAATCAAACAACATTTCTTGGCATCACTTTAGACTCAAAATTACAATGGTCTCCCCAGATTTCCACTCTGGCAAGAAGACTAAGCTCAGCTGCCTATGCAGTTAGGAAGATAAGGAATCTCACTGACATCGAAACGGCTAGATTAGTTTATTTCAGCTACTTTCATAGTATCATGTCCTATGGCTTGCTTTTATGGGGATCCGCAGCGGATATCCAAACTATTTTTGTTTTACAAAAGAGGGCAATTAGGGCTATATACCGACTTGGACCCCGCGACTCCCTAAAAGAGTTATTTCAGAAAATCAACACTCTCACTGTGGCGTCCCAATACATTCTCGATTGTTTAATGTATGTGCATAAAAACTTGCATTCTCTTCCCAAAAAATCGGACAGTCATAGCATTAATACTTGAAACAAGCATAAGCTAGCTATCCCAAATCTTAGGCTAAGTAGGGTTAGTAATTCTTTTGTTGGTCAAAGTATAAAAATGTTCAATCTGCTTCCACAAGAGGTTATAAACCGACCTATGCACAAGTTTAAGTTGTACATAAAAAAAATCTTTTGCATAAAGTTTATTACCAAGTTGAAGATTTCTTGAATGACAAAAACCGATGGTCTACGAGTGATTAATTAGTCACTAATAATAGTTTTAATTATCTATGTATAAATTAAATTCGCCTATTTTATGAAATTAATCATGACATCACAATTTTATGTAATAATTCACTGAATTTTTATTATATGACATTGCCTAAGAAGCTTTGAGCTGTGTTCTTTAGTTGGCTTGTTATTATTATTTTAATTTTTCCATTTTCTCTGACCAACCCGAGTAGTCATGCTCACTAAAATGTCGCTGGGGTGGTGGCGCTATGTGGCGCGTTACATTCCCTAAAATATGGTTGAGTGAAGCGATGGCTGACACATACGTCATGCTTGGGAACAGGTGCCGCCTTTGGGGACTGGTCTGCTCTGGTCGGGTCATATTATTATTTTTTCTTAGTAATTATAAATTTTTATTATCTTATTTCACACCAGGCCCACTTTGAAACATGGTTCAAAGTTAAATATGATTCTTATAACTTTGTTAATACTGTTGTTGAAAAAAGTAACTACCGAATTTCTTGCCGGATTCTTCTCGGTAGATGCAACATTCCGAACCGGTGGTAGAATCATATCTCTTTCAACTGTTTGTGACGATTTGTAAGTGTTTCTTTGAAACCTATATAAATAAAGTATATTTTGACTTTGACTTTGACTATATGTAAAATAATAAATATTAAAGAAGTCTATATTATAAAAAACGAAAATAACTATTTATTTATAGAAAAATTAGCGAAGGAAATTGGTTGAAAAATGTATTTTAGTATATGGCATTCCCAAGGTTATAGCGACAGACCGAGGAACGGAGTTTACTTCAACAGTGTTCACCAAGGTATGTAAACTTTTAAATATTAAAAATTTATTTTCGACTGCTTACCATCACCAATCGTTAGGGGCACTTGAAAATACCCACAAGGTTTTAGGTAATTCTTTAAGAATACAAACTAATAATCGTTCAGATACGTGGAGTTCATGGTTACCTTTTTGGAATTTTTCTTTTAATGTCTCTGTTCATAGTGAAACAGGATTTACGCCCTATGAATTAGTTTTCGGGAAAAGATGCATTTTACCTTCGAATTTATCCCAAGACTTCATAGATCCTTTATATAATTTTGACTCGTATCCCTTAGAGTTAAGATATAGAATACAAACTGCACAGAAGGAGGCACGTAAAAATTTAATTGATTGTAAGTTGAAACGAAAAAGTAAATATGATTGTAACATAAATCTTATTAAATACAAAAGTAATGATTTAATTTTATTAAAAAATGAAACAGGAAATAAATTGCAAAGTTTGTATTCAGGTCCTTATATAGTTAAAAAAGATTTGTCACCAAATGTGGAAATAATGAAAAATGGAAAAAAATATATTGTTCATAAAATAGAACAAAACTATACAGGAAGAATTTTTAATCACTATCCAAATTTTAATATGATAATCTATAGCGAAAATCGCTATATACGTATTTTTTCTTTTAGTATCACTCAGTACTAAAATATTGAGATATTGAGCATTACAAAGTTGTCTAAAAAAAGACGACGTAAAGGGTCACCGCGCGCCGCATGCGCTGCCCCAGCGACGGGCGCGTCCCCTCCCCGCGCCGCCCGCCCCGCACCATTTCATTGATAACATCACAAACTATACTGTAAAGATAACATCCTTCAGTTGCAAATGTTCCCTTCATACTTTCACGGGCTTAGGAACGTCAGATTGCAAAAGGCTTTTTACCTACCTATTTTTTACAGTGATTAGGTACTCCTTGAAGTTTAAATTAAATAGTACCTAGGTACTTTAATATTTAAATACGATAATTTTTAAAGTTGATTTTATGCTCTTAACATAAAACTAAACGATAATAAGTAGTACTTCATCTTCCTAGCGTTATGTCCCGTGCTTAGACGGGGTCCGCTTAGACCATGATCCAGGATGTAGCGAGTCTGGTTATTACATTGAAGCGACTGCCGATCTGACCTTCGTAACCCTAAGATAGGGGAACCAGACAATTTTTGGATCATGGTTACAAATCCAAAATTATTTGAATTTGCAGGTTTCATCACAATGTTTTCCCTTACCGTCGAGCTAGTGGTATAAATACGTACATAGATTCGAAAAATCCAGAGGTACCTACGTGCCCGGGTTTGAACCCGCACTCCTCGGTTAAGAGGCGCGTGTCCTTACCATTGAGCTACCACCACTCACGATAATAAGTAGTACTTATTGCAATTAATTATTTGAAATCAACTTATTTACCTAATACTAAAATAATTATTAAAAATGCAAACCATTACTCTCCAAACAGTCTCGCACGTTTCTGCACATTGTCTTTTAATTTGTTTAGCACTAAAATGTCTCTTTTCACTTCATCAAATCCTCGTATAATTTGCAGTTTTAATGCGCCCAGGCTTTGGGCCTCATCCACATACACACGTATTTTTATTTCACCTCACAAAATATCACATGGAGTCAGGTCAGGTGAGTGCGCCGGCCACGGGACGGGGCCTCCGCGGCCGAGTATTCGGTTGCCAACAATCGCGGCCCACACATTTGCACTTGAGCACACTTGGTGATAGGTTTCCCTTATCATGTGTGGGTTTCGGAATGAGCACAAGTGTTCATAAAGTTTGTTGTACATAATGCTTCATCGGTCCACATAATAACATCCGTCGGGCGCGCAATTAGCCACTCGCAGAAGGCTCGACGGGGCACTGCGTCTGCTTCACCTAACGCCTGCACCTTTTGTTAATGATAAGGGTGTAACCCAGCGGTATTAAGCAGTTTCCATACGGCGTACTTGCTGAACTCAAAGCGTCTGGCACCATTTCGTACTCGCGGTTGGAATACATCGCGGGCGGCGCAGGAGCTGCGCTGCGATACGCACGCGACCCGGAAATAGCACGCTTCCGCCGGGCGGGGATGCGCGGGCGACTGCTTGACCTTTGTAATTTGTCGCCGCTCGCCACCCTCCCGCTGCCTCCACCCCGCGCCCGCCTCTACCCCGCGCCCGCGCAGGCATCGCCCATTGATTTTTATCACTTTGCGTAGTAGATATTTACGCTAGAAATGGTAACCATGCGAAATTTATAATTGGGTCGGGAAAATGAATTTGTTGTGCAAATATGACCTACATTTTTTTTTGCAGAAATGTGTTCTATTAACGATACCTAATGCCTAGAAAAAAATTGGATAGTGATTAAAAAATCATCCTGTATGTATCACCTAACTCTTAAGCTATACGTAAAAAATATCTATATATATATATTTTAAATGTATTACTATTATTAATCCATGTTATGCTATACTATAATCTAAAACTCTGCGTTAAATAGATAAGCAGAATTAGTTTAACCCAATGACTTACTATATAGACAATGTAATCAAACTTATATCATGAAACTTGCATGAGTTATTTTAGCATTGTATGTTTTATTTCGAGTAGAAACTAACGTAAACAAAACTAAAATGTATGTAATTATTTTGTTTTGTTTTTCCCTTCTGCGGAGGTGTAAGGGGTGTATCATTGTGTAATCATTCGAGCTATATATAAGCCATGTTTTATAATCAAATACACACTCCTAGCAACGATCTCGTGGTTTTAATATCTCTCCCCTACACGATCCCTACAATATGATTGTTTGGAATGTTTTAAAAAGTGACCATTAGCACCCGTTTCACTACAGACGGTGCCAGGAACTAAGTCCATTGGACTATGTACCCCGCATGGCGTTTTGTGAATGGAAAATGTGGGTTACCTATGTTGCCAGTCCAAACCCTGGAAAAGTGTGATGAAAACATTTAAATCACTGTTCAAAGATAACCTTATTTCTTTATGAGCGTAGATAGTAATAATAATAATGTCAGCGCGGCGCAGCGGCCCGGCGATATAACTACCGACTTTGCTTTTGACAGAGCGTCGTCCACAGACGCAATAAATGATCACAAGTGCCAGTAAAACTAAAACACCACATAAAATCTTTAATAATTTTTTTTTAAATAAAAATCTCTCATAATTAGGTCAATTGAATTTAAAATCATTTGGGGTGTCTGAGGTTTTGCGCATTTAACATTACACGTTGTATATATAGTAAAATAATTCCTTTGTTAACAAAAGTGACCCGTCCAATTATAGACCAATATCTATACTACCTGCACTAAGTAAAATCTTTGAAAAGATTATATTTAATTAAATAATATGTCACCTTAGAGTCCACAATTTACTTCATACTAATCAATATGGATTTACCAAGGGGAAATCCACTACTGACGCAGGAGTAGCGCTTCTAAAACATATTTTTGAAGCTTGGGAAGGCAAACAGGATGCTATTGGAATATTCTGTGACTTGTCGAAAGCATTCGATTGCGTCGATAATCAAACCTTACTAATGAAGCTACGCCACTATGGTGTTTTTGGTAACTCACTTAGTCTGCTAAAGTCGTACTTAACTGATAGGCTCCAAATAGTAAGTATTAATGGAACTAACTCTTCTGGTGCCCCATTATCGATGGGATTTCCCCAGGGCTCAATATTAGGACCTTTGCTCTTCCTTCTTTATATAAATGATCTACCATATTTTACAAAGGACTTGTGTGAGATAATATTATTTGCTGATGCTACCTCACAAATTTTTAAAATTGATAGACATAATGAATCTCTTGACGACGTAAATAACGCTCTCTCACAAGTCCTATATTGGTTTACTACTAATAACTTGCTGCTTAATGCAAAAAAACGAAATGTGTTAAGTTCTCAATGCCAAACACAAGGCAAGTCAATACGCGGATTATTATGAACTAGCTGTGCCAGCGGTGTCACCCGCGTTTATGGTTAATATTATAAAGACTATTTCCGTCATACATGATTTCTATGTAACTTTAACCATTAAGGCTGCACATGCGACGGATGCTTAAAAAATGGAGTAACTTCTCCCGTTTTCCCAACATTTCCCTTCACTACTCTGCTCCTATTGATTGTAGCGTGATGAAAAGTATACTATAACCTGCCCAGGAGTATGAAGAATAATTGTATCAAGTTTCGTTAAAATCCGTCGAGTAGTTTTTGTTTCTATAAGGAACATACAGACAGACAGACAGACAGACAGACAGACAAAAATTTTACTGATTGCATTTTTGGCATCAGTATCGATCACTTATCACCTCCTAATAGTTATTTTGAAAATGTATTTCATGTACAGAATTGACCTCTCTACAGATTTATTATATCTATATAGATAATGAAGCAATAGATTTATATTCCACTGTATTTTTAGGAATTTCTATTGATGCTAAATTGCAATGGGGTCCCAATATTGCGGCTCTGGCAGGAAGACTTAGTTCAGCTGCATTTGCAGTTAGAAAAGTAAGGCAATTAACTGATGTAGAAACAGCAAGATTGGTGTACTTTAGTTACTTTTATAGCGTTATGTCATACGGTCTGCTGCTGCGGGGATCTGCGGCCAATATAAAAACTATTTTTGTTTTGCAGAAAAGGGCAGTCAGAGCTATATACGCAGTCCACGTGACTCGCTTAGAGAAATAAATATTTTAACAATAGCATCACAATTTATTCTGGATTGTATAATGTATATATTCAAAAATATTGAAGCATTTCCTAAAAAGTCAAACTCTCATAGTTTTAATACTAGAAATAAACACAAACTTGCTGTTCCTATTTAGACTCCAAAAGAGTGGTAATTAATTTATTGGTCTAAGTATTAAAATGTTTAATAAACTACCACAAAGTATTATAACATTACCCCTACATAAGTTCAAATTATATATTAAATCATTTTTAATGAGTAAGGGTTATTACAAGATACAAGATTACCTCAATGACAAGGATTCATGGTTAACTTCATAATGAAGTGTTCACCTGCAGTGATATCGACATAGTCTAAGTATATAATAATTAAGTTTACAAATTTGTAAAATTTGGCTTTTAAAAGAGTAACTATCGAGTTTCTTGCCGGATTCTTCTCGATAGAGTCTACCTTCCGAACCGGTGGTAGTATTATTTCTTATCCTTTTTTTATGTATATTGACTATTTATAAGTGCTTTCTTGAAGCCTATATTAATAAAGATATTTCGAATTTGAATTTGAAATTATAAAGTAGTTGATTATATTAAAATAAATAGTTTGTTTACATTAGTAAATAGGAATTTAGATATCTTAAGTAAATCTTTAACTTCATTAGAAAATGCAGTCGCAATGTATAATATCTTAAACCAGAATAATAAGTCACACGATTTTTAATTTGACGACCAAATCGACTACAGAGATTATTATGATGTAATAGGAACGGGCTATTTTTGTTCTGATAACACCTTAGTATTTGTTTAAAGTTCCCTATATTATATAGTGATATGTATGATTATTATCACCTATACCTGCCCTACTCCCACTTATAATAATACTATAATTATTCCCACTGAACCTTACCTGGCCATGAACGAAGATAGATTTTGGTACTTAAATAAAGAATGCAACAAACTCAGAGAGATTTATTTCTGTAAAAAGATAAGTTTTACGAAAAAACAGCAACACGATGACTGCATATACTCCATGATCCTGAAACAGAAAAATTACAAACAAATGTAATTATATACAATATAAATTAAATTCGGAAACTATCGACAAACTCGACGACTACCAATATATAATAACATGCCCAGCGAAAACAAATATAAGACTTACATGCTCTGAAGAAAGCTATAAATCAATATGCAGTACTTACCTGATAGAGATACCGAAAAGATGCAAAACAACGCCGTTATACATCGCCCTCCTAATTATAACCGCAAGATGTCGAGATGGCGCAAAATAAAGATGTGGCAACAAGGAGCCAGCCTTTTTTACAAGAAACTGAAAAAAGAGGCTTCGTACTCAGCAGGGAGGTGTTATGAGAAATGCTGACTCCGCGCTTCATGGAGCTGCCCGGTGTTCTGTATCAAGATCCCACGACCTCATTCAAGAAATGCTGACACCGCGCAATCATAGAGCTGCCCGGCGTCACCGGAGCTTTAAATCAGATAGGACCAGGCACTCACCTAGATCACTTGTCATTGTTCTCATAGAATATTATTAATTTTGTAATTTCTAAGTATTCAATTAAATGTTTATATAATCGAAATTTATAAAAAAGCTTATATTTACCCAAAAAAATATAAATCACACATCATCTATATATAGATAAATGTTTTTGTAATTGCATCATACAAAAAACAAAAATTATAAACATTGTGAATTCGGACCATACTGGCGAAATAGCGGCTTTCGAGCACCGTGATGTGCTATCTTCGTCAAGCATTGTATATAGACAAATTACTGCATCTCGGATTGAAAAATTCTCCGAAAATATTCGTAATAGAATATTTTCACATAACTTTAATTATACAAAAGTTTGAATTATAGATCAAAATGGTCTATAATTCAAAGATAAAATTCTGTGAATGGGCAACTGTTGGTATTTATAAAAGTAGAAGAAGATTATATGAACTTTATGATATGAAGACAAACTCTAATGATCCTTCATTGATATAGTATGTTAGGAATTACTCTAAGTTATTTGAGAAAGTCTGTGCATTTGCTAAATCTAGTTATTTAAAAGGAAAAATTATATCAGCTGCCAATAAAAGTAAGGCAACATGGAAAATCATAAATAAAGAGACTTGTAAAAATAAAACACAAGACAACAAGATCTCTCTTAATAATGATGGTACTTGTTTTCATTCTCATGCTGATGTGGCCAATGTATTTGAATTTTTCTTCTCCAACATCCCACTCACAACGACAAGCAGTCTAAACTCCTGCCCGAGTCTTGCTAACTCCCTTCTGAAGTCAAAAGTGGATGAATGTAAAACTATTTTTAGTTTTACACATATTGATTCTGGGGTAGTCTTGAAACATTTTAAACTTTTAAACATTAAGAAAACTGAAGACCTCTGGGGCATCTTAGTTGATATTCTAAAAAATATAATTAATGATTAAACGAACTTACCTTAAGTGACGTTCTATCATAATTATACGAAGGCTTCGTTTGAAGAGATTAGGATACTTGTAGTAGCACGTACCGTGTAGCCATTCACACTATATTTGAGAAATACAAAAAAATCGGTAAAAAAACTTTTAAGTTAAACGGTTTTATTTTATGTGCACTGAAAACTAGAAAATAAATAAATAGTTACTTACCTATCAACCTACGTAGGTGGTCCCGGTCATTACTATCTCTGATGGTAGTGGTCATCATAACATGAACCATGTCAGCGGTCGAAAGACGGTTCATGAAAGAACACTAACACCAGGGTTTGCTTGGTAGGTAAACTAAGCAGCCCACACCATAACAAGTAGGTATTTTGAACTTCTAGTTTAGAAATATTTTAGTACTAGGCAGAATAGCTTTTAGGCATATTAGACTAAAATGAAAACGTCAAAACGAAATCAATAACCTTAGCAAACAGATTCGCGAAAGTATGAGAAAGGACAGGAAACAAAGAAGAGTCAAGACCCTAGAGAACCACATTAACAGAACGGGAGAGAACACGAGAAAAACGCTTAAGGAACTCCGAGAACGGGGGAAGGAATGGATACCAAAGTTAAAAGACAAAAATATCTCAATCACTTATCGCAGTAACATACAAAATATAGCAACATACTACTATAGTTTACTGTACAAAAAACCCAATTCAAATCAGCCAGAAATAAAATTGCCCGGTAAAGAACATAATAACCCAAAAAACTACACAATAGAAGATGCAGAAGTCATACCAGAAATATTAGTATCGGAAGTAGAAAAATCTATAAACAGTCAAAAATTGGAAAAATCTCCTAGTCCAGATAATATTACAAACGAGCTCATGAGAGGAACAATAAAAAAAACTAAGCCCAATACTAACAAAAGTCTTTAACGAGACTTTATATACTGGCAGAATTCCAAGCCAATGGGCAGAATCGCACATAATTCTCCTACACAAGAAAGGTCCAAAAGACGATATAGGAAATTACAGACCCATCTCTCTTATCTCAAACGTATATAAAGTTTTTGCCAAAGTGATTCTGGACAGAATATCACTCACGCCCGACGAAAATCAACCTGTGGAACAGGCAGGCTTCAGGAAAGACTTTAGCACAATTGATCATATACATACAGTCAAACAACTCATACAAAAGTACAATGAATATAACAAGACCATTTACCTGGATTTTATAGATTACTTCAAAGCTTTTGACAGCCTTAAACATGACTCTGTATGGCAAAGTCTAATAGAGCAGGGGATTCAAAATGCTTACATCAAAATAATTAAAAATATTTACAGTGAAAGCAAAGCAAGAATCAGGCTAGACTCTACAGGAGACACATTTCCAATCGACAGGGGCATCAGGCAAGGTGACCCACTCTCACCAAAGCTGTTTTTAGCAGTGCTTGAACAAATGTTTAGAAAACTTGAATGGGGACATCTAGGCCTAAACATAAACGGTGCACGATTAAATCACCTAAGATTTGCAGACGACCTGGTTATATTGGAAGAGGACCCACTGACACTGAAACCATGGTATAAACTCTTGTAGACAGAAGTCGAGAAGTAGAAATTGAACAGGCAAAACCAAAATGATGACTAACCCAATACCTATAGACATAACCATAAACGGACATAGGCTCGAATATGTGGAGATAATAACTCCAAATGATCAAATGTCCAAAGAAGTAGACAAAAGAATTGCCGCTGGGTGGAAAAGGTATTGGGCACTGAAAGAAATCATGAAAGGTAAAGAATTGGGCAGGAAGATCAAGAAGAAGACCTTTGATACCTGTATCCTACCCTGCATTACATATGGCTGTGAAACTTGGGCTTTGACTAAAAGCCATAGGGACAAACTAGCAAGAAGCCAAAGAAGCATGAAAAGAAGCATCCTAGGTTTAAAACTAATAGACAAAGTTACAAGCAGAGATATCAGGTATAAAACGAAATTAACAGATATACTGTCACGTATTGATCAACTTAAATGGAGATGGACAGGACATATGCTCCGCTGTAAGAGGGAAAAGTGGAGCAAACAGGTGACAGTCTGGTATCCAAGGGATGGCACCAGAAGCCGAGGTCGTAAAACAATAAGACAGACAACAATGGAAAGAGTTGGAGGAGGCCTTTGCCGTAAGGCAAACCGAACTAAGAGACACAAGTGTAGTCTTAGTCTGAACTTTCTTTGTAAAATATATTTTTATAAAATCTCTATTTTAACCTACTATTAAGAAAGAAATTTTAAAATGTAAATACTTCGGAAATAAAGGCTTTATTATTATTATTATTATTATATCTGTTGTACAAGAAACACATTACATGCACTAGTGTCTGAAACTAAGTTTTATTTATTTCGTCAACTCCTGAAGGAAGAAACCCTCTTACTTCGGTATAACCAGGTCACACGTGTACAAAAGAATTAAATTTATGGCTTTAAAAAAGTACAATGATAATTGTGCATCTAAAATTATATTAAATACAACCTGTAAAGATGATTTAACATGGTGGTGTAATAACCTTAAAAAGGCTAAGAATATTATCAGGAAAAACAATTTTAAATTAGAAATATTTAGTGATGCTTCTAGTACAGGCTGGGGGGCCTCTTGTGGTACAAGTCAAACTGGGGGGACTTGGACAAAAGGAGAATCAGGCCTTCATATAAATTCTCTTAAATTAAAAGCTGCCTTTTTCGCTTTAAAGTGTTTTGCATCTAATTTAAAGAAATGTGAATTACTCCTCAGAATAGACAATGTAACTGCAATTTCTTACATAAATAGATTAGATGGTATTGAATACTCACACCTACACAGTTTAGCAAAACAAATATGGCAATGGTGTGAAGCTAGAGATATCTATATATTTGTCACATACATAAACACAAAATACAATGTAATTGCAGATTTCGAATCAAGAAAACAACTAGGCAACACATAATGGGAAATAAATTATATTTATTTTCAAGAACTAGTTTCAGCTCTAGGAACACCTAGCATAGATTTTTTTGCGACCAGGACTAACAAAAAATGTAAGCAATTTATATCCTGGCACCCAGATCCTGATGCACTCGCCATTGATGCATTCACTCTTTGTTGGTCTCATTTGGATTTTTATGCTTTCCCCCCATTCTCCATGGACCTTAAGACCTTGGAAAAAATTATCACCGATAAAGCCAAGGGCATAGTACTAGTGCCATATTGGAGCACGCAACCTTGGTTTCCTGTATTTATGAGATTATTAATTAGCAAACCAATCCTTTTTGGACCAGCTAAAGATCTGCTTCTTTTACAAAATTTCAGGGATCCACACCCTTTATACAAGAACCTAAGACTGATGGCAGGAGTATTATCAGGCAGGCCTTCATAAACTCTGGAATCAATGAAGATTCAGCTGAGATCATGTTAGCTTCATTATCTATTAATACCTTAAAACAATATCAACCTTGTATTGTTGCCTGGACTAAGTATGCTCAAGAATCTGGTTTATCACTTACTAAGCCAAGCGTTTCAGATATAATTACATATCTAACTAAAAAGTTTCACGAAGGATTATCATATGGTACTTTAAATTCCATTCGATCAGCACTATCATTGATTATAGGTACTCATTTAGGCACAAATGAAAAAATTAAAAGACTATTTAAGGGTTTTTTCAAGTTAAGGCCAAGTGTTCCCAAGTACAATAAATACATGGGATGTATCAAAAGTTCTTAATTACATTGGTGAAAACTATAAAGATAAAAGTAACTTAGAGAGTATTACAATCAAGACTGCTTCATTATTAATTTTAGCCACATGCCAAAGAGTACAAACATTTCGTTGATTGAAATAAATAATTTAGTTATTAAGGATGATTCAGTGATGATTCGATTTCCGATGAGAACAGCTGTGTCGCAGACGTTACTCTAGTCCGTACTCGAGTAAAGCGCTGACGCAGCAACCTAGTTCGCCGCGCGCGGGCCGTACGTGGTCGCCGTCGCGATGACTCAGTTAATGTTATTGTGATTACATTATATATAGTGAATGAGTGTTAAGGCGAAGCTACACTCGAAAAATATAATTATGGGTTCGCCGACAAAATCTATCAGCCTTAAAACCGAAACAGAACATCTGTTGTATAAATATTTCACAGATGAAAAAAACGAACGGACGAAACTGGAAACGTTGGTCAGCGACCTAAAGGATCAAATAGATCAACTACAACGCCACCTGAAACATCTTTAGGAGCAACATAATGCTGTCCCAGTGAAACAGAGCTTGGACAACGAGGAACCTCCCAAACCGGTCCAATATGAGACCGATGACGAGGAACTGGCCAGAGAAACCGAGTGGATACGCCAAAAAAGCAGGAAGAAAAGGAAGTTGAACCTGTCACTATTAACTAACCCACCATTAAAAGAATTGGATGAAACCAGCCAGGTATCCAAGAGAAGCCTAAAGCCAAGAAGGCACCTCAACCACCCCCAATCGTTGTTGAAAACGTCAAGAACTACCAGAATTTCTATGATTTAATATTGGATAATGAATTAGATAAAGATTCATTCATAGTAAAAATGATGAACGGAGTGAGCGCCAAGATAAACGCCCGTAATGAAGACTCATACAGAGCAATTACTAAGCTTTTGTTACAAAACAACTGCCGCTGGTACTCATATGAGAACAAACAAGACAGGCCAATTAGAGTAATGGTAAAAAACCTGCACTCATCATGCTTACCTGATAGAATAGTCGAAGACCTAAAGTCAAAAGGCTATAAGATTGAAAATGCTGTCAATAAGCTCAGCTGGAGGACTAAGGAGCCTCTAAATATTTTTATGCTTTCATTTCAAAAGGATGAAGACATTAACAACATTTACACTATAAAATCTATCTTAGGCTGCAAAATAGACATCCAGCCACTAAAAACATCAAAACTGATCCCACAGTGTAAAAGATGTCAAGCATATGGGCACACCCAGGGATACTGCTCCAAAGAACCCAGATGCGTAAAGTGTACTGGTAAACACTTAACTAAAGACTGCAAAAAATCAGCAGAAGAGAAGCCAAAATGCATACACTGTGGGGAACCACACCCCGCAAGCTACAGAGGATGTGCAATAGCGAAAGAACTTCAAAATATTAGGAACAAATCAAACTGTTTAACCCTCCAAATCAAATAATAAGAAAATAACCACATTCCAACGTATGTCAGAGAATATCTCCTATACACAAATGACAAAACCATCTCAGTCAGCATCAAAACCTCAGAAGAAAGAGGTTGCAGTGCCGGTTAAGCAACAATCAACGACGGATGATAAGATAGATACCATATTGAATCTTTTAACCTCGTTTGATCAAAGACTAAAACATCTGGAACATAGCAACAAAACAGCTATTTCACAAAAAACAAAAAATGTACAACATTAAAATTATGACTTGGAATGCTAATGGACTCCTAAAGCATCGAGATGAACTGCAGGTAGTCCTAAATACAGAAAATATTGATGTGTGTCTTATCTCCGAGACACGCTTCACTAGGGAATCCTACGTTAAGTTTGATGGCTACAAAATTTATCATGAATTACATTCTGATAACACTGCTAGAGGGGGTAGCGCTGTTATAATAAAAGATAACGTCTGTCATTTTGCAGAACATAAATATGAATAGCAATATATGCAGGTCGTTGCAGTTGGTATCAAGACTAAACGTTTTCCTGTTACCATATCCTCAATATATTGCCCACCAAGATATAGGGTAAACCATATAGCTATTGCCCGCTTAAGGATCTCATACACATTGAATTAAAAAAAAACTTGATTATTATAGCTATCAACCATTTATTACTTTTTTCTTATAATCTAATAAAGTTTCTAATAGAGTATTAACAGTTTTTTCCTCAAACTTACGTAACTTATAAAATATTGTAATTTAATAAAAGTCATCTAAAAAGTACAGTCATTGCCCATGGCCTATAGTAATTGCCAACATCATAGTACAGTAATTGCCCAGTACCTTAAAATAACATTTCAAACTTGAAACATAAATAAATATTCAAAACAAAACAATAAACTTAAATATTAAGTAGCTATGGTCTTCTTCTTCCTGTTGGCATAATATTATAGTATGGTCCTCAATATTTCAAAATAAATTACGTTTAGCTTTATTAACTAAATCAAACATTTCTTTTGCTGATGTTGATGAGTCAGAATCTCCAGAAGCAGAATCATCTATTTCAAAACAATGATGGCATAAAAATAAATGCAGATCAGAGCTGTCGGGTATATGTTCTTTATGTTTTCGTGGAATGCAACGCACGTGAAAGATTTTTGAACAACCACTGCAAGTCAATTCATTTTTTATCACATTGAAATGACAAACTTCACAAGTAGGCTTTGGTATATCGTTACCAGGTTTTATTACTATACTATTAAGAACTGTTATCTTTTTAGATGCTGGTAATTCTGTTTTTTCCTTAGTTTTTGTGTCTATTTCGTTTTTTATTTTCTTTGGTATTGATTCCATTTGTAGTTTAGAATGTTCTGTTGAATTTATTTTTGTATTATTTATAGTCTCACTATTAGAATCTAGCATAGAAACATTTTTATTTGTATTTTTGTAAGTATTTTTATCTATCTTTTTAGTCTTCTTGTTTAAATTTTCAGTCTTTTTCTTGTCTCTCGTTAACTTCTTCTCTTCCTTTACTTTTAACAGGTTTTCTTTTTGTTGTTGTTTTGTATGTACTGCTTCTTTAAAATTTTTAGAGCTAATGGCATAAGGCTGTCGTTCAGTGTGCTTTTTTCCTTTTCTTATTGGCGTTTCTGGGTAAGCCAAATATTCTCCAAAAGAACATTTTCTTTTTATAATTTTTGGACTTGGCAGCTGAAGTGCGGCAATATTATAAAGTAACTCAATAGAAGAAGTGGCTTGTTTAGATGTAGAAGCTCCAAGCATTGATGATGCAAGATCAAGTGAACTAGTATCTTCTATTCTTTCAAATGTTTCTTGTGCCTGTAAAGAACTTACTTTTTCGATTAATTCTTGATCCTTTTCATAATGCGGTATTGCGACGGGAAATTCTACTTCTTGGTCTGTATTGTTCATGATTTCAGCATCATGAAATGCTTCCCATACTTGATACAACATATCCAAGTGTTTAGTACCGCCTTGGTGCGGCAAATTTCGATAACGACTTTCAAAATCACTGATGATAGATGGGCCAATGATTTTTGTGAAAGTAGAGTAGTTTATCGTTGCTGAATCAGAAACAAGGTTTTTATTTTGCAGAACAACATTACTGCTTGTTTTTCCGAGACATTTATCATAATTAATCGCGTCCGGATTGAATGGATATAGGCCACAGGCTTTAAAACCATTCACTAATATTTCAGGCTTAAGACTCATCATAACAGCTTCATTTAATACAGGAGCAAAATTTAATTTTGTAACGCCTTGATTACTATGTTCATTTTGCCATTTTCGTAAAGTTTTTCTCCATCCTACTTTTAGAGGTCGGAATGCAGCTACATCGGCCGGCTGAAGGATTCTTGTCGCATTTGGATATAAGGCAATTAACTCTATTTGAAGATGAGAGCAAAGCTGGCTTAAATGGAAATTCAAATGAGTTTTGTGACCGTCTACGTATAGTATTACCGGAAGTTTGATATTGTTGTTGAGGAGGTGGGGTGAAATACGTTAGCAATGTATTCATAAAAAACTTCCGTTGTCATCCAGCCGGTATCTGACTTTCCAATCCCCCATCCATCGGGTAGAGAATCAGAGATTTTCTCAGGCAATCTTTGGTATGGGTAAACAATAAAAGGACAGCAGACTTTTCCAGCAGCCGAAAACGTAAATAAAACTGTAATTGACTCTTTAGCTTGAGATTGTTCCACATTGTATACATTTTTTGCACCTTTTTCGGCCAAGACTTGACCATTTTTATTGCAAATTTGGAAATTTGTTTCGTCTGCATTAAAAATACGATGTGGTTGACTTAAAATAGGCGTCAAGTCTTTTTCGGTAGCATAATTTTGTATTTCGGTAAACCACCCTCTTATATCTTTTTCCGAAACACAAGAACTTGCCTTAGTTACTCCTTCTGATGTCCTAATCGCCAACCTTGGATGTCTTTTTAAAAATGCTTTCCACCAACCTTCACCTGGCCTATTATTTGAAAATAAATTAGGGCGCGGGTTTTCTACCAGGAACTTCTGCACGGAGTCTAAAATGTCCTCTTTGTTTCGGGGAAATCCTTTTCTAGCCGAAATTATTATCCAATCTTCTAAACGACTTTCTTCAGCAACAGTAAATGTAGGTGATGGCCCTAAACTAGTTTTATGTCCCGGATTTTTAATATAGTATCGAAGGCTGGTCCTTGGAACACCATATTTTTCTGCGATTTGTCTTGTAGATAATTTGTTAGAAACATCTTGGACAGTTTCGATCGCTTTCTGCAGATTTTCTTTACTATATTGAGCTTTTGGTGTCTTCGGCATACTGTAAATGTAACAAAAATAATCATTTATGCATTCAAATGGTGAAGCATTTTAAATAAAACTACTTATGATGGCAACACACTCTGATCCAAATATCACCAATACAGTTATTGCCTGGGCAATAACTATAGACATTAACCATGGCAATTACTAGAATGACGTAGGGCAATAACTAAAAATATGAAAATTTAGGTTCAGTGATTGCCCACGTTCAAAATAACGGTCAGGAATCAAATTTGAACACAAATGTTTATTAAATACTAAGAAAACACTTATGATTTTACAATAAAAATGCACCAATAGTTGATTATCAAATTAAATACAGAAAAAAATTACGTCTTAGCAAGTAATTCCTTATGAAAATCATTAAATTGTTTACCTGTTTGAGTAACACGTTCACCTGTCTTGACAAAATCCGCCATTACTGTTTTTTTCTTTTTAAAGTGTTGCCAGTTATCGATTAAAATCTACTATAAATTGACCACAGAGCTATCTAGTGGGTTCTTATCGAATTAGAATGTTACCAATTCACCTCTTGGCAATATTTTTCTTAATACGGGCAATTACTGTCAGTGGGCAATCACTCTCTGGTTTACCCTACCATAAAATCTGAGCAATATATGCAATTTTTAGAAAAACTTGGCTACTGGTTTATCCTTGAGGGCGACTTTAATGCCAAAAATATATTTTGGGGTTCTAGACTAACAACTACTAAAGGAAGAGAACTCTTAAATGCTATCAGAGAAGTGAAATGTGACGTCATTTCAACAGGGAAACCCACTTATTGGCCAACGGATCCTAATAAGATTCCAGATTTAATTGACTTTTTTATCTACAAAAACTTACCATCACCTTTTCTTCAAATCGAAGAAGGATTTGATATGAGCTCAGATCATTTACCTATTATTTTAACTCTGAGTGAGACCATATTGCAGACAAAGAGCAACCTCAGTCTAACAAATAATAAAACTGATTGGGACAGTTTTCGAATTGATTTGGACTCTAGTATACACCTCAAAGGTCCACTAAAAACTCCTCAACAAGTAGAGATGGATGTAATAAAATTAACAAGAGATATTCAGCAAAGTGCATGGAAAAACACACCTCAACTGAAACAAAGAATCAAAGGCAACCGTTACCCGAGAGAAATAAGACAGAAGATAAAACTTTGTTAAACAACCTTACCAAAAGGTTAAAAAGAAATATTCAGAAGTTCAACGATGACTGCATGAATACATACCTTAGTAATTTAACAAGTAATAAATCAACTTACTATTCTTTATGGAAAGCAACCAAAAGCCTTAAAAAGCCTACTAGGCAAATTCCACCAATAAAACAAACTGACGGACATTGGGCTGTAAATAATGAGCAAAAAGCAAGAAGATTTGCTCACCACCTGGAACAAATTTTTAAACCTAATGATATTTCTACTGATGACGACATTTTGTTAAGTTCAACATCACACGATGATCTAGAAATAAGACTAGTTACACCCAAAGAAGTCCGCAACGAAATCAAACTACTTAGTAAAAAGAAAACGCCTGGTTATGACCTTATTACTGGAGAAGTTCTTCAAAACCTTCCACGTAAAGCCATAGTTAAACTGACCACCCTTATCAACGCAGCGTTTAGATTAAAACACGTTCCTGATATGTGGAAAGTAGCTGAAGTTATTATGATACCTAAACCTGGTAAACCACTTCATGAAGCAACATCATACAGACTTATCTCACTTTTACCTGTCATGTCCAAGTTATTTGAAAAGTTACTCTTGAGACGTTTAAAGCCTATTATGGAAGAAAGACATGTCATCCCTGACTATCAATTTGGTTTTCGGGAAAAACATTCAACAATAGACCAAGTGCATAGAATCACCAATATCATTGAAAAGGCTCTAGAAGAAAAGAAAGTATGTAGTACTGTCTTTTAGACGTATCACAGGCTTTCGATAAAGTATGGCATGAAGGCCTCATCTTCAAACTGAGAAATATCCTTCCAAAACAATTTGCAGATATTTTAGAATCTTATTTAGAAGACAGAATGTTTAGAGTTAGACAAGAAAACGCATATTCAAATCTTATGCTAATAAAGGCTGGAGTACCACAGGGAAGTGTCTTAGGCCCGGTCCTGTACCTATTGTACACTTGTGATATTCCAGCACTAGATAATAACACTATTGCAACCTTTGCGGATGACACAGCTATTATAGCTACGGGAATGACCCATGTGGAAGCTGTAAAAAAGGTTCAATTCGCTATAACTACCGTTTTCAACTAGACAAAGAAATGGCGCATTAAACTGA
The DNA here is from genome assembly GCA_951394215.1 of Glyphodes perspectalis. Lineage (NCBI taxonomy): Eukaryota > Metazoa > Arthropoda > Insecta > Lepidoptera > Crambidae > Glyphodes > Glyphodes perspectalis. Next base: position 5,381,016 of record OX596224.1, read on the forward strand.
ATGAATCAAAATCTATCCACGTAGATTTCACTAACAAAAAATGAAAACACTGCCAAATATCTTGGCATGACTCTAGATGCAAAGCTTCGCTGGAAGGCTCACGTCAAGAAAAAACGGGACGAATTAGAAGTTCGTTATAAAAAGATGTACTGGCTCCTTGGGAGGCACTCCTCGTTGTCAGTTCACAACAAGATCCTACTCTACGAACAAGTCCTCCTGTGTGGACTTATGGTATTCAGCTGTGGGGCTGTACCAAACACACCAATGTACAGATAATACAACGTTTCCAGAATAAAGTACTAAGGGGTATTGTGAATGCACCTTGGTACATCAGGAATGAAGACCTACATCGGGACCTGAAGGTAGACTTCGTTATAGATATAATTAGGAAATACGCCGAAGCTCATGAACGACGACTTCATCATCACGTGAATGTCGAGGCCATCCAGCTTCTTGACAACACGGACACAGTGAGAAGGCTCAACAGAACCAAACCTTTTGAATTAGTGTAGTGAATTAGTGCAAGTGAAGTGTGCGTGCCACTCATTATAAGAACGCAAGGACAATGTGTCTTCCCCTTAATAGATACAATAAGAAAAGTGTTAATGGACACATTCTTAGTATACTATTCTTAGCAATCTAAGTTAAATTTAAATTACTAATTAGTCTTTTTAGATTAGATTGTAATATTAATGTCGTATTTATCGTATGAAAATACGTCATAAAGTAAAAAAAAAAAAAAATAAGGATAATTGTATAAAAATTAAGATTGATAAACTAATTAAGACCTCTGGTCCCAATAAATGTCAACCTTTCCTCACTTTACCTTTATTTCATGATAAAACAGAGATCTATCCAGCTAAAGCTCTATGTGATTACTTAGACGCTACAAAGCAGTTAAGAAGCACAAATAGCTTATTTATATCATTTAGAAAACCACATAAAAAGGTTCGCTTCATTGCACGTCGAGGGCAGCCAGAAGTCATCTACAGCGACCGAGGAACAAACTTCGTGGGAACCGATCGCGAACTGAAGACCGCCGTAAGAAATCTCAAGCCCCACACGTTAGAAGAAGAGGTCACCACCAGAGGCATTAAGTGGAGCTTCAATTCGCCAGCATCACCACACATGGGCGGATGCTGGGAGAGACTCGTCCGCTCTACAAAAACGGCACTACGAGCTATACTTTACTGGAGTTACTATCTTAATTATAGATAATGTAGATAGTAACTCCAGTACTGGATTGGATGGTATTAGTAGCAAAGCAATAAAATGTCTTAAAAGTGCGATTGTTGAGCGCCTAACCGATTGTATTAATGTGTGTTTGATGCGAGGCATTTTTCCCGACTCACTCAAAATTGCTAGGGTTAGTCCAATTTATAAAGCTGGAAGTAGGACTGATCCCGGTAATTACAGACCGGTATCGGTCTTACCTGTCATGTCAAAAATATTTGAAAAAGTTTTATATAACCGCTTAAATGGTTATCTGATTGAGAAGAAGTTTTTGATAGATCAACAGTATGGTTTTCGTTCTAAAGCAAGTACTCTCACCGCTACAGTTGATTTAGTTACTAAAATAAATACTAATATCGATGAGAAAAATCTTGTTCTACGGATTTTAATTGATTTAAAAAAAGCATTCGATACAGTCAGCCACAAAAAATTATTACAAAAATTAAATAATTTAGGTATCACAGGTACAGCTCTCAATATGTTTGCGTCGTATCTAGAAAACCGACGCCAAGTTGTAAAATTGGACAATTGTATTAGTTCCTTTAAAAATATAACATACGGAATTCCTCAAGGATCTATCGTCGGGCCCTTGATGTTTTTAATCTACATTAACAATATAAATAAGATAGGACTAACCGGACATCTAACATTGTACGCGGACGACACTTGTCTATTTTATTTTGACGCGTCCATACATAACATAATAAGTAACGCTCAAAAAGACCTCGATATCCTAAAAGAGTGGCTGAAATACAACTTACTTACAATCAACGCGTCAAAAACATCTTACATGATATTGTCTGCTAAAAACAAACGTATACCAGATTTTACCCCTCTGACCATAAATAACGTTTTGATTCGGCGTTCTCACTGCGAGAAATATCTTGGACTTTGGATAGATGACAAGTTAACATGGAAAACTCACATTGAGCACGTAAAATCTAAACTAATGTCAGTATCAGGAGCACTACGTAAAATAAGAAACTTAATCCCAAATAATGTACGTAATACTATATACAACTCACTGGTAAAATCAAATCTTACTTATTTAATTGAAATATGGGGATCAGCCGCGACTACTAACCTAGACTGTATACAAAGAACCCAAAATAAAATTATTAAAACGCTTTTTCACTATAACTATTATACCCCCACAAAAGAATTATATAAAAAAACTAAATTAATGAATCTCACACAGCTATACACCTACTGCACTTGCTTATTAATTAAAAATATTTATTCGAGTTCCATCCAGTCCAATATTATTTTACACGAAAGACCAAATCCTTATTATTTAAGAAATAAACATAAAATTCAAATTACTGCAGTACGCACTAACTATGGAAAGAAAACGATTTTGTTCGAGGGAGTACAATTGCCAAACTTCATAAAAGAATGTAAAGATGTAAACACGTTTAAAAATAAGCTAAAAAAATATATTTAAGTAACTTCCTTGTCTATGTATAAGAAATTACAATTTTAGTCTTTTTTGGCTAGCTAGTTCCAGAGAAAGAAATTTATCTTAACTTAAAATTAATTTCATGTATCTCATTATAAGTGAACTGTAAGTTTTTATGAGAAATAAAAATTCTTTAAACCTATACTTCGAGAACGAGCGCCGAAAGAAGAGGTCCTGCACACCCTATTGACGGAAGTTGAAGCCATCATAAACAGCCGCCCGCTAACTCATGTAGCTGTCGATCCGAAGGACCCGGTAGCCCTTACTCCGAACCACCTGCTATTGAGGACGGCTTTAAACACAACGCGCCTGGGAACATTCGACTCGTCGGACTTATTTTTTTATTTTTTTTTTTTTCCTCCAGACTGACACACCAATTCCCTAGTCCCAAACTAAGCTTATGCTTGTGCTATGGATACTAGGTGAACGGATAGACATACTTAAATACGTTTATAAACATCCATGACTCGAGTACAAATGTCCTTGTTCAGCACACGAAACATTTGCCCCTAGCGGGATTCGAACCCGCGACCCTTGGTTTCGTGGCCAGGGTCTCTGACCACTCGACCAACGGGCCAGTCATATACTTATGCAAAAAGAAACAATGGCAAGTGGTACAAGCCCTGGCGGATATGTTTTGGGCTCGCTGGGTGCGTGAGTACCTGCCGACACTGCAACAGCGTCAGAAGTGGACGGACGCTACACCACCGCTGCAGCCGGGAGACGTCGTAGTCATCGTAGATGGGAGTTTGCCGCGCAACGTGTCATAGTCTTTGGAATTGTTGACATAACACAGCTTTTTAGTTGGCCCGTCTGTAAAAGTGACTTAAAAATAGTTATCCTTAAGATTCAATCACTGGATAGTGTTATATTAGATAAGTGGCCCTTCAAGTCTTCAGTTTAGTGATTAACTGTGAATAAAACGGCTCCAATACGCTTATTAAGCCGTAAAAAGTCTCAAGGAATCGTCCCTTATAAATTTCTTGACGGTCGGAGAAATATCGCTTGTGCCGGTCAGCTGTCACCGCGCAAGAGGTCCGCGCGCGACACTCGCGGTTACGCTTGCTGCGGAGGGATCAATTTCGCCTGCCGCGCACTCAATGACATCACAGCGAAGGATCTTACCTGGAACGCCAAAGAGTAAGCCGCGCGTAGCAGTGAATTAAGTGCCTAATCAGTGTCGGTTTCTCGGAGCGTGTTGTGACTTTTATTTTTTGATTTTGTTATTGTTCTTTCTCACTTCGCATATATATTTTAATAACATTGTCACCACTGATTTGCGGACTTATAACATAAAAATACTTGTTTGAAGTTTGAAAATGTCTCCTAAATCTCAATGCGCTGGCTGCAAAGCTTCTATCAACAGTAAAGAATTTCTTATTTGCGCTTTATGTACGAATAAGTACGACCTGCTCTGTGCTAATGTCTCAGAGAAATTCTTCCGTAACTCGATGAGCAGGGAGCATCGCCGTGGATGGGAGTGCCCCGAGTGTCGTTACAAGCACCCAAAAACTGATAACAGCAACACACCTGTCCGAACTGGTTCACGTCCTCAGGTTTTATGCGATACACTTAACACGAGTGATGTAGGAACTGCAAGGCGCATGAGCACGTCACCCGATTGTAGTAATGTTACTTTAAGAGCTCACCAGCGGCAGTCAACTACAGTTCTGACTGGCGGCAATATAACGTTGGACAACATCAGGGACGTCATAAAGCAGGAAATGAGTGCCATTGTCCAGTCCAGGGTTACGGAACAATTAAAAGCTATTAGGGACGAAATAACTAACTATCATGAGTCCTTGTCATTTTTGAGCAGCCAGTATGATGACATGAAGTCGGTGTTAGATGAGAAAACAGCCATTATCGATCAACTAAGATCTGACAACTCATTGCTGAAAACTACCGTCAGTGATTTATCTTCTAGACTTAGCCTCACCGAGCAACACATGCGAGAAAGCAACGTGGAAATAAATGGAATCCCCGAACATAATGGAGAGAATCTTGTTAACACGGTAGTACAGTTGACTAAAGTTGTTGGCAGCCCTATCACGAATGGAGATATTTTGAATGTGACGAGAGTAGCAAAATTGAATAAGGGTAATGATAAGCCCCGTTCAGTAATTGTCAAGCTCCGCTGCACTCGCCAGCGGGATTCAGTACTTGCTGCAGCTGTAAAATTTAATAAAAATAACTCAACAGACAAATTGAGCTCACACCACCTTGGAATTAGTGGTACACGTGCTCCCATTTTTGTGGCTGAACATCTCACACCTGAAAATAAAGCGTTGCACGCCGCAACCCGCAAGAAATCAAAAGAATATAATTATAAATTCGTGTGGGTTCGCAATGGTCGCATCTATGTTCGGAGAGACGAGTCATGTCAGGCGTTGTTCATTCGAAACAAGGAAAGTCTGAAACTTATTGTTTAGTTAAATTTAAAATTACTTTTAATCATGCGAATGTTATGGTTTAGGATTTGCTTGCATTCAAAGAGCTTTCGATTTATTACCAGAATATTAGAGGTATAAGAACAAAATGTAACGATGTGTACGCAAATATACTATTATCTAATTATGACATAATTGTTTCTACAGAAACTTGGCTTAAATGCAATATAAAAGATAGGGAAATTACCGATTCTAGATACATTGTTTACCGTAGGGATCGCTCAAGTTGTAATAGCTCAAAGAGGGACGGGGGCGGGGTAATGATGGCTATTTCAAGCAACATTCCTTCCGTCAGAATGCACAGCTGGGAGAGCGAATGCGAAGACCTTTGGGTGGTTGTCAATTTGGATACCGCTGGTGGCTCAAAGAAAATCGCTATCGGCGCTGTCTATCTCCCTCCTCCTCTGCGCTTGGAATCGCTCTCTGCCTTTCTTAACTGTGCCAGTGATGTTGTGAATTGTGTTGAGGATATTATAATAATAGGAGATTTTAACCTCCCTGTAATTAAGTGGTCTGTCGATGATGACTCGTTTGGTATGATTCCCAGTGACTATAGCGGTTCATTGAGTTTATCTTTAATTGATTTTATGTCTTTAAATAATTTGTATCAATTTAACAAACTTAAAAACGTGAATGAGAGTATATTGGATTTAGTTTTTAGCAATGTATCTGATATAATTGTGGAGCAGCCATTAGACACTCTGAGTAACCTGGATGAAAATCATCCTTGTTTGTTAATTACCACACGTTTTGCCCTTCCTGAAAAATATCTAAGACCGCAATGTTCTAAACGTCTTAATTTCTTTAAAGCCAATTTCGAAGGCATCATCCTGGACTTGAAAAGAGTCGACTGGTGGGCTGTACTTAATGTTTGTGATACTGTTAACGCGATGGTCTCAGCGCTTTACTCGGTCATTAACGATGTCATCGACAGACATGTGCCAAAACATACTGTCAAAAAATCCAGATATCCGCCGTGGTTTAGTTATTCGCTTATTAAAAGACTATCTGAGAAGGACAAAATTAGACAGAGATACAAAAAATATAATAACCAAATGGACCTGCTATCCTATAGGACAGTTCGCGGTTATTGCCATAAGCTTTACCACCAGTGTTATGAGCGCTACAAGAAATCTATTGAGGCTGACATTAAAAATAACCCTAAGGCATTTTGGCAATTTATAAAGAGTAAAAGAAATAACAGTTCAAGCTTCCCTGCTACCATGCATGGACTAAATGAATCCGCTACTACTGGTCAGAAGATTACTAATCTTTTTGCATCACAGTTTTCTTCATCATATGTTCAGGAGGACCTACCTGTGACGAGCTCGCTCAACTTATCTTTAACGACTCAGAGTGATTGCATGCACATCATTTGCTTTACTGAAAGAGATGTATTAAAGAAAATAAAACAACTTGATATCTCTAAGGGTGCGGGTCCTGACGGAATACCTACAGTATTTGTAAGGCGCTGTGGTGCGGGGTTGGCGTTCCCGTTGAAACTAGTATTTAATCGATCTTTGTCTGATGGATGTTTTCCTGAGGAATGGAAGAAGGCTAGAATTTTACCACTTCACAAAAAAGGCGATCCAAGCAACACCAAAAATTACAGACCAATCGCTATTTTATCATGCTTCTCCAAACTTTTCGAATCTCTGGTATACCCTTATTTAATAAGCCATGTGAATGTTCATTTGTCTCCGAGTCAGCACGGCTTTAGATCTGGTCGCTCTACCGTAACCAACCTAGGGAGCTTTGTATCCTATCTATCTGAAAATCTTGACCAGGGCTTACAGGTTGACACGATTTACACTGATTTTGCCAGGGCTTTTGATAAGGTCAGCCACTCAATACTAATTCAGAAGTTATACAACTTCGGCATACAGGGATCCCTTTTGCACTGGTTTAGGTCATATTTAGCAAAAAGACTCCAAATAGTCTCAGTTAATGGTTACGAATCTCAGCCTTACTACGCTTCTTCTGGAGTGCCTCAGGGGTCCCATCTTGGACCTGTTCTTTTTTTGATATTCATAGATGACATTACCTCAGCTATACGTAATTGTCAATGTCTATTGTTTGCCGACGACTTAAAATTATATAACGTGGTGTCATCCTCAAACGATGGTAAATTGATTCAAGAGGATCTGACCAGAATAATAAACTGGTGCTATGCTAATAAAATGGAATTAAATATTAGTAAGTGTTACCACGTACAATTCACAAAAAAAAAAGCACCCATTGAGGTATCTTATAAGATTGGGGATACAGTTTTGGAGAAGTTGAATGAAATTACAGATCTTGGTGTAGTTATGGATAGTCCCCCCCCGCCGGGGTCCTCGGTTTGTCGTACCGGGGGGGCTTAGTAGGCCCTGCCATGGCAGGGCTAAAGCGAAGAGGGACCCCGAGGTGAGCCGCGACTGCACGAATGGCATAAGGGCAGTTGCGGCGGTCCGGCTGTAACCACCGCAGCCGGACCAGGGTTGCCGAGGAAGAGGAGGAGCTGAGTGTTGTCGTTGCTCGCCTCCCTATCCTCGGCAACCCGACAGGGGCGCGCTGGGTCGCGTTGCAGCGGGTCGCGGAGGGATTGAGCGTCTCGATGCTCTCCCTCCGTGACGACAGGGCTTTGCCCTCAATTTGGGTCGCCGGGCGGAAGGCGGCCCCCTCTGATGAGACGCCCTCCGCGTGCCCTCTGGCTTAGCAGAGGGCACAGCGCGAGAGTGGGCCCACGACGCCGGTCTCGGGGACGATCGGCGTCTGAATCCTGGGCGGAGTAGTTGAGACATGCTGGGTGGCCTGGCATGTCTTGACGCGCGCGCGTGCTCGGTGCTGTGCATCCGACGACTGATGGCGTGGGCTGCACAGCATCGACCACCGCCGCGCGAGGTGAGCCGCGTAGCGCGGCACGCGCACTACCGGAGGAGCTGTTGTATAGTCCCGACAGTGGGGATACCGGCTCCTCCGGAACTGCGCCGATGGAGGCCACCTTGGGGTTTAGTCGGTTCGAGTCCGACACACCGCCCTCTGGATCCCCGTCCGGAGGGTGACGGCTCGTGGGAGTTCCCCAAGTAAAAAAAAAAAAAAAAAGTTATGGATAGTCGCCTCAGTTTTTCAGCGCATCTCGATATGGTAATTGGTAGGGCTGCACGAATGCTCGGATTTTTGAAACGTAGCACAAAATATTTCAAACATTCGCACACCAGAATTACGCTGTACAACTCACTAGTGCGTTGTCATTTGGAGTACGCTTGCATCATTTAGAATCCTCTCTATAATATACATACCCAACGCATTGAAAACATTCAGCGAACTTTTACAAGGCATTTGGCTTACGTCTCACACGGCATCTCCCATCGTAGCAGCTATAAACAGCGTCTGGATTTCTTTAATCTTAAATCACTCTCTAATCGTCGGAAAATATTCGACATGGTCTTTCTGCACAAAGTGATACATAACATAATTGAGTGTCCCTATTTGCTCAATCGTGTTCAATTGAGCGTACCACGCAGACCACCACGCCATGCTGTGACAAAGATTTTTACAGTTCCATTACGGAAAACTAACGTCGGTCGTAATTCTTCGGTGGTCAGAATATGCAGCGAGTACAATGCTCTCAATGCCAGGGCGGATGATCTGGATGTATACTTTGATAATTTATCATCCTTTATAGATAAGGTACTGAGACTTCTTGCGTAATTGGTAGTGTTGTAGTGTATTATTAGTATTGTTAATATTTTAGTACTTGTATTATGTCAATGATATAGTGAATGTCGTATATACCTTTAATAGGGGTACATTTTAGAATTTGTCCTGGAAATGTCTACTTTTAATGCTTTAATTTGTACACTGTTGGTATATCAATAAATAAATAAATAAATAAATAAACGTGTGGCTACGCGGAATAATACACCAAGTCTACCCGGGACCAGATGGACATGTGAGAGTTGCAGACGTGAAGACTTCGCACGGAATTCTGCGCCGACCTGCTGTCAAGATAGCGGTTCTGCCTACAACAGCTGATGTGTCGGGCGTCGTCGTCGGGTTTCATCACCCCTAGGGGACACACACACACACACACGCACGCACGCACGCACGCACGCACGCACGCACGCACGTACGCACACTATCTCACACACACACACACACACTACTATTAATTTTGTTTTCTTTTTCGTTTACTTTTTGTGTTCCTAATGGCGAAGATAGTTTTTACTTGTTTTATTATTTTTAAAAATACCTATAAAATGTATATTTTCTAGTTTGCTCGAGCTGTGTTCTAAATTATTACAATTGGTAATCGTAGTCTGGACTCTGCGATACTAGCCTAGCTTAGTGCAGTGTTCGCTAGTTTTATGTTTATGTTTGTAATTTTTATGGCAAATAAATTATTATTTATTATTATTATTATTATGTCTCTCGGCACAATCACGGGACAAGCCCGGGCCTTTGAGGCTTGCATGGGGACATGGGTCCAACATGTAGAGGCCTTTTGAGAGTTTGATCTAAATGTGTGATGGAACACCGGCCGGGTGTTGCCCTTAGTTGCAGTATAAAACATACACTCGAAGGCGACATCCGGCTGATGCAGGACTATTGCGAAAAAGGGAAACTAAAAACCGGGGCTATGGAGGGAGGTTCTACTATGGACAGGAAATTGGGCTATGGAGTGAGATGCCGGACATCTGCCTCGAAAATTTCTCACAAATATATTAAGTTGGCAGACGGTGACTCGCCGCTTGTTAATCCAAATTGTGGGCCCCCTAACTAGCTGCCATACGGGCGGCAAGGGGGCAACACTAGAAAGCAGCTAAGGTTGTGGAGAGGTGAGACTGCGGGGCGCAAGATCCTTATACAGTCAAGTGCCCCCGGCGTTATGACATTTTACACTTCCAACCTGGAGCATAGGTTCCACTCTTGCGAATCCACTCTGGCCGGCCGGTCAAGGCAAGCGCAGAGGCGGGGGGTGTGTAACTGTCTGTAAGTGTGTGTATCGCGCATGTCTGTATGGTCTCCCTGGAGGTAGGGTCCGTGGTGTCGCCACCCACCAACGGCTCGCCACAAGCCGCCCTGCGGAGACTGACTGCACTGACGGGAGTTGTTGCTCTTCATGGTGCAAAGCTCACCAACTCTCGCCAGCGGGCGATGGGGGCGTCACGTCCCTACGCCTTTATTATTATTATTATTAATGCGTCTCACATTGATAATTCTGATAGCTATGTTTTTACGGGGCATAACAACACGATTTCATTTTGGAAATTTAATGACAGGTTTTATCTATTCAATAGTCATGCGGTGGATAGTAGGAATACGTATTCTCATAATACCGAACTTAATAAGGCGCGTTTATTTTCTTGTGGTACTTTAAAAAATCTTGCCGAGTTGCTATTTAGGAACCATATGTATGACGGCCAAGAATATTCAATTCATAAAGTTAGGGTTTTAGGCCATTCGGAAATAGAACAGGATAGAGTAAATAGTTTAACTCACGTTTACGATGACATGAAGCTAAGTACGCTGCAACCGGTAGTTGTTCTTACGCAAATAGAATCTCCGATAGAATCCCAACCAGCTAAGAAGAGAGGCCGACCTACGAAACGGAAACTTATAGCCACCGCATGCCGCGACAGTACAAAATCCTCGACGGGTCAATTGTCTGCTATTACTCATGATCAAAAATATAATAACACAAATCATGATGCAAAACTGAATATGAACCAAGTCGTAGTTTTGGAAAAAATAATTACTCATGTCTAACATGACACGTTCATCAAATACTGCTCAGCTTAGATCAGCTCCATTGCAAGAATTAGAATGTAATGTGGACATTTCATGCACGATCCTATCAACGGAACTAAACCGCGGAAGTATTGTATTCAAATGCTATTTTATTATAACATTGTCTTACACCATTTTATTACCAATTAGAAAGTAATACTAATATTTTCATTATCATCACATAGGTTATAATAAGTTGAAGACTTGTATAGATATACCTAATTAAATAGTTTTAAACATTAATTTTAATTTGACAACGACTGCTGTTAGTTTTCAACAGTCATTAGTTCAAATTCTATTTGTAATATATAAAATAAGCACAATTAATACAACAATTTAGTGAAGAATTAAAATTTCTTATCCACCCACCCTCCCAATTTTACATTTTAATATTATTTAACAATTTGTAATTATTTCAACTACGTAAATATTAATTTACGTTCTAAATACAAACCTACTATTTTACAGCCACTATTAGTCTAAATAAATCAATTTAACTGATTACTTTTCAAATAAAAAGTCTTCAGTTACCCTCTTTGTTTCAGGTAAATCTAGTTGTTTACATACATTTGCTTTTCCTCTTTTTATCTCTAATTTCAGACATGAATGGCAGCATGGCATACTCCAAGACTCGCAAGGCTACTGCTCAAGAAATGGAACTCAAGCTGAAACGAGCCAAGAAATTACAGACCTGAGAAAGGAAAACAGCCACCTGCTCCGTGAACGAGATGAGAATGAAGAGGAATCTCTCAAAATTATTAACCAGAACTCTCAGCTGAAATCAGAACTTGCCGAGCTGCATGCCCGTCTAGAGGATACACTTGATCAACGTGACCAACTCCTTGATATGGTCAAAAACTTCGATAAATGCAGTGAAACCTACGAGCGAACCCTGGGAAGAATCCAAGAGCTGGAGGTAGATCTGCGTGACGCGAACAAGACCATTCAGCAATATGAAGAGGACGTACGATGTCAAGATTCTGTACACACCCAAAGCCTATATGAAGAACTGATTGCGTCATCTTCAGGGCAATCATTCTCTACGACTATGCAAAATGCTGAACTGATTTCATGTTGTGAAAATATTATTGCTAAATTTAACCCCAAACGGAAACTTAGAAAATATGTTAAAATTAACAACTATATTAAAAAAACTGAGAGATTAGTTAAGCGTCAAAAATGCTTTCACAAAAATGTACTTTTAAGAAAGCAACGCATTGATTTATTAGATAGTTTAGAGATATATAGTAAAAAATTAGATGAAAGTAGGTTAAAACATGAAAATGACGTCCAAGAACTGCAACTCGATATGATGCAGCTGCATAGATCTTTGGAGCGTATGACAGAAAAATATAAATCTGCTTAAGCTCAAATCAGTGAACATATCCTGGCAGCAAGCAGTCTCATTAACCAAGGCAGCTGTAAGGAAAGTGCTGGTCCATCCGAACAGCATCCAATTAATCATAGGCAAACGTTAATGATCTCTGACAATGATGCCTTGGCTAAAGCAACATTATCCGTAGTTAATAAAAAAAAAGATAATGTTTTAATTTTCTCGGATGGAATAGGAGTTGGTATTGGTTCCATATTAAGAAAAAAACTAGAATACAATGTATTAAACCATTGTATGCCGGACGCTCCATTTACTCATATATGTAAGAGAGTACTTGACTGCGACTTGAATGACAACTCAGTAATTATTTTATTAATAGGAAATGGCATAAATACCTCTAAAAAGAATATTATAGAGGGATTTTCATTACTTTCGGGACTAAGGGTGAAAAAAATTATACTATGTGCATTCCCATATTCTTTGCATTATTTGCAAAATCAAAATAACAGTATTCATATTTTGAATACCTCTTTATACAATTTGACATGTAGGCATAATGATCTTTTTGTGTTTTTTGACACAAATAAATTTATTGATAATAAGTTTATTATGATTGGCAATGCTTTATATTTGCCAAAAAAAAACTAAATTTAAATTAGCTACATTGATAGCTTATAATATTAATTTTATTTATAAGACTTTGGAACCTGTTCCAAATAATTTAAATTTAAGTACAAGACAATAGAGGACATCTCTAGCTATTTAGGGACAAAGGTAAAACCAAATGCGTTTAAGATAGTGCATCAAAATATACAGGGTCTTCCTGGTAAGGAATTAGAGTTAGAATTGTTTTTAAATGATAAGAATGTCCATGTGTTATGTCTCACCGAACATTGGTTGAAACAGCATGAGATAATGATTAGTATTGATAATTTTAATATTGGTAGTTATTTCACAAGGACGTCTGCCATAAGAGGCGGGTCGCTTATTTTGTTGCACAAAACATTAAAATTTAAAGAACGCAAAGATATTGTAACACTCTCGTTGGAAAAAATAATTGAGCTTGCTTGTGCAGAAGTTGAAGACTATATTATTGTCTGTGTTTACAGGCCACCATCTGCCGACTATTTCTTATTTGAGTCGACAATGGAAGAAGTCTTGAGAAAAGTCTCTACTTCAAGTAAGAAGGTAGTTGTATGTGGAGATTTTAACATAAATATTTTGGACAACTTGCAAAGTTCTACTAGGTTTGTAAATCTGTCCAATTCATTCAACCTTTTCCAATTATTTAGTGAACCTACACGTATTTCTCCCACATCAGCTACATGTATAGATAACATATTTAGTAATTGCAGTGTAACTAAAAAATCCATAGTTAACTTTGTAAACTCCGACCATAGCGGGCAGCTAGCTAGTTTCGAACGTCAGAGTGCCACTTCACCGTTAAACATTGTTTGTAGACCTATTACTACTAGTCGTTTATAAAAATTTAAGACAAATATCCGAGATAAGACATCGCTTATGAGCTTTAAACCAGTTGGTGATGTTGATCATATATACAATAAATTATTTCATACAATTGAAAAGGAATTTAATGGTATATTTAAAAAAAAACCATTAAAATCTGGGCTGGGCAACAACAGGTATTTATACAAGTAGACGGAGACTATATGAACTGTATGATATAAAATCTAATTATAACAGCCCTTTTATTATAGATTATGTCAGGAATTATTCGAAATTGTTTAAGAAAGTTTGTGCAGTCGCAAAAGCTAACTTCATTAAAAGAAAAATAATTAAAGCGACCGATAAAAGTAAAGCTACCTGGAATATTATTAGCAAAGAGACTTGTAAAAATAAAATACACGATAACAAGCTCTCACTCAAAATAGATAACACTATTCTAAAGTCTGATTCAGAAGTGGCAAACGCTTTTGAAACATTTTTCTCAAATATTCCAGTCTCAACAACTAGTCAACTACCGTCTAGCTCGCATCTAGCTCAATCTCTTCTCAAATCACATGTGAAAGAGTGCACAAACCAACTCAATTTCCGTCATATAAACTTTCAAACTATTTTGAAGACTTTTAGAGAAATAAGTACAAAAAAGACTGAAGATATATGGGGTTTATCAATAGATATTTTAAAAAATATAATTCACTCTATTGCCCCTCTTTTATCCATTATATTTAATAAATGCGTTGATGAAGGCACTTTTCCTACTTTAATGAGGATTAGTAAAATTATTCCTCTATTTAAATCAGGCGACAAAAGTGACCCATCTAATTTCAGACCCATTTCAATATTAGCAGCGCTTAGTAAGATTTTTGAAAAAGTCTTACTTAATCAAATAGTTATTCACTTTAAAATTAATAATCTATTGCACAATAATCAGTTTGGATTTACTAAAGGCAAATCTACTACTGATGCGGGTGTAGCTCTTATCAAACATGTGTTTGATGCAGGGATGAAAAAGCAGGATGCAATAGGTGTCTTTTGCGATTTGTCAAAAGCGTTTGATTGTGTTGATCATCAAACGCTGCTAATGAAACTACGACATTATGGTCTCTCAGACAATTCACTTAATTTGATTAAATCATTTTTAACTGATAGAACTCAGAAAGTACACGTTAATGGTACAACTTTCTTAGGTGTACCCTTACTGCCCCAGTGCCCCAGGGGTCTATATTAGGACCCTTGCTCTTTTTAATATATATCGCGTGTAAAAAATACCTTAACGAAGCCGTGAACTACATATTCTCCTGGTCATTACGAACATCATTAGTTCTAGAAAAATACCTCGGAAATGTATAGTTTCTGAGATATTGACCTTCAAAGATAAAAAAAAAATTCTACGTTTTTTACATAAAAAAAATTAAAACGTTATTACTAACATTTCTTCCAAAGAAACCATATCTTAATTTTGAATATTTTCTAGCAAATAAGGCCTTACAAATCACGGCCTGCAATGTACATCGCACGCGCACACACAGTCACTATCCCCTGTAGCGGCTGCGCGGATACTACACAGCGTACGCACACGCGCGCGCGCCTCAGCTGTTCTGTGTACCACTCGCGTATCCGAGGGCAACGACTCGCGGGCGCGGTCGGGCCATCCCAGCTGATCGCTCAAAGCCTAGTTTTCATCAACTTTATTAGTTATCTAGGTACATTGCTTAGATACCTGTAATTAACATGTAAATAGTAACTAAATACACCAATCACCTTTTTCTTTCGACCTTGGGAATGCATTATGTACCCATAACCTCAGTTGGGGAACTTAGGTCATGTTAAGGACTCCCAGGTCCTGACATAATACCGCATTTATTATTTATACGATGTCAGAAAAGATAATTGTACATGTATTTGTAGCATAATGGATCTTACGCGCGTAGCGCGACACTCCTATAGGAAAACTAATAGCAATAAAATTTATAAGGAATTTAATTTGGATTTTTTCAAATTCGCTTATTTATTATTCAAAAGATGAAATTACGTAGTAAAAAATACAAAGTTGGTAGTAAATACAGTTATTCTTTCCAATTTACTCGAACCCAGTCTAATTTTTAGTCAGGATTTCAAATAAATTGAACTTTTTTTTTGATACAATTAGAGCATTCCCCAGCGCCTGAAAGAATACTATGGCAATTTCCTCTTTATGCTTTAAGAACGAACTTATTGACGATAAATAAACGTAAATTCATTTTGGATACAACTCGGACTAGTAAAAAAAGAAGGACTCCGCGCCACTAACTAGTCATTGAAGCTCCTCAGGTGCTCCACCTTTACTCGTAACTTACGTCACACATTGATACAATAAGTGCTCCAACTGACAGGTATCCGATATCTGGTATCCATAAGTATCTCACTGACACATGTATAAACGTGGCTTCACGCTATAGTATGACAGCGTGGAGTCCGTCGTTTTTACTAGTCCGTGGGATACAAGCATAAAATTATTACAATTTTATTTTACGTACTGGGCTCCACTAACCCAAGTGTGAATTGAGAAGTATTGAAGTCTGCTAGGCAAACAACAACACTAATCATCAGGTGAAAACTAAGGCAACCTGTAACCCAAAACGCCTAGACTCAAGTAAATTTATAATAAAATTGTTAAATGAATGTCAGCGGGAATTACAAAAATTTCCGCCTGGCCTTAGAAACATTTCAACAACGCGTTATTATTATTGCAGGCTTAATAGCTCGTTTGATTTGATTTTTGTTTAGCAGAATTATTATTTTGAAGAAACTTATTAAATTAGTAACAACTAAAACTGCACTACGTTTTTTTTTACAATTGGTGTAAGTAGTATCAAACAATTAAACCAGTTGCTAACACGTAGGCAAATCTGATTTTGTAAATAATTGCAAACGAAACAGATGTAGCATACGACAACACTAGGCGAGGCGGCAATAACCGGATCGCGTGCGCTGATTGGTCAGCCGCGTTTGTTTACTTTAAAGGAGCGACGGTTTTTTCTTATTATTGACGTATTTCAGTTCGGTTTCATACGACTTCGGATGCGTATTGATTACGGATAATTTTGTGATTTTGTATTGTTATGTAGTTTTCTTAAGTGTTTACGTGTCGAGTTGAGTGATATTAGTTGTGTTGTGCTGTGATAAGTGTCTAAGATGCCTTTTTATGCAAAAAGCGCTCGCGAGTACGTCAACATGGTGTACTGTTACGGCATGGCCCATGGAAATGCTTCCGTGGCACTGCGGCTGTATGGGATAGAATATCCTAATGCACATCAGCCTCGTGATCCTCGAGTGATCACTCGGGCAATGCAGTGGTTGTTAGAACCAGCCTATAGCGCCCGTTTTATAGGGCCGTGAGTTTTCGACCGCCCCTGTGAGTCAGCTGATGAAATGCGTCAAAAGATCATCCACGTTTTTGACGAACTCAAAAGAAAAGCAGTTCAAGAAGGACTCCTGGACCGGGCGCTTCGCAACACGCTGTACAGGGCGCGTGTTTGTTGTTTGACCCGTAGCGGGTCGCCAGTTCGAGCCACATCTTATCCGCTTGGCGAGACCTACACTGGATGACAACGATGAGCACTAGGTAAGTACTTACATTGACTTCGTACATGCAAAAAAGTGTTTTTACGTGTGAAATAATTAGTATAATATCAGTCATGTTTCCATCGCACACACGCGCTCGCGTCGCGTAGGTACCTAGCGAGAGAGCGGGGATGCCCATCCTCCCGCGCACGCGCCCGCGCTTGCGCGACGTACATTGCGTGGTCTAGAAAACTGCCGTTTTTTTATGCATAAAATTAAAAGTCGTTTCCCTGCAATAATATTTGAGTATAATACTCAGTTATAAGAGTGGAATGCGTGGTTCAAGGCTTCGTTAAGGCTTTTTTTACACGCTGTATAAATGACCTCTCTTTTTTTACTAGATACTTGTGCGAGATCGTATTATTTGCTGATGATACATCCTTAATTTTTTAAATTGATAGACAAAAAAATAATTTTGACGACGTAAATAATGCTCTCAATCAGGTGCTCCATTAGTTTTCAACCAATAATTTATTACTTAATGCAAAGAAAACTAAATGTGTAAAGTTCTGAATGCCAAATGTGAGGCAAGCTAGTACTACAATTATAATGAACGATGAGTCCATTGATGTTGCTAATCAAACTACATTTCTGGGCATCACTCTTAGACTCAAAATTACAATGGTCTCCCCATGTTTTAAACCTGGCACGAAGATTTAGCTCAGCTGCGTATGCGGTTAGGAAAATAAGAAATCTTACTAATGTAGAGACGGCTAGATTTATTTTAGTAATTTTCATAGCATTATGTCCTACGGTCTGCTTTTATGGGGATCCGCAGCTGATATCCAGACAATTTTTGTACTAAAAAAAAGGGCAATTAGGGCTATATACCAACTTAGACCTCGCGATTCCCTAAAAGAGTTATTTAAGGAAATCAACATACTTACTGTGGCATCTCAATACATTCTTGACTGTTTATTATATGTATTTAAAAACATGCATTCTATCCCTAAAAAAGCGGATAGTCATAACATTAATACTAGAAACAAGCATAAACTGGCTGTCCCAAATCTAAGGTTAAGTAAAATTAGTAATTCATTTGTGGGACAAGGTATAAAAATGTTTAATTTGCTGCCACAGGTGTTGTTAACCTACCTATGCACAAGTTTAAGCGGTGCATTAAAAAAAATCTCATGCAAAAAGGTTACTATAAGGTTGAAATTTTTTTCAATGACAAAAACCGATGGTTTACGAATTATTAATCATTATTATTGAATTCTAATTGTATTTTATTGTATTAAATTCGCCTTTTTATGAAATTAATGATGACATAGCACAGTTATAATAATTCATTATTGAATTTTAATTATATGACATTATTTAAAAACCTTTGAGCTGTGTTCTATAGTTGGCTTGTTACAATTCTTTTTTATTATTCTTTGACTAACCTGAGTAGTCATGCTCACTAAAATGTCGCTGGGGTGGTGGCGCTATGTGGCGGGTCGTTACATTCCCTAAAATATGGTTGAGTGAAGCGATGGCTGACACATACGTCATGCTTGGGAACAGGTGCCGCCCTTGGGGACTGGTCTGCTCTGGTCTGGTCAAGTTTTTGGTTGTAATTTATATATTTTTTTATTTTGATACTCTACAACAGGCCTACACTAAAACGTGGTTCAAAGTTTATTATGATTCATACACCTTGTACAAATGGTATTGAAAAGAGTAACTACCGAGTTTCTTGCCGGATTCTTCTCGGTAGATACAACATTCCGAACCGGTGGTAGAATCATATAGCTGTGGCTTTACCTGTATTTGACGATTTATAAGTGTTTCCTTGAAACCTATATAAAAAAAGAATATTTTGACTTTGACTTTGACTTTGTAGAACAGATTAATGCCGACGAGTCTATTCAAGGGGAGGGCGGCGTGGTGCCGGGGCGTGTTTATTTGCCCAATTCGTTTACTGGAGGCCCACGATACATGAAAACCAAATATATGGATGCAATTGCGTTAGTCAATAGATTAGGCACTCCATCATATTTTTTGACCATGACATGTAATCCAAAATGGCCCGAGATCCAACAATCTACTCCACAAGGTCAAAGGCCTAATCCTTTAATTTGTGCTCGAGTATTCAATCTAAAGTTAAGTCAACTTTTGAAAGATCTAAGAACTGGCGCATGGTTCGGTAAATGTGTATATATAATACATGTCATAGAATTTCAAAAACGAGGGCTGCCGCATGCGCACATTTGTTTTAGGGTAGAAGGCGGTGGCCCAGTCCAAAATACGGACATTGACAAATTTGTTAGAGCAGACCTTCCCGATTCTTCTGAAGCGGAAGGTAGACTACGCAAGGCCGTGATTGATCATATGATACACGGCCCATGTGGACCTCCCAATAGGACAGATTTACCGTGTTGGAATCAACAAAAAGGTAAATGTATAAAATTTTTCCCCAAACGTGAAACATCTACCACTTTTTGCAATGATAGGGGTTTTGTTAATTTGCGACGCAGTAGCACAAACGTAGGAACAATAAAGTACCGTGGCAGAGACGTCACCATTAGTGACTTGTGGGTGGTCCCGTACAATGCCGCTTTACTTTGGAAATACGATTGTCACATTAATCTTTTAGTTTATTCAGCCCGTGCTATAGTTAAATATTTATTTAAATATATGAGCAAAGGTCCGGATGAATCACGCATAGCGGTGATCCCGGACAGTGACAAAAATAATGAAATAGAGCAATATGTCACCAAACGTTACCTTGGTTCTTGCGAAGCCACGTGGAGGATTTTAGAGTTTGACATCACCGCTCGTGAACCGAACGTCAAGCAACTTGCTGTACATTTAGATGGCCATCAATCCATCTTTTTTAAACCGGGCACCGAAACTGAAGCAGTCACCCGCCGAGACTGCTCGGATTTATTAACACATTTAAATCGTCCTCCGGTGAGGTATTTGATCATATAACCTATTTAGACTTTTATGAACAATTTATTGTTCACACTAGACGTCCCATGACCAAAAACGTACAAATCTACCGATTAAACAACGGTAGATATATAACAAGACGTCAGAGGGGCGAGTTAGTCTCCCGTTTGTTCTGGGTCGCGCCTAATAAAGGTGAACAGTTTTATTTGCATCTATTATTAGCTTCTCAACCATGTCGCGGTTATAGCGATTTGTATAAGCTTGGCGGTCCACTTTGCAGTAGTTTCCAAGAAGCTGCCAAAGCTCTAGGGATCGCGAACGATGAGTCCGAGTACGAAATGGCTATGCAAAAAGCATCTACTTTCTTGACAGGACCGCGGTTGTGTAGCTTTTTCGTTCTTCTAGCAGTTAACGGGGTTAGGGTCGTTTCACTTTGGGAGACATACAAATGTTTGATTAGTCAAGACATCTTGCAACGATTTCCGGAAAACGAAGATAGAGCGTACAATCTTAGCTTACTTTGTATCGACAGGTTAATGCGTAAACATGGGACGTCGCTTGTCGAACAAGGATTACCGGCGGTCATAGACGATACCACGGAAGTAGGTCGCGAGCGCATCGACGACAATAAGCTCTTAACAGCTTTCGTCGCGGATTGCCTTCCGAAGTTGTCGGACGATCAGCGTCACGTATTCGAATATGTAGATAAACTCTTACGCGACGGGAGTTTCCGCGATACTCACGACACCGCCATTTTCTTAGACGGACCTGCCGGAACAGGTAAAACGTTATTGTTGAACGTAATAATTGCACACACACGCGGTAACTTGGATAGCATAGTTTTGTGTACAGCGAATTCAGGTATTGCAGCTCAGAACTACGAAGGCGGCATTACGGTGCATAGTATGTTTAGATTCCCTCTAAATCCCGTCGACGATCTTGGTTACTGGAACATCACGAACGGCTCTCAAAGAGCTGAATTGATTACTCAGGCTACTGTTATTATTTATGACGAGGCCCCTATGGCGCATAAATATCTTATAAACTTGCTCGACAGGTCACTTAGGGATCTTATGAAATCAGATAGGTTATTCGAGGGTAAAATTATTATTTTTGCTGGGGACTTTCATCAAATCCCACCGGTTGTAGTCAACGCAAAGACCAATTCGGACATCATTAATTGCTCAGTCAAATTTTCACCTATTTGGCCTAAAATTAAGTCTTTTACACTTTCTACGTCACAGCGATGTAAAAGTGATGCAGATTTTTTATTAAAATTGGGTTCAGATCAATTACCAGTACAATCAGTTAAAGTAGATAGATCAGTTTTGAATTTATTAGATTTATCTTCAGTAAGTTTTGTTACTGAAGTTAATGACTTAATAGATTTTGTTTTCCCTAGCGTAGTAATAGATGAACCCGACATATGCGCTCATCGAGCCATATTGTCTACTCATAATAGTAATGTCAAAGAAATATTTTTTTTAATTTTGAATAAATTGCCTCAGGATCCACTATATTTTTATTAAATTGACGAAGTTGTTAGTGATAAAGCGGACGAAATATTCTTAGGCGCGGATACCCTGCACAGACTGCAACCTAAGGGTGTTCCAGATCACGATTTAATACTTAAGATAGGGTGCGTGTGCATGATAGTCCGAAACCTCAGCTTCTCTGATAGGTTAGTAAATGGTAGTAAAGTAATTGTAGTAAGTACCACACCGCGGCTTATTACCGTTCGAAAGCCAGGCGAATCGGATAACTACGTAATACCTCCTATTTTATTTAAAGCCCCTATAGAGCCAAACAGTCCTATCATAATGACGCGTCGCCAATTCCCGTTGCAAGTATGTTACGCGATGACTATTCACAAAAGCCAGGGTCAGACGATCAGTCGAGTAGGTGTAGATTTGAGATCGGACGTTTTCAGTCAAGATAGAGAGAGTTTAAAAGTTTTAGTGTCCCGGGACAAGATTATAGATGGTAAACTGATGCTCAACAATATTGTCTTCCCACAATTACTGTGAATTAGACAGACTTTGTGCAGCCTCTTGCGATATAAAATTGTTCACCTCTAATCAGAATCGGGCAACTTGTATTTAGTATTTATTAAATCATAAAATCATGCCGACACAACTGTACATGTTACACACGCCGCTCGTATGAATACCGCTGACGCAGTCGTCGCTCCTGATTTACCAACATATTCAGTAAATGCCTACGGTAACTATTTCGCAAGTTGTTGACAACGAATTGGCGTACCTACTGCAGAATATGAAACCCGTGTAACCTAGATTCAGCGGCCACCACGCCACCAGGAGTCTTCCGGCGGCATTTCGGTACCTACATCGTCCGAACTTAGACCTAAGCTAGAATTAGTTAATTGTAATCTTTACTCTTTAAATAAATTTAAGTTCAAGTAATTTTGGTTTTTTTTCAATCCTCCGGCTGTAGTCTACGTAATTGGCGCAGTCGGTAGGATTTTCGAGTCAGTGCGCGTCGCAATCGGTATCCAGCTTCTCTAGTATCGGTAGCTCCCAATCGTACGCCACTGGTTGAGCTTTCAAGCTTGCATCGAGAATCCGAACCACGAGATCTGCAGCCACGAGGAGGATCTAGACATCGATCCAGAGAGAAAGCCAGAAATGAAGTATTTGTAAGTACACTTGAATTGTTCTCGTGTTGCTTATCCTAGTTCCTACACCCTTCCACCATTTTTCATCCGAGAAACTCCAGATCCAGCGAGCCTGTATCACATAGGTCTCGCCGGAGAGAAATCTTAGATTTACGTAGAATAGCGCCAGCTAGTATATCTGAAGAGATGGAAATTAACCCAGATCAGATTCATAAGGCCTTACGCCTTGTCCCCGATTTTGACGGGAACGCAAACGTGTTAATAAGATTTATTAGGATTTGCGATAAGTTATGCGCAGATTTTTTGAGAGATGATCCCAGCAGCCAATTAAATAATTTGTGTCTTTTAAATGGAATCTTAAATAAAATAACAGGGCCAGCCGCTACAACAATAAATTCAAACGGCATCCCTGAATGTTAGGCTGGTATACGCCAAGTCTTAGTTAACAACTTTGCCGATTAGAGAGACGAAACCGCTCTCTACAATGATCTCTCATTAGCCACACAAGATCAAAGGTCGCCACAAGAATTTTACGACCACTGTCAGTCTTTATTTAGTACGATTATGACCTCTATGGTTATTATGGTCGCTATGGTTTCGTGAAGACTAACATATAGTCTTCACGAAACCATAGCGACTACCATAGAAGCCAAGCGAACCCTTTACCGCAAACTAACAATGCAAGCCTTTGTGCGAGGCTTAAAGGAACCACTTGGATCTCGTATAAGGTGCATGAGACCAGATAGTATAGAGAAAGCTCTGTAGTATGTGCAGGAGGAACTAAATATTCTATACCTACAACAGCGTAACGATAGTGTACCAAGACATCAGCTCGCCCTTCGTACTACGCTTGCCATACCTATAGGTTTCTCAATGCCTAAATCTACTAACTTAAGCAGGCCTAACTTTTCTAGCCAATCCGCGCCGCGTTATAATAATCCGCCGCCGCCCTCACAACGCTTATCAATGCAACCGCAACCTTTTAAATTAAATACGCCAGTCAACTTTAACTCGCCTTCGCGTATGCCTACTCGTAGTCAACAAATGTTTAGTGCACCGCCGCCGAGGTATAATCCGCAGAGTCAGGTGTTTAAGATGCAACCAAGGCAACAGCTTTACCAGCCGCCTCCAAAGCCAATGAGCGGAGTGCAGCATTTTGTACCTAAAGCCTTGCCCCCTACTTTATCTGGGCATGATTGGCGAAGATTCGGTAATTCTCCGCCAAACAATTACTTTAAATCTCGCGAGGTCAATTTAAATTAATGCGCATACGATGACACTTATTATCCCGACTATTATTACGAACAAGACTGATATAACGACCAGGCAGACTATAGTAACTACAAGACATCTTATGACCATGACTATAGAGTTCAGTATTACGAGCCTACAGATAGTTCGTGTTATCAGGAACACAATACGGAGTCAGGTAACGAGCCGCACGCGTCAAGTTCCAATGAGCAGGATTTTCAGATAGAGCACCCGTCAGGCAAGTTAAAATAGAGTTGAATTTACAAACGCAAAGACAACTTCCATATATTAAAATATCCGATCCACCGCTTAAGTTATTAATAGACACGGGCGCCAATCAGTCGTTTATTAGTCCCGAATGTGTAGAAAAATATTTTAACAATTTTCAGTTAAATTACGATCCTTTTGAAGTCACGAACGTTCACGCGACTAGCCGTAATAACTACTCCCTAACGCTTCCATGTTTCCTTGAATTTAATAACCAAGATAGTATGAAGTTATTCGTGTACCGATTTCATGATTATTTCGACGGTCTTATAGGCTTAGATTTGCTCACGAAATGGGAAGCGAAGATAGACCTCAAAGATCAGACTCTATCCATGCAGTACGCAGTCAATCCCATTTTAATGTACAATTCGCGTAATGTCAATCTCTACGAAGATATCATACCAGCAGTTATTTCAAAGATGATTCGTATTCCAATTAACGCCTCGGATGGGCATGTTTTAGTCGAAGAACAAATTATATGTAATTGCCTAATTCCTGAATGCATTACATCAGTTATAAAAGTCCGCGGAATATTAGAAGTCATTAATCCAACAAATAACGATATAATATTATCTTTAGATCATCCCGCGCAAGCGCAGGTATTCAATATCGAGTGCACTCGCACTAAGTCGCCGCCTACGTCACGCGTACGCGATGTATTATCACGCCTCCGGACGGATCATATGAACGCCGAGGAAAAGGCTAATATAAAATCTTTATGCTCACGTTACGCCGACGTATTCTATTTAGAAGGCGAACCGCTAACATTTACTAATAAAATAAAACACTCTATCAAGACTACAGATGAGGTTTCAATTTATACAAAATCTTATCGATACCCGTTTCTCCATCGCCAGGAAGTTCGCGATTAGATCTCTAAAATGTTAGACCGGGATATAATTAGACCTTCCACCTCGGCCTGGAGCTCACCTATATAGTGCCAAAGAAAGTGGACGCATCAGGCAAAAAGAAATGGCGTATAGTCGTAGACTTTTGTAAACTGAATGAAAAGACAATAGACGACAAATACCCCATTCCTAACATCACAGACGTCCAGATCAACACGATATTTTCCATAGCAATAAACTGGATGAAAGGCAGGGCATATGCCCTGGCAAAATAACGTATTGTCACAGGAAAAAGGAAAGAACGCACTTACGCATACGCAACTGCAGATGGCACTCACTAACACATATTAAACATGGTCATATATTTTTATCCAGAGAAAATGATCTGGATGGAAATGGACTTCGAAGGCAAAATTGATATAGAGGTAGATAGAGTTTACACATGGACTGACACAGTACATGAAAAATCAAATAGGAAGAAATAAATATTCTCCATTGACGCAAAGCAACGCAAGCGAAGCCGCTAGCTTAAGCTAGTAAAGAAGAAAATTAAAAACCATTCGTTCGCTCGACGGGCAGAAGCTCGTCTAGAAACTCTATTTATACAAACATTATCTAGTTGAAGGATAAATTAAAAATTCTTTTTTTAGGCAGCTCATTCTGTTGTCTTTATTTTTTCTGACTTTTACAACAAAGAGGCTTTTAAGGTACCGTATCCACACACTTGTCCTTAGGTCACTACCTCAGATTGTTAATGTAAGTCATACGAAGTGCATATTAGATTTCGCAATAAAAGTTTTATGAGTATATGCTATTCAGACATGGTTAATGCAGATTTTGCTTAATAAAATCAAATAAAAAGCCTTTGTAGGTAACAGTCCTTTAATTGACTGGTGACGGGAATAAAAAATGACAAATTAGGCAAATGCATGTACTTCAAGACTCTAGATCTTGCGTCAGGATTTTATCAAGTAGAAATGAAAGAGGAGGATATTTCGAAGACAGCGTTCAATGTAGAGCACGGCCATTATGAATTCTTGAGAATGCCAATGGGCCTCAAAAATTCGCCTTCCACATTCCAAAGAGTGATGAAATGAAACGTTCTAAAGAGCCTACAGAACGAAATCTGTTTAGTATATTTAGACGATATAGTCGTTTTTGGGACATCGCTCCACGAAGCGATGGTTAATCTTGAGAAAGTCCTTGGGAGATTGCGTGAATCCAACTTTAAAATTCAAATGGATAAATCCGAATTCTTAAAATTGGAAACAAGCTATCTGCTTGATTGGAAACAAGCAGATAGGTTGTTTCCAATTTTAAGAATTCGGATTCGAATTCGGATCGGAGAATTCGGAAGAGGTCATATTATCACCAGGGACGGTATAAAACCGAACCCGGATAAGATCTCTGCAATAAAAAAATATCCAATACCTGAAACTACCAAACAAATCAAACAGTTTTTAGGTCTCATTGGATATTATCGTAAATTCATTGCCGACTTCGCTCGTATCACAAAGCCGCTAACTCAATGTTTAAAAAAGGGTAAAAAAATAACGTTTGATTCAAAATATGTACAGGCATTTGAGAAATGTAAACGACTTTTGACTAACGACCCTATACTACAATATCCAGACTTTAATCGCGAGTTTATACTGACTACGGACGCGTCCAATCTTGCAATAGGAGCCATACTGTCTCAAGGTTTAATAGGATCAGATAAGCCTGTATCATTCGCATCTCGCACGTTAAACGATAGCAAAATAAATTACAGCACGATAGAAAAGGAACTTTTAGCGATAGTTTGGGCTACGAAGTACTTCAGACCTTACCTTTTCGGCCGCAAATTTAAAATCATCACAGATCATAAGCCATTGCAATGGATGATGAATCTGAAAGAACCTAACTCAAGACTCACGAGATGGAGGTTGAAATTAAGCGAATATGACTATACGGTGATCTATAAAAAAGGCAAAAATAACACTAATGCCGATGCTCTCTCTAGAGTCGACATTAACAATGAAGAAATAAGTTCAATCGCGAATCTATCAGAAAAACCAGCATCTTTATCCAACTCAGACACCGAGACCGTTCATACTAGTCATGAAAATCCCATACTCGAAGTCCCTATTACCGATGAACCTATAAATAGATTTCATCGACAGTTGCACATCACTATAGTAGGTGACGTCAAGCGACGGCCGGTAATAACAAAGCCAAAAAAAAAAAAGTCATATAGTAAAGATAATATTCTAGACATAGAAATAAGGGAATTTTATGATATTATAAAGTCCGCGTATTATTATATGGGTAAGGAAATAATACTAGTATTCAAACTCCCAATTATAACAAGTGCAACTTATGACCTCTACAGATTATCCATAGTTCCTAATAGAAACCATCAAGCCCTCATTCCTTCTTATCCTTTAATTATCCTATAATCAACGATAACGACGAGATAAAAGGTCAACCGATCAAGATCATGAAGATACCGAACATTGAAACGCAAGCCAAAGACTTACCTCACATCAACTTGCATTCTATCGATCTACAAGGACTTCACAGCATCTAAGACAAGATAACGCTCCACTCACCGCCGCAAATCAACGAGCCTCTAATCGACGCACTATACCATACTACAATACCCTTCTACGGCGCACTATTAAGTGCAGCCGCACTCGTCATCGTAGTCATGCTACGGCGCTACAAGATGCTTACTTGTCGGAGTAGTACAGCACCAGAACCTGCCAGCCCTGAAAATCATCAATACCAAGACGCAGAACAAGATGAAGTTAAAACGCACAGAAAGCATAGGCATTTACCAGCAACATTTTCACTAAACATCTTAAAATAGTTGCTGATCTACGGGGGGAGATGTTACACACGCCGCTCGTATGAATACCGCTGACGCAGTCGTCGCTCCTGATTTACCAACATATTCAGTGAATGCCTACGGTAACTATTTCGCAAGTTGTTGACAACGAATTGGCGTACCTACTGCAGAATAGGCAACCCGTGTAACCCAGATTCAGCGGCCACCACGCCACCAGGAGTCTTCCGGCGGCACTTTGGTACCTACATCGTCCGAACTTAGACCTAAGCTAGAATTAGTTAATTGTAATCTTTACTCTTTAAATAAATTTAAGTTCAGGTAATTTTGTTTTTTTTTTCAATCCTCCGGCTGTAGTCTACAAGCATGTTAAGCAAGTCAAGCATGTTTTCAATGCTGCGGCTGCTGAGTTCACTCGAGTGTATGCCCGGTGCATCGTGGAGGGGATATTTCCGGAAGTGTAGAAGGCCGGGAGGCTCATCGTTCTGCCAAAAGGCAACGATTGGCCTCTCACGGATCCGAAGGCTTATCGCCCGATCACGCTGCTCTCCGTTCTAGGCAAATAGCTGGAGAGAGCACTCCTAGCGTGCGCCCCACAGATCACCAGCGGGATCTCGGAACACCAGCACGGATTCTCTCCAGAGAAATCGACGGTGACGGCGTTGCGACGTATCACCCGTGCGGATGTGCAGGCTAAGTATGTGCAGATTATCAGTCTTGACATCTCGGGGGCTTTCGATAACGCGTGGTGGCCGATGATTCTTGTCAAAGCAAAGCGGGCGGGCTGTTCATCCAACATCTATAGGATGTTATTGGACTACTTTGCCGGACGCCGCGTTGGCATGAGCGTCGGGAACCATGTGGAATGGAAGACCTCCACTATGGAATGCCCTCAAGGCTCGGTACTGGGTCCGGCTCTCTGGAATGTCCTGCTAGATGACTTGCTACGGCTGCCGTTGCCTGGGGGGGTTGACATGATTGCGTATGCCGATGATGTGACAATCATTATCGAGGCTCAGTCGCGGGCGGGTATAGAGGCGGCAGCCTCAACTACCTTGAAGCTCGTCGGGGAATGGGGGGCGCGGAACAGGCTGCAGTTCTCTCCAGCCAAATCGTTTACGACGACGGTCAGGAGGAAACTGCAGCGGGCTCCGGTTATTAAGTTCGATGGGGCCTCGATAGCGAGCGTCGCGTCGGCCGTAATATTGGGGGTGACAGTCGATGCAAGTCTGTCTTTCGCCCGGCATGCGTCCAGCATTGGCGAGCGGGCGGCCAAATGCTTCGGGAAAATGTCGCGTGTGTCGGCATCGACCTGGGGTATTCGGTACGCCGGACTCCGCGTCCTCTACCGGGGGACGTTCGTCGCCACACTGACGTATAGTCAAAGTCAAAGTCAAAGTCAAAATATCTTTATTTACGTAGGCCTCAAAAAAGCACTTGTGAATCGTCAAGTAAGTACATAGTAGAACAATTTGAATCTACCACCGGTTCGGAATGTCGCATCTACCGAGAAGAAACCGGCAAGAAACTCGGTAGTTACTCTTTTCAATGCCAGATTGAATATAAAAATTAAAATTTACAGATTAAGTTAATATGAATACCAAGTCATACAGTTAATGTTCGTCAAAGATTCAGCCGAGTATTATCAGAAGTAAAATGTAAACCAGAGCAGACCAGCCTCTGAAGGTGGCACCTGTTCACAAGTATGACGTATGTGTCAGCCATCGTTTCACTCGACCATATTTGAGGGAATGTAACGACCCGTCACATAACGCCACCACCCCCGAAGCAATTGAGTGAGCATGACTACTCAAGCTTCCCTATCATTATTATAAGAAAGTTAAAAACTAAACAAAACAACAAAAAATTCTTATCAGAATTCATTAAATGTACGTGATGGTGTACAGTTTATAACAATAAAATTAATTCCAGACTGTTTTATCATTAAGATAATCGTCAGTCGTGTAAAAGCCCTTTCTTAACAAGGTATTCTTTATTCGTTGTTTGAACTGCGCAAGGGGTAGATTTAAAATGTCTGCGGGAATTTTGTTATAGTAATGTACACTTTGCCCAATAAAGCAGCGTGACAATCTTTGCAGTCTAAATCGCGGTACTGCGATTTTGTTTCTGTTTCTTGTATTCTTATGATGAATTGCACATTTTTTAGTGAACAGATGAATGTTTTGATGTACGTATAGAATGCAGCTGTACACGTATTGTGAGGCAACTGTTAAAATTCCTATTTCCTTAAATAGATCCCTAAGAGAATCTCTAGCATTAAGATTGTATATAGATCTAATGGCTCGTTTCTGAAGAATAAAAATGGTTTGAATTTCAGCTGCCTTACCCCATAATAGAATACCATAAGACATAACACTATGAAAGTAACTAAAATAAACTAAACGAGCAGTTGAAATATCTGTAAACTGTCTGATTGTTTTTATGGCAAAAATAGCAGAACTGAGCTTCCCTGCTAGTGATGTTATCTGACTATTCCATTGAAGTTTTGAATCTAAGTGAATCCCCAGAAAAACAGTCGAGTCAACCAGCTCTAAAGTTTCGCCATTCAATTTCAAATTTAAATTCGATTTTCTAACATTTGGGAGAACAAAATTTATACATTTTGTTTTTTTCGCATTTAATTGTAAGTTATTGGTTGTGAACCAGTATAAGACCCTTGAAAGAGCATCATTTACATCGTCAAAGTTAATTTTGGTTCTGTCAATATTAAAAATGAGAGAGGTATCGTCAGCAAATAATACAATCTTACAAAGATCTTTTAAATAAAAAGGCAAATCATTTATATATATTAGAAATAAAAAAGGGCCTAATATGGATCCTTGGGGAACCCCTATATTAACCTGCGATCCTGACGATAGTATACCATTTATGTCAACTTTTTGAATTCTGGAACCTAGGTAGGATATGATAAGTTTTAAAGCTACATCATTGACGCCGTAATGCTTAAGCTTAGAAATCAAAGTCTGGTGATCGACGCAATCAAAAGCTTTGGAAAGATCACAGAAAATACCAAGAGCATTCTGAGATTTCTCCCAGTCTCCAAAAATATGCTTCAAGAGAGCAATTCCTGCGTCAGTTGTAGAACGACCTCTAGTAAATCCATATTGTTCAGTATGGAAAAGTTTGTGCTTGATGAAATGAGCTAATAATTGTTCATTCATAATCTTTTCGAACACTTTGCTAAGTGCAGGAAGGATTGAGATGGGTCTAAAGTTATTTGGATTCTTGGACATTATTTTATACTTCCTTGCGTTACAATAGGTAGGTAGATATACTTAATCTAAATCTAAATATAAGTGTAAATGTGGTAATTAGAATGGCTGAAGCAGGACCCGATATCAAAAAGGTACGTATTATAAAAAAGTGGGCCTAAATGCGAGCCCTGCGGGACACCAGTAGGTACACAAATGAAATCGGAGCGATATCCACCCATAACCACAGCCTGCGAACGATTTGAGAGATACGATTCCGTCCACCGAAGGAGGTCACCATGAATACCAAGGGCCTGCAACTTATTCAGCAAGATCGCGTGATCCACGCGGTCAAACGCTTTCTCAAAGTCAGTATAGACTACGTCAACCTGCCCTCCACCGTCCATGTTTTCAAGAACAAAATTTGTAAAACAAGCCAGATTAGTGGTAGTGGACCTCCCTTTCAAAAATCCATGCTGCTGTTCGGGGATCGACTGAGACAATGTCGGGTAGATTTTGTTATAAACAATCAACTCAAGCATCTTTGATACGGTGTTAAGAATCGATATTCCCCTATAATTCTTAATTTCCAATCGTGATCCTTTTTTATGAATAGGGACTATATGGGTTGACTTCCATCTCTGTGGGAATATACCCTCCTTTAAAGATCGGTTAAATAAGATTGTCAATGGGGCATCGAGTGATTCAGCGCAGCGAAACCAGAAAAGAGGGGGTAATCCATCACAACCAGCACCTTTATTACTGTCCAGTTTTTTTAACATATTATTTACCTCCAGTTTGTTTGTTTGCAAATTAGAAATCATATTTAAGTTGAATGGGTTTGTAAGTACCGGGTTACGATTGTTAGCGTCACATGGTAATCCGAAAACACCCTGAAAAAAAGAACTGAATACATTGCATATATCTTTACCCTCTGTGTAGTCAACTCCATTTAAACGAAGTTTCTTCGGGTAGTCTGACCCACCACGAAGCGCTTTAATAAATGTCCAAAAAGTTTTAGGGTTATCTTTTATGTTATGTTCGCAATTGGATGTAAATTTTTCAAAACAGTCTTTCTGTACACGCCGCTCTCTTGATCGCAAAAGTGAGAACTCATCATAATCTAGTCTGTTGCCATATTTTTTCCATCGCGAATGCGCTTTGGATTTTTCTTTAATTATATTTATTAAAGCTGATGTGTACCATTTAGGATATGACCTTTTACAATTTCTTTTCGTATAAGGGACATACGGATTTACGAGGCTGTATATGACATTATAGAAAACATCGATAGCGTCATCAAGAGTACTTGAGGATAAAAGATTTTGCCAGTCTTGTTGTATAAAATGAGCGTTCATACTGTCGTAATCTGCTCGTCTAAAGTTGCGCTTAGGGATCACAGCCTCGCGTAGTGGTGTAATAGTTAGGTCCGGTATTTTTAATCAGAAAGATGGGTGAGCGCGGTCTTCATTCAGCAGTGGCGCCGGGCATGGTGTGATATCCAGAGAGAGGTTGCAAAAAGCGAGATCCAACGTGCAGCCTGCGTAGTTTGTCAAACAGTTATATTGTTTTAGACCCGAAAATGTCAATTCGTCTATTAGTTGCCTGGCCGCATCTTGAACATCCGTAGATCCCTTATTTTGTATTCTATATCCACCCATATTCCATGAGATAATTGGTAAGTTAAAATCGCCCACTAACATGAATATATCGTTCGGACAGACTTCAAAGACGCTTTTAAACTTTTGGATTATTATATTGATATCACGCGGTGTTTGCCGGGGATTAGGAGGGACATAAACTACACACAAGTGCAAGTCAACGGCAGCAGTACATGCACGTGAGGGCACTGTGATCCACAAAAGCTCGGAAGGTGCGCAGGCGCCAAGGTCGCGGCTCGTGGCACCGAGCGAGCGAAGTGTCATTATGAGTACCCCGCCTCCGGTGTTTTTGCCGCTAGCGGTTAGATCCCGATCGGCCCTAAACACGTCATATCTGTCGTCACACAGTTCACGATCATGTATACCGTCACATAACCAAGACTCTGTTATTAGTATCACGTCGTAATTACTTCTAAGTATACTTTGTCTTAAATCAGAACATTTTGTCCGAAGACCACGCACGTTCTGGTAGTATATGTTAATGTTATTGTTAGCCATTTCTAATACATAGTCTCCGTAAGTAATTAAAATTTAGTTCATGGTGAATATAATATGAGATTAAAGTATTTCGAAGTAATGAGATTGAGTTGTTGACAGTGAGCTGTATGTTTACACAGATAAGCAACTTGGTAACGGGTATGTATTCATTAATATTAGAGAATAAAGGAATCCAATTAAATATTTTTTTCGGCGGGTAGCTATAGCCTACGGTGATCACACTATTGAACGGTCTCATGTGCGAATCCTTTAGCAATATGAGCATTACAGCCCGTCTCCCTACACTAGGTGCAGTCTTAATATGTTTTGAGATATTATTATGAAGAAGTGCGCCAATTACGAGTATTACAGTTACTTTAAATAGGCACAAGAGAGAGATCAACCATTTACAAATAACGTACAACTTTGTTACATTTATATGTCCTAAAATTATAACACACGTATGAATGCTATACAATTTATTATAATTACCATTTTTCCAAATAAAACTGATTGAGGAATATAAGAATGTTGACAATATACAAGTAATAAGCAGAAAACAGTCGTCAACATGTGTAAAGTATTGCGCACTTATTGAGCGCATCTCGCGTAACAACAATATGCAAGTCATTGCATTTAATGAGACTTGTTTGCGCGTTGTCAAAGAGTAGTTATGATCAGTTGGGGCACTGAATATAGTTGCGGCAACAACAACGATTGCTTTTACAATGTTTTTAGAGATTAAGATAGAAAAAAATCCATGCATTAATGTAACATAAATATAAAAAGAGAATGTTATTAGACAATTTTTAAAAGATCGGTATCTTGCATTACTTGCATTGGGGGCGAGGTATCGTTTTTTCTGACGTAGATCCTTCCGTTCCTTGTCCATACATATTGATACAGTTTTTGTTTCGCAATGTCTCTGCACTTTTTTAATAAGAACTTGTTGAACTGAGTGAGGTGCTCGTTTACGAAGACTGGCCGACCATCGCCTTGCAAATCAAGATCCTTTGTGGTTAGTCGGTTTTTCCTTATACCTGAGATAATATTATCTTTTATGAGTCTTGATTTTAATTTTGCGATTATATTTTTAGGACGCCCAGGTTGCTTTGATTTGGGTGTTATGCGATTTATATCCACAATATCTTCCGGGCACAAGGTCACCTTAGCATGCTTTGCAATCGACATTAGGATACTATTCAAATTCTCATCTTTGTTTTCAGTCACTCCTACAATCTCCAGATTCAGAAGACGGTCTCGTTGACTATTTGTATTAATTTCTAGTGTTAACCGCTTGTTGTCGTCTGTTAACTCGGCGATTTTAGATCCTAGAGATTCGACTTTTTTAATAGTTTGTGTTAATGTATCAATTTTCTTGTTGAACTGGTCGCTTTGATCACTATTGAATTGCAAGGATTCTTCCAGGTTTTTAATTTTTTTTCAGGGTATCTTTGTGTTTGGAGTCCAATGATTGCACTGACTTTTTCATGTCCTGATACTCCTGGCGAACGCTGTTTATCTCGGACTTAATTTCGGAGACTGATTCATTCAGTTTTTCGAGGTCGGTTTTCAGTACTGATTCGACATTGCTTTTTAGCTGGGAGATATCATTATGAATATCCGCCTTCCAGTGCCGCAGTTGATCCATGATTTTGGAGGTAAATTCGTTGAATCCCTCGAAGATGTCGTCATCGTGTTTGCGTTTCCGAAAAGTAACATTTTCCGGGTCGACAGATTTTCTAAGATCAGGATTAGAACTGTACTGATTGTTAGGTGAGCGTGATAGCAGCATTGTGGATGTCCCTTCTGCGTGTTTCTAATCTTCAACAATAATGAGAACCGGGTGTTGTACGGTTTTAACCCCTATTCACTGTGCTTAAGAATCAGATTTGAACACACTGTTTATTTTAATATTTTACGAAAAATGTCAACACGTCTACCTCGAATTGGCTCCGTGAGCGTATATGAAACGTGACCAAACATATTACGAATTTAGTAAACCTTTAAATATATTTGAGCAGTGATCTCATAATACAGTAACTCCACTACCACCTTACAAATATAATCACCAAAATTTTCAACATAAACAATTTTAAAATGTGACTTTTTACTTTAATAATCTATTTAAGCCATGTTACTCTTTAAAAACTTCAAGGGGTTTAATAAGTTCTGAGACAAATAAGTGGATAACAACGATCTAAAGATCGTGCCCAATCCTAAAATGTTGAAGGGCGATAGTTGAGACAAACAAATAATATTAATATAAAAGAAAATTTTGATTTATTTTATATTTGAAATTATCGCATGCTGGGACAAAAAAAAGTTGATTCGCCCACATACTCACCGGAAGAAATAATTCTATTGTTTTTTTTTCTTTTTTTTCTTTTTTTTTTGCTTTTTTTTACCTTTTTTTTTTATAACCTTGTTTTTTATACACTTTTTTCTGGGCCGCTGTATTTTTTTTTTTAAGTTTTATAAAAAAACTTTTTAAAGTGTTAACTTAGTATATTTCATAGAAAAATACTTATTTTTAATTACGTATCAGTCTAAAAATACCATAAGCATAAAATTTTAAACAAAATATCCAGCATATAAATTTAAACGACTTTTGTTCCGATATTATGTACTTTACTTGTAAACCAATGTGTGAAAAAAAAGCCATCTATTCTGATATTGTCGTACACTTTTTCCATTGTTATGTCTTATAGAGCAACGTACGACAAAACATTGTACTCGTTCCTGGTGTTATCATCCCCGTTTACCATATGATAATTATATTCTATAGTTAAATAGTTAAAGTCCATAAAAATTTATGCAATACACGGTAATTATATACGGTATTCCCTCAACATTTCATATTTCTTTAATCCGTTTTCTATTAAGAAGATAAATTAGCAATATTACTAATCTGTCCCCAATGTCAACGTTGTTCGCATTTTAATGTTTACCTTTACCACGTTTTGACCACTTTTTGAAAAATTATTTTGAAAATTGTTAAACTTATTTATAAGAATTTGTGGGATCCAAAATATGATGTTAGTCTCACTTGACTTAGGCATGTAATTCTCAAACTATCACCAAAATATATATACATCATTTATACTGGATGACTTTTTTTACCGTCAGGAAAATTTACGTGTGAGATAGGTAAATGATATAGATGACGATAGCATGATCACTTTAAAAAAAAAAATTTTTTTTAATTTTTTTAATAGATAACCTATCCTCATAACCGTCTAACTCTAACTTAATTTTGACTAACATAACATTTAAAAAACGAATATTGGGAAAAAGATAATAAAAATACGAAACCACCAAAACTCAAACGCATATTCACCCTACTCCGAATGCGCTAAACATCAATGAATTCGCTCGTGTTTATCTATTTCTTTGTTGCGCAGCGCACACTTATCATTATTACTGATTTCAACCCCGCGCGCCCGCGCACGCGCCCGCGCCGGCCAGGCGGCCCCTTTGACCTTTCTTCAGTCACTCACCTGTCGCGCCTTGTGATATACGCGTGACCGTGTCGGAAGTACCTATCGTTCGCTCGCCGTAATTACGTAGACGTACGTTATAAAAACTTACGAATATTCAAATGTGGAATACCTAGGAATGGTTAGGTGTTATATTCAGTGTAGTGAAAGTGTAGAAGCA
This sequence comes from Glyphodes perspectalis, assembly GCA_951394215.1. Classification (NCBI taxonomy): domain Eukaryota; kingdom Metazoa; phylum Arthropoda; class Insecta; order Lepidoptera; family Crambidae; genus Glyphodes; species Glyphodes perspectalis. The sequence continues at coordinate 5,418,048 of OX596224.1, forward strand.
GCGCAACGAATGTACGCAGAACCGTGCCATCTACAATCTTTGCGGAACAGTGGTATTTTGGCTCCGCGGATTCCTAGTACAAATTTAATTTTGAGAACCTACCAAAGATTGTCAAATCTGCATCCGTACCATTTTACACGTGTACAGGCATTACACGACGCTGATCCCGGACCCCGCATGGAGTTTTATCGCTGGCTAACCTAACCCATGGAGCGACGAATCCATTTTTACCCGTGTGGGCATTTAGTATGTTCATAATGAACACTGGTGGAGCTTCCGAAACCCACATAAAATAAAAGAAGACTCGCACCAAATCAGGTTCAGTGTCAATGTGTGGGCTGCGATAATCCACGATCGTATTATTGGGCCGGTCTGGATTGAAGGACGATTGACAGGTGCTACATACCAACAGATGATTCAATCGGTCATTGACCCTCTGTTAGATGACGTTCCCCTGACTTATTTACGAGGCCTCTACTTTCAACACGACGGTTGTTCTGCCCATTACGAACGATCTGACCGCCAGTATTTGGATGCTGTTTTCCCTGATAGGTGGATAGGCCTTGGCGGGCCTGTGAACTGGCCCTCGCGTTTACGGGACTTAACGCCGCTAGATTTTTATTTGTGGGCCGAGTTGAAGCGGCTAGTGTACACTGAGGAAGCACAAAGTGTTAATGACTACAAAACAGCGAATAATAGACGCTTTCGATATTATAAAAAGTGATAGAGACACTCTTCGCAGTTTAACAAACAATTTGCAACGACGTGCTAGTTTGTGTTTGGAAAGAAACGGAGAACATTTTGAACAACTGTTAAAATATCGTTAAATGGTAAGTTTTAATTAGTAATGTAAATACAATCAGTGTGATTTGTAAATAAGTTGATTCCATTCCATCTTTAAGTACGCCTCAATCCATTCCAATACAGCGTGTTGTAAATAAGTTAATAAGTCGTATGTAGGTACTAATTTCTTTTAACTTAACAAAATGTAGGTAACAAAATGTAACCTACTGCATCTTTGGCGGTCCTAAGTCCGTAAAAGTATGAATTTACTTTAAATTTATCCTATGAATAACACGAAAAAAAATTGCGATTTTTTGTCTCGCTGGTTTTTTTTTTGCAAGGATTCAAAATGAACGACATTCAATTCATTCAGGCCCACGCGGGGCGGGCGGCGGCCGCGCGTCTCCGGCGGCGGCCGCGCGTCCCCCGCGCCGCGCTACCGCTACCATTTTACTACATTTCCTACAAATAATACGCATGCACTAGTGTATTTCAAATTCATGATTTTTTTTGGATATTCCAAAATTTATAAAATCAGTTGTATTTTATAAACACACTCATGTATAGAAATGGTTTTAGGTACACATTACACAGTTCTTTTTTCCTGACGGTAAAAAAAGTCATCCAGTATTTTAAGAATACAGCATATAAATTTATAAAATTTTCGTTGCGATATTATTTTACTTGTAGACAAATGTGTGACAAAAAAACCATCTACCCTGATATTGCCGTACAGTCTTCCCGTTGTTCTATCTCTCGTAGAGCTATGTGCGACAGAACATTGTACTCGTCTCTGGTGTTGCCGTACTGTCTTTCCGTTGTTCTATCTCTCATATAGCAACGTGCGACAGAACATTGTACTCGTTCCTGGTGTTGCCGTACAGTCTTCCCGTTGTTCTATCTCTCGTAGAGCTATGTGCGACAGAACATTGTACTCGTCTCTGGTGTTGCCGTACTGTCTTTCCGTTGTTCTATCTCTCATATAGCAACGTGCGACAGAACATTGTACTCGTTCCTGGTGTTGCCGTACAGTCTTCCCGTTGTTCTATCCCTCGTAGAGCTACGTGCGACAGAACATTGTACTCGTCTCTGGTGTTGCCGTACTGTCTTTCCATTGTTCTATCTCTCATATAGCAACGTGCGACAGAACATTGTACTCGTTCCTGGTGTTGCCGTACAGTCTTCCCGTTGTTCTATCTCTCGTAGAGCAACGTGCGACAGAACATTGTACTCGTCTCTGGTGTTGCCGCACTGTCTTCCCGTTGTTCTATCTCATAGAGCAACGTGCGACAGAACATTGTACTTATCCCTGGTATTATCACCTCCGTTTACCATTTATTCTATAGTTAAAAGTTAAAAGTCCATAAAGATTTATACTATAACGTACTAAACAGATTATAAGTATTACATTAGCAAATTTGGTGAATTGTTTTTGGTCACAATTATTTCACGAGTTGTATATATGTTGTAGCCAAAGCAGTACATAGTTTGTTCGAATAAATTTTGGTAGTATTTAGCAGCACTCTCATCTAATGTCGTTCTCGTTTTCCTTAAATCCTCTATCACATCTACACCTCTTGACCAAATAGGTTTAGATGTGACAAATGTTTAATGAAATAATAAAGAACTCGTTTTATAGAACCAGTATTTAAAAATGGCCCTAATTGGCTTAACTCACAAAAAAAAATGCATTTGTTTTCTTCGTTGTGTATACGCTACCATGATATCGCACACCTAGATCTAAACTAAGACAACTCAAAAAACGTCTTTTTTCAGGAGACGAAAAAAACGTAAAGCCGCGTTTTTTTGTTAGGGGACGCATACAATTTAATATTATGCTAGGGAGTAAATAGCATGTAATATGATATTGTATATAAACCAGTATTTAAATTGAATCCTTTTTATCGAAAATTGCCGTTTTTTGAGTTATTACACTTCTGGTTGGTTACTATGTATTGAAAATGAAAAACATTTCGACTTGAAACAGTTTTATTTGAACATTTTGAGTTATACCTGATTAGTTATACAAATACATGATCAAATAATCAAAGAAAAGTATTCTAAATGAGAAGTATTATAGGAATTCACAATTAAATGTGAATAAAAACAAGCTTAAAAGTTATATTAGTGTATTATTACCTACTACAAATACAAAAATAGGTATCTCCAAAGTAAAAAAAAGGTATTTCTCTCATAATAAAAAAGACTATAATTATAAACAGATAAACAAAAAATATACTTTCAATGTAATGTGAGCCTAATAAATAATCACAAAATCAGCCTTAAAATGTTAATTTTAAGTATTTTGGCCTTATAATAATAAAATGTGGGAACATCTTATACATTATCTAATAATAATAAGAATATAATGTTTTTCTTGTTCTTTAATAAAGATTCATAGGTTTTACAAGAATTCCTGAGAGCTTTAGCAATACTAGATTCTATTTCTCTTCTTAATCTATTTTTCCTTTTTTACTTCCTCGTTTGGCTGATTATAACTAACTTCAGTGACAACATGACTCTGAGGCTGAATAATTGTATCAATAATATTCCTGGATTCAAAACCATTAAAGTTTTGGCTTTGAGGCTTCTTTATTTTTTGTATTTCTCTATTAAAGGGGACTCTTTATACCTTACACTCCACCCTGCATTTTTCTCTGAAAAAATAAAGCACTGCTTGTTAGTTATAATTTATCCAGCTATAGTGAGTCAACTTAAAAATTCATCAAATACAAAGCGCTAAACAGTTTAGATTAAAAAGTGTATTTGAACAGTCAGTTTATAATACCGTAAACTATTTTTATGCAACTCTTAGAATATCACATTCTGGTGTTTTGAAAAACATTGTAATAAATCGTTTCAATAAAAGTAGGATAACTAGAAATTTACATATTGATCCATCTAAACCGAGTCAAATCAAAATAGTAACTAAATATTTACTTACCTGATCAAACAAAACTGGAACAAGTCAAAGTATCCTATGTAATATTGCGGAAAAAATCACCAACACTTTTTTTTTTTTTACGTGAAGAATGCATTTACGCACCGTCCAAGTAAACCTAGGTTCGGCCTACGAGGGATGTGTCGGGCTCAGAGGCGGGGAAAGCACTCTACTACCGACTAAACCTCACGGTGGTCATTCTTCGGGCGTTGGCGCAGATTCCGGGCTCCCCGCTGCGGGACTCTACTCGAAATCTACGTCTCCGCCGCTGTCGATCCATGCGGCCCATCTCGAGGGAGAGGCAACCTCGCCCCCAGAACACCTCGCGGTGCTTATGACGGCACAGACCACAGTGTCATCCCATCCTATTTAACGGACGAGGATCCACGTGTCGTCATCTTCTCTGGGGCTGCTTAACGAAGTGAATGCAGGCCCCCCGGCAAACACTCCACAGCCCCAAAGGCCCTTTTAGTCGCCTCCTACGACAGGCAGGGATACTACAGGAGTATTCGGAGCCCCCCCTGTAGGGCGCACCAACACTGTACTAACTCTAGTTAACTCAAGATTACGTTTCATCAAAACTGTATCAATCCGAAATGTCCGCGCTTTCGTTGTTGTTAGTACGTACATTCTATAAGGCTAGTAAAGGTCAACTGAGAATACACTTGTTTAGGTGGTAGGCAATGAGTAGCGTTGATTCAACAAAATAAAGTTAACGCCATCTAGCGATTGATTTTACAAGGTATTAATAACCGTGTCTTCGTGGATAGTTGCGTATGTTCACCGAACGTTCGAATATAAGTATAACTCAAAATTAACAATTTTTGAGTTGTCTTAGTTTAGATCTAACTGTGCGATATAAAAAAAATCTAATAATTTCCACATTCATTCAATTCACTTGTCCCATGTTGGTCTGGGACTTGGCCCATGTTGATCTGGGACAAAAAAAAAAGAATGTGCCAACTGTGGTTCCTGCCTAGCATGTCGTAAAAGGCGACTAACGGTTTACGGGCTTTTGGGTATGTGTCTAAGTAGGCGACGAGCTAGCCACTTGTCACTCCTTTTTCACAGCTTTCCATCCAACCCAGCCCACTGTCCCGTGTTGGTCTGGGACTTAAAAAGAATATGCCCACTGTGGTTCTTCCCTAGCATGTCGTAAAAGGCGACTAATGGTATATCGGGTTTTGGGTGTGTGATTGTGTAGGCGACCGGTTAGCCACTTGTCACTCACTGCTTTGTCACAATTTTTTATCTAACCCAGCCCGGCTTTATTTATGGCTGAATGTGGTTGAAGGGCATGCTGCCCCTTTGACTCTGCCTACCCCTTCGGGGATTATAGGCGTGATGTTAAGTTAAGTTTAAGTTAAGGTTTTCAGACACAATAATTCATTATGAAAATCACCCAACGTCATATAACTAATACTAATTTAAAATAAAACCAAATTTGATGTTTTATAGGGCTGTCTTTTAGTACTTGTTTGGTGAAATTGTTTTTTTTTACTTACATTGTTGAATATAATAAAGATACTTTCAGTTGAATATGTTCTTATGTATGTTGATAATTCAATATGTTTTACAATCTTCGAACAAAATCGTCAAATATCATATCCTCAACACGATATTGGCATCATTCGATAATCCAATATTTAAGGTTTTTCTAACGAACCTGACCCGATCACGAGTTCATAGAGATGTTTTATGCGTTGCTTTTCGTAGGTTATAGGTATCTTAAATAATTACACCAATAAACATCATAAATTCATACAACAACAATAAATAAAATCGAATAGTCCCAATATTTTGTTCAAGTTTATTTTATATGGCAAATAGTTTCGCTTAACGTAAAATGCTTTTGAATCAGAACTGACTATTGTAATCAAAATTGCTGTCACATGATTTGTATGTCCATGGTATTATAGTTTAATTTATCATTTTCTTGGAAAAAAAAAAGCGTTATCATCCAATACAAACAGACATGCTATTATAGCACTAAGTTTTAATTATTGTAAAACAAACTATATACGTTTCTTAATATAATTGACATCAATCGCTAATCCAATGTTTAAATTGTTTGATTCTTGTATGGTTTTGATAATACTTAGTAAGCACATAATATTTTCCTTCGTCGTTATTCATATCTAAATTACCTAAGTATTTTCAAATCCTAAATACCAATAACTTTTATAAACAAAATATAAATACATATAAATAATAACGTAAAATAATCTAATACGAGTAGTCTCAGTTTAGTTTTAAACTATTCAGTAGTAGCGGCTCCGCCCTCATGAAAATCGCACAAAGACGATTGTGGGTCTCTATAATAAAAAATTGCCAATAATTCATCTCTGCCTAAAATCCAAATTCGTGTAGCCGTTCTAACATGATCAGTCAAAAAGTATCTATCCAACTAATTTTCGTATTAATATTAGTAGTCACATACTAACATTTCGCCACTTTTAATGTATGTAATCTTAAATCATGCCTTCGTTTAATCACTTGTGACTTTTTTGTTGTACTGAAGTTTGATTTTTTCTTACAAATACACTTTTAGCCAGTTGTATTCTTAATAGTACCAAGTAAGCATTGATAATTTTAAAGATAACACTGTCTTCTACGCCGTAGAACTGGCCCTACTCGGTAATTTAATGTTTTAGTTCTCAGCAACCTGGTATATTCATTAAATTAAACCAGACATTTAGACACGTCTAAATAACCTTTATATTGCTTGATCGTAAATTATTAAAAAATACATACAATGACGTAATATTATATGATAATTTCTACGACTTAGGTGGTGACTCACCATCTCAAAATCTCACCAGCCGGTGAGCTGCCACCTCCTATAATATTTAGTGGTTAACTCACCCTTCGGCTGGATAAGCTTTGGTGAGTTAACTACTTCAGAATTCTAAAGGGGTCAAATCAACCAATTTATAATAAAAGATTTATTTCTACTACAACAACCTTTTTTCATGGTATTTCTTTTTTTTATATTAGGTACACATACATATATACAGCTTTTATGACGAAATAAAAGAGTTTTTTTTTATAAATCGATTTAAGTATATTTAAACAATAGGTATAAATAGGTAGATGTATATATACCACCATGTAAATACAGGATATGTAGGTACTTCCAACACGTTATATAAGTTTTTAGTGAGAACAAAGTAAAAAAAACTAGTTCATCATTAGCAATTATAATGATTTAGGTCATCAATATGTAACAAATATCGCTCCTTAAATACAAAAGTCACACATTTCAAAAATTATCAAAATTGTTTTTTTTGCATAAAATGCACCTTAAACGATGAAACTATAAAGTTTCGCTAAAACAGCCGTCGTTTTACGATCAGAAACACCCGTAAGCGCTCAAACGTTAGTTTTGTTTTCTACCGTTTCTATGACTGAGTTTTGTGCAAAACTACCTTATTGTCGGTTGCCAACAGACTTCCGGCAGGAGTACGCGCTTTTTTTGTGTAAAACTACCACATTCCAAATAACTACTAAATATAACGTGAAATCATATATTCAAAAGTGCCACATTCAAAAATATTACCGTATTGCAGATAACAAACACGTAAGTATTTTATTGTTTTTATATGCAATAGTACCATATTTCGAAATAGGTTAGTTTTGCATATAATAACTTCATATTCCCTCTTATTTTTGTATGCAATACTACCATATTTTGAATTAAGTTAGTTTTGCATAAATTAATTAAAATTATTTTTTTTATTTATTTATGTTAAAGCACCATATTTGGAAATATGGTATCTTTGTATTTAAAAGTGATCTCTTAATAGATTTTATTTTACATTAAAAAACAACTTTTAGTTTTAATGTTGTTTTGACTTAATGATTTTGTAGTTTTTATGCGTAATATTATTGGTTAAACAAATTTATTTAGAACAGCTATTATAAGCAATTTAATTTTACTTACATATATACAAAGAATTATACTGTGTGGAGTGACGTGAATGGACAAAATAAGAAATAAATATATAAAAGGAAATATGAAAGTGGCACTAGTGATAGATAAGATGAGAGAAAACCGTTTATCTTGGTATGGGCATGTGATGAGAAGAGAGGAAGGATATGGACAAAGAGAGTGATGAGTATGAAAGTTAGTGGATGGAGAGGAAGAGGAAGGCCAAATATGAGATGGATGGATTGTGTGAAAGATGATTTATGAGTGAAATGGGAGTTGATAGCTTAATGACGGCTGACCGCGATGTATGAAAGAGGAAGACATGCTGCGCCGACCCCAGATGAACTGGGAGAAGGGCAAGAGGATGATCATGATGATACTGGCCCGCAAAACTAAATATTACAGTTTTAAAATTGCAATAACATAATATGGCTATTTTCATTATTTCATATTTTTTTAAGTAAAACAAATATTGCTAGTTTTATTTAAAATAAAGTTTAGTACTTAGTTTTTACAGGCCAGTGTACACATGACACCTTTTATGGGAAGATAAATTAGTTTATACAGGTAGGTACCCTATTTATTTGTATTTTTTTTTCAGAATGACAACTAGGGCAATCATCTCCAATTTACGTTCCAGACCAATACATTACTCTAATTAAAACAGCAAAGAAAACAGGAAAGCCTTATACTGTTGAAGAACTGACACATGAGAATTTTTTAGACCTCTAACCTCAATTCAAGTGGACTGATTTAAAAATTGTGAAGGCGGATAAACTAAGCAATGGCATTTTTTTCTTTAAAACATCCTACGAAGAGGAAGAGTTCAGGTACTACAATGAGAAAACGCCGCAATAAGTCGAAGGTAGTACCTGATAATAATTCGACTCTAAACAAACTTTACACTGAAAAAATTACAGTTCCTGAAGCAAAGAAGCAAGGCATTCTAAAACTAATCAAAAAAAACGTCATACCTAAATATTATGAATCTTTTTATGCTAATCTCTGAATTAGTGCAAGTTACTGTTGGAAACTGATTTATAATGTTTTAGTATAAGTATCTTTATGCCTTTAAGAGCTTTACGCTCGATATAATTTGCAAAGGTTTTATAGAACTATTTTTTGTAAGAACACTATTTACACTACGTTTGTGTGCTATTATGCGGTTGTGATTAATGTAGATCATGGATATAACTCATTTTGAAGGAGTCTTTATCCTTAGTGACTTTACGAGACTAAACAGAACTGTTAATGCGAGTACAGCTTTTCAGTCAAGATACTCAATGTTTATTATGTGTATGTAAGGCGTATCTACCTGAAACATCACAAAAAATAGGTTTAAGTCCTGTAACCTAGAAATTAGGCTAGGTTCATATTAGGTTCAGTAATCCAATACCAAATAGTAAGTATTACTCTATCTTCAAAAGGCTGATTTGATCGTGATTATAGTTTCGACAAAAAAATTAAATTAGAGTTATTTTTTAGTTATTGTTTACATAATTTTGTTTTAAATGGTTTTGGTGAAAGTTAGTTCAATGTGAAAATATTTTTAAGTAGTTATACTTGTATTGTTTTAACTGAGAGCTGTTAAGTGTCTTAACTTTTAGGGACCCAGCTAAATAACTACAAAGGTATTTATAAATTATATTAAGACAATAAATATTGTTATTGTTTTGTTAATTCTATGCCAGAGTTTAATGCATATTGGTTTTTATAGCTTAAAAATGTTTGTTTTGTTTATACCTCTTACGCCGCGTTGCACAAACGATCTTTAAGGTTTAATGTCAACTTTAAGCTCTAATTAATGTTTAATATTCGACTGGCTCGATGCGCCGAGAGTTGTGGGTTCGATTCCCACCCAGGACAAACATTCGTGTGATGAATGCTTGTGTTTGTTCTGTATCTGGGTGTTAATATTCAATATTTAAGTATATGTTTGTAATACCACTGTTGATTCTGATATCCGTAACACAAGTGGTTAAGCTACTTACCTCGGAATCGGATTAATGTATGTGATGTAGTCGGATATTTATTTAATTTGTACAAATAATATCGCTTCAATGCCGGTTTTTTATGGACGTTTGTGCAACTTTACTTTTCCTACTAATAATATAGGCAATATTAATTTTAGACCTAATTGATGATCTCATGATAAGATTTAAATAATTGTGTTCGTTCAGCAAGTTTACTATGTAGTAATTAAGTACCTATGTGCCATTTTTACGTTTAAATTGACGTTTTATGAGGTTGTCAACTGAAAATAAAACTCAAATTTTCCTAATTATGGTGGTTTTCTTTTTAAAATGTTAATGTTATTGAATTCAAAATCTATATACAAAACTAACTTATATGCATATTTTCGAGAGTCTATTCAAGATATGGTTAAGACTGCTTCATCAAAAATAGGTAATTTAATTACGTATCTTTTGATACCAAAAAAATCTACATAGTACACATAGTATAAACAAAAATCAATAAATCTTCGAAAATATTTTTTAAAAGCCGCTCCTGTATAATTTGCTAATTTTGACTTGTGGCGCTTTTGCATTTAAGGAGCGATATATAAAACACTTAACTAACAAAAATATTTTTTTTTAATAACAAATTAAAAAAAAAAAATTTAATTACGAAAGTCAACAAATCAATCAGTCCAAACTAATAAATTAGATTATTATACTGAGTCAACTAATAGGTTTCCATGATTACTTACAACAACAATACAATAGGCTAGACCGTCCTTACTCATATCAAGGGGGCATAGGGGGCTTCAATCACTATGAATTTTGATGGAAACCGATATTTTCTTTAATTATTTAAGTTTTTCTATACAATGCCCTAAGCTGATTTCACCATCTGTTAGTTCACGAACTGAACGTACAATTGATTTTTGTTGAAGAATAGCTTGCTCAGTCCGTTTCGTAATATAATTGTTCTTTCACCAAAAATGTCATATAATAATTTGCGTCTTTTGTTAATGTTTGAAGTAGAACCGCAATATTAGGCTTAGGTCTCACTTTTTTGTTTAGCCGTGAATTCCATGCCTCTGTTACATTATTGGTCTTGTATCGAACCATATAAAAGCACCATTTATCGGATAAATAGGCTTTATTGTTAAGCCAAGTCTTTTCAAAATACTTATTAATTTTGATGTATTGGCATCTTTTTTTATTTGTTCGCCCAAAACGTAGAGCCAACCATCAGCAACAAAGTCTCTCGGTAGGTAAGCAAGTGCGATGCACCTTCTTACATGAGGTTTAAACAATTTTGACTTAGTCAGCTCCAGCTGCTTGGCCTTTCTCCAGACGGCTTGGTTAAAATGAAAAAAACAACCTCGGGACTGAGATCTCGGGAATATATTACGGATTGCAGACATAGCACTGACTTCAAAGTCAGTTACAAATATATCGGGTTAAAATTCAGGAACCTGACTTTTTATTAATTCGAACATGGTTTCATAAGTGGCTCGTTGTTTATTAGGTAATAATACATACAGCACGGGTATTATATTCATATAGTTGTCATCGTCAGTACCTAGATCGACATGGATGGTATAAAGCTGTTTGAACGGGGGGACGGCACTTTTAAAAGTGCCATCACAGTACACTTCCTTAGCGGTTTTCAAAATTTCGCGTGCCTGTTCACTACCAAAAATTAATATTCTTGTTTTTTTGTTGCAGTAATCAGCAAAAACAAAATCAGAAAAAGACTCAGGAACCAATATCTCTTCTGCTTTAAAAAAACGATTTTTTTTTAGCTTTTAGAGATTTATTTCGGTGCTCATATAATTTTTTTTTACATTGTTATATTGCGGTAATTTTATCAATAAATCAATGCCAGTATCTTTCATTTCTTCCAAAGTATCTGAATAAATACTAGGTACTGGAGTGGTTTCGTTGCAAATTCTTTGCATACATACATCAAGTCTGCGTTTCACTTCATTACCAACTACATCTTGCGTACAAATATGACTTTGTTGCTTTATAACAATATTAGAACTAGTCACCAAAGTGCCTGTGCATTTACTTTTGACTTTAACGCAACGCCAAGAACAATGTCCATTGCTATTAATATTCCTCAAATTATATCGAAATCCATTCAGCAACAGAACTTTTCCTCCTCTTTGTGACTTTATAATTGAAAACTCATTATCTGTACTAGATGATGCTTCGGCATCCATCGTGAATAATATTATTTTTAGCTTAATTGGTACTGCAATAGAAACAATCAAACAATTTATTATATATAAAATCGTTGCTGGAAATCAATCACATTTGTATGCTAATGAAATTATAAATTCATACCTTATTGGGTGCGGCGACACATAATTTCACAGTTTTTAATTATAACAACGTAAATAGGTAATAATTGTTGTATTAAGATGAGTGCAAACAATAAACATATTCCGCAACGATATGAAGTCCTTGTTACGAATGTCAGAAAATATTTTTAACTACCCACATAATTCTATAAAACCATTACTAAAATTAAAGTGAGTAATGTTTCTGTGTATTCCATTACTAAAATATGATTTATCATAGATAGATAGATAATACTTCATTGCACAAAAACACAACTTATGTATAAGGCATTACATCATTGTTTATTATATACCTACAAATAATAAAAACATATGCATTACGATTTTTCGATAACATAAATAAATCGGATTTCTGGCCATAGGTAGTGCGACCCGCTAGCCGAAGCGCAGTGGCTAGTGGGTCGCACTTTAAAGCGATGGCTGTGCTTGGGGTCACAGGTTCGATTCCCGGGTCCTTTGTTCTCACTAAAAACTTATATAACGTGTTGGAAGTACCTACATATCCTGTATTTACATGGTGGTATATATACATTTACCTATTTATACCTATTGTTTAAATATACTTAAATCGATTTATAAAAAAAAAACTCTTTATTTTGTCATAAAAGCTGTATATATGTATGTGTACCTAATATAAAAAAAAGAAATATCATGAAAAAAGGTTGTTGTAGTAGAAATAAATATTTTATTATAAATTGGTTGATTTGACCCCTTTAGAATTCTGAAGTAGTCAACTCACCAAAGCTTATCCAGCCTAAGGGTGAGTTAACCACTAAATATTATAGGAGGTGGCAGCTCACCGGCAGCTCACCGGCTGGTGAGATTTTGAGATGGTGAGTCACCACCTAAGTCTTTCTACGACTTAGGTGGTGACTCACCATCTCAAAATCTCACCAGCCGGTGAGCTGCCACCTCCTATAATATTTAGTGGTTAACTCACCCTTCGGCTGGATAAGCTTTGGTGAGTTAACTACTTCAGAATTCTAAAGGGGTCAAATCAACCAATTTATAATAAAAGATTTATTTCTACTACAACAACCTTTTTTCATGGTATTTCTTTTTTTTATATTAGGTACACATACATATATACAGCTTTTATGACGAAATAAAAGAGTTTTTTTTTATAAATCGATTTAAGTATATTTAAACAATAGGTATAAATAGGTAGATGTATATATACCACCATGTAAATACAGGATATGTAGGTACTTCCAACACGTTATATAAGTTTTTAGTGAGAACAAAGTAAAAAAAACTAGTTCATCATTAGCAATTATAATGATTTAGGTCATCAATATGTAACAAATATCGCTCCTTAAATACAAAAGTCACACATTTCAAAAATTATCAAAATTGTTTTTTTTGCATAAAATGCACCTTAAACGATGAAACTATAAAGTTTCGCTAAAACAGCCGTCGTTTTACGATCAGAAACACCCGTAAGCGCTCAAACGTTAGTTTTGTTTTCTACCGTTTCTATGACTGAGTTTTGTGCAAAACTACCTTATTGTCGGTTGCCAACAGACTTCCGGCAGGAGTACGCGCTTTTTTTGTGTAAAACTACCACATTCCAAATAACTACTAAATATAACGTGAAATCATATATTCAAAAGTGCCACATTCAAAAATATTACCGTATTGCAGATAACAAACACGTAAGTATTTTATTGTTTTTATATGCAATAGTACCATATTTCGAAATAGGTTAGTTTTGCATATAATAACTTCATATTCCCTCTTATTTTTGTATGCAATACTACCATATTTTGAATTAAGTTAGTTTTGCATAAATTAATTAAAATTATTTTTTTTATTTATTTATGTTAAAGCACCATATTTGGAAATATGGTATCTTTGTATTTAAAAGTGATCTCTTAATAGATTTTATTTTACATTAAAAAACAACTTTTAGTTTTAATGTTGTTTTGACTTAATGATTTTGTAGTTTTTATGCGTAATATTATTGGTTAAACAAATTTATTTAGAACAGCTATTATAAGCAATTTAATTTTACTTACATATATACAAAGAATTATACTGTGTGGAGTGACGTGAATGGACAAAATAAGAAATAAATATATAAAAGGAAATATGAAAGTGGCACTAGTGATAGATAAGATGAGAGAAAACCGTTTATCTTGGTATGGGCATGTGATGAGAAGAGAGGAAGGATATGGACAAAGAGAGTGATGAGTATGAAAGTTAGTGGATGGAGAGGAAGAGGAAGGCCAAATATGAGATGGATGGATTGTGTGAAAGATGATTTATGAGTGAAATGGGAGTTGATAGCTTAATGACGGCTGACCGCGATGTATGAAAGAGGAAGACATGCTGCGCCGACCCCAGATGAACTGGGAGAAGGGCAAGAGGATGATCATGATGATACTGGCCCGCAAAACTAAATATTACAGTTTTAAAATTGCAATAACATAATATGGCTATTTTCATTATTTCATATTTTTTTAAGTAAAACAAATATTGCTAGTTTTATTTAAAATAAAGTTTAGTACTTAGTTTTTACAGGCCAGTGTACACATGACACCTTTTATGGGAAGATAAATTAGTTTATACAGGTAGGTACCCTATTTATTTGTATTTTTTTTTCAGAATGACAACTAGGGCAATCATCTCCAATTTACGTTCCAGACCAATACATTACTCTAATTAAAACAGCAAAGAAAACAGGAAAGCCTTATACTGTTGAAGAACTGACACATGAGAATTTTTTAGACCTCTAACCTCAATTCAAGTGGACTGATTTAAAAATTGTGAAGGCGGATAAACTAAGCAATGGCATTTTTTTCTTTAAAACGTCCTACGAAGAGGAAGAGTTCAGGTACTACAATGAGAAAACGCCGCAATAAGTCGAAGGTAGTACCTGATAATAATTCGACTCTAAACAAACTTTACACTGAAAAAATTACAGTTCCTGAAGCAAAGAAGCAAGGCATTCTAAAACTAATCAAAAAAAACGTCATACCTAAATATTATGAATCTTTTTATGCTAATCTCTGAATTAGTGCAAGTTACTGTTGGAAACTGATTTATAATGTTTTAGTATAAGTATCTTTATGCCTTTAAGAGCTTTACGCTCGATATAATTTGCAAAGGTTTTATAGAACTATTTTTTGTAAGAACACTATTTACACTACGTTTGTGTGCTATTATGCGGTTGTGATTAATGTAGATCATGGATATAACTCATTTTGAAGGAGTCTTTATCCTTAGTGACTTTACGAGACTAAACAGAACTGTTAATGCGAGTACAGCTTTTCAGTCAAGATACTCAATGTTTATTATGTGTATGTAAGGCGTATCTACCTGAAACATCACAAAAAATAGGTTTAAGTCCTGTAACCTAGAAATTAGGCTAGGTTCATATTAGGTTCAGTAATCCAATACCAAATAGTAAGTATTACTCTATCTTCAAAAGGCTGATTTGATCGTGATTATAGTTTCGACAAAAAAATTAAATTAGAGTTATTTTTTAGTTATTGTTTACATAATTTTGTTTTAAATGGTTTTGGTGAAAGTTAGTTCAATGTGAAAATATTTTTAAGTAGTTATACTTGTATTGTTTTAACTGAGAGCTGTTAAGTGTCTTAACTTTTAGGGACCCAGCTAAATAACTACAAAGGTATTTATAAATTATATTAAGACAATAAATATTGTTATTGTTTTGTTAATTCTATGCCAGAGTTTAATGCATATTGGTTTTTATAGCTTAAAAATGTTTGTTTTGTTTATACCTCTTACGCCGCGTTGCACAAACGATCTTTAAGGTTTAATGTCAACTTTAAGCTCTAATTAATGTTTAATATTCGACTGGCTCGATGCGCCGAGAGTTGTGGGTTCGATTCCCACCCAGGACAAACATTCGTGTGATGAATGCTTGTGTTTGTTCTGTATCTGGGTGTTAATATTCAATATTTAAGTATATGTTTGTAATACCACTGTTGATTCTGATATCCGTAACACAAGTGGTTAAGCTACTTACCTCGGAATCGGATTAATGTATGTGATGTAGTCGGATATTTATTTAATTTGTACAAATAATATCGCTTCAATGCCGGTTTTTTATGGACGTTTGTGCAACTTTACTTTTCCTACTAATAATATAGGCAATATTAATTTTAGACCTAATTGATGATCTCATGATAAGATTTAAATAATTGTGTTCGTTCAGCAAGTTTACTATGTAGTAATTAAGTACCTATGTGCCATTTTTACGTTTAAATTGACGTTTTATGAGGTTGTCAACTGAAAATAAAACTCAAATTTTCCTAATTATGGTGGTTTTCTTTTTAAAATGTTAATGTTATTGAATTCAAAATCTATATACAAAACTAACTTATATGCATATTTTCGAGAGTCTATTCAAGATATGGTTAAGACTGCTTCATCAAAAATAGGTAATTTAATTACGTATCTTTTGATACCAAAAAAATCTACATAGTACACATAGTATAAACAAAAATCAATAAATCTTCGAAAATATTTTTTAAAAGCCGCTCCTGTATAATTTGCTAATTTTGACTTGTGGCGCTTTTGCATTTAAGGAGCGATATATAAAACACTTAACTAACAAAAATATTTTTTTTTAATAACAAATTAAAAAAAAAAAATTTAATTACGAAAGTCAACAAATCAATCAGTCCAAACTAATAAATTAGATTATTATACTGAGTCAACTAATAGGTTTCCATGATTACTTACAACAACAATACAATAGGCTAGACCGTCCTTACTCATATCAAGGGGGCATAGGGGGCTTCAATCACTATGAATTTTGATGGAAACCGATATTTTCTTTAATTATTTAAGTTTTTCTATACAATGCCCTAAGCTGATTTCACCATCTGTTAGTTCACGAACTGAACGTACAATTGATTTTTGTTGAAGAATAGCTTGCTCAGTCCGTTTCGTAATATAATTGTTCTTTCACCAAAAATGTCATATAATAATTTGCGTCTTTTGTTAATGTTTGAAGTAGAACCGCAATATTAGGCTTAGGTCTCACTTTTTTGTTTAGCCGTGAATTCCATGCCTCTGTTACATTATTGGTCTTGTATCGAACCATATAAAAGCACCATTTATCGGATAAATAGGCTTTATTGTTAAGCCAAGTCTTTTCAAAATACTTATTAATTTTGATGTATTGGCATCTTTTTTTATTTGTTCGCCCAAAACGTAGAGCCAACCATCAGCAACAAAGTCTCTCGGTAGGTAAGCAAGTGCGATGCACCTTCTTACATGAGGTTTAAACAATTTTGACTTAGTCAGCTCCAGCTGCTTGGCCTTTCTCCAGACGGCTTGGTTAAAATGAAAAAAACAACCTCGGGACTGAGATCTCGGGAATATATTACGGATTGCAGACATAGCACTGACTTCAAAGTCAGTTACAAATATATCGGGTTAAAATTCAGGAACCTGACTTTTTATTAATTCGAACATGGTTTCATAAGTGGCTCGTTGTTTATTAGGTAATAATACATACAGCACGGGTATTATATTCATATAGTTGTCATCGTCAGTACCTAGATCGACATGGATGGTATAAAGCTGTTTGAACGGGGGGACGGCACTTTTAAAAGTGCCATCACAGTACACTTCCTTAGCGGTTTTCAAAATTTCGCGTGCCTGTTCACTACCAAAAATTAATATTCTTGTTTTTTTGTTGCAGTAATCAGCAAAAACAAAATCAGAAAAAGACTCAGGAACCAATATCTCTTCTGCTTTAAAAAAACGATTTTTTTTTAGCTTTTAGAGATTTATTTCGGTGCTCATATAATTTTTTTTTACATTGTTATATTGCGGTAATTTTATCAATAAATCAATGCCAGTATCTTTCATTTCTTCCAAAGTATCTGAATAAATACTAGGTACTGGAGTGGTTTCGTTGCAAATTCTTTGCATACATACATCAAGTCTGCGTTTCACTTCATTACCAACTACATCTTGCGTACAAATATGACTTTGTTGCTTTATAACAATATTAGAACTAGTCACCAAAGTGCCTGTGCATTTACTTTTGACTTTAACGCAACGCCAAGAACAATGTCCATTGCTATTAATATTCCTCAAATTATATCGAAATCCATTCAGCAACAGAACTTTTCCTCCTCTTTGTGACTTTATAATTGAAAACTCATTATCTGTACTAGATGATGCTTCGGCATCCATCGTGAATAATATTATTTTTAGCTTAATTGGTACTGCAATAGAAACAATCAAACAATTTATTATATATAAAATCGTTGCTGGAAATCAATCACATTTGTATGCTAATGAAATTATAAATTCATACCTTATTGGGTGCGGCGACACATAATTTCACAGTTTTTAATTATAACAACGTAAATAGGTAATAATTGTTGTATTAAGATGAGTGCAAACAATAAACATATTCCGCAACGATATGAAGTCCTTGTTACGAATGTCAGAAAATATTTTTAACTACCCACATAATTCTATAAAACCATTACTAAAATTAAAGTGAGTAATGTTTCTGTGTATTCCATTACTAAAATATGATTTATCATAGATAGATAGATAATACTTCATTGCACAAAAACACAACTTATGTATAAGGCATTACATCATTGTTTATTATATACCTACAAATAATAAAAACATATGCATTACGATTTTTCGATAACATAAATAAATCGGATTTCTGGCCATAGGTAGTGCGACCCGCTAGCCGAAGCGCAGTGGCTAGTGGGTCGCACTTTAAAGCGATGGCTGTGCTTGGGGTCACAGGTTCGATTCCCGGGTCCTTTGTTCTCACTAAAAACTTATATAACGTGTTGGAAGTACCTACATATCCTGTATTTACATGGTGGTATATATACATTTACCTATTTATACCTATTGTTTAAATATACTTAAATCGATTTATAAAAAAAAAACTCTTTATTTTGTCATAAAAGCTGTATATATGTATGTGTACCTAATATAAAAAAAAGAAATATCATGAAAAAAGGTTGTTGTAGTAGAAATAAATATTTTATTATAAATTGGTTGATTTGACCCCTTTAGAATTCTGAAGTAGTCAACTCACCAAAGCTTATCCAGCCTAAGGGTGAGTTAACCACTAAATATTATAGGAGGTGGCAGCTCACCGGCAGCTCACCGGCTGGTGAGATTTTGAGATGGTGAGTCACCACCTAAGTCATTTCTACAGTCTGTTCAAAAATAGTCCAGTTATTTTCGTAGACAAAATCTAAATTTTAATATAACTTCAAAACTCTCCAAAGTCTACATTGAAAACGTCCCACGTTATTTGTGTTTATCTGTCATTTTAAAATTTTAACTAAATCATTTTCTTGGAATATAAAGGCACTTTCAGCCAAACAGATCGATGGCACCAAGTGTTAGGTGATAGTATAACAAACAACATCTTCTACGATACGTAAATGTGTCACCACTGATTAATCTTATATTTTAATTCGTTAGTTCTTGTGATCTGGTTGATTGTAGTCGGTATTTTCTTCAGTCGTTTGTCAGATCTAAATACTAAATAAATATACACATCTTAGACTTCATAAAAGCAGTAATTCTTTTGTGGGGCTTAGCATTAAGTTATTTAATAAGTTACCAAATAAGGTAATTCAAATGCCCGTTCATAAATTCAAATCACATATGAAAACATTTTTCATGAAAAAGGGCTATTATAGAATTGAAGACTTTTTCAATGACAGGAATCTGCAGTCTGCGCTCTAATTCTTGCATGGTCTACTATCCTATTGTAATGTATTACATTAATTATATTTGAATTATATAAATTTGTAGAAGTAGATATAAGTTGTTATTGTATACATGGCGATTTAAAAGAGTAACTACCGAGTTTCTTGCCGGTTCTTCTCGGTAGAATCAACGTTCCGAACCTGGCGGTAGAATGTTTATTTTGTATTATTATGACTATTCATAAGTGCTTTTGTGGAGCCTACATGAATAAAGATATTTCTATTTCTATTTCTATAATATATACTAGCTGTGCCAGCGGTGTCACCCGCGTCTCCTATTTATTGTAGCGTGATGAAAAGTATACTATAACCTGCCCAGGAGTATGAAGAATAATTGTACCAGGTTTCGTTAAAATCCGTCCAGTAGTTTTTGTTTCTATAAGGAACATACAGACAGACAGACAGACAAAAATTTTACTGATTGCATTTTTGGCATCAGTATCGATCACTAATCACCCCCTGATAGTTATTTTGTAAATATATTTCATGTACAGAATTGACCTCTCTACAGATTTATTATAAGTATAGATGTAGTCCTTGGAATAATAATATAATAGTTCCTTCAGTTCAAAATACATAATTACCTATGTATGAGGGATTAGTTTTGCCCCAGAAACTTGTGTGAATTTGAAATTTAATATATAAATCTTGTATTATTCTTGAAAATAACAAACAAAAAAAAAAAAACAAATTTTCTCGTGAAATACAGGCGGTTTCAGTCAAACGTGTCTCTGTGGCACAGAGTGTTTATGATTGTAAGACAACACCATATCTGCTACGCCTCGTAACTGGCACTACTAATCATCCAATGGTTTAGTTCTCTGTAACCAAACCTGGTTCAATCCATACAGTGGACAGATATGTTTTCTCCGTTGCTTTTCTTTGGTCCTCGGTCACGTCCAAATCGTTGTGTATTTTCGTGAATCAACTTATACAGAATTATTCATAAAAAAACACATTTTATAGCATGATAAGAATGAAACGTGTTTTAAAAATGACCTATTTCCCCCCTTCCCTTCTTCTTGTGTATATAATTTTTCATTTTCGTAAGTAAAGGGCACCATAGGCATTACCATGTTTTTTTTTGTTTTTTTTTTTTTTTTTATTGCACTTTGGGTTTGGTCTTGCCAGGAATTATATTCCTAGCTCTTTATTTACACTCCTTTACAATTTTGTGTGGGAAGTAGGTGATGTGAATTTCCAAGGCACGTTTTATCCATGCATTTTTATTTTAAACATTTCCTATTTGTATTATCATTAATTAGTAAAAAATATTACACAAGAGTTATTTGGATTTATATAAAGTTCAAACAACAAAAAGTACATGACTTGGGGAAACTAATGCATCTTTTGAGTAATTTTGTATGATTTTTTGTATTCGTTTCATGATACTTATTTAAGGAAGGCATGATTTATTATTTAAGTTGTACAATTGCTTTGATATTTATATAAAAAAAAAACAAAAATCACTAAACAATACTAAAATATCTTGTCAACTAATAAAAAGTGTATTTTTTTTCAATCGTATTTTACCAGAGTTACTTGGTTTAAACGTGGTGTGCGATATAACAATATTATATACTAAAACAATAAAGACCTGAACTCATTTACTACTACTGTAACTACTTAGTAGTAAGTACTGAATGCATTTTTAGAATATCGTGTTATTACTTTTTATAAACTATCATATTGGTAACTTAATAAACCTGTAATAGACTGATACGTAATTGTAGGACTAAATCTAACGTATTCTTGATACAATTTCGGCAAAACTTCAACAGCTCGCAATATTATTTAATACGTTTTTTTATTTTCCTTTTTTTTTTCTTTTTTTTTTTATCAATAAAATTATTTCTTCCGGTACCATGTATGGTTTGTATGTACCATTGTCACGCGAATCATGTAGATGCAACTCGGCTGCATTTAGTTCGGACACTGATTGCAGACGACTAGCCATGGATATGCCACATATGCGTCACATCGGCAATGATTTTCACTCATGTCGGTGCTATACTCCCCACTTAGAAGGCAATACTTTTCCCAAGTTATCCGTCTTTGCGCCTCGCCCGCCGATCGCACCTCCTAGCGCGCCGGCTCGTCGTCCACACGGAACCGTCCACCTGTTCCTCGGTTCGTTCGTTCCGTAGGATCGTCTGTTCTCCCTTTGGTCAGTCGGCTGGGGGGACCAATCCTGCCCTCGATCACGTGTCAACATATAGTGGTGTTTCCGACGTGCCTTCGTTATATTTTTCATGTATTCACATTCATACTATTTATTCAAGATGCACTATTATTTGATAATACTTACTGTTGAAAACTTTCCAACTTCAGAACATTTGCACACGCATACATTTATGCTAATCAATCAAACGCTGGTATAAAAATTGCTGATTCATTACTTTCATTTTAAAGAAAAAGGGATGTAAGGGGGCGAACCATCATCATCTCGCCCCAAGCCAACCTCTCCTGCGCGTGGAGCATCCTGCTGACTAACGAACGAGGCTCTGGCAACCGACTGATGGCGGTATAACCATTCAAACCCTTGGCGTAGCCAAATACCACATGCCGATGACGGGCGGCAGCGTCACCGGGCAAAAGCAACGCTCTGCGATCGCCAACCCGCCTGCCCAGCGTGGCGATTATGGGCAAATCCTCCAAATGGATACAGCACAAAGGCCACGGCCCCCAGTTCCCGGCAGTCTCGCTATTCCTGGTCATGGTGGCGACCACGGTAACGGCGGGGCGGGGGGTGCGAAGAATCTCCGGGCTACGGTAGGCCACCACCACAAACTGACCCTTGCTACGTACAACGGACGGACTCTACGGCTTGACTCGCATCTGGCACAACTTGAGGTGGAACTTGGGAAGATTAGGTGGCACATTCTGGGGCTAAGTGAAGTCCGAAGAGAGGGGGAGGACACCATAACCCTAGAGTCGGGCCACCTGATGTACTTTCGCGAGGGAGACTAACAATCCCAAGGTGGCGTCGGGTTTCTGGTCAATAAGTCTCTCCTTGACAACGTTGTAGAAATTTCCAGTGTGTCTAACAGGGTAGCGTACCTGATCATCAAGCTCACCGAGAGGTACAGCCTCAAGGTGGTGCAAGTGTACGCACCGACCTCGACACACTCAGATGATGAAGTGGAGGCAATGTTCGATGACATATCGAGGGCCCTCCACTTCACTATAAAGACCCAATACACTGTTGTCATGGGAGACTTCAACGCCAAAGTGGGAGTACAGAATCACAATGAATCGGTAGTAGGACCCCATGGATTTGGAGCCAGGAATCATAGGGGGCAGGTGCTCGTAAACTTCCTCGAACGAGAGGGGCTGTTCTTAATGAACTCATTCTTCAAAAAGCAGCCCCAAAGGAAATGGACGTGGCGTAGCCCCGACACTATGACCAAAAACGAGATCGACTTCATTCTGGCGGACGGGCGGCACATATTCAGAGATGTCTCTGTGATCAACAGGTTTAACACCGGCAGCGATCACAGACTTGTCCGAGGCACTCTGAATATCGATTTCAAAGCCGAACGTGTCCGTCTGATGAAGTCTAGACTCCGGCCTACTTTGCTCCAAACCATGGCGGGATCTGAAACGTTCCAGTCGAACCTGGAGAACCGTTTTGCTGCCGTGGAAACCACAACTGACGTTAACCAGAACCTTGAGAATGTGGTTCGGGTACTCAGGGAGGAAGGTACGAGATTTTGCAACATGCGGCGTAAAGGTAAGAAGTCAAAACTTTCCGAAGAGACCTTGAGGCTAATGAGGCAACGACGTGAAGACCCACCTACCACTTCGTTGGGCATACGGGCTCTTAACCGGGAGATCAATAAACTTGTGCGACGCGACCTTCGGCGCTCTAGATATCGAAAGAGCGATTGAGCAAAACCGGGGGTCTAAGGTGTTCGTTCAATCTCTCGGGAGAAGTCACCTGACGAAACTGACCACAGCAAGTGGAGAAGTTGTTGCCTCTAAGCCGGCGGTCCTTTTGGAGGTAGAAAACTTCTATACCCGACTATATGCATCGCATACATCTCGACCTGTACCCGAAAATGAAGACTCTAGAGCCACATTAACATGCCATTTCACTGAAGACCTGCCGGAAGTCAGCGTTGGTGAAATCAGGATTGCTCTTGGACAGCTTAAAAATGGAAAAGCCCCTGGAGCGGACGGCGTTACAACAGAGCTATTAAAGGCTGGAGGTAAGCCCGTACTGAGGGAACTCCAAAAGCTCTTTAACGCTGTCCTGTTTGAAGGAAGAACTCCGGAAGCGTGGAGTAGGAGTGTGGTCGTCCTGTTCTTCAAAAAAGGGGACAAAACCCTATTGAAGAACTATCGACCCATTTCCCTTCTAAGCCATGTCTATAAGCTGTTTTCAAGAG
This sequence comes from Glyphodes perspectalis, assembly GCA_951394215.1. Taxonomy (NCBI): domain Eukaryota; kingdom Metazoa; phylum Arthropoda; class Insecta; order Lepidoptera; family Crambidae; genus Glyphodes; species Glyphodes perspectalis. The sequence continues at coordinate 5,442,160 of OX596224.1, forward strand.
TGATCACGAACTGTCTTGCGCGAAGATTGGACGAGTTTCAACCGCCGGAACAGGCTGGATTTCGGAGCGGATACGGCACTATAGACCACATTCACACAGTGCGGCAGATTATACAGAAGACCGAAGAGTACAATCAGCCCCTGTGTCTAGCATTCGTGGACTATGAGAAGGCCTTTGACTCGGTTGAAATCTGGTCTGTTTTGGACTCTCTGCAGCGATGCCAAGTCGATTGGCGATACATCCAAGTGATGAGATGTCTTTACGAAGCCGCCAATATGTCCGTCCAAGTACAAAATCAGCAAACAAACACCATTGCATCGAGGACGTCATCTCCCCGAAATTGTTCATAAATGCAATGAAGGATATGTTCAAGACGCTGAACTGGACAGGACGTGGCATCAACATAAATGGTGAACACATGTCGCACTTGCGATTTGCAGATGACATCGTCATAATGGCAGAGACGCTGCAGGACATACAACAGATGTTGAATGACCTAGCTGACTCTTCTGTACGCATCGGCCTTCGGATGAACTTGGATAAAACCAAGGTCATGTTCAATGAACATGTTCTACCGGAACCGATTGCGGTTCACGGCACCGTCTTCGAAGTTGTTCAAAAATATGTGTACCTCGGGCACACATTGCAGTTGGGTCGAAACAACTTAGAGGACGAGGTGAATAGAAGGGTTCAGTTGGGTTGGGCAGCGTTTGGAAAACTACGTCGAGTCTTCTCATCGTCCATCCCACAGTGCCTAAAGACGAAAGTCTTCAATCAGTGCGTCCTACCTGTTATGTCATATGGAACCGAGACCTGGACACTGACGGCACGACTGGTTCACAGATTTAAAGTCACTCAGCGGGCTATGGAAAGAGTATGTACTATGCTCGGTGTTTCTCTCAGGGATCGAATCCGCAATGAGGTGATCCGGCAGAGAACCAAAGTTATCGACATAGCTCACAGGATTAGCAAGCTGAAGTGGCAGTGGGCTGGCCATATCAGCCGCAGAGCCGACAACCGTTGGGGTAAACGAGTTCTGGAGTGGAGACCGCGCCTCGGAAAACGTAGTGTAGGACGCCCTCAGGCCAGGTGGAGTGACGATTTGCGCAAGACGGCTGGCAGGAGCTGGATGAGAGTAGCCGAAAATAGATCAGAGTGGCGAACATTTGGAGAGGCCTATGTCCAGCAGTGGACTGCAACAGGCTGATGATGATGATGATTTTAAATAAATCTTATATTTATCAATGTAGAATTGTAAAGATATTTAGTACTTATTGTTATTTTTATATAGTGTTTGCTTGCTTGCTTTTAGTGCTTGTAGTTAGTTGGGGAGTAAAAGGGATTAACGTGTCGCAGGGAAGTTAAGATTTGATATGGCTCACAAATAATCTTGAAAAACTAAACTTCAATAAAAATTTGATCCCCAATAACATGTAACTTGTTCTATAATAACCTATCCCAGCGACACAAAACATCATGTTTTATTTATTTTGCACGATCATTTTCACATGTGTGATTAATATATTGGTAAAGCAATATAGCAATCACTATCAAACTGTAACTTTACCTGTTGTAAAATAAATAAAATAAAATGTGCAGCTACAGGATTGATTCACAAATATGGACGGCCATACTAACTAATAGCAATGTGCTCACTTATTGTATTTTTTGTTTTTCAAAACTTTGCATGAAACTCATGAAGTTCAATTACAGTTTAGCTATTAAACATAAATGAAATGAAATGAAATGAAATTGTCTTTATTTACGTAGGCTTAAAAAAAAGCACTTATTAATCGTCAGAATAAAATCAATATCTACCGGTTCAAAAAGTAGATTCTACCGAGAAGAAACCAGCAAGAAACTCGATAGGTACTCTTTTAAAATGCCAAGTCTATTATTACAATTTATACGTGAATGTAAATTTAGCAGTGCAGGCGAACAGCCTATTCTGGGTCTAACCATATATTCTTATCATTTAAATAGTCTTCTATCTTGTAGTAGCCCTTTTTAATCAAACAATTTTTAACATATAATTTAAACTTATGTACAGGTAAATCAATGAGATTTTGAGGTAACATATTGAATATTTTTATACTTAACCCAATGAAAGAATTACCACTCTTATTAAGTCTGTGATTTGGAACAGCAAGTCTGTGTCTATTTCTAGTATTAAAAGAATGAGTATCTGATTTTTTTGGGAATATCTGAATGTTCTTGTAAACATACATGATACAATCTAAAATGTATTGTGACGCTAGTGTTAAAATATTGATTTCTTTAAACAGTTCTCTGAGTGAATCAGATGGTCTGAGGCCGTATATGGCTCTGACGGCCCTCTTCTGCAAAATGAAAATAGTCTTAATATTGGCCGCAGAACCCCACAGCAGCAGACCATATGACATTACACTATGAAAATAACTGAAATATACCAATCTTGCCTTTTCAACATCAGTTAAATATTTTATTTTCCTGACTGCATATGCCGCAGAGCTAAGTCTCCCTGCCAGGGCCGCAATATGAGGAGCCCATTGCAATTTTGAATCCAAGGTGATCCCGAGAAATACAGTAGAATTGACAACTTCAATTGCTTCATTATTTACTATAATGCTCGGGCTCACCTGCCTTACGTTGGGTAATGAAAATTTCAAACATTTGGTTTTTTTAGCATTAAGTAATAGATTATTGACTGTAAACCATTTTAGAACTTCTGAGAGAGCATTATTCACGTCGCCAAAATTTTCTTTGGTTCTATCAATTTTAAAAATTAATGAAGTATCATCTGCAAATAATACTGTCTCACATATGTTATTTGTGTATAGGGAAGGTCATTTATATAAATAAGGAAAAGCAGAGGTCCCAATATCGAGCCCTGGGGCACTCCCATGGATAGTGGGGCGCCAGAAGAATTAGCTCCATTAATTTTAATTATTTGAAGTCTGTCAACTAAATATGACTTCATAAGACTAAGTGAATTCGTTGAAACACCATAATGCTTTAGCTTCATCAATAAGGTCTGGTGCTCAACGCAATCAAACGCCTTCGATAAATCGCAGAAAATACCGATAGCATCCTTTTTGCTCTCCAAAGCCTCAATCACATGTTTCATAAGTGCCACTCCAGCGTCAGTTGTGGATTTGCCCTTAGTAAATCCATATTGTTTATTATGCAATAATTTATTGAGTGTAAAGTGACGAAGTAGCTGATTAAATATTATCTTTTCAAAAATCTTACTGAGGGCTGGTAAAATAGAAATAGGTCTATAGTTAGACGGGTCACTTTTATCACCTGACTTAAACAATGGAATTACTTTACTGTACTTCATTAGATTTGGAAACTGTCCAACGTCAATACATTTATTAAATATATTCGCTAAAGATGGGGCAATAGATTGTATTATGTATTTTAGAATGTCTATTGAGATTCCCCATAAATCTTCAGACTTCTTAAGTTGCAGGTCTTTAAATGTTTTCAAAACTGTAATGTCGTTGATGTGGTAAAAGTTAAATGGAGAGGCACATTCGTCCACATATGTTTCGAGAATGGAATGAGCAACATGTGGGCTAGAATTTAATTTCAATTACTTACTTTGCCTGCAATGGAACAACAGGATGGGAATAGCGGGCCTGCTAACGCCACTAATATGTCAATATGCGAGGACAGCTCGTCAAATAATGATACTACACCACCAAGTTATGTTTTCACACGTGGTAGGAGTCTAACTACGGAAGATTTTAATAAATTCAAGGAGGAAATTCAAACCATGACGAGTTTGTGGTCCACACAGCAGGAAGATATAAAATCCTCTTTAAAAGCAATACATGCATGTAATCTTAACATAGAAAATTCTATTGCCGCATTAACTGCGCAGAATGAAGAACTGACAAAAAAGGTATCTCATTTGGAGAAAAAGGCTAAAGAAGACAGCGATTATATCACATTGCTGGAGGACAAAATAGAAAACTTGCAGATGGGACAGCGTAAATCAAATCTGGAGATAAAAAACGTTCCCAAGGGGAAAACGGAAACCAAGGAAGATTTGGTTAATATGGTCTTATGCCTCTCGTCTTCCATAGGAGCAACGTTAAATAAAACCGACATTAAAGATGTCTATAGGGTGCGGGGTAAGAAGAGGGAGATGGTGAACACTCCAATCGTAGTCGAAACAGCATCGACGATCACGAAAACTGATATACTGAAACGATGCAAGTTATTTAACACAGTTAAAAAGAACAAGTTGTGCGCCAAACACTTAGGCTACCGTGTTTCAGAGGACACACCGATATTTGTATCGGAACAATTGACGTCAAAAGGCGCGCGGCTTCATTTCTTGGCGAGAGATCTCGTCAAGACTGGGAAATATAAGTTCTGTTGGACTGCGTATGGGAGAGTATACTTAAGGAAATCTGAAAGCTCTCCGATTATTACAGTGAAATCTGAAGCCCAAGTGCAGCATCTTTCAAACAGTGACTGACTATATCACCAAAATGTTGTTTACGTTTCATATTTTGTAACTTATTGTCCTGTAAATTGTATAATAACTTTAAAAAATGTCCCTCTACGTTCACCAAACAGTTTGAAAACACACATACCCTTGAAAATCGATACAATTCACACTTTCACCTTACCTCACACACTCTCAAATTATACACAAATTAACAAAATACTTAATCTCTACATATTTATTAGTATTAAAATGGTATTGCTAGGTACACTTTATTTCCTAAACGATAAAAAACAAAACATTGTTTCATGTTTTAGGATTTCTGTATTCATCATATTTCACACAGTAAAACTTCAAAGAGATGACAATCTCCTATTGTACAAAACTTATACAACTATTATAACGTCCAATAATCTTATATTTATACTAAAAAATCGTACACAACAACTGATTCTTAATAATATTTGTGGTAAAATCATATTAATCTAATATGAGTGACACCCTTGATACTATAAATGATATTGATCACTCGGAAATTGCTAGTCCGACTATGGAAAACATTGGGGATTTACATAAAACGATATATATAGCAAAAAATGACCTGACCTTAATATCACAGAACATTAGAAGTATTTATCGCAACTTTGATGACATGCTGGTCTCACTTGCTCAGCTACATTTCAGACCTGATCTGGTAATTCTAACTGAATGTTGGACCAACGAAAACAAACCTATCCCTTGCCTACCCAATTTTGTCTCCTATTTTAGTACCCGATATCATAATCAAAATGATGGAGCTATTGCTTATATTAGGGATGATTTGATGACTAACGTGAAGGAAATTATAATTGATGATGCGTCATGTTTGCAAATTAAAACTACAAATTACACTATATTAGCTATATACAGATCACCTTCAAATACAAGTGCGGATAGATTCATTGCTTCTCTAAATTTTTATCTTGAACTAATTAAATCTCATAAATGTATAATAATCGTGTGCGACATTAACATAAATTTAATTTCCAACCAAAACGAACAAAATTATATAAAAAAGAACCGTCTGGATTATCTTAACACATTAAGTGCCCACGGTATCATGCAGGGCCACGGCTTTCCTACACGGGGTGACAGTTGCTTAGATCAAATAATGTTAAAATTAGACAAAAGAAGGATGCGTGCCCGGGTAGCTGTACTAAAAACTTCCATCACAGATCATCTTATGACTTTCATACATCTCGCTAACGTAAATATTAAACCAAAAGCTCGAAAAATAGCAATGATTACTGATTACGATAAAGCATTGGTCAGCCTGAAATCTAAAAACCCGGCTGATTTACTTCTCTGTGATGACCCTAATGTTTTATCCATGAATCTTGTTTCCTATATCACCGAGTCACTTAAAGAAAATACACACGAGAAACGTATTCCAAAAAAACAAAGAATTATTAAGCCGTGGATGACACAAGGAGCCTTACGCTGCATTAACAATAGGAACAACATGCAACAAAAACTGCGCTCTAATCCTCATGACGAGATCCTCAGAAATTATTTAATAATATCAATGACCCGCCTCTAATAGCCGACTTTCTTGTGAACGAACTAACGACTGTATAGTTGTCAATATTAAACATAAGTTCACTTTGTCTGAACCAATGTTCTGTTAAGCATAATACATGTATATGTCGGCATGACAGCGACGTCATTGTACACCGGTGTAGCAAAACACCACGTGCACCGATCAAGCCACCGAGCGCTCCCCACCGCCCCGCTCTACTCGACTTGTTTTGCAACGGGTATAAAAGGGACCGCGCAGCGACGGAGCGGGCAGTCTTGGCTCTGGCGTTGCTCGGTGCACTGGTTGTACTAAGCTAGCTTATCCTAGACGCTCTCGGATAATTATTTTAAAATTAATTATTAATTTAAATTAATTATTATCGTTAATTGTAAAAGTGTCCTGTGGCAATTTATAATTAATAATAAAACAATATTCACTTGTGGTAAAACCCTAGGTATTTACCACAAGAGATAATTGGGTATTGGGATTATTAAGGATTTAGTTCTGGAAAGTAATAGTAATCCTAATTTAGATATTAAAAAAGCTTGATTTATCCTGAGATCCCTAACTTCTTATTCAGTATGGCCGACCTACTTCCTACATCAGAAGTGGGATCGGATCCACTCCCACTCCCTAATGTCTTGACACAACTAGGGTTGCCATCCGTCCGAGTTTCCCCGGATTTGTCCTAGTTTAGAGGGCATCCGATGAGCGTCCGGGCGGGGCTTCATTCGTAGTCCGGGTTTAAAAATGTAAAGTCTTGGGCCACCCAGACACAATCACTGTGCCCGCACGCCGCAATCAACCGACTAACCGACCCGCTAAATTCATAATTTTCAACAGTATTTTATTACACTATGTTTAAAAAAAATCTGTTGACATGTCCGAGTTCTGGGCTCTAAAATCCGGGGTTTTCACGCGTCTTGTCATGGTTGCCAAATTTTGGAGATGGCAACCCTAGGCACAACCACCAATGTCATTCTTCGCTGGAATGGAAGCCAATCATCTTCCATACCGAAGGTGTTGGCACCTTTTGATCCCGATGTCCCCGAGTCTGATATCACCAACTGGTGCGCGTTAAGCGAAATTATCATAGAAAAAAAAAAAGGAAATAGAAGGTGTTGACCTTATTATTACCCTAACTCACTCCCTTAAGGGGCGTGCTGCTACCTGCCTTACAGAAGTACAAACTGACAGAATTTCTTAACCCAAGTAAAATACCTCGCGTACGATTTTAATTGATTCTGAAAATGCCATACCTGTTTATTCTGAATCTACAATTGTAGTAACACAAGATGATGTCCATAGACTTGATGATAGTCATTTAAGATGTGTCTTGTAATTATCATTGTAGGGCTTAGCCGGTCCAATGATAATAGTTAAAAAAAAAAAAAAGAGAAAAAAAAGCAAAAAAAAAAAAAGAAAAACAAAAAAAAAGAGAAAAAAAAAGCAAAAAAAAAAGAAAAAAAAGAAAAAAAAAAGGAAGGTTTTGAAGGGCATATGCCGGACCAAAACTGATTAGTGTTGCAGGGTTCAAAGGAACCGGTCCAATACTATTTGTCTGAAGGGTCGATAAGACCGGACCAGAGCTGTATCTGCCTAAAGGGTCATTGAAGACCGGACTAGAGCATATCGATGTGTAAAGATTGGTATTTTTTTTGTCAGGATGATCGAGCGATGCTTTTAGTTTCAGAACTATAGTGAGTTAGCTGCGTACGAGGACGTCCGCATGTCAGCATGGCCGTGTCGGCATGACAGCGACGTCATTGTACACCGGTGTAGCAAAACACCACGTGCACCGATCACGCCACCGAGCGCTCCCCACCGCCCCGCTCTACTCGACTTGTTTTGCAACGGGTATAAAAGGGACCGCGCAGCGACGGAGCGGGCAGTCTTGGCTCTGGCGTTGCTCGGTGCACTGGTTGTACTAAGCTAGCTTATCCTAGACGCTCTCGGATAATTATTTTAAAATTAATCATTAATTTAAATTAATTATTATCGTTAATTGTAAAAGTGTCCTGTGGCAATTTATAATTAATAAAACAATATTCACTTGTGTTAAAACCCTAGGTATTTGCCACAAGAGATAATTGGGTATTGGGATTATTAAGGATTTAGTTCTGGAAAGTAATAGTAATCCTAATTTAGATATTAAAAAAGCTTGATTTATCCTGAGATCCCTAACTTCTTATTCAGTATGGCCGACCTACTTCCTACATATATTCATCTGATTGAGACATAGTTCAATTTCTAATTCTTTGCCGGAAAAGCCCTGAATAATTTGATGTATGATATTTATAATATTGGACTTTTCTTTTGTCATTGATTGATACAAGCTAGAGATATCCTCTATTGTCTTATGTTGACATTTAAATTATTTGGAACAAATTCCAAAGTCTGTTTACTGCATGTCTGCTCAATAAAAGCAGTGGAGGTAGCCAAATTATTGGCTGAAGATTTAAAAAAATATAATTCCTGCTAATCCTGTACCTATCCAGTATACAAGAAACCTCATTAATGTGGCACTTAAAGAGATATACTTTAATGTAGATAAGAACCTAAATGACTTTTCTTATACTACCTACGTACGTACTACGTACTTTTAGGAACTCATAATTTTACCCATGCCAATAGTCTGTAAATAAACAATTACAATTTCTTATTATAAATTGTTTAAAGTACCTTTCATTGATGGTACCAAAATGATGAGATACCCTGTATACATATCCCAAGTACCAACCTCACCTGCACGTGGTGCTTCCTGCTGTGGAACTAACGAGGCTCTGGCCATTTTTTTTCTTAAAAAAAAAGTTTTTTTTTTTAAGTTTTTAATACAATGTTGTTTGCATATTTCAGATTTGTATGGCTATCTCTAGACGAGTAAGGAGAACAAAAATGAACCAAAAATGCCGATGTCAATATTAAGAGCTGTAAAACGAAGAGCCATCTAATAATGTAATAATGTAAGTAAATATTATTCCTTATATAATTTTAAGCAAACTCTATACTTATATTTTATATGTAGAGTTATAATGTGTGTGGTGACAATACAATGGGTAATTTGGAAATGGAATAATTTCACAAAAAAATAACTGATTTTATAGGATAAATGTCACAAATCTTGGTAACATTATCTGTTTATAATAATAAGAGGATGTCATGCATATCACCTATAGAATATATGTGCTCTCATGTCTACTTACACTTCATATTCCCCTTTTTGGAAGGAGTTAGAAATAAACAATATATCAGACAATAAATTGGATTTGTTCATTTATCTCAGACTATGGAGAGCTAAATTATAGTTGAAAACGAAATTACTGCAACTGCAAATACTTAAGTATCAATAAGAATCCTTTTATGTTCTTACAAATTAGTCTAACACAAAGGTCAGACATGATTTAAGCGGGATAAGATCATGGTTTAAGCGGGACTCTAATTAAGCTCGTTAACATAACACTTTGTAGATGATAACTATAGGTCAGACTACCAGGAGTCTTCTGAATATTTTTTTTTTGAAAATAAGACTTGTATGTTCGACCCAGATGTTTACATTGGTTAGGTTAGGTTAGTGTTGCGACCATCCCCCCCCCCCCCCAGCTGAGTGTGTCGTTGCTCGCCTCCCTATCCTCGGCAACCCAACAGGGGCGCACTGCGCTGCGTTGTGGTGGGTCGCGGGGGATCTTCTCTCCCTCCGTGACGACAGGGCTCTGCCCTCAATTTAGGTCGCCGGGCGGAAAGGCGGCCCCCTCTGACGAGACGCTCTCCGCGTGCCCTCTGGCTTAGCAGAGGGCACAGCGCGAGAGTGGGCCCACGACGCCGGTCACGGGGACGATCGGCGTCTGAATCCTGGGCGGAGTAGTTGAGACATGCTGGGTGGCCTGGCATGTCTCGACGCGCGCGCGTGCTCGGTGCTGTGCATCCGACGACTGATGGCGTGGGCTGCACAGCATCGACCACCGCCGCGCGAGGTGAGCCGCGCAGCGCGGCATGCGCACTACCGGAGGAGCTGTCGTATAGTCCCGACAGTGGGGATACCGGCTCCTTCGGAACTGCGCCGCGGGAGGTCACGTTGGGGTTTTAGTCGGTTCGAGTCCGACACACCGCCCTCTGCTTCCCCGAGCAGAGGGTGACGGTTCGTGGGAGTTTCCCCAACTAAAAAAAAAAAAAAAAAAAAAAAAGTGTTGCGACCACAAAGCGCGCGAGCCGAGCGAGCGTGCCGCGGCAGCGGCCTTTGCTGATACTTAAGAATATGAATTTCTAAAATTCTATTTAATATTTATTGTAGGAAGATAATGTTGTTATTTACCCATGAATAGTAGAATGATATATATGTAGTCATGTTCTGTATAAATTTATGGAGTATTTTTTGCATTCTGTACATTAGGGCAGTGGTTAACAAAAATATTTTCAATTATTTTTGCTCCCTACTACAACTTAAATTTCCACAATTATAGAAATAAAATCGCTAAAAATTTTATGTTACTTCTACGAGTGACAACTCGAAGATAGTCTGGTATCTATCTGTTCTAATGTTACGGAATGAATAACAATTTGTCTTAATTTAAAATTGTATAAATATTGAACTAATTCTCGCCAGTAAATTATTTGAACACAATATATCAGTTTATGCAATTATATGAGATCCAATTAATTCAAATCTGATCTAATACTTTAGGTAACATATTAAATTTGTGTTTGTTTTTTTTTTATAATATTTTATTGTGAATGCTTTTAACATTGACAAAATGTATTATTGATTTCATATTATGTAATATGTATGTATGAACATAGTATTTCAATATTAATATAGGTGGTGCGCACACTACACCTCCCCCGTTTTTTTTTTTTTGCTCTTAATACAATATAAAAAAAAAACAATTGGGTACATACTTGGCACCATTTTCAAATTATTTTGACGACGTGGGATTGTGGAAACCAAAAAAAAATGCCACTTTTTATCAGACAAACAACAAAACAAATTCAAATGATATAAAAAAAAAATTGGAAGAAAATAAAAATAATGATAATGATTTTTGACAGTTAACTAAAATCCCTAATAAATTATTATTGGTGGTGCCAGTAGCCAAAACCATATAATCGTATTAGATTATAATCGTATGAGAATATATATATTTGAATAAATGATATTTTTCCTTATTAATCTAAACGTATTATTTGGAAAAATATTTCTTTTATAATTTAACTTATCAACTTTCAAATATAAAACTTCCACTCCCTACCTAATAAATGTTATCTATTTAGATTATTATAATTGAATTGTCACGTCCAGGTTTTACTACTACATGTAGTTTGTCATATCCTTGAGTAGTATAATTAATTTCTCATTTTTCGAGATACCTTATACAACATAATTGAATGTGGTGGCCAACCAGTCTCATGTTTACAAGTACAGTAGCTACATAAACATAGTAATAATAATCATTTATTTCACATAATACGAAAGTTATAACATTTTACGTAAGGGACAGTTTTAAGACTTAATTAATGTCTCCAACTATTCTCACAGAGATAACTCGTATGCACCATGATCGAATGAAGGATGTATTCCCTATTTATTTATTTTTAGTACCATGTTTACAATATAATATTTATTATCTCATATATCTCTTTATATCCAACAAAAACTTTACAATCAAACAAGCCTATGCAATCAATACATCAGGATACATTACAACTATTGGGTGATCAGTCCAAATTGTAAAAAACTTAAACAAAATAAAACAATACCAGACTATTCTTAACTTTACTTATACACATCAAACCGTTTACATAGCCTTCATCGTTTTAATATCACTAACATTTCCATTCCAAAACCTACAATATTCAATACTCACGAATATTTTAATTTCTTCTTTAAATTAACATAATTCTCTTCTTTATTACTTACTAGCTCGTAGCTTTACATAAGTTTTATTTCCTATCCTTGTCTTATCCGTGTAATATTTACTATCAAATAATACAAATACAACTCCGTGTAATAATTTTCGTCAGCAAAAATATCTCCAGTATAAACTCTGACTATCTTTCAACCTTATTAAATCGTATCCATACCGATTAATCATAGATTTTACGTAAACGCTATACATTGAAATACATTTAAATACAATTACAATAAACTTTTTATTCAATCTTGTACACTGACCCAAAAATACTAGTAATCATCTATCTACTCGATTAACTTACCAAGCCAAGTTATATGTTACTTGCACCTTTGCGAAATATTTATTTTTATTAAATCAACCGTAAATCTGCAAGTCTTTAAGTATTTCATATTGTTACAAACATTATGCAGTAACGTAATTACTTCGTCAATAGGCCAATAGCGTTAATATTACCGAATGTTAAAGAAAATACTCAAATATTGTTACGTGTGATAGTTACGTAAGTTAAATAACCAATCAATAACCCAAATTGATAAAAATAATTGATATATGCGATCTAGGTGGTCCTAACAGATCCTAATATGACGTTGAATCTAATTGCATATGATATCCAATGATTGTTTGTTAGAAATGTAAGAAAGATCCTTACCTACCGAGGCGAAGTATCGCTTCAATTAGCTAGAAAATGTAGAGTGATGAACTGATGATGCTTCAACACGTGTGGTAGTCATGTTTAACGTTCTGTCCTACATTATAATAATGTGTAGCAATACATTTTATAAAAGTCAAACTTATTAACCGATTTCAAAATGAAGGGTATAAATTCTGATATATTTTAGCTAATTTCAATTAATGTCCCATGTCCCATGTTGGCCTGGGACTTGCGCAACTAATTTAAAACACTGTAGTAGTATATTCCGGGAAAAAAAAAAATTACAACGAATTGTAAGAAAAAATTTACTGGAAAGACTTTAAATGGTAAAATGCACTATAGCTATTAAAATTGGTGATATTTTATTTGCCAAAAAAAAAAAAAAAAAAAATACTCCATTTAATAACAAATATTTGTTTAAAAAAGAATGCTATAATATGTTTTAAAATGCTAAACTATACAAAACACAATACCATATTACGTAAAATTATTCTTGTGATGCAGGAATCGAACCTGCAATTGTTAGATACTACTTATTTGTGTTATATTTACGTATGTGCCAAAATAATTTATCATTTAAAATGTAGCAATAACGCTTGATAATATTAGTGCAAGTAAACGTAGCTGTATGAAAAACATGTATGAGAATGTTTTCAGTAATCAAGTTAATTCTGTGAAAATATTGACTTTAGTAATTAATCAGAATCATTTGAAAATATAATAATATTTAAACTAATGATTTGATGATGCTAAAAATAGATTCTAGATATTCCTAGTCAATGTAAGGTGAGTAGCTAAATGAGGAGGAGCTTACTAGTAACTCACGTTCTGCTGATTTGCAAATTCTTGTACTCAACAAGCACGACAGTGAATGTGTTACAAATAGATACTGAGCTAATTTTAGAATATCAACTTTTAAAATGCAATTTAAATTAAGTAGTTAATGTAATCAAACAAAGTTTTCCTAGTTAAAATGAGACTGTAAATAAAATATCACTTGCGAAATAATAAAATTTACGTACGTGGGTCAGGTTGGCGAAATAACGACACACTTTACACTTATATTTCAGCGGAGTGACTCCTTATCTAATACAACACAGAATACAAGAACCCAGAATCAACGTTACAAGCCGTTATATAGCACTCTGACAAATACCCCCACCTATCTTAACAATTGCACCGGAAACTAAGCGGCTGTTTATTCGTAATAATTAAACAATAAGAAATAAAATACATCTGCACTGTTTTAAATAACTCAAAATATAAACTCAATATTTTAAATTAACATAATTAAAGTTAATGAAATATGTTTAGCTAGATTTTAATTAATTAAAGTGACGAGGAAACGGAAATAGTTACTGCCTATTTATTTTATTAATAAGGGAACCGGATGTACAACTATTTGGTGTTATTTGTGGAGTAGCCAGGGTGGCGCGACGAGGAAACGGAAGTAGTCGCTAACACGTTATAATATGCTATGCATTCTAAAATTATTAATTTAATTATAAATTGAATATAACTTATTTACTTATCTGATCTTAATTAATTATGAGTATGAATAAATCTTCCATAAAAATATTGATATAAGACATAGTGTTTTGTTTTAATTTTTAAATTATCAGATGGTAGGTAATACAATGTGGTATTATTACACTTTATTTGGTTCTATTTGACTAACGGACATTTCCTCAAAAAATAAAATTGTAAGTACATTAGTCTCTGCATTTAATTACTTAAAAACAACTTTATTATTTTGAAAGTATACTAAATTGGTAAATCACAATAAATTATTACTTACTTAACGATCAAATCTTCATAAGTTAAACTTAAAGGTGTATGTTACCCTGGAATGATGTCTTCCTTTCTTCTAGTGTTTTTTTTCGAATGATGTTTAATTTTAAGAGGATTTCAAGAGGACAAGAGGACTTTTCTACTTGGGGACGTTGTTCAAAGGGTCTGACGAACTGTTAGCTCGGGGCCTCATCACGTTCAGGTTCTCCCGGCTGCGACCTCTCCCGACTCAAAATATTCCCGGCACTCTGCTTACTACTGTTAAAACTCATTGGACTCCAACATCTCCCGACGCCCAGCACAAATTTTTAGCACAACAATTTATTTTGTTCCATCTTGTCTTCAGTCTTTTTGGTATATAGTATCTTGATTCAGAAACTTTATCACGTAATTTGAGTATAGTCGATATTTTTATTGAAGATTATTAACTGTTTTTAGTCTATTTTTATTCACTTACAGTATTTTTTTTTGTTCCAATAATATTTATTTTTTTAAATGCTAAATTGTCCAATTTACACTTTCTACAATATATACGGTTCCCAGACCATCTGCTCAGCACTGCCAATAGGCAGCACTGGCAGGGTCGCGATGCAATGATGGGCGTTGGGAGAGCTTTAAATGATAAGACTGACTGCGATCTAAAAGCCTGTTTAATAACATTACATGCGCTTATATACTATGGGAGGAAGTGAGTGTGCGTGTAAACAGATATAGGTGGTGCGCACACTACAATATACTAGCTGTGCCAGCGGTGTCACCCGCGTTTATGGTTAATATTACTACTACTAAATTTAAATAAGAACACCAATTTAATTGTTTTGTATGGAGATAGTACATCAGTAAAAAAAAGAGATGTAATTAAAAATATAAATGCATTATTACGACTCCAAGAACTCAGTGGGCTCAATGTAACTTTATGTGCATTCCCTTATGCCAAAAATCTGAACCCTGACCAAAATAGGCATATTTATAACCTTAATGTACTTATGTATAATTTGACATGTCGTCATAGTGACGCTCTTTTTTATTTTGACATTAATAAATTTATCAGTAATTTTAAATTGACTCAAGATAGTATGTATCTACCGTATATATTTAGGAAACAAATAGCATGTCTAGCCTATAATATTAACAATAATAATCATAAAGCAATACCCGTACGCATTAGTATAAGTACTATTAGTTTATATACTGACTTACTGCACGCTCCAGTTTAAACTGAGTGCTGAGACAATAGCTGAGTCTAGGATTATTAATTCTGTTCATCAAAATATCCAGGGCCTGGCTAGCAAAGTTTTAGAAATAGAATTATTCATACAAAGCCAAGATATTCACATTTTATGCCTTACAGAACATTGGCTTAAAAACTCTAGTTTATTTTCTAATATTTTAAATCTTAAACTAGCGAGTATTTTTGTTAGACAGTCTGCCATACATGGCGGATCGTTAATTTTTATTAGAAATACCATGCAGTCCAAAGAACGAAAAGACATAGTAGGTCTCTCAATTGAATGTATTGTCGAATTGTAATGCGTATAACTAGATGGATATGTTATAGTTTGTGTATACCGCCCCCCCTCAGGCGACTTTAACATATTCGAAGCAACGATGGAAAATGTTCTTAGAAAAAATAAGTCCATTATAGTTTGTGGCGATTTTAACGTTAATTTATTAGATGGATCGCCTACGAGTATTAGATTAATGTCTTTATTCAAGTCTTTTGATCTTGAATGTCAATTCTTTGAACCAACCAGAATTACAGCTACGTGTATAGATAACGTTTTTTGTAATTGCGAGCCAGTTAAGAAATTTGTCATCTCTAATTTAACCTCCGACCATTATGGACAACAGATTTCTTTTTATAACAGTCTTAGTAATTCATGTATAATTTCAAAGAAAACTACTTATAGGCCTACTACTCTTAATCGCATTGAAAAATTTAAGAATAGTCTAATTACTAAATTACAAGGGACGCCATACATACCTTGTGATCCAGATAGGTTATATTTAAGTTTTTTTTAATTGCTATAAGAAGGAATTTGATATTAACTTTCCAATAAAAAAACGGACTATAAGATGCCAAACTACATTTAGCAAATGGGCTACAGTTGGGATTTTTAAAAGTAGAAATCGTCTTTACGAATTGTATGAATTAAAAAGGTTTAATCATACAACAGAATTTATTAATTATGTTAGAAATTACTCAGAATTATTTAGGAAGGTATGTTCACATGCTAAGTCATTATATATTCGTGATAGGATATTAAATTCGAATAACAAAATAAAAGTCACGTGGGATATCATAAACCGCGAAAGCGGCAAATTAAAACCACGTGACACTTCGTTCAGTCTTAACATTGACAACGAAGTCTTAAAATCTGATACACACATCGCACAAGCTTTTAAGAACTTTTTTAGTAATATACCTATCACAACAACAGCGCAATTAAACTCATCTGCTTCTGAAGCAGAATTGCTGTTAAAAAGTAATGTTGCATCGTGTGATTCTTACTTTAAGTTTAAATATATATGTAGTAAAGACATAATAAAAACTTTCAAATCTCTAAATCAGAAAAATACGGGTGACATATTTGACATTTCAATAAAAAATATTAGTCACACCTTGAGATGTAAGAACTCGAGTCTTTTGAGGCATAATTCTTAGACTCGGCTCAATTTTACACGACTCAGTGAACTAACTAATCTCCGAGTCTTGAGTCCAACCGAGCTTCAGTCTTTCGAGCGCTACAATAGAACTCGAGTCTTAAAAAGAGCTCGAGTCTAAAATAGAGCTCGAGTCTTAAAAAGAGCTCGAGTCTAAAATAGAGCTCGAGTCTTAAAAAAGCTTGAGTCTCAAGTCTTGAGCGTATTAAGGTTTAATAATGGTAATAACTAACTAACTAAACTTCACGCCACTTCCCTAGCGGGGTAGGCAGAGAGAACCGAACCGCTAATGTTAATAGATGCAAATTATTCTGGCCTTTATACATACTTATATGTGCGTTATCAGATAAATTTTGATTGCTTGTGATTTTTTTTGATTTCTGTATTTTCTTCTGCGGCTTATTATATTTATTGTATTTTCTTATTATATTTTGAATATTAAAATAATTTTTCATGATGATTAAAATGATTTTTCCTATGAATTAACGCTTTTATTTTTTCAAAATACGCTTCTGATTACGAATATATCTCACAAAAGTAACATTTTATTTCCTGATTTAAAAAGAAACTCCAAACGGAAAAGAACTCGAGCTCGACTCGCCCCGTAAAAACGACTCGAGCGCTTAAAAAGACTCGAGTTCAATGTTGCGCTCAAGAGCTCATATAGACTTTAGTTCTCTAGTCTTGGGAGTCTTATTGTAATGAGTCGAGTCGTGCAATTTGTCAGTCGAGCTCAAAATTTTGGACTCAAAAGACTCGAGTTAACATCTCTAGTCACACCATTGCTATTATAGCCCCATATTTGGTAGATATATTCAATTCCTGCATCGATAATGGAGTTTTCCCAGACTTAATGAAACATAGTAAAATTATGCCTTTATGGACTTATGGACTGGCTCGATGGCGCATTCGGTAGTGATCCTGCCGCATGCGCCAAGAGTTGTGGGTTCGATTCCCACCCATGACAAACATTTGTATGATGAATACTTGTGTTTGTTCTGTGTCTGGGTGTTAATATCCAATATTTAAGTATATATTTGTAATACCACTGTTGATTCTGATATCCGTAACACAAGTGCTTAGCTACTTACCTCGGAGTCAGATCAATGTATGTGATGTAGTCGGATATTTATTTATTTATTTATTTATTTAAGTCTGGTAGCAAACAAGATCCAAATAACTTTAGACCCATCTCAATCCTTCCTGCACTTAGCAAAGTGTTCGAAAAGATTATGAATGAACAATTACTAGCTCATTTCATCAAGCACAAACTTTTCCATACTGAACAATATGGATTTACTAGAGGTCGTTCTACAACTGACGCAGGAATTGCTCTCTTGAAGCATATTTTTGGAGCCTGGGAGAAATCTCAGAATGCTCTTGGTATTTTCTGTGATCTTTCCAAAGCGTTTGATTGCGTCGATCACCAGACTTTGATTTCTAAGCTTAAGCATTACGGCGTCAATGATGTAGCTTTAAAACTTATCATATCCTACCTAGGTTCCAGAATTCAAAAAGTTGACATAAATGGTATACTATCGTCAGGATCGCAGGTTAATATAGGGGTTCCCCAAGGATCCATATTAGGCCCTTTTTTATTTCTAATATATATAAATGATTTTATATTTAAATAATATATTTAAATGAAAGAGCGGTGGTAGCTCAATGGTAAGGACACGCGCCTCTTAACCGAGGAGTGCGGGTTCAAGCCCGGCACGTACCTCTGGATTTTTCAAATCTATGTACGTATTTATACCACTAGCTCGGCGGTGAGGGAAAACATCGTGATGAAACCTGCAAATTCAAACAAGTTTGGATTTGTAACCATGATCCAAAAATTGTCTGGTACCCCTATCTTAGGGTTGCGAAGGTCAGATCGGCAGTCGCTTCAATGTAATTACCAGACTCGCTAAATCCTGGATCATGGCTAAGCGGACCCCGTCTAAACACGGGACATAACGCTAGGAAGATGATGATATATAAATGATTTTCCTTTTTATTTAAAAGATCTTTGTAAGATTGTGTTATTTGCTGACGATACCTCTCTCATTTTTAATATTGACAGAACCAAAATTAACTTTGACGATGTAAATGATGCTCTTTCAAGGGTCTTATACTGGTTCACAACCAATAACTTACAATTAAATGCGAAAAAAACAAAATGTATAAATTTTGTTCTCCCAAATGTTAGAAAATCGAATTTAAATTTGAAATTGAATGGCGAAACTTTAGAACTGGTTGACTCGACTGTTTTTCTGGGGATTCACTTAGATTCAAAACTTCAATGGAATAGTCAGATAACATCACTAGCAGGGAAGCTCAGTTCTGCTATTTTTGCCATAAAAAGAATCAGACAGTTTACAGATATTTCAACTGCTCGTTTAGTTTATTTTAGTTACTTTCACAGTGTTATGTCTTATGGCATTCTATTATGGGGTAAGGCGGCTGAAATTCAAACCATTTTTATTCTTTAGAAACGAGCCATTAGATCTATATACAATCTTAATGCTAGAGATTCTCTTAGGGATCTATTTAAGGAAATAGGAATTTTAACAGTTGCCTCACAATACGTGTACAGCTGCATTCTATACGTACATCAAAACATTCATCTGTTCACTAAAAAATGTGCTATTCATCATAAGAATACAAGAAACAGAAACAAAATCGCAGTACCGCGATTTAGACTGCAAAGATTGTCACGCTGCTTTATTGGGCAAAGTGTACATTACTATAACGAAATCCCGCAAACATTTTAAATCTACCCCTTGCGCAGTTTAAACAACGAATAAAGAATACCTTGTTAAGAAAGGGCTTTTACACGACTGACGATTATCTTAATGATAAAACAGTCTGGAATTTATTTTAATGTAATAAACTGTACACCATATCGTACATTTAATGAATTCGGATAAAGATTTTTTGTTGTTTTGTTTAGTTTTTAACTTTCTTATAATAATGATAGGGAAGCTTGAGTAGTCATGCTCACTCAATTGCTTCGGGGGTGGTGGCGTTATGTGACGGGTCGTTACATTCCCTCAAATATCGTCGAGTGAAACGATGGCTGACACATACGTCATACTTGTGAACAGGTGCCACCTTCAGAGGCTGGTCTGCTCTAGTTTACCTTTTACTTCTATTAATACTCGGCTGAATCTTTGACGAACATTAACTGTATGACTTGGTATTAATATTAACTTAATCTCTAAATTTTAATTTTTATATTCAATCTAGCATTGAAAAGAGTAACTACCGAGTTTCTTGCCGGTTTCTTCTCGGTAAATGCGACATTCCGAACCGGTGGTAGATTTAAATTGTTCTACTTTGTACTTACTTGACGATTCACAAGTGCTTTTTTGAGACCTACCCGTAATCTAATAAAACTTCCAAGAATAGCACGATGGTGGCTGACCTTGCAAGAATTTAACTGTACTGTTGAGTATAGGAAATTACGGAATTAAGCCGTCGGGTAGGATTTTTAAAAAGTTACAAATTTAATTAAAATAATGTTTAATTGATTAATTAATAAAAATTACAAAATATCTTTAAAGTAATTGATCACGATGATCAGACGTCCATATGCTTCCCCGGTTGGAGCAATAAGGCGCCGAGGTCACGTCGAGATCGCCCAAGTGGTTGAAAATGTCCAGTCAGCTCTACTGGTATCAGGAATTTGGGATTGCTCAATTGGGCCGCTGAACAATGTAGAAACAATATGTGGTCGCCGTATGACGTAAGAGGCTTGCACTCGTAACACCTTCCCTCTTAGACGAGCAACTATTTGCTAAGATTGAGAGCAAATGTTGCGGCTTTTCTATCTTCCATTGATGCTGAAGAAATTGCTGAAGTTAATTCGATGTCTTGACTCGGAGTCAAAATAACTTGATTGCGCCGGCGTTTATGATAGTATGCCAGAATAACCAGTGCGACTGCACTTAACAACACGATGACGTATGTAGGTATGGTGGTATGGTATATGCTTGATGATAAGTCTTCATTGTTAATTGCGACTGGCGAATTCATGATTAATTGATGTTGAATGTTGTGCAACTTATTCAAATCGATTGTTGTGAAATTATAATGCGGCAGATATTTCTTCGAATCGGCTGACATTGAGATTGAGTGTGGGAATGTCATTATTTCAACAGGCTGTCCGTGTAATTTGTCATCGGTGTTAACAATTGTGAATTCAGGTGTGCGAATGCTGCAATTACGTGGAATCGTCGCTAAGTAGCTGCCTTTTAGTAAGTTATATTTTTCTTGTGCGCATGACATTTGTACTCTGATTTCATTAGGCAAAGATAATATGAAATGCTGACTGTCGAGTTCTAGAAGTGCTTCTTTAAGAAGTGATATAGATGTAGGATGGCAGTCCGCTGTGTCTTGATGATAGATGAGATTGAAGACGCAGTCACTGTGTGTTCGGGTTTGATGGCCAAGCTGCTGCTTACATATGTACCAGGTGTCAATCTTCGGGCATTCAGCCTCCATGTACGCGAATTCCTGGGAATTGGATGCCATATATGGGAATGGTGGAAGGATAATTTGGGAGTTTTTATTTGGAACGGGACAAAGTCTATATAGGTCATATATTTCTAAAGACATAATGGGAAACTTTAGGACAATTACAATTTTCTTATCAGTAAAATATGATCCTAGGCTAATTAGATCGTAATAATACCTAATATCTAAGTCTAATATTACGCCAGGATTGTATAGGTTTTTAAGCTGGCTTAGCATATTTCTCAAATTACTTAAAGGTAATATGGAGTGGTGTATTACGTTTGTGCGACTAAAAGCTATTATGTTACCTAGTTTACTAATTTCTAATGAAAGTTCTTGAACGTTTTCAGTAACTATACTGAATAATTGAGATATCTGGGCGTATTGGTACATCTGTTCCTTATTTATCTCTGATGCATTGCTTATCGAAATTATTGCCTTTTCTAATTTCCTTTGATTGTAAGTAATATTATTTAAAATTTAAGTTTGTTGGAAAGTCATTTCTTTATATAAACTAATGTGCTTATTGTAATTAACAGAAAGCTCTTGATCATTTTTTTGTAATATTTTAAGAGCGTTCTCAAACTTCAGAGCGTCTTCGTTATCTAGGTTGCCTGAAATACTTTTAATGAAAGTTCCTAACGGGTCAAAAATACCTCTTTTAAATCTTTTTGGTTCAAAAGTTTCTAGCTCTAGTGACGTTTTATTAAGCTTACTGAATAAATGCATTATTTGATATTTAAAAAGAACAAAATTTTTATTAGATAGTCTATTAGCTAAATCAGTCAGTTGAGTTTGTAGTAAATCAACCTGTTGTTGCATTCGTTCTAGGTCTATTTCTTGGAGAAACGTATGGTCATGCGATACAATTTTTGTTAAACCAAGTTTAAAAGGAAAAATTCCAGGTCCGTCAGACAAGTCATCAAGTCGAATCAAGTTTTGGGTCAGGTGACCTGCTTGTACTCGGTCCAGGTCCGTTATGAGTAGAAGGGTTGTTACAGGACCCAGGACCATAACGTCTTTATTTTTCTTTTCCCGTTTTAGTCTAGTCTTGGCAACTGGGCCTCGTTTTCTGGAAGTGTAGATGTGTATGGGTAGATTAGTAATTACTTTATCCTGAGTATAACGGGGTGCAGTTTTCTGCCTTGTAGCAGCGGGATTTTTTACGTAGACTGTTTGTTCTTGGTTATACTGAACTTCAGGTTCGCAATCTAAGTTACGGCGTTACATAATTGCTTTGCGCTCAGCGTATGACATATCATGTATAATATTATATATAGTGTCCATTTTGCTGCGATGATCTTGTGAGTACTGTTGTAAAAGTCGTTCCGATAAATTCAAGTCAGTTGGATTCCTGGGGTCAAAATGTCCAGTTATAAGGTCGAATGGTCTGCATTTTGTCAGACTGTGGATGGAGCTGTTATAAGCAATGATTGCATATGGTATTAAATTTTGTGTAGGCTCATTTTTGTGCTGTAATTTTAATAAGCGAATATGTTCCAAAAGTGTGCTATGAAAACGTTCTATCATGCCAGTTTCATTAGGGGCGTGAGCAGCAATTTTGTGATGTTGCACCTTGTGTAATTTTAAAAACTCGCTCACTACCTGGTTCGTGAACTCTGTACCTTGATCTGTAACTAGACATATTGGGAATCCGTGATGTGAAGAAAACTTTAAAAGTGCTTTAACTATGTTTGGGGCAGTGCAATCTGGTAATCGGTATACTTGTGCATATTTTGAAAAAGAGTCTATAACTGTAAGGTGTTTATCCTGTTCTATAGTGAGTACATCTACATGAGCTACCTGACATGGTTTATAGGGCGGCGGCACAATTTGGAACTCGGGCTGTAGGGGGTCGCGATCATATTTGGCGCGATTGCATGTGTCGCATTGATTAATGTATTTGGTTATACTATCTTTCATTTTTGGCCAAAAGTAACGTTCAGATAATGCTAAATATGTTTCGTTGATACCTCTGTGGTTGGTTTTCCCTTCATGGTACTTGGATATTATATCCTGTTGGCCTAGAAAATCACAAATATCCTGAATTTCCTTTTTGACTAAAATTAAATTTACTGCATCGTTTTTAAGAGTTTTTTGCAAAATGGGTACAATATCGTACATTTTATTTACCGGCTGCACAAGAATTGCTGTGCGCAATTTTGGATCTACGTGATTTTTTACGACTGATAAAATGTCTTGTTTGAGGTTGTTTTCGGAGATTTGAACGATTGTTCTTCTAAATGTCTCGAAAGGAATAGCCATTTTGGGTCTAGCGTTGCAGGAGTTAGTGTTAACCTTGATGATTAACTGTCTTTTGAATTTATTTAAGGGATCTTCTGAGAGTGGTAATTCGAGTACGGGATGTTCAACACTGGTGTGAGCTGTGCTATTGTCAAAGTCTGGTAAACACGGTAAGTCCTCGTTATTTTCAGGTAATGGACTATTAAGTGGTCTCATGCTAGGTGCTGTATCGGTTGAAGATTAACTGATGAGGGGTCTATCATCGGGGGCGGTGATTGTTGAGGATGATGAGTCGCTTATCTGCACAATTGATGGTGATGAGGAAGAGTCGCTGATGTTAACAACTACGGAATCTAACTCTTCGTTATGGACTTCAATGCGAGACAGAGCGTCTGCATTAGTGTTTGCTTTACCTTTTTTATAAATTATGGTGAAATTATACTCTGACAATTTTAGTCGCCATCGAGTTAGGCGAGAATTCGGTTCTCTTAAATTGAGAAGCCATTGAATTTACGGCCAAATAAATAGGGTCTAAAGTATTTTGTTGCCCAGACTATAGCAAGCAGTTCCTTTTCTATGGTTGAATAGTTAATTTCACTATCATTTAGGGTTCTAGATGCGTAAGTGACTGGTCTGTCTGAGCCTACGGAACCCTGGGATAAAACAGCTCCCAGTGCAACGTTAGAAGCATCTGTAGTCAAGATAAAATCTTTGGAAAGGTCTGGGTACTGAAGTATTGGGTCATTTATAAGTAAGGTCTTACAATGTTCAAAGCACTATACATAGTCGGGGGTCAGATAAATTTAAGATCTTTTTTTAAGACACGCAGTGAGAGGTTTTGTCAAACGGGCAAAATTGGGGATAAAGCGTCTGTAATACCCAATTAGGCCCAAAAATCCTTTAATTTGTTTAGTAGTTCTTGGGATAGGGTATTTTAAAATTGCTGTTATTTTATCGGGATTGGGTTTAACGCCTTGTGGTGTGATAACGTGACCTAAATATGGAGTTTCATGCTTTAAAAATTACGATTTGTCCATTTGGACTTTAAAATTTGAGTCTCGAAGCCTATCAAAGATTTTACGTAGGTTTATCATGTGTTCCTGAAGTGATGTTGAAAATACTAAAATGTCGTCTAGGTACACGACGCAAATAACATTCTGTAAGCCCCTTAGCACGTTATCCATAACACGCTGGAACGTAGATGGACTATTTTTAAGTCCCATGGGCATTCTCAAAAATTCGAAGTGTCCCTGGCCATCTGCAACACTGAAGCCTGTTTTATGAATGTCATCAGGGTGCATCTCCACCTGGTAAAAACCACTAGCCAGATCTAGAGTAGTGAAATATTGGCACTTGCCTAGCTTGTCTAGGATGTCAGTCAAGTTAGGAATGGGATATTTATCGTCTACGGTCTTGTCATTAAGTTTTCTGAAGTCAACTACTAGTCTCCATTTAGTTTTGCCCGACGCATCGGCCTTTTTAGGGACAACCCAAATAGGCGCACTCCAAGCTGAAGTAGAAGGCCTTATTATACCTTGGTCAAGCATTTTTTTTATTTGTGATTGAACTTCTTGTCTGTGCAAAAAGGGATATCTATAAGTTTTACTATGAACAGGAATTTCGTCGGTAGTGGTAATTCGATGCTTAATTTTGTTTGTGAATGTTAAGGGTTCGTCATCAAGATAGAATAAGTCCCAATATTCCTTACATAATGCAAGTAAATTGGCTCTCTCTTCGGCGTTCATATGATCCGTTCGTAACCGCGACAAAACTTCGTGGAAACGCTCGACGTCGTGAGTCATACAGTCCATTGTATTCGATAAGTCAGTCTGTTCGTTAAATACTTGCACTTGTAAAGGTTTAGATAACGTAAAAATGATATCATTTTGGGATGGGTTTGAAATTTCTATATAGGCTTGACTATTTTCTGCGGATGAAAAACAGCATGTGACATTACAACCACATATGGTTTGAGGCTCAATGCAAATATCACCCTCGGATATATTAGTAGGGACTTTAATCAACTTCGTTGATTGCGCGGGAATTACTGTCTCACATAGATTTATGCTTCCAGATTTATACATTAAGATTGGATTTTCAGCATGTTGCGTTTTTAAAATGTGAGAGCTGAGGTCTATTTTAGATTTCCACTGTTCTAGGAGATCCAGACCAATCAAACCATCGAAATATTCGTGGAATCTGTATATATAAAGTTTTATAGGGTTGTGGTCATTGAATTCAGGAAAACACAGGACAGTGATAGAGTAATCATTTTTCGTCGTTGCATGTATATTGGTAACAACAAAAGGGTCATATGTCAGTTTATATTGCGAAAAAAAAAATTCTACAGCTTCTGTGCTGATAAATGATTTATTAACGCCAGTATCTACGAGAAGCTTTAGATGAGGGTCTTGGATTCCTATAAATGGTAGTTGTCTTTGATCTTGCAGGTGTAATTCTATTCTGGGGACGTCTGATCCGCAGTCAGGGTAAAATTTGGCTGCTTGTCAGAGTCAACTGTTTCGGTCTCTTCTGCGGTCTGAAAATTATTTTCAGGTTCGGTTACGTATGCTTGTTGATAATAGTCAAGGTCAGGATAGTAAAAGGTTTCAAGGTCATATAATTCGTTCACGTTAATTTGTGGGCGCGTATTTTGTTGAGTGGGGGGTAATACGCGAGCTGCAGGGTGGCTAATGCCACTCATAGGCGTAGGGTAATTTCCTCTAGGAGGGATTCTGAATCCGGTGGACATGTTCGAACGCGGCAAGGCTCTCATTATTTGTTGAGTCCTTGAAGGTCCTTGCAGATGAGTGAAATTTTGAGGTGGCTGATTAGGCCTAAAACTGTTATTAGAAAAAATGTTGTTCGGCGCGAAATTATTCGCGAAATTACTGTGTTGCGTTGATGGATAATTAAAAGGTCTTATCTGCTGTGTGGGGATTGCAAAATTAAATTGTCTCGAAGACGGGGCTGAATCACGAGAATTAAAAGGTGAGTAATTGAACTGGCTATTGTTATTTGATTTCTTAGAATTCAGCGGGTTCCCGGCTTTACTTTACAGATATAAAACATTTAATTCTTCCTGGGCAAATTCCAGGGCCTTTTCTAGTGATTCGGGACGCATACACCTAATACGTGAACCTAATGGCTCGGCTAGGCCTCTAGTGTAAGTTTGAAGGGCTAGTTTTTTGTAAAGTTCGCGTTTAGCCTCGATTGTGGTATTAATAGTTTCGTGTAACTCTACGTAGGTCATTATTACACTTAACAAGTTTTGAACCCGTTCGTAGAAGATCTGTGGTGTGTCTGAACCTTGAGTTAACATAGACATGTCCGTGTAAAGGGCGGACTCGTCCCTGTGATCTGAAAAGCTGTTAATTAGAGCGTTTCTGATCGGGGGTCATGTGCCAAGGGCGTGCTCGTCGCGACTCCTGCCAGTCCGATCTCTCGGATTGCAACCTTGGACCGATCTAATTCCGCAGAGCGGGGTAGGGCGTTCCCCCGATGCGACGCGCACCGACGAACCCTCGTCGGTGCGAAAAGTGGCGAGTGCGGCGAAGGGGGCCGCCACCCTTCACGCCACGCCGGACACTGCGGAACGAGGAAAACAGAGTGCCGTATAGGCACGTGGAATGTAAGAGGTGGAATGAAAGATAAGATGTATGAGATGATTGACGTAATGAATGAGAGACGCCTGGATGTTCTGACAGAGACTAAGCGGAAGGGCAGCGATGCAGATGAGCTTCCCGGTGGTATGATGGCTCTGTGGTCTGGTGTGGAACAGAATTGTCATGCCAGCGGTGGAGTTGGAGTAGTGCTTTCCTCTCGTTTAGTCTCTGGTGTGAAAGACTATGGATTAGTTGGCCCGAGACTCCTCTGGGTTCGTATTAAACTGGTTATTACGCGAGTCTTTCTGGTTGCAGGCTATGCCAGCTCAGCCAGTCCCCAAGAACTAGAGGAGTTCTGGGAGTCTGTTAGAGAAATTCTGGACCTGACTGAAAGAAATGAGAGGATAATTATGTGTGGAGATTTGAATGGTTGGGTTGGCACCAAGCGAACTATGAAGCAGTCCTTGGCCCATATGGAGACAAGAGAGTGAATGATGCTGGTAAGCAAATCTTGGAAGTATGTTTGGAACGGAACCTCCTTGTGGCAAACACTATTTTCCGTCATAAGGATATTCACACGTATACTTGGAGACGGAATGACCAAAAAAGTGTGATTGATTTGATTTTAGTCGATAGCCGCCTCCGCAATAGTATATTGGATACAAGAGCCTACAGAGGCCCTACTCTTGAAACAGACCACTACCTGGTAGTATGCCGGTTTGCTGGGCTTTTCAAGAAGTGGAGGCACTGGCGAGTGCGTACTCCATGCGGAGGCACTGAAAGGATAAGGAATGAAAAACTGGAAGATGAAAGTGTAAGGAGTGTGTATGTAGGCTTAGTCAATGAAAGACTTGCGAATGCGAGTCTTTCTGACTTAGATGTTGATGATTGCTGGAACATTTTGAAAGAGAGCATGGTGGACAGTGCAAAAGAGGCATGTGGATGCGCAAAGAGACGTAGAACAATGAAAGGTGACGCATGGTGGGATGAGGAGGTCAAAGCCTCCGTAGCGAGAAAGAAGAAGGCCTGGCTTGATTATGTCTCATCTTTGCAAATGGATGAAAGTATGCTTGAGATGAAGAAAGAAATATACCGTTATTGCAAGAGTGAAACCAAAGCTTTAGTGAAAGAGAAGCGTGAAAGAGTAGCTATGAAAAAAGAAAGGAGACTGACGAATAGTTTCGAGGCTAATTCCAAGCTCTTTTGGAGGGAGGTTAAGAGGTCTCAGGGATATTCGTCGGCATCCGGAATGAGTAAGATTAAATCTAAAGCTGGTGACATTCTTGCAAACCCGAACGAAGTGTTAGAACGGTGGAGTGAATATTTTGGAGAAATGTATGAGTATGTCTCTGATGTTGGCACTGAGAGTGAGGCTATGTCTGATTCTGTGGTGCCAGCGTCTGATGAAGACATCACTATGAATGAGATTGAATGGTCGATACGAAGTCTGAAAAGTGGAAAGGCCGCGGGAATAGACAAGGTATCTGCGGAGATGATCAAGCTAGGTGGCGCTAGCGTCCAGGACGCTTTCTGGTTCTTGTGCAATCTATGCTGGAGAAACGGAAAGGTCCCAATGGACTGGAGACGGGCAGTCATCGTGCCTCTGTACAAGGGTGCTGGGTCACGTATGGACTGTGCCAGCCATAGAGCCATCAGTTTGATCAGCTTAGCAGCAAAGGTGTATGGCAAGATTATTGAGAGGAGAATGAGGGTGAAATCTGATGGAATGTTGTGGGAGGCACAGGGAGGTTTCCGGAATGGTAGAGGATGCACGGATCAAGTTTTCTCTCTTCGCAACATCGTGGAGAAGCATCTGGCCAAAAGTCAGAGGGTTTTTTGCGGTTTTGTGGATATGGAGAAGGCCTTTGACAGGGTTGTACGAAAGGACCTTTGGGACATATTGCCGAGATATGGGATTGATGGAGTATTGCTTCGTGCTGCGCAGTCCACCTATGTGGGATGTACGGCATGCGTGCAAGTGGAGGGCAGCCTGTCACCCTGGTTTGACGTCAATATTGGTGTCAGACAAGGATGCGTGCTGTCTGCTCTGCTGTTTATCCTATATCTCGACCATTGTCTTCAGAGGATTAGATCTATGAATGTTGGAGTGCGTATGGGTGACTTGGTTGTGAACTGCCTGCTTTTCGTGGACAATGCCGTACTTCTAGCAGAGTTGGCATCGGATCTGCAGCAACTAGTCACAACATTGAAAGATGATTGCAAGGAGAGAGGCTTACATTTGAATGCGAAGAAAACAAACATTATGGTGTTTTAAAGAGATGAAACCAGAACGGATACAAAAATAACGGTTGACGATGTAGTGCTGGAACAGGACTATACTGAATGAAATTGTATATCTAGGATCTGCATTTAGTAGAGATGGAAGGTACTCCGTTGATATAGAAAGAGTGAATGCAGGGAATAGGGTGAATGGAGCGTTAGGAAAACTTTTAGGCAGCAAAATCTTAAGCCAGAAGGCCCAGCTCGCCGTACACAATGCGGTGCTGATTCCTACGCTAACATATGGAAGCGAGAGTTGGGTATGGCAGAAAGAGCATGAAAGTAGAATAAACGCGGTCGAGATGCGTGCGCTGCGGAAAATCTGCGGTGTATCGCTCACAGACTGCGTTCGGAATGATGATGTAAGAAAGAGAGTTGGTCTGAAGGACAGCGTCGGAGTCAAGGTAAGAAGAGGCATGCTCCGGTGGTTCGGACATGTGGAAAGAATGGATGAAGAAAGATTGACTAAACAGATATACAATGTGAATGTGGAAGGATGTAGGAGCCGCGGAAGGCCCAGGCTCACCTACCACTACCAGATTGGTCGTGTATTAAAAGAAGGTGATGTTAGGAGTCATAAAAATCGTAGAGCTTGTATGAAAAGCGAGTGAGGTGTGCAAGGATCGTGCCATATGGCGTTCGGTTCTCTCTGCCTACCCCGCTAGGGAAGTGGCGTGAAGTTTAGTTAGTTAGTTAGTTTCTGATACCATTCCAGTCCTGGGGAATGCCATTTGTCGCTAAAGTTTTAGCGGCCTGCCCAGTTATTTTATTTAAAATCCCATTAATTATGGAAAAATTATTTAACTCATTTCCCGGGGCTGGATTGACATAGGTTAAAATAAGCTGGTCACAAATATTTGAAAATCTAATTAAAACATTGGCATTTCCATCAAACTCAGGAACTAATCTTAAGGATTTCCAGATCCTTTCTGTAATATCGTTAGAAACTGAAACTGAATGCTGTTCGTTCGCCATTTCTTCTTCTATGCTTTCTAAAGTAGATAAATCGATTTCACGATGAAATCTATGTTCCCTAGAATTAGGTCGGATATTGTGCCGAAGATTCGGCCTAATATCCCTATCTCTCCTTGGGAAAAAAATCTTGAATAATTAATTTAGACTATCTAAAACTAGTTTTATTACTAATAACACCCTACAGGAGACAGGAAAGGGACCTCTGGCAACCAATAGGAATGCGTAACTAATAGTATAATGTAACTCACAGGAACAGGATGCTTAGCTGGATCTAATTGATCACGATGATCAGACGTCCATATGCTTCCCCGGTTGGAGCAATAAGGCGCCGAGGTCACGTCGAGATCGCCCAAGTGGTTGAAAATGTCCAGTTAGCTCTACTGGTATCAGGAATTTGGGATTGCTCAATTGGGCCGCTGAACAATGTAGAAACAATATGTGGTCGCCGTATGACGTAAGAGGCTTGCAGTCGTAACAAGGATGTAAACATTAGCTCTGTATTTATTTAATGTAAAAAAAAGTAAACAAAGACAAATACACAAGTTTCTGTGTGTTTCGTAATAAACAAGCTGCGACTAGTGTGTGAGAGTGTTTGTGACGTGAACTCCAATAGTAAAGTGAACAATACTAAGTTTTTAAAAAAACAATCATAACTTCCCGTTTAATGCAATACATATTGTATTTAATCTAAATGAAATCATAAGAAAAACTTTAAAATATTAAGTTTGAGACTGCTAATAATACTACAAAAGTAATACTACAAAAAAAACTAAAGTGAACAGTGCGTATATTTTAAAACTGTATAACGAACATTGTAAAACACAGTTACCAAGTCAGAAATCTAATTTTTGGACTTTGGACCCTATATAGTTTTGCTGAACTAATTATCACTAATACACATAACGACCTCTAGTGACGAGTAGCTGAATCACTGCAAATCAATAAATAAGCAAATAATACCGCAAGTGCCATACAAAGCGACGACATCTAGTAATAGTAAGCTCAAACAGTGTCGGTAAAACAGTTATTTATGAATGGACTGTGTAACAAATACAAAAGGACTGTCATTTTTCGCCTTGAAGACATCGAGTGTCGTAGTCTATTTGTTACACACTCGAGGCGTGACCGACGAGTCCGAGAGTTTGCATCTTGGCGGATTCTCGCTATTTTATTATTTTAAATAGACAAACCTACGAGTATAATGGACGGCTTTGAAAACATAAACACTCGCAAAAGGCACAATTGTACAGCATAGCTTAAACTTTAACGAAAGCGAGTATATCATGGAAGTTTCATACCAAAGCCTGCCGTACATCAATGACAATAGGGATAATAATGCCATATCATCAAGCGAAGTAAACAGACTTAATACTGAACTAGAAATCGCAAATGCAGAAATTGACAACTTGAATACAGAAAATAGTAGTCTAAAGACAGAAATAACTGCTCTGCGACGTAAAATAGAACATTTCAAATCCGTAGGCATTGGCGAACTAGATAAACACTACCCAAAAAATCAAACGCCAGTAAGATTTTATTCGCCTCAGTTCCAAAAACGTATCAAGTACACCGCTATAAAGGAGGTCTGCCAAAAACATCTTCCAGAGACTATACACTAAATGTGGTGAAGACTAGCCCGAAGTATGACACAGACTTAAACGTTCATAACTCTCAAATATCCATTGATAGCAATATCTGCAACTCGACCCCATACAAAAACCAAGCAGGGGTGGTACTTGAGAACTACAAAGTTAGGGTAGATTTGGGCACGATAGTAAACCAGGAATTGCAGAATTCTACCAAAGACATACCTTATCCATATCAGTGTGATGACTCGCACCGAACGTTAAACGGTAGTTTGCATGATATTAATACGCAAAAAGAGTTGCTGTCAACAATACAGGACAATTGCGAGTCCTAAAAATTCTGCTCTATAATGAACGACAAGACGAATACAACAAGTAAACACACAGTAATGATATTTGCGGACGAAGCTGGCTACGGAATTAGAAAACATCTTCAAAATATCTTAGGAAATCACTATGTTGTAGTATCTTATCTAAAACCAAATGCTCAAATAGACAATGTTTTAAGTCAATGTTTATCATTGTGTCAAGATTTTACCAAATCGGACTACATATTTATTCAGGCAGGAACGAATGACAAAAATTTAATGAAATTGCAATCTTTTTTTTATTATATATTGAATGAATTAAAGCACACTAATATAATGGTAGGTGAAATACATAGAAATAAACATTTTAATGAGCAGCATAAACTTGATGGGTTATTGAGATTTATTTGTTCGTTCTTTGATAATGTTACGTTACTAACATTAGATTATAAAAGACAAAATAAGTTTATGTTAAGCAGATTCATATTGCGTGAAATTATACGAAATACACTGCCAGACTACGCAATCATTTAAAGTATTCAGATATGCTCAAATGTAATAGTAAACCAAATTCTTTAGATGCAGGTACGCAAACTGATAACTTAATTGAGGAAAGTCAAATGGCCTATGGCACAAAAACGGCCACTGCATGCGTGAGTTCTCAAACAGATGACAATAATATTGATGCCGCACAGGTGGAGAAAAATAGTAACCTTTTTTTTCGTGAACAATAGTTTTAAGCACAGTATGATTAATGACTTCTCGAACAATCTTGTAGCTGATAGGGATAGTAAGGAAAATCTTATACCATTGAATATTTTTCACCAAAATTTATGCGGCTTTAATAGTAAAAAGGATGAGCTTGAAATATACAAAAATATGCAAAGTGTTGATATTAAATTGCATTTTCTATGTATGAGCATCATACAATACCAGAATAGGAAAAAAAGGGGGAGGGACATTAATATTCACGCATGAGGACAGAGAAGTTGAAGACATTGAGGCAGTGAAATCTTTTTATTGTATTGAAAGTTTTGAGATTGGTTGTGCTAAAGACGTTTACACCGGTATTTATGTATGCTGCTGATAACAGCATGTGACATTTTCATGGACAAACTTGAAAAACTGTTGAGGCACTTTTTCAATAGGAAATTTTTAATATGTGGTGACTTCAATGTTGATATGAAGTCCGACGGTAGAAAGCGTAACGACCTAGTAAACTTGCTGACATGTTTTAATTTTAGACCTCTTATCGAAAATGAAATTACCTTTAAACGTAATGATTCGCAGTCTAGCATTGACAACATTTTTACCAACGTGCAACACGATCAAGTTCAGGGTATAGAGATCGATTTCAACGGAATAGGAGATGGCCACGCTGGATTGGTATGCAGTGTAACTGCTGTAAAGTAAGGCTCATTTAAGGACCTAAAACAGCGTATGAAATACATAGCACTAAGACCATACAACAATAAAAACAAAAGGAATTTTAGAGATAGACTTACTGATAAAAATTGGAAGGATATGGGAATAAATACATTTATTAAGAACTTTAGTGAAATATTCCAGACGAGTTTTAAACGAAAGAAGAAGCAGATTAATTTAATCAAAAAAAAACGGGTTTACGATGGGTAACAAAGGGTATAAAAGTTGCAAGCAAGATAAAACGAATTTTAGGTATAATACTCGTTACCGAGTCAAATGACTCGGTAACGAGCTATAAAAAACGATACATTTCAATTTACAGAAGGGTGATTAAAAAAGCTAAGAAGCTAGCCATGGAAACTGAAATAGCAGAGTCGACAAATATATCTAAAGATATACGGAAAATTGTAAATAGACACAGAAACAAAACTGGCTAAGACAAAAATGAGCTCCTCTTTAAATCGGTCGATGATAATATAGTTTCAGAACCATCTGAAATTGTAAATATTCTAGTAAAGCAATTTGACATCAGTGGGAATAGTGACTCAAAATACCCAGGAACAGCAATTGATTTATTATCTGATTACACGAACAGAACCGAATGTGAAACTATCTTATACAACGTGTAATGTTAAATGAGCAAAACCTGAAAACAGTATGATCAGAATAACGAGCTGAATCAATTAAACCACTTTCTAATATAGGTCACATTTTTCAAAAAATCTTTATTAAAAATGTTGCCCTGTCTGTTTACTAATAACGCAAGCCATCACGCGCACAAACGCGCCAAAATACGTAAACAAACTATGTCTGTCGTCCAATTTAAATTTTCTCATACGCATATAATAATAGTTCTTATTTCAATGCAAATAGGAATGAACAAGACAATTTGAAGTAAACAAATCAATGTTATCTATCCTTATTTAACTTAAACGTAACTAAAAAGAAAAACAAAAGGGGGTAGGGCGTGCGAAATTCGTGATAATGGCCCCGACCTGTTTACACTAGTCTCAGCGGCGCCGGCACATGCGTCACAGGTGC
Organism: Glyphodes perspectalis; assembly: GCA_951394215.1. NCBI lineage: Eukaryota > Metazoa > Arthropoda > Insecta > Lepidoptera > Crambidae > Glyphodes > Glyphodes perspectalis. The sequence continues at coordinate 5,477,136 of OX596224.1, forward strand.
ATTTTTTTTATTATCTCGATACCCCGGCGGCGCGTGTGCTTAAAAAATCGCGACTATGGCGTTTTTATACACAAACATTCAGTATTGTGAAATGTTGAGAATGTTAGCGCGTTGTAATGACAACGTTAACTTGGCAGTGCGACGGTTTTAAGAAGAGATAGGAGTATCTGTATCCAATCGGACAATGCTTGCAGCTACACAGAGGCTTCGTGATTATGGTACATTTACGCCTCGGTCAATGGACAGAGGGGGTCCGCGCGTTTCAACAAGTGAAAAGTGACACTCAAGTGCTCGATTCGCTGAAAAATAACTTAAGAAAGCGGGCTGTGTTGTGTATTCACAAAGTGGTAGACATTTTGAATCTTTTCTACCGCAACAACAGGACCAGTAAGTGAAGATACCAAATTATCTACTTAATTAATTGTAAATAAGTTGATTATGTGCCAATTATTTGTAAATACAGTGATTTAAACCTTTTAAACACGCCAACATCACGTACTTGCGTTACGTAGTACCTTCCTAATAATAAGATCTTACTGTAGGTAAAGTCTGAAAATGTAGGTTACCTATGTTGCCAGTTCAAAGCCTGGAAAAGTGTGATGGAAACATTTAAATCACTGTCCAAGGATAAACTTATTTCTTTATGAGCGTAGATAGTAATAATAATAATGTCAGCGCGACGCAGCGGCCCGGCGATATAACTACCGACTTCGCTTTCGTCAGAGCGTCGTCCACAGACACAATAAATGATCAGAAGTGCCAGTAAAACTAAAACATCACATAAAATCTTTAAACATTTTTTTTTTATAAAAATCTCTCATAATTAGGTCAATTGAATTAAAAATCATTTGAGGTGTCTGAGGTTTTGCGCATTTAACATTACACGTTGTATATGATTACACCTACTGAAGTACATAAGGTAGTAAGAAAAATGAAGAGCAAATCGTCTTGCGGATATGATGACATTCCAATTACTATTATTAAAGACAATATTGACATTTTAGCCAAACCCCTAAGTGACTTTTACAATAAATGCATAGACGACGGAGTATTTCCAGATCAATTTAAAATAGCTAAGGTTGTGCCGATTCATAAGAAAGGTTCAAAATATGATCCTAAAATGTACAGACCCATTTTCTTGTTACCAACACTAGGGAAGTTATTTGAAAAATTTCTAAAGACGAGGCTGTGCCTCCATGTAATGTTGCACAATAATTATTTATAATTTCAAAGCGAACTTTGCACCGTTCCCTAATTTGTAAGTGACCTAAATTAATCAGCGTAACTCGAATGATATTATTTAAGAACACTCTCTATACAACCTCTGTGCTAGGCAGTCTATAAAATATACAAGTTCACATTTTATACCTAGAAATATTCTTATTATTTTCACCTCTACAAAAACCGCATCGAGACCTAATAACCACATCAGCCAAATTGGTGACCCCGACGTGATTCCGACATTGGTACACCCGAATTACCATGACGACTCCAGGACCTTCCACATCATCCACACCGTCGTCCGAGTTGGCTACAGTGACGGTTTCATCAAGACTTCCAGACTTTTGGTGCGACCAGCCCAGATTATGGTTCGTCCAGTGTGAAGCCATTTTGACACCGCAAAAATTAGCCGATGAGGCAAAATTCAATTTGGTAGTTACTAAACTGGGGAAACAAGTCATACAGCAAGTCAGCGATATTCTGCTGACTCCGCCGGCAACAAACAAATTTGGAACGTTGAAATCAAGATTGCTAAAAGTATATGAAGAGTCCGAGAATAGACAGCTGCAAAAATTACTCAGTGAAATAGAACTCGGCGATCAAAAACCCTCACAACTTTTGCGATACATGCGTGATTTGGCGAGAGGAAAGATTCCTGATGACACACTGAGCATTATGTGGCAAGGCCATTTGCCATCCTCGATTCGCGCTGTGCTCTCAGTAAGTGAAGTGAAAGATTTAGAGAATCTTGCGGCCATAGCAGATAAGATTTTGGAAAATACCCGACCATTACAAGTGTCCGAAGTTAATACCCCACCAGTTACGGATTTCGCCAAATTACAAGCACAGATAGCACAATTAAGTATACAAGTTGTCGAATTACAAAGGTCGAGGTCAAGAAGTCGAAATTACCACAACCAACGTCCGCGGTTCAATAGCCGTTCAACGTCACGCGGTCCATATAGGCAGCGAGCGTCAAATTACCCCAACGGACTATGCTACTATCACAGCCGATTTCGCCATAGAGCTCGGAAATGCGCAGAACCGTGCACCTGGAAGAAAAACAACGTTACAGTGAATAAGGAAAACTAAAATCGGTGCAGTCAGAGGCGGATGTCTGCACCATCTCGCCCACCCACCGCCTGTGCGTGACCGACTTACACAGTGGCCTACGTTTTTTGGTGGACACAGGGGCCAACGTATCCGTGTTACCCGCAATCAAGAAACCATACTCAAATGATGAATGCAATAGTTACAAACTCTATGCGGCTAACGGCAGCGAAATCAACACATACGGAACTAAAAATTTGGTGCTAAACTTGAAGTTACGAAGACCATATTCGTGGACATTTATCTTAGCTGATGTGAAACAGCCAATACTCGGTGCCGATTTCCTTAGTCATCATAAACTGCTTGTAGACGTGAACGGACGAAAACTAATCGACGCTGTGACCAATCTAAATGTTGTTGGCTCTATAGTAATGAAAGAGGACGCTACAATTAAAACAATCGACGTCACAAATCCTTATTACGATTTGTTATCAACTTATCCCGATATAACTAAACCCGTGTGCTACAAGGACACTCCCAAACATAGCGTAATGCATCACATCGAAACTACTGGCCCACCCGTTTTCGCACGCGCCCGCCCGCTTCCCCCTGAAAAGTACGAACGAGTAAAGAAGGAGTTCGATTATATGCAGCAAATTGGCATATGCCAGCCTTCCAAGAGTTGCTGGGCAAGCCCTCTTCACGTTGTGGCAAAGAAGAACGGAGATATACGGCCCTGCGGTGATTATCGCAGTTTAAATGCCATCACCAAACCAGACCGTTATCCCATACCCAGAATTCACGATTTTACTTACCTTTTGGCGGGAAAGAAAATATTCTCAAGAATCGATTTACAACGAGCTTATCATTTTATACCTATAGCTCCAGAAGACATAGAGAAGACGGCTATAATAACCCCTTTCGGCCTCTTCAATTTCCCACGCATGATGTTCGGACTACGAAACGCAGCGCAGACCTTCCAGCGATTCATGAATAATGTCGTATTCCAAGGCCTGGATTTCTTATTCAACTTCGTTGACGACACAATTATTGCATCAAATTCAGAATCTGAACACAAATGCCATTTAGACATCGTTTTTAAACGACTAAACCAATATGGCGTGACCATAAACTTAGCTAAATGCGAATTTGGGAAAGAAGCAGTAGATTTTTTGGGATACCACGTGACCAGTAAAGGGATAAGGCCTCTGGAAGACCGAGTTAAGACCATTTCTGATTACCCAAAACCAGAGACAGTGGCTCAATTAAGGCGATTTATAGGAATGATCAACTTTTACAGAAGTCATTTACCGAGCGCAGCTTCGTATCAGTCTATTTTAAATGCTTATTTACACAACACAAAACGCAAAGACAACTCGAAGATTGCATGGACCGAAGAAGCCAACAAAGCTTTCGAAAAGTGCAAGTCAAGTTTACGTGAAGCAACCCTACTACACCACCCCAAGGCCGGATTGCCCCTGGCGTTAATGTGTGACGCGTCAAACACCTGCACTGGTGCTGTATTACAACAAAGAGTTGGGAAAGAATGGCAACCTTTAAGTTTCTTTTCGTGCAAGCTCAGCGAAACTCAACAACGCTACAGTGCATACGATCGGGAATTACTTGCTGTCTACATGGCTATTAAACATTTCCGTTACATGATTGAAGGACAAGAAGTTACAGTGTTTACTGACCACAAACCACTCGTGTACGCATTACATAAAAAAGCTGCGAGTAATAGTGATACGCCAAGACGGTTACGACACCTTGATTTTATAAGTCAATTTACTACGTCTATACAACACATAGAAGGTAATCAAAATATAGTTGCGGATGCCTTATCAAGAATCGAGCAATTAGATATGCCAACGCCGATAAATTACTATGAACTGTCCAAAGCACAACAAAATGATGAAGAATTACAAACTTTACTGAAATCTAAAAACCTACATTTTAAAACATTTATTTACCCAAATTCCAACCAGCCAATTTACTGCGAGATATCGAAACAATCAGTACGTCCATATTTGCCTAAGGAGTTTCGTGTTACCGCTTTCAATGCAATTCACGGAATTAGTCATGCCGGAGTTCGATGCACTAGAAAAATGATTACAAACAGATATTTTTGGACATCTATGAACAAGGACATAAATGATTGGACTAAGACATGCCTAAATTGTCAAAAATCAAAAGTGCATCGACATGTGGTTTCGCCTTTTGCCTTTTTCCCGAAAAGTGACCGTTTTCAGCATCTGCATATCGATATTGTCGGACCACTAACATATTGTCAAGGCTACAAATACATTTTGACAATGATCGACAGAGCCACAGGGTGGCCAGAAGCAGTACCCTTAAAAGACATAACTGCAGAGAGCGTGGCAGAAAAAGTGTACTCATGTTGGATAACTAGATTTGGATGCCCGCTCAGACTTACCACCGATCAAGGCCGACAATTCGAATCACACTTATTTTCAAATTTATTAAAACGATTAGGTATATCGAAGATTCACACCACAGCATACCACCCGCAAGCCAACGGCAAGGTCGAGAGATGGCACAGAACCCTAAAATCAGCATTGATGTCACGTGGAAACACTGAAAAATGGGTAAAGGAGCTACCAACAGTTTTAATGGGATTGAGAGCAAGTTTGCGTGATGATACAGAAATTTCCGCAGCCGAGCTGGTGTACGGCACAACCTTAAAATTACCCGGAGACTTTTTTGAGCCGATGACGCCAATTAGTTCGGATAGTGATTCGTTTCTTCATGAGTTAAGGAAACACATACAAGACCTTTCAACAATACCAAGAAGACCGCACAGACAAGACAACATATTTGTACACCCCTCGCTAAAAAACATGCACTCATGTATTCGTTCGCTGCGATCACATCACAAGACCACTTACCCCTCCGTATTCAGGACCCCACAAGGTCATCGAACGTGGAGACAAATTTTTCCAAATCATGATTTCTGATGCAATAAAAACGATTTCAATCGATCGTTTAAAACCAGCTTTCTTGGTGGATAACGGCACAGAAGTTGAAACCACCCAGCCAAACAAGGTTATGAAACTAATAACAAACTGCAAACCGCATCTCACAAACAAAGATGGTAATGATAATGTAAACACACAGTACCGAACTCGATCTGGAAGACTAATAAGGCCAACGGTTAGATTCATGCCGTGAACAAACATTTCGTATAATAATTAAATATTCATTTCGCATCAATCTCTCTCCCGAGTCAACGCACAAGATGGGAAAATCCCAAAGCAAGGAGCAAGTGATAATCGCTCAGACTGGAGCAGCCAATCAGGCCGACACGAGCATGTTTCACGACATAACTCACAGCAAGCTAGACTTGCTGATCATTATTTGCGTTGTCACAATATTATTCGTGATTTGCTTTTTCGGCGCACGATGTTGCAAAAACAAATACACAACCTATTTAAGAAGAAAATTGGGTGGCGCCCGCGCCAGCCGGGGAGCCGTCAACAGCACGCACGCACCAGCATATACCGTGGCCTGACAAGGGCAATGGAGTACCTCGAGCTTCACATCAAAGTGAAAAAAGTGAAGTGTTCAGTGCGTCCCAAGTGTAGGATACCCATATTAGTAGCCAATGTATAATCTCTCGTATCCGATTTGTGTAATCCTTTATTTAATTTTTTTTTTTTTTCTTTTACAATTTTATATAACAATATATTTTTTTTTTATGGAAGGGAAGTTATGTGCCTCCATGTAATGTTGCACAATAATTATTTATAATTTCAAAGCGAACTTTGCACCGTTCCCTAATTTGTAAGTGACCTAAATTAATCAGCGTAACTCGAATGATATTATTTAAGAACACTCTCTATACAACCTCTGTGCTAGGCAGTCTATAAAATATACAAGTTCACATTTTATACCTAGAAATATTCTTATTATTTTCACCTCTACAAAAACCGCATCGAGACCTAATAACCACATCAGCCAAAAGGCTACTATCTCACCTTAATTTGAACAATATATTAAATAACAGACAATTCGGATATCGAATTGGTGTAGGAACGACGGAGGCTATAGATGATTTAATCAGCGAAGTAGTAACAAGATTAAATGAAAAAAAAAAGTAGCGGGTATCTTCTTAGATTTAAGTTCGGCTTTTGATACTGTGAACCATGACTTGTTATTAAAAAAACTCGATTACTATGGCGTAAGGGGTTATAGGTGTCGCCAATATAGGGATCACCTATATATGTGTGCTGGTACAAGGTTTCCTAACGCGATGTTATAGGTGTGTCCTGATAACCTTGCGTGTGTAGCGGGATTCAATAAATGAGACGCCAACTCACAGTTTAGATAGTCCTTGTATTCTCGAAGCACACACAGCAATAAATAGAAGGTGCAGAAGAATGGAAAGCACAAGCACAGCAGATAGTCAGTAGGAAGAATAGATAGTTCACAGTTTAGGCACAGAAAGTCAAGTACATAGGCACTAGCGCGTAAGTATATAAGCGTAAGCAAAGCGACGTGCGTCAATGGTCAAAAGCAAGTCTCGACTGGCGCGCGAGCGCAGCTCGGCGCGCAGTGCGCGTTATGCACATAAGGCTTATATGCCCGCGCTGGCAAGTGCGTCGGAAGTTCGATAATCGATATCGACAACAACTACCTAGTACGCATGGTGACTGTTTTGTGTATATATTATATTATACTAAGTTAATATAAATGTGATATTGTGTACTTGTAATATAACTGTGTGTGATTAGATATAAGTATTTGTAAATATGTAAATATATTAGTTTAAGCGAAAAGTAAATTTTGTTTGTTAAGTTTACATCAAATTATTATAATTATCGATATATTTTGTTGGAGTGCAGTACAGTAACATTCGAGTGTTATGAAGTTACCTACACCACCCCCCCCTCCAGAGACCGTCAAGGGCGATAAAAATTGGTAAATTTAACCCGCCGCCCTGATCGAGTTACATACTCTTTAGGTATCTCTGGTGATATTTGGTTGTTGTGGTCAGACAATATGAAGGCCGGTTTGACTCGGTCTATCGATACTGTGACCTCTTTATTTTTTAAGAGAATTTTAAATACTTTATCCCCCCTCGATATTATTTTGTGTGGGCCTGAGTAAGCTGGTTGAAGCGAACCACGTGAAGCGTCTTCGCGGAGGAAAACGTGTTGACAGGTTGCGAGATCCTTAAAGATAAATGTTTTGGGCTTACCATGGTGGGATGTAGGTATGGGCTTTAGTTTTCTGGCGAAGATTCTAAGACGCGTTGTAAATTCGGAGGTGTCTGTGGTACCAACCGAGGCAGGTTCAAAGAATTCGCCAGGAAGCCTTAACGGCTCGCCATAGACGAGTTCAGCGGAGGACACTTGCAGATCCTCTTTGAAGGCAGATCTTATACCTAATAATACCCACGACAATGATTCGGTCCATCTGTCATTCCCATGACAAACTATTGCAGCTTTTAGTTGCCGATGAAACCGCTCCACCAAGCCGTTACATGCCGGGTGATATGCTGTTGTACGCTTATGCTCAAATCCGGCTATATGAGATAAGCATTGGAAGAGGGCTGACTCGAACTGACGGCCACGGTCAGTGGTGATGTCAGTTGGACAACCAAACCGAGCTATCCAGCCAGTCAGCAAAGCTTTGGCGACTGTTTCTGCCGTGATGTCTTCAATCGGTATTGCTTCAGGCCACCGAGTAAATCGGTCTACCGCCGTTAAGCAATACCGATAGCCACAGGAGAGAGGAAGGGGTCCTACAAGATCTATATGGATCTGTTTAAAACGTGCTCGTGGTAAATTGAACGTGCTAAGTGGAGCTGTCACATGGCGACTCACTTTAGCACGTTGACACGGTACGCATGCACGTGCCCAGTCCCTGCAATCTTTGCGGATACCAGGCCAAACATAGCGTTCCGCTATTAATTTGGCAGACGCATTTGCACCAGGATGGCTATAAGGGTGCAGACTTTCGAAGACCTGTTTCCTCAAACATTTTGGGACGTATGGTCTGGATGTCGGGGTACTGACGTCGCAGTACAGGGTTGCACGACTTCCAGGGATATGGAGTTTTTCCAGGCGCAATGAGGAGCCTTCATTTATTAATTTGGAAAGCTCGGGGTCGGAAAATTGACCCTCAGCCAAAGTCTCAGGACTCACTGGCGCTCCTAGTTCTTCAATGCGCGACAAGGTATCTGCGACGACGTTATCCTTGCCAGATATATGACGGATATCAGTCGTAAATTGGGAGATAAAATCCAAGTGTCTATACTGCCTTGGTGAACAATTTTTTTTCCGTTCATGGAAAGCAAAACTGATCGGTTTGTGGTCAGTATAGACAAAGAAGTGACGAGCTTCCAGCATGTGTCTGAAATGCTTAATGGCTTCATATATGGCAAGTAATTCCCTGTCGTATGGTGAATACTTAACCTGTGAAGGACTGAGCTTGCGGGAAAAGAATGCCAAAGGCTGCCATGCATCATCCTTCAGCTGTTGTAGTACTCCATCAATTGCCTTATCTGATGCGTCCGTGACCAACGCGAGTTGGGCAGTACAGTCTGGGTGTACTAGCATCGCGGCATCAGACAGGTTCTGTTTACAGGCATCGAAAGCTGCTAAGGTATCACCTGTAAGTTCGATCGGGTGCGATCCTTTCGCCGATCCTGTCAATAAAGCGTGCAAGGGAGCTTGAACTTGGGCAGCGCGAGGAAGAAATCTCCTGTAAAAATTAAGCATGCCCAAAAATGCCCTTAGCTGGCGCACATTTTTAGGGGTCGGGAAATCCTTGATTGCCTGGACTTTGGAGTCGAGTGGTCGAGTACCTCGTTCAGAGATGCTATATCCTAAAAAGGTTACCTCGTCAGCTCCGAAGACACATTTCGACGTGTTAACAAGCATGCCGTATTCCCGCAGTCTGTCGAAGACGATGCGGAGATGCTCCTCGTGTGAAGATTTATCTTTCGAGAAGACTAAAAAATCGTCGAGATAACAATATACGAAATCCAACCCCCTGGTCATCTCGTCCACAAACCTTTGGAAAGTCTGGCCGGCATTTCGCAGTCCGAATGTCATATAAGGAAATTCGAACAGTCCGAACGGCGTGGTGATAGCCGTCTTAGGAATGTCGTCTGGGCTGACAGGTATCTGATTGTATGCTTTTACAAGGTCTAAAGTGCTAAATACCTTACAGCCAGCAAGCGAATGAGCGAAGTCGTGGATATGCCTAATCGGATACCTGTTAGGTACAGAACGGGCGTTCAACATGCGGTAGTCACCACAGGGACGCCAACTATTGTCCTTTTTTGGTGCGAGATGTAACAGCGAAGACCAAGGACTTTCCGAAGGTCTGGCTGTTCCACTAGCAATTAGCAGATTGAAATTCTTGCTTGGCGATTTTAAGTTTGTCGGGAGCGAGACGACGAGGAGGCGATGATACTGGTGGCCCAGGTGTGGTGCGGATGTGGTGTAAGGTGTTGTGCGAGATAGTGGGTTGCGTACCGGCTGGTCGAGTAATCTCCGGGAAATCTTTTAAAATTTTATGGAATGCAGAATCACCAGTGGAGACTTTTACAGAGTATAGGCTACTACTACTAAGTACAGATCTGGCTACAGCAGTTACAGAAGTGATATTATCTATTAGCCGTTTATTTCTACAATCTACAATTAGGCTATAAAAGTTAAAAAAATCTACACCTAGTATAGGTTTAGTAACATCTGCTACTACAAAACGCCATCTAAAAGTTCTACGTAAGCCAAAACCTAATGAAAGATGTACATAACCGTAAGTGGAAATGCTGGAACCGTTGGCTGCGCACAATTGGAAGCCTGTTGCTGCACGACGATCACGCAGTACCGAACGAGGGAAAACACAAAGGTCGCTGCCAGTGTCGACCAGGAATTGCGTTTTCGAACTTCGGTCGGTGACGAAAAGGCGACCAGAAGAAGGTGGGCAATCGTCAGCCGCCATTATCGATTGCCCCTGAAGTTTTCCGCCTTATAGTCGCATGGGCGGATGCACTGCTTGGCCTTCTCTCCGAACTTACTGTGGTACCAGCAGAGCGGGTACTTCCGATGGTTTGACTGCGACCGCTGACGTTGACTTGATGATGAGCGGATACGGGGACGTGTTTTTCTAGAACTTGGTCCGCCGTTCTTTTGGAATGCAAGTTTCTGGATGTCTCTACGGAGCTCGGCTAGTTCCTGGCGTAACTCACTCAGTACAGAACCGGGGCCATCTCTACTCATCAATGCGACACCCGGAGTTGCCACTGCCAGGTCAGGAGACAAGAGAGTGAATGATGCTGGTAAGCAAATCTTGGAAGTATGTTTGGAACGGAACCTCCTTGTGGCAAACACTATTTTCCGTCATAAGGATATTCACACGTATACTTGGAGACGGAATGACCAAAAAAGTGTGATTGATTTGATTTTAGTCGATAGCCGCCTCCGCAATAGTATATTGGATACAAGAGCCTACAGAGACCCTACTCTTGAAACAGACCACTACCTGGTAGTATGCCGATTTGCTGTGCTTTTCAAGAAGTGGAGGCATGCGATTGAATGGTCGATACGAAGTCTGAAAAGTGGAAAGGCCGCGGAAATAGACAAGGTATCTGCGGAGATGAAGCTAGGTGGCGCTAGCGTCCAGGACGCTTTCTGGTTCTTGTGCAATCTTTGCTGGAGAAACGGAAAGGTCCCAATGAACTGGAGACGGGCAGTCATCGTGCCTCTGTACAAGGGTGCTAGGTCACGTATGGACTGTGCCAGCCATAGAGCCATCAGTTTGATTAGCTTAGCAGCAAAGGTGTATGGCAAGATTATTGAGAGGAGAATGAGGGTGAAATCTGATGGAATGTTGTGGGAGGCACAGGGAGGTTTCCGGAATGGTAGAGGATGCACGGATCAAGTCTTCTCTCTTCGCAACATCGTGGAGAAGTATCTGGCCAAAAGTCAGAGGGTTTTTTGCGGTTTTGTGGATATGGAGTAGGCCTTTGACAGGGTTGTACGAAAGGACCTTTGGGACATATTGCCGAGATATGGGATTGATGGAGCATTGCTTCGTGCTGCGCAGTCCACCTATGTGGGCTGTACGGCATGCGTGCAAGTGGAGGGCAGCCTGTCACCCTGGTTTGACGTCAATATTGGTGTCAGTCAGGGATGCGTGCTGTCTGCTCTGCTGTTTATCCTATATCTCGACCATTGTCTCCAGAGGATTAGATCTATGAATGTTGGAGTGCGTATGGGTGACTTGGTTGTGAACTGCCTGCTTTATGCGGACAATGCCGTACTTCTAGCAGAGTCGGCATCGGATCTGCAGCAACTAGTCACAACATTGAAAGATGATTGTAAGGAGAGAGGCTTACATTTGAATGCGGAGAAAACAAAGATTATGGTGTTTGAAAGAGATGAAATCAGAACGGATACAAAAATAACGGTTGACGATGTAGTGCTGGAACAGGTGAATGAAATTGTATATCTAGGATCTGCATTTAGTAGAGAAGAAGAAGTAAATGCACGGCATAGGGTGAATGGAGCGTTAGGAAAACTTTTAGGCAGCAAAATATTAAGCCAGAAGGCCCAGCTCGCCATACACAATACGGTGCCGATTCCTACGCTAACATATAGAAGCGAGAATCGGGTATGGCAGAAAGAGCATGAAAGTAGAATAAACGCGGTCGAGATGCGTGCGCTGCGGAAAATCTGCGGTGTATCAAACAGTAACAAAATTAAGGCTACCTGGAAAATTAATAAAAAAGAGATTTGCAGAAATAAAATACAAGATCATACTTATTCACTTCTCAATTACAATCACTGTATAAATGCTGATGCTGAAGTAGCAAATGCATTCGAATCATACTTTTCGAACATCTCTGTTAAAATTACTAACGATTTACATTCTTGCCCACGTACTGCTCAATCTTACCTCAAAGACAATGTAAGGCAGTGTCAAAGCTCCTTTATTTTCTCCCATATCGATGAGATAACTATTTTAAAGAATTTTAAAGAATTAAACCTAAAAAAAACTGAGGACTTGTGGGGAATATCAGTGGATATTTTAAAAACTATTATAACGCGTGTGAAAAATACCTTAACGAAGCCGTGAACTACATATTCTCCTGGTCATTACGAACATCATTAGTTCTAGAAAAATACCTCGGAAATGTATAGTTTCTGAGATATTGACCTTCAAAGATAAAAAAAAAATTCTACGTTTTTTACATAAAAAAAATTAAAACGTTATTACTAACATTTCTTCCAAAGAAACCATATCTTAATTTTGAATATTTTCTAGCAAATAAGGCCTTACAAATCACGGCCTGCAATGTACATCGCACGCGCACACACAGTCACTATCCCCTGTAGCGGCTGCGCGGATACTACACAGCGTACGCACACGCGCGCGCGCCTCAGCTGTTCTGTGTACCACTCGCGTATCCGAGGGCAACGACTCGCGGGCGCGGTCGGGCCATCCCAGCTGATCGCTCAAAGCCTAGTTTTCATCAACTTTATTAGTTATCTAGGTACATTGCTTAGATACCTGTAATTAACATGTAAATAGTAACTAAATACACCAATCACCATTTTCTTTCGACCCTGGGAATGCATTATGTACCCATAACCTCAGTTGGGGAACTTAGGTCATGTTAAGGACTCCCAGGTCCTGACATAATACCGCATTTATTATTTATATGATGTCAGAAAAGATAATTGTACATGTGTTTGTAGAATGATGGATCTTACGCGCGTAGCGCGACACTCCTATAGGAAAACTAATAGCAATAAAATTTATAAGGAATTTAATTTGGATTTTTTCAAATTCGCTTATTTATTATTCAAAAGATGAAATTACGTAGTAATTAATTAACGGTTGGTAGTTAATACAGTTATTCTTTCCAATTTACTCGAACCCAGTCTAATTTTTAGTCAGGATTTCAAATAAATTAAACTTTTTTCTTCATACAATTAGAGCATTCCCCAGCGCCTGAAAGAATACTCTGGCAATTTCCTCTTACTGCTTTAAGAACGAACTTATTGACGATAAATAAACGTAAATTCATTTTGGATACAACTCGGACTAGTAAAAAAAGAAGGACTCCGCGCCACTAACTAGTCATTGAAGCTCCTCAGGTGCTCCACCTTGACTCGTAACTTACGTCACACATTGATACAATAAGTGCTCCAACTGACAGGTATCCGATATCTGGTATCCATAAGTATCTCACTCACACATGTATAAACGTGGCTTCACGCTATAGTATGACAGCGTGGAGTCCGTCGTTTTTACTAGTCCGTGGGATACAAGCATAAAATTATTACAATTTTATTTTACGTACTGGGCTCCTCTAACCCAAGTGTGAATTGAGAAGTATTGAAGTCTGCTAGGCAAACAACAACACTAATCATCAGGTGAAAACTAAGGCAACCTGTAACCCAAAACGCCTAGACTCAAGTAAATTTATAATAAAATTGTTAAATGAATGTCAGCGGGAATTACAAAAATTTACGCCTGGCCTTAGAAACATTTCAACAACGCGTTATTATTATTGCAGGCTTAATAGCTCGTTTGATTTGATTTTTGTTTAGCAGAATTATTATTTTGAAGAAACTTATAAATTAGTAACAACTAAAACTGCACTACGTTTTTTTTTACAATTGATGTAAGTAGTATCAAACAATTAAACCAGTTGCTAACACGTAGGCAAATCTGATTTTGTAAATAATTGCAAACAAAACAGATGTAGCTTAATCGTCAATAATACGACAACACTAGGCAATAAACGGATCGCGTGCGCTGATTGGTCAGCCGCGTTTGTTTACTTTAAAGGAGCGACGGTTTTTTCTTATTATTGACGTATTTCAGTTCGGTTTCATACGACTTCGGATGCGTATTGGTTTCGGATAATTTTGTGATTTTGTATTGTTATGTAGTTTTCTTAAGTGTTTTCGTGTCGAGTTGAGTGATATTAGTTGTGGTGTGCTGTGATAAGTGTCCAAGATGCCTTTTTATGCAAAAAGCGCCCGCGAGTACGTCAACATGGTGTACTGTTACGGCATGGCCCATGGAAATGCTTCCGTGGCACTGCGGCTGTATGAGATAGAATATCCTAATGCACATCAGCCTCGTGATCCTCGAGTGATCACTCGGGCAATGCAGTGGTTGTTAGAACCAGCCTATAGCGCCCGTTTTATAGGGCCGTGAGTTTTCGACCGCCCCTGTGAGTCAGCTGATGAAATGCGTCAAAAGATCATCCACGTTTTTGACGAACTCAAAAGAAAAGCAGTTCAAGAAGGACTCCTGGACCGGGCGCTTCGCAACACGCTGTACAGGGCGCGTGTTTGTTGTTTGACCCGTAGCGGGTCGCCAGTTCGAGCCACATCTTATCCGCTTGGAGAGACCTACACTGGATGACAACGATGAGCACTAGGTAAGTACTTACATTGACTTCGTACATGCAAAAAAGTGTTTTTACGTGTGAAATAATTAGTATAATATCAGTCATGTTTCCATCGCACACACGCGCTCGCGTCGCGTAGGTACCTAGCGAGAGAGCGGGGATGCCTATCCTCCCGCGCACGCGCCCGCGCTTGCGCGACGTACATTGCGTGGTCTAGAAAACTGCCGTTTTTTATGCATAAAATTAAAAGTCGTTTCCCTGCAATAATATTTGAGTATAATACTCAGTTATAAGAGTGAAATGCGTGGTTCAAGGCTTCGTTAAGGCTTTTTTTACACGCTGTATATATCATTTAGCTTTCATCTTTAATAAGTGCATAGACACAGGCATTTTTTTCAAATTTAATGAAATTCAGTAAAGTTATACCCTTATTTAAAGCGGGGGATAAAAATGACCTTTCCAATTTTAGACCAATATCTATTTTGCCAGCACTTAGTAAAATTTTTGAAAAAGTAATATTAAGCCAGTTACTATTTTACTTTAAACAAAATGATCTGTTACATAGCAAACAATTTGGCTTCACCAAAGGCAGATCCACCACTGATGCGGGAGTAGCACTGGCTAAACATATCTTTGATGCTTGGGAACATAAAAAGGATGTTATAGGTATTTTTTGTGATTTGTCTAAAGCTTTTGATTGTGTTAATCATGAAACCTTGCTTTTGAAATTGCAGCATTATGGTATTTCTAACGTTGCATTAAGTCTGTTAAAGTCATATCTTAGTGACAGAATACAACAAGTTAGTATTATTGAAATTAATTCTCCAGGCGCTCCTCTACTTATGGGAGTGCCCCAGGGCTCTATATTAGGACCATTACTCTTTTTAATTTACACTAACTGTGCCAGCGGTGTCACCCGCGTTTATGGTTAATATTATAAAGACTATTTCCGTCATACATGATTTCTATGTAACTTTAACCATTAAGGCTGCACACGCGACGGAAGCTTAAAAAATGGAGTAACTTCTAACGTTTTCCCAACATTTGGCATCAGTATCGATCACTTATCACCCCCTGATAGTTATTTTGAAAGAATATTTCATGTACAGAATTGACCTCTCTACAGATTTATTATAAGTATAGATAAATGACCTTCCCTATTATACTTAAGGCCTATATGAGACAGTGTTATTTGCGGATGATACGTCCTTAATTTTTAAAATCAACAGACACAAATGTTCTTATGACGATGTAAATAATACTCTCTCACAAGTTTTGCATTGGTTCACTGTCAATAATTTACAATAAGTTTACTATGCCTAACGTTCGACAAATTAACGCTAATATACTTATGAATAACGAAAATATTGAATTCGTTAATTCCACAACCTTTTTGGGCATAACTATACAACGTGTAATGTTAAATGCGCAAAACCTCAGACACCCCAAATGATTTTTAATTCAATTGACCTAATTATGAGAGATTTTTATTTAAAAAAAAATTATTAAAAATTTTATGTGGTGTTTTAGTTTTACTGGCACTTCTGAGCATTTATTGCAGGTGTGGACGACGCTCTGTCGAAAGCGAAGTCGGTAGTTATATCGCCGGGCCGCTGCGCCGCGCTTACATTTTTATTATTACTATCTACGCTCATAAAGAAATAAGGTTATCTTTGAACAGTTATTTAAATGTTTTCATCACACTTTTCCAGGCTTTGGACTGGCAACATAGGTAACCCACAATTTCCATTCACAAAACGCCACGCGGGGTTCATAATCCAATGGACTTAGTTCCTGGCACCGTCTGTAGTGAAACAGGTGCTAATGGTCACTTTTTAAAACATTCCAAACAATCATATGGCTGAAACCGAAGTGTCGGCCCGCCTGCCGCATACTGGCTGTTGGATTTTCATGAAAATAATCCAGTATTTGTTCTTGTATCCCAGGCTTAACGTGTATGGCACCCCCTCTGTCCATTGATTGTGGCGTAAATGTACCATAATGACGAAGCCTCTCTGCAAGCATTGTCCGATTGGATACAGATACTCCAAACTCTTCTTGAAACCGTCGCACTGCCAAGTTAACGTTGTCATAACAACGCGCCAACATTCTCACCATTTCACATTACTTAATGTTTGTGTATAAAAACGCCATAGTCGCGATTTTTTAAGCACACGCTCCGCCGGGTAGCGAAATAATAAAAAAAATGCACCTGTGACGCATGTGCCGGCGCCGCTGAGACTAGTGTAAACAGGTCGGGGCCATTGTCACGAATTTCGCACGCCCTACCCCCATTTCTTATTCTCATTAGTTACATTTAAGTTAAATAAGGATAGATAACATTGATTTGTTTACTTCAAATTGTCTTGTTTGCATTGAAATAAGAACTATTATTATATGCGTATAAGAAAATTTAAATTGGACGACAGACATAGTTTGTTTACGTATTTTGGCTTGCCTTATTAGTAAACGGACAGGGCAACATTTTTAATAAAGATTTTTTGAAAAATGTGACCTATATTAGAAAGTGGTTTAATTGATTCAGCTCGTTATTCTGATCATACTGTTTTCAGGTTTTGCGCATTTAACATTACACGTTGTAGATTCTAAACTCCAATGGGGTCCTCCTATATCTGCCCTGGCGGGAAGGCTTAGTTCAGCTGCATACGCAGTTAGGAAAATAAGGCAACTGACTGATATTGAAACGGCAGGGCTTGTTTATTTTAGTTATTTTTATAGAGTTATGACATACGGTCTGTTGCTATGGGGCACCGCTTCTGACATACAAACAATATTTGTGTTGCAGAAAAGGGCTATTCGATCCATATATGGCCTCAGACCTCGTGACTCACTCAAGGCATTATTTAAAGAAATAAATATACTCATCATAGCTTCTCAATTCATTCTCGATTGCATCATCTATGTGCGTAGAAACATAGATGAATTTCATAAAAATTCGGATATTCATAGTTTTAATACACGAAATAAACACAAACTTGCCGTCCCAAAACTCAGACTTGGTAAGATAAGTAGCTCATTTGTGGGCCTAAGCATAAAAATATTTAATAAATTGCCACAAAATGTAATTGAATTACCTATAAATAAGTTTAAGATTTTTATTAAATCACGTTTACACTACAAAGTAAAAGATTATTTAAATGACAAAAATATTTGGACAAGATAGTCTGCTCGCATGCACAGTGAAATTTATAATGTCACTAAATTAGATATATAAGTAGGAACATATGAACGTATTTAAAAAAGGCCATGTGTTGAGTTTCTTGCGGCACCTCTTCTCAGCAGGCCATTCACGTCGAGGTGCTGGTAGGGAAAAAAAAATGTTTGACGTGCAAAAGAATTTGTTATGAATCCACTTGCAGAATAAATTATTTCATTTCTTTTCATTTCATTTCATTTCATTTCATTTCATAGTTAATTTCATAAACTCAGACTATAGCGGCCAGCTAGCTAGTTTCGTGCGTCAGTGTGTCCCTTCACCTCTAAGCTTTGTTTGCAGACCTATTACTAATAGTCGTATAGAACAATTTGAGACCAATATTAGCAATAAGATATCTTTAATGAGCTATAAATCAGATAGTGATGCTGACAACTTGTATAGTAAATTGTTTCATACAATTGAAAAGGAATTTAATGGCATATTTACAAAAACAACCATTGAAATCCATTCTCTAAATTTAATTTTAGTGACTAGGCAACATCAGGAATATATAAAAGTAGACGAAGATTTTTTGAATTATATGATATTAAATCAAATGCTACCGTACCGACCCTTTAATTACAGAATAATAAATAAATAAATAAAAATCCGACGACATCAAATACATTGATCTGACTCCGAGGTAAGTAGCTGAAGCACTTGTGTTACGGATATCAGAAACAACATGGTATTACAAATATATACTTAAATATTGGATATTTACACCCAGACAAGAACAAACACAAGTATTCATCATACGAATATTTGTCCTGGGTGGGGATCGAACCCACAACTCTTGGCGCATGGGGCAGGGTCACTACCGAATGTGCCATCGAGCTTGTCATTTAGAATTTAGAGAATACGTTAGGAATTACTCTAAGATATTTAAGAAAGTATGCACAGTCGCAAAAGCTAATTTCATTAAAAGAAAATTAATGAAAGCGACTAATAAAAGTAAAGCCACTTGGCAAATTATAAACAAAAAGACTTGTAAAAATAAAATACAAGATAACAAGTTAAATTGACAACGTTACACTAAATTCTGATTTGGAAGTGGCCAACGCTTTTGAAACATTTTTCTCCAATATTCCAGTCACAACCACAAGCAAACTATCCTCCAGTTCACATCTTGCTGAATCTCTGCTGAAATAACTAACCAAACATCACGCCACTTCCCTAGCAGGGTAGGCAGAGAGAACCGAACGCCATATAGCACGATCCTTACACACCTCACTCGCCTCTTCAACATTCATAATCCTTTTCATACAAGCTCTACGGTTTTTATGACTCCTAACATCACCTTCTGTTAAAACACGACTAATCTGGTCGTAGTAGGTGAGCCTGTGCCTTCCGCGGCTCCTACATCCTTCTACTTTAGCATTGTATAAGGTAAAAGCTCCTATTACGGAGTTAAATGACAACATTTGAAAAAAAAAAAAAAAATAATAATAATAATAAATATTCAACGACATCACATACATTGATCTGACTCCGAGGTAAGTAGCTTAAGCACTTGTGTTACGGATATCAGAAACAACAGTGGTATTACAAATATATACTTAAATATTGGATATTAACACCCAGACACAGAACAAACACAAGTATTCTTCACACGAATGTTTGTCCTGGGTGGGGATCGAACCCACAACTCTTGGCGCATGGGGCAGGGTCACTACCGAATGCGCCATCGAGCAATAAGGCAGAAAATTATGCATTTGTAAGCATCAAAACTGACATTATTTTTTTTTTCTGTAATAATATACATTCTTTTTTATATTTCTAATGACACATTGTTAAATATTAAAGGAATTATAGTTAAAAAATTATATTTTAACACTCATGTGGATTTTCCCTGTTACGGATAAATGATGAATGGTAAATCCTTATACGGCGCTAGTCGACTCCTTATACGGAGTGCTGGCTACTTCAATGTATAGTGGTTCCTTACAATATCCTAATAAAGTATATATAAGCGAAAATTAATGTTTATTAAATTTTAAATCGTAACTTTAAGATCGATTTTAATGAAATTTTAGTTTTTGAAAATCGATATAGCAAAATGAAATTATATACATTATATCACAAAAAAAACGATTTTGAGTATTATGCAAGTGAAACTATTAAACTAATATTATATTGTTATAAGAAGGAATAATACTGCGTGAAATCTTTAAAAAAATCACTTTATTATATTTATTAAACATACAAAATTCCAACAATTAAGAGTGAAAAATAAAATTAAAATTAACGTGCATTTTTTATCCTGTCCTCGGCTGGTAAAAAACAAAAAAAAACTCGTCTTCTTTTTTCTCATAGAAACTTTAAACCTTTTACTTTTGAACATAATTATAATTTTGAAAATATTTCCAGCTTATTAATTACACTTGCAATCATTATTGTATATTATTGCAAGTATAGCAGCTAGCTAGCTATACTTTAACAAATGGTGTATTAATCAATTGTGATATATAAAAATTTAAATAACTCAATATTTTCTTTATGATTAATGGAAATTTAAAAAGTATTTAAAATTCAACAGTAAAAAAAATATACCCGTGTTTTTTTAGTGTTACAAAAAGGATATTTATTTTTTCTTTCCATAGAAAATGTTTTTATTTGCTTATACAGCGTGTAAAAAAAGCCTTAACGAAGCCTTGAACCACGCATTCCACTCTTATAACTGAGTATTATACTCAAATATTATTGCAGGGAAACGACTTTTAATTTTTTGCATTAAAAAACAGCAGTTTTCTAGACCACACAATGTACGTCGCGCAAGGGCGGGCGCGTGCGCGGGAGGATGGGCATCCCCGCTCTCACGGCCCTATAAAACGGGCGTGATAGACTGGTTCTAACAAGAGGATCACGAGGCTGATGTGCATTAGGATATTCTATCCCATACAGCCGCAGTGCCTCGGAAGCATTTCCATGGGCCATGCCGTAACAGTACACCATGTTGACGTACTCGCGAGCGCTTTTTGCATAAAAAGGTATCTTGGACACTTATCACAGCACAACACAACTAATATCACTCAACTCGACACGAAAACACTTAAGAAAACTACATAACAATACAAAATCACAAAATTATCCGAAACCAATACGCATCCGAAGTCGTATGAAACCGAACTGAAATACGTCAATAATAAGAAAAAACCGTCGCTCCTTTAAAGTAAATAAACGCGGCTGACCAATCAGCGCACGCGATCCGTTTATTGCCTAGTGTTGTCGTATTATTGACGATTAAGCTACATCTGTTTTGTTTGCAATTATTTACAAAATCAGATTTGCCTACGTGTTAGCAACTGGTTTAATTGTTTGGTACTACTAACACCAACTGTAAAAAAAAACGTAGTGCAGTTTTACTTAATACTGATACACCGTACTTAACTACCTACAGTTTAGTTTAATAAGTTTCTTCAAAATAATAATTCGGCTAAACAAAAATCAAATCAAACGAGCTATTATGCCTGCAATAATAATAACGCGTTGTTGAAATGTTTCTAAGGCCAGGCATAAATTTTTGTAATTCCCGCTGAGATTCATTTAACAATTTTGTTATAAATTTACTTGAGTCTGAGCGTTTTTGGTTACAGGTTGCCTTAGTTTTCACCTGATGATTAGTGTTGTTGTTTGCCTAGCAGACTTCATTGCAAATGTGTTGAAATTAACAACTTGCCATTATGCTTTGCTACCCGTAACCAGGTAAATAAGTGCCTAATATTTTACTGACACGCTGCAAAAGTAGTACACTCAATTACTTTATGAAATAATTAAACATTTTATTACCTTAGTAATTAGTTAATTACCTTCAAAATAAATAAACTTTAAATACATAACTTAACTAATACATGTAATTTATTTTAATACTGTAACGGCAACACTGTCCTACCTACGGCAACGAAATATCGTATTTGTGTTTAACTAATTATTTCTGTAGGTAATCAGGGTAAAATTAAACAAATTAAATTATTATTTCAAACAATAATACAATTCCAATACTTCTCTATTCACACTTGGGTTAGAGGAGCCCAGTACGTTAAATAAAATTGTAATAATTTTATGCTTGTATCCCACGGACTAGTAAAAACGACGGACTCCACGCTGTCATACTATTGCGTAAAGCCACGTTTATACATGTGTGAGTAAGATACTTATGGATACCAGATATCGGATATCTGTCAGTTGGAGCACTTATTGTATCAATGTGTGACGTAAGTTACGAGTCAAGGTGGAGCACCTGAGGAGCTTCAATGACTAGTTAGTGGCGCGGAGTCCTTCTTTTTTTACTAGTCCGTGTTGTATCCATAATGAATTTACGTTTATTTATCGTCAATAACTTCGTTCTTAAAGCAGAAAGAGGAAATTGCCAGAGTATTCTTTCAGGCGCTGGGGAATGCTCTAATTGTATGAAGAAAAAAGTTCAATTTATTTGAAATCCTGACTAAAAATTAGACTGGGTTCGAGTAAATTGGAAAGAATAACTGTATTTACTACCAACAGTTTATTAATTACTACGTAATTTCATCTTTTGAATAATAAATAAGTGAATTTGAAAAAAGCCAAATTAAATTCCTTATAAATTTTATTGCTATTAGTTTTCCTATAGGAGTGTCGCGCTACGTGCGTAAGATCCATCATTCTACAAACACATGTACAATTTATCTTTTCTGACATCGTATAATTAATAAATGCGGTATTATGTCTGGACTTGGAAGTCCTTAACATGACCTAAGTTCCCCAACTGAAGTTATGGGTACATAATGCATTCCCAGGGTCGAAAAAAAAAGGTGATTGGTGTATTTAGTTACTACTTACATGTTAATTACAGGTATCTTAGCAATGTACCTAGATAACTAATAAAGGTGATGAAAACTAGGCTTTGAGCGATCAGCTGGGTTGGCCCGACCGCGCCCGCGAGTCGTTGCCCTCGGATACGCGAGTGGTACACAAAACAGCTGAGGCGCGCGCGCGTGTGCGTGCGCTGTGTAGTATCCGCACAGCCGCTACAGGGGATAGTGACTGTGTGTGCGCGTGCGATGTACATTGCAGGCCGTGATTTGTAAGGCCTTATTTGCTAGGAAATATTCAAAATTAAGATATGGTTTCTTTAGAAGAAATGTTAGTTATAACGTTTTAATTTTTTTTATGTAAAAAACGTAGATTTTTTTTTTATCTTTGAAGGTCTATATCTCAGAAACTATACATTTCCGAGGTATTTTTCTAGAACTAATGATGTTCGTAATGACCAGGAGAATATGTAGTTCACGGCTTCGTTAAGGTATTTTTTACACCCGTTATACTGTTTCTCTATTTATTTTTATTTAAAAAGTACAATGTATCATGCTCCCAAGCACCTCAGCATAATATATTATAACATTTTAAGTAAAATATGATGTTAACAAATACTTATAGAAAATGTAATCTGATTAGTTTTGGTAAATGGCAAATCACCAAAGGTTTCATCCATCATTACTTAAAAGTCTACTCTTATATCTATTGATAACAGGCACGTTAATACCTTAAGCACGGTCTTAACGTGCCTTTCTAAGCACAGAAGCAAAGGCAAACAAAGAATATATCTTAATGTAAATGTTTTCTTAACTTAAATAAACTTTAAAGTACTATAAATTCAACACTTAGAAAATACACATCATCATCATCTTCCTAGCGTTATGTCCCGTGCTTAGACAGGGTCCGCTTAGACCATGATCCAGGATTTAGCGAGTCTGGTAATTACATTGAAGCGACTGCCGATCTGACCTTCGTAACCCTAAGATAGGGGAACCAGACAATTTTTGGATCATGGTTACAAATTCAAAGTTGTTTGAATTTGTAGGTTTCATCACGATGTTTTCCCTCACCGTCGAGCTAGTGGTATAAATATGTACATAGATTTTTTAAAATCTAGAGGTACATGCCGGGGTTTGAACCCGCACTCCTCGGTTAAGAGGCGCGTGTCCTTACCATTGAGCTACCACCGCTCAGTAGAAAATACACATCATATTGCAATAAAATACATATAAAAACAAAATGTATTTGTACAATAAACATCCTGAAATTAAAACATAGTATATCAATTACAAAAATGTTATGCAAAACAGTGTTTCATATGTAAATATTTATTAAAATATTACGTTTAGAAAGCATTTTATATTTTTGTATACCTACTTTTATAGAGAATTATCAGAGTTAGAATCAAAAAAAGAATTGCGTATTGCCGATGCTTTAACATGTTCAGAAACTTTAAAAATATTTTTTTTTGTCACTGTCACTCTCAAGTAAAGGCGTGTTTGCCTGGTTAAATAGCTTTGACTTACTCTTGTTCATTGATTCTGCCTTCATCGGTTCTGGTTGTGTTTGTTTTAGGACTTCATTTTTCTTTAGTTTTTCCTTATCCAACTTAAGTTTTCTTTTCTGTTTAACATTTTCTTTCTCTTTCTTCTTTTCAAACATGTCATGTTTTCTTTTCTGTTTAAGTTTCTCTTTTTCTTCTTTTTCTTTTTCTATTTTTCTTTGATATTCCATTAATTCTGCTGCAGTAGCTACAGTAGGAGTAAACTTTTTTGTGATCCTTTTGTTTTTAGTATCTTTCTCAGTTTTTGGAAAAAAAATGCATTCTTGAAAGGTGTAGCTATTTTTTTAAATGGAGTCGGAATTTTTTTATCAATCGTCGGTATTAAAGTTTGGCTTGTGGATGGTCTCACTAAAGATTCTCTAAGACTCTCAGTTTCGTTTAAAAAAATCTGATCTTTCACAGGATCTATTTGGGATTGGCGTAGACTTTAAGGAGACGAGGCAGAGAAATCGGAGGACTATAACACTTGTTTGATTCAGGAGTCGACGAACGTACTGATGTAGGTGTTTTTTCTTTATGTTATAGTTGCAGTGGTGGTGTAACTTCCTGTACAAACCTCGGATGACTGGTCTGTATACGTGAATCAGTTGTTGGCGTTGTTAGTAGTATGGCACTATCTTTGTCGCAAGCTCTCTCTTCCTCAATTGACATTAGGGTACCATCAGGTTGAATATCAAAATCATAAACTACCTCTGAAATATTGTCTGAGTCGATGTTATTAGAAAAGGTGGTCTCGCCAATTTCTAGACACAAATTTTCATTTTCAAGGCTTACTGATTATGATAAATTCTTCCAAAATAAGAACAATTTTTCATATCTAGGGTCACCAAGCCACTGGCTGCCTGCTTCTATAAATAAATTTAGGGTATCTTGAGGAAATCGGCTTTCAAATTCTTTTTTGAACTGCTCATCTTTGTTTAGTTGTAGAGGTACGCTACATGCTGATCCGCTATCTTGGCCCTGATTAGTTTTAGAAATTTTATCTTCATGTATCTTTGCCTTAGACAAAAGCTTGTCGTAATTTATATTTTTTGGATTGAAAGGGTAAATGCCGCAGCATTTAAAACCGTTTTTTATAGTCTCAGGCTTGAGGCTTCGATCAAAGCATTTTTGTACCTCTGTACAAAAGTCTGTCCGTTTAAGCTTGGCATAGTTATGCTTTATTCTAAATTCTCGCACTTTTTTCTCCAAGTACCTTTAACCGGTCTAAAAACGGCCATGTCTAAAGGCTGTAAAACGTGCGTTGAATTTGGTAGTAGAGCTACTAGCACAATTCCTTTTTCCTTACAAAAAGTTGTTAAAGGCAGAGATATATGTGATGTGTGGCCATCTAAAAATAAAACAATAGACAGTGTGATTTTTTTCTGTAGCAGCCACGGGTAAAACACATTCGCAACATATTCGTAGAATGACTCCATGTTCATCCACCCTGATTCTGTGTTGCCAAGTCCCCACCATGAGGGAACTGTGGACTTGATGTTTTTGGGAATTTTTTTGTATGGAAAGAGAACCATTGGGGGAGCTACGTTTCCATCTGCTGAAGTATTGACTAATACGGTCAAGCATTCCTTTTCGTCATTTGCAACGCGATTATAAACTCGTTTGCTGCCTCTTCTTACCAAAACTTGCTTCTCCTTTGGGCAAAGAAAAAATCCTGTCTCATCGCAATTAAAAATGCGTTTTGGATCTTCGAGAACTTGCAACAGGTCATTATTTTCAAAGTAAGTGCGCACTCGATCAAACCAGTCTCGCAATGCTTCTTCGGTGACTTGGTTCCTACTGGTTGGAAGATTTTGTGAAACACGTTTTACCACTGTTGGATGTCGTTGCATAAACCCCGAGAACCATTTTTTTCCCGGAATGCCATCTTTAAATGTGTTAGGACGATTGAGATTTTCAACTAACTTAGAGACAGTGTGTAAGAATTGTTCTTTATTTACCGGAAACCTACATCTACCGAGGTAATGTATCTAGTCAACGATATGTTTCTCTTCGTTGAGGTTGAGTACTGGCTGTTTACCACATTTTTCATTCACATAAAGCTCATCGCGTTTGCTTCTTAATGTAGTCTTTGGCACATCATATTGTTTTGGGGCTTGATAAATACTCATCCCTTGTCTAATTGACTTGATTGATTAAATGACAGTGCTTCAGCCACCTGGGCATCTGTATAACATTTGCGTTTTTTTGTATCCATATTTTCTGAAACAAGATATTAAAAAAATTAACCGACTTCATAATCATAACTTTCCCTATCTCAAAAATTACTGAACCGCTTTTGAAGAAACTTACAGATATCCTAAGTTGAATATTACCTAGTTCAAGTAAAAAAGAGTTATTTAAATCAAACTTATAGTTCTGGAAATATGCGAGGACAAACATACATACACTTTTGAAATTTAGCACACTTGTTCAAAAGCTGATATAGACTAACATATACGAAAACTGGCAGTTATGGAAATATTATCTACATAAATACGGAACCAATTGATTGAAATATCCTGTTTTTGAAGTCGGTTAATGAAAATAGAGCTTTGGTCGCGATAAGCGTCATATACTGACAAAGCCGTGAGCGGAAACTAAGTAGTGCTTTGTAACCTAATTCTGACATTTTAGCAGCCTGCTAACGTGGGTAGTTTACACTACATCTAAACTATTTTCACGACTACACAAAAATACGGGACCCTAAAAGCAAAAAGAAATCACTCCGTGACACCGATTTAGGAGCTCGTAGATCCTATTACGGAGCGACCTAGAAATCCTAGATCCGTAATAGGAGTACAGATCGTATTTTTTATCCTTATTCTGATCCATGAAATTGTCGATACATGAATATAGTGGGCAACTTAGTCAAACAAGAATGATATTAATAAATAAAAATAAAATAGTTTTTATTCAAAAAGAAACATGCGTACAATAATATCGTGATTGGAGATTTCTTTTAAGCACATGCCTGTATTAGAAATCTCCGCTCGCCCATAAAAGCTAGTGTCTCAACGTTACTTAACCTTAAACTTAATAATTAAATTACACGTTATTAAAACTTAACTTAGTGTGTGTGTGTGTGTGAGTGTGGGTGTGTGTGTGTGTATGTGTGTGTGTGTGTGTGTGTTTGTGTTTATTACTACCAAAATTTTCATGCTCCTGAGGGAGGTAAATAAATTAACTATTGTACCTCTGATAATAATCTCTCTATCTCTTCATAATTTTTAGTTTTAAGCCAGTCAGTGACAATTTTTTTAGTGAAACAAATTTTTATCATAAATATACAGTTCTTTATTAATTTTATTATATAAAAATGAAGATTTTATGCCATATTGCATATGGGCGAATTTGGTTTTAGATTTTGTTGTACTTATTAACATTGCTCTTCTTCTTCGTGAATGTATGGTAGGATCGAATGTAAGTGTTTTATGTTTTTTAAGTACAGAATTTAAGACATAAAGCTTTCTGACTGTTAGGAGATTACATTCTTTATACAGAGCGTCTGTTGGGAACTTTTTCTCCTTAAAATACATACTTTTAATAAGAGCACGTTGCGCTCTTTCAAGGTCCATAAAACGGGTTTTCGCTGCGCCACCCCATACTGGAATACAGTACATTAAGATTGACTGCACAAGTGAGATATACACAAAATTAAGTAGATTGTTGTATGGGATCTGAGGGTCTCTGTTTTTGGGCACTACGTGTCGCAGTGACTTAAAAATCCAAGAAAGTTTCCTAATCCTATTGATGACATGTTCGAGGTGCAGGTACCATGATAGTCTCTGGTCTACCACTACACCTAAATATTTTATATGAGTGGCTCTATCTATGGTTGGACAGTTACAGCTCATGCTATTAGAAGAAAGACTGCAGGAATGGATTTTTATGCAGTAGTTAGTGTCAGGTTGGGAACTTTATCAATACCAAAACAGATATAATTCGTTTTGGAGGTGTTGAGTGTAAGGAGGTTTCCTTTTAGCCATTTGGCTACTTGAACCATACCCCTCTCGACATTGGTTTTAACCTCAGCCCACGTGACACCAGCAAAGACAATGGTGGTGTCATCAGCGTAAGAAATAATGTCGGCTTTATGAATAGCCATGTCACAAAGATGATTGATGTATATTAAAAACATAGTAGGCCCCCTGGACACTACCTTGAGGCACTCCGTATGACACGCCAGCATTCCCACTGATGCACTGTTCTTCCTTAACTACTTGCTCTCTGTTGTTTAAATAATCACAGAACAAATCTAGAGCAACTCTTCGAATTCCTATTCTCTGCAGTTTGTATGTAAGCAATGGGATAGACACAGTATCAAACGCTTTTTTCATATCCAAAAACACCGAAACACATCTCCTACCAGTATCTAAATGTTCAGATACTAAAGAAGTCAGGGCCGTGACTGCGTCTTTTGTCGACTTTCCTCGTCTAAACCCAAATTGGGAGGAAGAAAGTATGTTGAACTTATTCATATAACTTATAAGTCGAGACTTCATCAACTTTTCCAGAATCTTGGACAGCGCTGGTAGAACGGAAATGGGTCTGTAATTGCTTACTTTCCTTTTGTCCCCACCCTTATAAACAGGCGTAATAATGGATTGCTTTAAAGAAGTTGGAAAAACCCGCTTAGCGAAACAGAGATTAACAAGGTGAGTTATGATCGGAATTAGTTCGTTTTTTGCTAATTTAAGAAAGGATGTAGGAATATTGTCACATCCCACTGCGCTGTCGTTTTTAAGATTCATTAAGGTAGAATTTACTTCGTACCAGTCAGTTGGTAGCAGCACAAACGTGTTCAGTGTACCCGGAATACTATGAGCAAAGTCAGAAGTTGTATCATTTTGAATCTGTAGAGCGAGCTGTTGTCCAACACCAGCAAAATAATTGTTGATAAAGTCTACCGATGCTTTGTTTGTAGGTTTGATATTTAATAGTTCCGAATTCTGACAATTAGCTTTGCTTGTGTATGTTATATTTTTATTATTTTTCCACAATAACTTATTGTTTTTTTAAGATTTTGTTAGTAGTTCCCGTTCGTAATTTCTTTTTAGTTTTTTGATAAGTTTATTACAAACGTTCCTATACCGAATATACGTTATTTTGTCCATCTCACTATGAGGGTTAGATTTTGCTTTCTTTTGTAGTTTATTACGATTTTTAATGCACTTTAGTATCCCAGTAGTAATCCACGGTTTGAGTATTCTTTTAGATCTTGGTATAAGGGCTATGGTTGTACTTTGTTCCAAGGATTTACTAATTTTATTTATTAGGGCTTCACTCAAAGTATTAGGGTCATCACAGTTTAGTATTTCTACGATGTTACTATTTTTCAAATGTAGTAAGGCTTTTTCAATGTCAATTTTAGTTTTATTTTTATTTGATTGCGGCCTAATTTTAATTTTTGATACACAAAGAAAAACTGACTTATGATCCGTAGTACTTGTTTCTAGTATGGCAATCGTTTCTATTTCCTTTTTTCTATTTATTTTCAACATCATGTGATCAAGGCAGGTTGTTTCTCTGGTTATTAGGGAGTGACCTGCAAGTATACCAAAACTAGCTAACATATTCAAATAAGAAGCTCTATTTTTTAGACTTTGTGATGATTCAGTTTCCCTAAGTTTTATATTAATGTTAATATCTCCTGTAATCATTACTCTACCTGGCCAATTAGCTGATGATAGGTGGGAGCTTAATGAGTTAATAAACGGCTCTGCATTTTTGTTGGAGGGGGACCTATAGATTCCCAAAACAATAGTATCCAGAACCTCTACCTGTAAACAAGATGCGTGAGTAAGTTTGAATTCTTTAACGCTGTGCTTCAGATTATTTTTAATATAAATAACAACTCCGTCGTTTTGATTGAGCTGGTTCTTTGTATGGTAAGAAATATAGTTTTTTAAAAGTGGAAGTGGTTTATTTGCGTTTAGTCTACATTCAGTAAGTACTATAATATCTATAATAAAGGTGAAGTTAGATAATGTAAGAAGAAAATCATTGAAATTGCAGTAGATGCTATTAATGTTCTGCGTTATTAAGGTAAAATCACTTTTCCCTATAGTTAATCTCCCAGATAATTCGGAGGGATCACATAAAAAAGAGCGAGCCACCTCCAATGTATCCATATCATGTAATGTATGTAACCGATCATCCATAATTGTAAGGAACAAAAGGTATACTCGTCAATAGTCTAAAAGTGATCTGATATTTGTAATTATTTAGTGCAGAGTTAGTGATTTTGAAATAAATATATCGGCAAGTGTATAATGTCGTACAAAAATGCATGAATGGTAGTACAGTGAGTTTGTGTAGCATGATAAAGTAGTTTTGTTTGTTGTGTGCATATAGTGTATTGCAGTGTAGAGTGTTTTCTGTATAATATGTATAATGTATTTATAATAGCATGGTAGTAATTTAAATAATTAGAGAAAAATATTTTTTTTACAAATAAGCCAGATATAACTGTATCGCTTCTATAAGTCAATATAACGGCTTGTCACCCCGTCCTTTGACAGGTCGCGGCACCGCGCATGTTCGAGAACAAGCGCGGTGCCGCGAACGATTTTTCCGCGAACTAAGCGCGCGCTCATTGCCTACTTAAAACGTTAATATCTCAAAAACTAGTAAAGCTATATTAATATAAAAAATACATGGTATAGCTGAAACTATAGATTTTTTTTTCGTGCAAGAACTAGAGTACAAATACGAGTTTAAAGTAGTTCAAAAAACAAAACAACACACGAAAACCGGCACGCCATGTTTGAATTTTTGTATTATTTTTATATCGTTGATTTTGTGCCAATATCTGATAGTAAACTTTGATATTTATAGATAATCAATTGGCAGATATCTTGAGGATTCTTTTGATATATAACACTTGTAGAAATAAATAGTAAATGCATTAATACTTACATTCTAATCTCACAAACACAACACACACTTGCGGTAACAAATGGAAAATGACGTACCCACATTTAACATTTTTTTTATAAGAAGTTTACTATTATAGTGCCGAAAAAATAGTCATTTATTCTGCCTCAAGTGTTGTACTTGCTCCTCGTTAACTATATTCATAATCGGTGAGTTTTCGTCCTTTCGTAGGTAGACTTTGCCATATGCCGTCCAGCAGTACTTATAGTCCTTCATTCTGGCAACATCACGGGCCAAGAAGTGAAGTCGAGATCCCTTGGCGGTCAGGTGTTTAGACAGGTATATAGGCGCGTCTTCTTTGGTCTTGAACCCTAGGTGTTTGGCACTAAGTTTATTTTGTTTTGTTGTATTAAACGACTTTCCCATCCTGATAAAATTATTTTTCAGTATTGCTGAATTCGTCTCGACTATAATAGGAGTACTTATTTTTTCAGGATTTTTTCCTCTCACTCTGTATACATCTTTTAAATCAGATGCAGCAAGTGGACAATTTATGTTGTTTGAAAGGCTTATTACCATCTCTATCAAATCCTGTTTGGTTTCTGATTTTTTCTTTGGAACATTTTTTATTTCAAAGTTCCCTTTGCGAGTACTTATCTGACCATCTTCCAGCTTATTCTCCAAAATTTGTATGTAGTTTCTATTTTGTTTTGCTTCAGATTCCAATTCAGTGACCCTCCTCTTCAGTTCTTCATTTTGTTCCAAAATGAAGTCCATCGAGCTCTGGATGTTTTGATTAGTTTCTTTTATTTCTTGTAGGATAGTATTAACACTAGCGAGTTGTTGTTGTTGTTGTTTACCAAAATAAGTCAATAAACGTCTCATTTCCATTTTAAAATCTGTGAATGTACCGCAAGGATTGGTCTCAGAATTAGGAACGTCTTTATTTGTACGCATTGTGACGAATTCCGTGCTCGAATTTTCCTCCTCAGAGACTACGGACATGTCCAGAACATCAGTGTTATATTTGTTTAATGTTTGGTCCATAATGAGTGAGTAGGCAAGCCACTCGCAAGCAGTTTATGTACTATAAACAAGGATCAACTAGACAAATATATAAGCATTAAGTTCTTCTATTAAACGAAGTCGGATCGCGATCGGATCGGATTATAATCGTAACGATGTACTATGAGCTCATACCAGCGCAGGAGTTGTTGCGTGCGTTCTCGTTCACTCCAACAGCGACGCCAACGCAGCAGGATGGGGCGCCCAGAGCGTATTGGTCGAGTGGTGTTACGCTTCCCGGGGCGGGCAGCAAGCAGCGGCGGGCGTCGACAGGGCGGCAAAGCGCAGCGATGAGTCAGCGTAGTCGGTGTACTCGGCGCGCAGGTACCAGGAGCAGTTGTCGATATCACCTCCTCGCGTTTATGCACTCCTATTTTTTCGTTCGAATAAATTACTCAAAATTTGTATTTATTTTAGAGAAACAATTTAAGTAAGTTTATGTTTAAAATGCGTCTGAACTCCTCAGAGGTCCGGGGGGGAGAGGTATATTCGAGAGGGATATTCTCGTCCAAATATATATAACTTACGTCAACAGCTATATAATATGATTGATTTTTATGAACTAAAATATACATACTTTTTTATGCTCTTCTAAGAAACTGTCATTTTTGTATCAACAATTTTGGTATTAAAATAAGATTCCTAGATAATATTTTATAGCACAGAAATATAAACTAGCTTTTAATATTAATAATTATTTTAAATCCACTAAGAACATACTTCTTAAGTGATTATACTGAAATGTATAAGCAAATAAACATGACTAAGTATTTCTCTTATTACGGACTCTAGCGCCGTATAAAGCAACCTATAAATTTCGAAGCCTAATACGGATCTATTTTGTTTTTTAATTTAAACATATAAAAACTGTCATAAATAGAATAAAACACAAATCTATGGAAACTATAATGACATAAAAAACTAAGTATTACATATTTACGAAGTTAAACGTCACATAAATATTAAAAATCTTAGATATTAAACATGACTACACTTACCTGAGCCGCTCCGTGTTTGTATGAAAAACCCGGCCGCGTCGCCGTCTCGGCACTGACTGATGATTTTTAGTAACTAGCGTCTATGTCACACATGTAAACTTTCGGCAGCTGTTGTAGTAATAGACTGTAAATGAGTAAATTTAATTTAATTGTATATAAATATACTGTAACGAGAAATAAACACGAAAATAAAATTACGACCGTAATTGGAGTCAATTTTGACTAGGTCTGTAATAGAGTACTTTACCTTATCTGTTTAGTCAATCTTTCGTCATCTATTCTTTCCACATGTCCGAGTCACCGGAGCATACCTTTTCTTACCTTGACTCCGACGCTATCCTTCAGACCGACTCTCTTTCTTACATCATCATTCCGAACGCAGTCTGTGAGCGATACACCGCAGATTTTCCGCAGCGCACGCATCTCGACCGCATTTACTCTACTTTCATGCTCTTTCTGCCATACCCAACTCTCGCTTCCATATGTTAGGAATCAGCACCGCATTGTGTATAGCGAGCTGGGCCTTCTGGTTTAAGACTTTACTGCCTAGAAGTTTTCCTAACGCTCCATTCACCCTATTCCCTGCATTCACTCTTCTTTCTATATCAGCGGAGTACCTTCCATCTCTACTAAATGCAGATCCTAGATATACAATTTTATTCACCTGTTCCAGCACTACATCGTCAACCATTATCCTTGTATCAGTTCTGGTTTCATCTCTTTCAAACACCATAATCTTTGTTTTCTTTGCATTCAAATGTAAGCCTTTCTCCTTACAATCATCTTTCAATGTTGTGACTAATTGCTGCAGATCCGATGCCGACTCTGCTAGAAGTACGACATCGTCCGCATAAAGCAGGCAGTTCACAACAAGTCATCCATACGCACTCCAACATTCATAGATCTAATCCTCTGAAGACAATGGTCGAGATATAGAATAAACAGCAGAGCAGACAGCAGGCATCCTTGTCTGTCACCAATATTGACGTCAAACCAGGGTGTCAGGCTGCCCTCCACTTGCACACATACCGTACAGCCCACATAGGTGGACTGCGCAGCACGAAGCAATGTCCTTTCTTACAACCCTGTCAAAGGCCTTCTCCATATCCACAAAACCGCAAAAAAACCTTTGGCTTTTGGCCAGATGCTTCTCCACGATGTTGCGAAGAGAGAAGATTTGATCCGTGCATCCTCTACCATTCCGGAAACCCCCCTGTACCTCCCACAACATTCCATCGGATTTCACCCTCTATGGCTCTATGATTAGCACAGTCCATGCGTGACCCAGCACCCTTGTACAGAGGCACGATGACTGCCCGCCTCCAGTCCATTGGGACCTTTCCGTTTCTCCAGCATAGATTGCACAAGAACCAGAAAACGTCCTGGACGCTAGCGCCACCTAGCTTGATCATCTCCGCAGATACCTTGTCTATTCCCGCGGTCTTTTCATTTTTCAGACTTCGTTTCGACCATTCAATCCCATTCATAGTGATGTCTTCATCAGACGCTGGCACCACAGAATCAGACAAAACCTCACTCTCAGTGCCAACATCCGAGACATACTCATACATTTCTCCAAAATATTCACTCCACCGTTCTAACACCTCATTCGGGTTTGCAAGAATGTCACCAGCTTTATATATAATCTTACCCATTTTGGACGCCGACGAATACCCCCTAGACCTCTTAACCTCCCTCCAAAAGTTCTTGGAATTAGCCTCGAAACTATTCTTCAGCCTCTCTTCTTCATTCATAGCTACTCTTTCACGCTTCTCTTTCTCTAAAGCTTTAGTTTCATTCCTGCAATAACGGTATATTTCTTTCTTCATCTCAATCATACTTTTATCCATTTGCAGAGAAGAGACATAGTCAAGCCAGGCCTTCTTCTTTCTCGCTACGGAGGCTTTGATCTCCTCATCCCACCATGCGTCACCTTTCATTGTTTTACGTCTCTTTGCGCATCCACATGCTTCTTTTGCACTGTTTACCATACTCTCTTTCAAAATGTTCCAGCATTAATAATAAATATCCGACTACCACACATTTGATCTGACTCCGAGGTTCTTCTTTTCAGAGTCATTCGTCAACATCTAAGTTAGAAAGACTCGCATTCGCAAGTCTTTCATTGACTAAACCTACATACACACTCCTTACACTTTCATCTTCCAGTTTTTCACTCCTTATCCTTTCAGTGCCCCCGCATGGAGTACGCACTCGCCAGTGCCTCCACTTCTTGAAAAGCTCAGAAAACCGGCATACTACCAGGTAGTGGTCTGTATCAAGAGTAGGGCCTCTGTAGGCTCTTGTATCCAATAAACTATTGCGGAGGCGGCTGTCAACTAAAATCAAATCAATCACAATGTTTTGGTCATTCCGTCTCCAAGTATACGTGTGAATATCCTTATGACGGGAATAGTGTTTGCCACAAGTAGGTTCCGTTCCAAACATACTTGTAAGATTTTCTTACTAGCGTCATTCACTCTCTTGTCTCCATATGGGCCAAGGACTGCTTCATAGTCAGATCGCTTGGTGCCAACCCAACCATTCAAATCTCCACACATTATTTTCCTTTCATTTCCTTCAATCAAGTCCAGAATTTCTCGAACAGACTCCCAGAACTCCTCTAGTTCTTGGGGACTGGCTGAGCTTACTGGCGCATAGCCTGGAACCAGAAAGACTCGCGCAATACCCAGTTTAATACGAACCCAGAGAAGTCTCGGGCCAACTAATCCATAGTCTTTCACACCAGAGGCTAAGCGAGAGGAAAGCACTACTCCAACTCCACCGCTGGCATGACAACTCTGCTCCATACCAGACTACAGAGCCATCATACCACCAGGAAGCTCATCTGCATCGCTGCCCTTCCGTTTAGTCTCTGTCAAGCACAGAACATCCAGGCGTTTCTCATTCATTACGTCAATCATCTCATACATCTTATCTTTCATTCCACCTCTTATATTCCACGTGCCTATACGGCACTCTGTTTTTCTCGTTCCGCTGTGTTCGGCGTAGCGTGAAGGGTGGCGGCCCCCTTCGCCGCACTCGCCACTTTTCGCACCGACGAGGGCTCGCCGGTGCGCGTCGCATCGGGGGAACGCCCTACCCCGCACTGCGGAACTAGTTCAGTCCAAGGTTGTAATCCGAGAAATCGGATTGGCAGGAGTCACGACGAGAACGCCCTTGGAACATGACCCCCAATCTGCTGAAATCGCATGTAAAAGAGTGCACAGCAATTTTCAAATTCAATGATATTAACTCTCAAATAGTTTTAAAGATTTTTAGAGAATTACATATGAAAAATACTGAAGATTTATGGGGTCTATCAACAAATATTTTAAAAAATATTATACATTCAATTGCTTTTCTCTTGGCGACCATATTTAACAAATGTGTCGATGAGAGCAATTTTCCTACCTTAATGAAATATAGTAAAATAATTCTTCTTCTTAGTCGGTCACTCTTGTCAGAGTGGTCGTGGCTGCTGATGAGCAGGGCTGCGATTCGACGTCACCATTTGCCTTCAGGGGCGCGACGTGCAGCACGCACGTCGCGCTATTTGCTTCCACTTTTGGCGGTGTTCGGCATTGCGAGAACATTGTATTGCGGTTGACTGTGTAGCAGTTTTAATGAGATCCATCCAGCGGGTTGGGGTCCGACCCCGTGACCTCGTTCCCTCTACACGGCCTTGTATCACGAGTCTCTCCATTGCGCACTCGTTTCTAGAGATATGCCCAAAGAACTTCAGTATTCTTAGCTGTACTATCGCCGATAATCTATCCTTTATATGAAGTTCTTTGAGGATGGAATTGTTGGTACGGAAGGCTGTCCAAGGTATTTTTAAGAGACGTCTCCAGCACCACATCTCCAGGGCATCAATTTTCCGGCGATCCTTTAGTTTAAGTGACCAGGTTTCGGCTCCGTACAGAAAGATTGGGAAAACCAGACACTTCATAAGGCGGACCTTTGTGTTTCTGGTTATTCTCCTGTCACTCCAAATCCTTCCCAATCGCTCCACCGCTGATCTTGTTATGGCACATCGGCGCTTGATCTCATCCTCGCATCCTCCTGCGTTCGAGATAGTGGAACCGAGGTAGATATAGCGTTGCACCACTTCGCAGTTGGCTATGTATTTGTCTATAGAATTTTGTTCAGCTCGATTCATTATCATTACACAAGGCAACAAAATTGCACTTTATTTTTGTTGCGGAAACAATTAATTTCTTTTTTTACTGATCAGTACCAGCACAATACAAGTTTGTTATTAAAATTGTCCAATCAGCTCACATTTTTTTGTTATTTGACTACAAACATTAAAAAATTAGCTATTGAAACGATTTTTTACGATTTATTTAACAGTTTAAAAATGATGGAATCATAATCTTAATACATCTGTTTGATAATAGGAATGATTAACATATTAATATACATCGAATTAGAATTCTAATAACCTTCTATGCAAAGATATGTCTAGTTAAGTTTTTTCATATTTTTTTCATACATTGCAAGCTGTGCCTTTTGTACGAACGAAATTTTCATACTTTTCTATTGCGAATATTTTGTGAGTCATCAATTAAGCAATGTAATTTATACTGGTAATCAATAATTTGGGATTTTTTCTTTCCAGAATAGATGATGAATTTTTAATATTTAATATTTATGAATTGATTAATCAATACTAAAGCCAGGTTTTATAGCTAATTTTAGTCACTTTCGTCCCAAATATAACAAAAATGAAAGCTGATTGAATAATTTTGATAACCGGGTCTGCATCAACTGTTACTACTTTATCAAAAATGCAGTGAATTGTTTGTGCAGCAAAAATACTGTTGACCTGTGTTATCTTTGTCTTGTCTCTATTTAAGGCAAGACCAAACTGGAGACTAGTATCTTCCAGACGAGTCAAGAGCTCTTGCAAGTCTTCTTTTGATGTAGCCAGAAGAGTAGTATCATCAGCGTATCGCAAGTTATTTATCACGCGACCCCCGACCGAAATACCCTTATTCCATCCATCCAAGACAATGCGCATTATATATTCGATATAGGTGTTGAATAAAAGAGGCGACAGTATACACCCTTGGCGAACACCAGATTCAGTCTTGAAGGTATCTGAAGACACATTGTCCACTCGTACTGTTGCCGTACCGTCTTCGTAAAGTCGCTGTAGTAACGATATTAAGTGTCGTGGAACTCCCATCTCTAACAGGACTTTCCAGAGACGTCCCCATATAACAGTGTCAAATGCCTTTCGGAAGTCGACGAAGCAGATGAAGAGCGGTTTATTGAATTCTCTGACTTTCTCGATAATTTGCCGCAGTATAAGTATTTGTTCCCTAGTACCTCTCCCCCTCACGAATCCAGCTTGTTCCGGTGCAATTTGGCTTGAGAGGTATGATTGCAGCCTTGTGTTAATAACATAAAGCAACACTTTACTTGCATATGGAATGAGCGAGATGAGCCGGAAGTTATTACATTTCTTGGTGGAGCCTTTTTTGTGCAAGGAGATAAATATTGATCGGGACCAATCTTCTGGCCATATATTAGTCTCCCATGTCTTGCAACATATGGTATACAAAAAGTCTATTCCCACCTCTCCCATTGTCTTAAAGACTTCGATTGGGATCTTATCTACGCCCACAGCTTTATTACTTTTCAAGTGTCGTATAGCCGCTCGTATTTTATCTCGCAGGATATCGGGTTCTCGGTCACCGGCGTAGTTAACAGGGCATAGGTTGCCTGATGTGGAGTTACTAGTAAAAAGAGATCTGCAATACTCCTTCCAAACATTCACTATGTCTCCAATCTCAGTGACCGTTACTCCAGATGCGTTCTCAATAGCCCATGTCTTAGGTTTGAACTGGCGTGTAATCAATCGAACCTTATTGTGGAGGTCTCTGGTCTGCAGTTTGTCCGAATGTCACTCAAGCTCCTTGCATAATATGGCCAAGGCATGATTGCGGTCTCTTCTTGAAGCAGCTTGTATGGTGGCATTTTTGGTACTAATTTCGGCACCAATATGACCCCTAGCTTTAAATGCTCCTCGTTCTTCTACTAAAAGCCAGGTATCCATTGACATCCAATGTTGGCGTTTTGCTGATATCTTACCTGGTTGCGACTCCGTCACTGCACTCACAACACACTTCTTAGCAGATGTCCATAAAGAATTAGGATCCTTGGTGTCAAGGTCAACATTCGCTCTCCAAGCAGAATGACTACTCTCAATTGAGTTTTAGAGAGATTTCTGATCTACTATCTGCATACTTCTAGGCCTTTTTGTGGTTCTAATTCTGTGCAACTTGAGTCTTAGTTTTCCGACGAGCAGTTCATGATCCGATCCACAATCTGCCCCTGGGTATGTGTATGCGTTGGTAATGGAGCTCCTCCATCTCGATCTAACCAGTATGTAGTCGATCTGGTTACGGCGTCGATCACCAGGGGATATCCAAGTATACAAGCGCCGTGGATGGTGCTTGAAGGTAGTGTTCATAATGGTCAGGTTGTTATTAGCTGCAAATTCTATAAGGCGCTCTCTCCTTTTGTTTCTGACCCCAAGACCATACCTTCCAACGATGTTACAGATTCCGTCATCCATTGTAGTCTCCCCGACCTTAGCATTAAAATCTCCGATAATCAGCAAGAGCTCTCTTTTAGGAACCGCAGCTACAGAAGACTCTAGATCCCTATAGAACTCTTCTATTGACTCATCGCTGGATGTAGATGTGGGTGCATACACCTGCATGATATTAAGTGGGGTCGGTGATGCGCTGAGTTTGATTAATATAAGCCGATCACTGATTGGGTTATAGCCCAATACAGCTCCTTTCCACATCTTTGGTATTGCGACTGCCACCCTAGTAAAGTTGCTCTTATCATTTCCGGAAAAGTAGATTGTATGTTTTTCAGAGTCAAAGTGGCCGCTTCCCTTCCAATGTGTCTCGCTGATACCTGTAAATGACAGTTTGCATCGCTCTATTTCTTTCTCCAGAACAGGAAGCTTGTGCTTTTCCAGTAGACCTCTAGCATTCCATGTTCCGAAGAGATGTTGTCTTCTTAACTTGAAGCTTCTTCCAGTAGCATGTTTTCCATGGGACTCCTGGTTGCCTGCATCTCCATGGCCGGTAACCAATTTCACACCCCCAGTCCCGGAAAGCTCAGGGCGCCGGTCGCTAATCGTTTTGTCAAGCAAACTCGCTCTGAACCTCTGTGTGTTCATCATACAGCTCTCATGGGATAGATAATTTAGTAGTTTCCCCTTGCTTTCTACATCGCGGTATTGTAACCCCACTGAGGTTACAATAACCCTTAGGTGAACCGTTTCTAATTATATCCAAATCTTTCGCTTCACTTAGGTACTGGTGGCTACCGCTGCCCTCCACCAGGATCCAGGTACTACGCCCCTGTGGTTCGCCTCTTCCGCTGGTCTGGCCGTTCCGACACCTGCTGTTTCCGCCCATTCCACCGATGAGGTCTTCACTCGTACCCCTGAGCAAGGGTTCCATGTTATACCCCACAGAGCTGGGTCCTCATCCGAACTTGGTTATATTCTCTCTCCGGCCTACTGAAGAGAGTTACTTCCAGCCCCGCGACGTGGACGCGCCGGATGAAAGTTACCCCAGTGAGAGATAGAGAAGGTCACTCTACCCTTCCTGGGGTCAGGTTAACGATCTCGTATGAGCCCGAGACCGAAGTAAAATAATACCTCTCTTTAAATCAGGTGACAAGGGTGACCCAAGTAACTTCAGGCCCATATCAATCAGAAGTGGGATCGGATCCACTCCCACTCCCTAATGTCTTGGCACAACTAGGGTTGCCATCCGTCCGGGTTTCCCCGGATTTGTCCTAGTTTAGAGGGCATCCGATGAGCGTCCGGGCGGGGCTTCATTCGTAGTCCGGGTTTAAAAATGTAAAGTCTTGGGCCACCCAGACACAATCACTGTGCCCGCACGCCGCAATCAACCGACTAACCGACCCGCTAAATTCATATTTTTTAACAGTATTTTATTACACTATTTTAAAAAAAAATCTGTTGACGTGTCCGGGTTCTGGGCTCTAAAATCCGGGGTTTTCACGCGTCTTGTCCTGGTTGCCAAATTTTGGAGATGGCAACCCTAGGCGCAACCACCAATGTCATTCTTCGCTGGAATGGAAGCCAATCATCTTCCATACCGACGGTGTTGGCGCCTTTTGATCCCGATGTCCCCGAAACTGATATCACCAACTGGTGCGCGTTACGCGAAATTATCATAGAAAAAAAAAATAGGAAATAGAAATGAAATGAAATGAAATGAAATAATTTATTCTGCAAGTGGATTCATAACAAATTCTTTTGCACGTCAAACATTTTTTTTTTTTGCCCTACCAGCACCTCGACGTGAATGGCCTGCTGAGAAGAGGTACCGCAAGAAACTCAACAGATGGCCTTTTTTTTAAATACGTTCTTATGTACCTACTTATATATCTAATTTAGTGACATTATAAATTAAAAATATAAATTTCACTGTGCGTGCGAGCAGACTATCTTGTCCAAATATTTTTGTCATTTAAATAATCTTCTACTTTGTAGTAACCCTTTATCATTAAACGTGATTTAATAAAAATCTTTAACTTATTTATAGGTAATTCAGTTACATTTTGTGGCAATTTATTAAATATTTTTATGCTTAGGCCCACAAATGAGCTACTTATCTTACCAAGTCTGAGTTTTGGGACGGCAAGTTTGTGTTTATTTCGTGTATTAAGACTATGAATATCCGATTTTTTATGAAATTCATCTATGTTGCTACGCACATAGATGATGCAATCGAGAATGAATTGAGAAGCTATGGTGAGTATATTTATTTCTTTAAATAATGCCTTGAGTGAGTCACGAGGTCTGAGGCCATATATGGATCGAATAGCCCTCTTCTGCAACACAAATATTGTTTGTATGTCAGAAGCGGTGCCCCATAGCAACAGACCGTATGACATAACACTATGAAAATAACTAAAATAAACAAGCCTTGCCGTTTCAATATCAGCCAGTTGCCTTATTTTCCTAACTGCGTATGCAGCTGAACTAAGTCTTCCCGCCAGGGCAGATATATGAGGACCCCATTGGAGTTTAGAATCTATAGTTATGCCCAAAAAGGTTGTGGAATTAACGAATTCAATATTTTCGTTATTCATAAGTATATTAGCGTTAATTTGTCGGACGTTAGGCATTGTAAACTTAATGCATTTAGTTTTTTGGGCATTTAGTTGTAAATTATTGACAGTGAAACAATGCAAAACTTGTGAGAGAGTATTATTTACATCGTCATAGGAACCTTTGTGTCTATCGATTTTAAAAATTAAGGACGTATCATCCGCAAATAACACTGTCTCAGATAGGCCTTCAGTATAATAGGGAAGGTCATTTATGTAAATTAAAAAGAGTAATGGTCCTAATATAGAGCCCTGGGGCACTTCCATAAGTAGAGGAGCGCCTGGAGAATTAATTCCATTAATACTAACTTGTTGTATTCTGTCACTAAGATATGACTTTAACATACTTAATGCAACGTCAGAGATACCATAATGCTGCAATTTCAAAAGCAAGGTTTCATGATTAACACAATCAAAAGCTTTAGACAAATCACAAAAAATACCTATAACATCCTTTTTATGTTCCCAAGCATCAAAGATATGTTTAGCAAGTGCTACTCCCGCATCAGTGGTGGATGCCTTTGGTGAAGCCAAATTGTTTGCTATGTAACAGATCATTTTGTTTAAAGTAAAATAATAACTGGTTTAATTTTTCCTTTTTAAAAATTTTACTAAGTGCTGGCAAAATAGATATTGGTCTAAAATTGGAAGGGTCATTTTTATCCCCTGCCTTAATAAGGGTATAACTTTACTGAATTTCATTAAATTTGGAAAATTGCCTGTGTCTACGCACTTATTAAAGATGACAGCTAAATAAGGGGCAATGGTATATATAATAGTTTTTAAAATATCCACTGATATTCCCCACAAGTCCTCAGTTTTTTTTAGGTTTAATTCTTTAAAATTCTTCAAAATAGTTATCTCATCGATATGGGAGAAACTGAAGGAGCTTTGTAAGGCAGTGTTACATTGTCTTTGAGGTAAGATTGAGCAGTACGTGGGCAAGAATGTAAATCGTTAGTAATTTTAACAGGGATGTTTGAAAAGTATGATTCGAATGCATATGCTACTTCAGCATCAGCATTTACACAGTGATTGTCAATGAGAAGTGAATAAGTATGATCTTGTATTTTATTTCTGCAAGTCTCTTTGTTAATAATTTTCCAGGTAGCCTTAATTTTGTTACTGGAATTTTTTATTTTATTTTTTTAAATAATTAGACTTAGCAGTTGCACATATCTTTTTGAAAAGTTTAGAATACTTTCTGACATAATCTATAGTGTTTACATCATTACAATTAGCTTTAATTGCATACAACTCAAATAGTGTACGCCTACTTTTATAAATACCTTTAGTAGCCCAATCA
This sequence comes from Glyphodes perspectalis, assembly GCA_951394215.1. Taxonomy (NCBI): domain Eukaryota; kingdom Metazoa; phylum Arthropoda; class Insecta; order Lepidoptera; family Crambidae; genus Glyphodes; species Glyphodes perspectalis. The sequence continues at coordinate 5,520,792 of OX596224.1, forward strand.
CTAAATTGAATTTTTGGATTGTCTACTTTGATAACTTTTTTAGTAAAAATAGTATTAAATTCTTCTTTGATTGTGTTAAATAGATGTTCATATAAGTTATTAATATTACTTTCTACGAATGTGATATCAGCGAATTTATTATATATTGATTTTTTAAATTGTACAACGCGGGAAACTGTTATTGGTCTAAAACTAATATTTGATAAATTACGTGCATGATGATACTCAAACATTGCCATCTGCCCAGTATGGTCAGAATGTATAAAATTAAGTATAGATTTTTCAATCACTTTACAATTACAGAAAATATTGTCTAGGCAAGTAGCCGATGTGGAAGTTACTCGGGTAGGTTCGTAAAAGAGCTTGTGAAGGTCGAAGGACTTAAATAGATTTAAAAACCTAGTCGAGTTTTGTGAGTTATTTTCTAAAATATTAATATTAAAGTCTCCACATACAACTACTTTTTTATTACATTTACAAACTTTTTTAAAACCTCTTCCATTGTGGATTCGAATAAGATATAGTTGCCAGATGGAGGCCTATACACACAGACAATGATGTACTGCTCAAGCTCTGCACATGATAGCTCAATGGTTCGCTCAATAGAAAGAGATGTTATATCGGTACGGTCTTTTGATTTTAATGAGTTATGCAGTAATATAAGTGACCCACCCCTTATAGCGGTCGATCTAGCGAACGAACTTATGACCTTATAGTTGTCTATACTAATTAATAACTCACACTGCCGTAACCAGTGTTCGGTGAGACATACAACATGTATATTCATTTTATTAAGGCAAAGTTCTAATTCATATTCTTTCCCAGGAAAGCCTTGAATATTTTGATGAACAATATTTATATAATCTGACTTTCCTTTAGTCTTTAAATTTAATTCGCAAGAGGTATTCTCTATTGTCTTATGATATAATTTAAATTATTTGGAAAAGCTTCCAAATTCAAACAAATGTCAGAATTATTCTGCTCAATAAAAGCAGGTTGGGTAGCCAAATACTTGACTGATTTAATATAATAAGATAGCGAAGATGCTATTTGTCTTTTAATTATCTTTTGTCATACTAAAATTAGTTGTTAAATTACTAGCTAAATTATATGTCAAGCTATTGCAGTCAATCAAATGGAATTTATCTTTATAGTTATAATTACATGTCAAAGTACTCATAGTCAAATTTATTTTATATCAAATATTATTTTCTGATTGTGGCAAACAATTACTGTAGGGAAGTGTAAACATTACAATTTTGTTTATCTTCAAATTATTTAAACAATCAAAGCATTTTATAAACATATTTTTGTTTAAATTTCCCCTATTTGCAATCAACAATATCAAAGTAGTGTTTTCTGGGAATTCAGATTTATTAATTTTCTTAATTATTTCATTATATGGCATGTTAGGTAAACAATAGTTTAGGGTCGGTTGTCCCATGCTGTTACTCATATATTGGCCCATATTTTTGCCTAACTCGTCACTAAACATAACAATATTTTGTGTTCCTACAATATCCGTCCGCGCGAAGGAATTGCTAGTACTGTTTGTACAGGATAATAATGACAAGTTATTACATTTCTTATCTGAGAATGATGAGTCACACGCTGACTGAGACCTGTTTACATTATTTATATCTATACTATCTGGGTTATTGCTACTTAAAGTCGATGTATTTAAAAGGTTCTTCAATGCCAAAATGTGTTCCTCATTCTCCTTCTTGGAACTTATGTACCTACTGATCATATTGTCCAAGGATTCTTTCAACAACTGTATCTTATATTCTAATTGTTGTATATCTTTTTCATGGCTAGTGATATTATTATCTAAGGTTAAAGTATATAAATCTAATTCATCCCCTAGTCTTTGTCTTTCTTTGATACATTTTCTTTGATACATTGGGGAGAAGGTGTTGACCTTATTATTACTCTAACTCACTCCCTTAAGGGGCGTGCTGCTACCTGCCTTACAGAAGTACAAACTGACAGAATTTCTTAACCCAAGTAAAATACCTCGCGCACGATTTTAATTGATTCTGAAAATGCCATACCTGTTTATTCTGAATCTACAATTGTAGTAACACAAGCTGATGTCCATAGACTTGATGATAGTCATTTAAGATGTGTCTTGTAATTATCATTTTAGGGCTTAGCCGGTCCAATGATAATAGTTAAAAAAAAAACAGCAAAAAAAAAGAAGAAAAAAAAAGAAAAAAAAAGTAAGGTTTTGAAGGGCATAAGCCGGACCAAAACTGATTAGTGTTGCAGGGTTCAAAGGAACCGGTCCAATGCTATTTGCCTGAAGGGTCGATGAGACCGGACCAGAGCTGTATTATTTGGAGAGGGCGCTAGTTGCCATGTAAACAACAGCTCTGTAAACAATTTATTGAAAACATTGTAAAAATTTGATTGAAAGGTGAAATAAATAGTTAAATGTATAAGTGAAATAGTAATACACAACCAAAAACGTTTTCTCTGCGCAAATAACAGTGTGACCACGGCGGCAAATCATCGAAATACGAAAGAAAACCTGAAAGTGACCCATAAGCACGTTGGGAAAACTGCCCTGAACAAGCGACTAAAGATAATAGATGTGGGACACAAAGGTACGAGAAAATTCTGTTATTATAACCTAGAAATAACTTGGTACATGATTCATTGATCTCAAATCAAGTTTCTGCTGCTCCCCGCTAGATGTCGTTATTCTTCAACGCCATCTATTGAATACTTTTGAAAGTACATTCTAAGGTATTATCTTCAAGATTTTGCTATTGGCCGCAAGATGGCCCTAGTATGTGCAGGATGCCGACAAACCATAAACGATAAAAGATATTTAAAATGTTGCAAATGCCACGAAAATTATGATATCGAATGCGCCAATGTCTCTGAAATGCGTTTCTACAATACCATGACAGTTGACCGCAAAAACTCATGGAAATGCCATTCTTGCCGATCAAAAGAACCAAAGACTGACAATAGCGATACGCCAATTAGACTGCACCTGTACCAGGAGGGCCTATCTGCTCATTCTACTCAAAATTATGATCAACCCGAACGTACACAGCCCTCAATAATAGACCAAAACGTTACAACAAGAAAAAAAATGTCATGTCATAACAAAAGTGCCTGTTCCCTCAGTGATGAAGATTTGTCTATCTCACCTCAAGGAAATACCCCTATTACAAATTGCCACAGCGAATCCTTGATTATAGAGAGTGTTTCTGAAAAACTTGAAGATGAGAAAATTTCTCTTCAGAAATTTACATCTATACTAAAGGAAAATAATAAATTAATTTTGTCCTCAATTCAAGCATCTCTTCGCAACGAAATTAACAATGCAATATACAAAATTGAAGCAGATTTTAAGCAAGATTTTGAGAGAATATATCTGGATCAAATGCAATTTAGACAGGACTTAAACATCTTAAATGATAAAGTAAATATGTTAGATAGCAAATACCGATCTGTTCAAGCTGAAAATGAAAAGTTACGAAAAGACATCCAAAATATACAGTGCAACCCACACAGTCCTACTAACCAGCCAAATGACAACAACGAAAAATCATTTGTACTACACGGATTAATTGAGAACTATTGGGAGAAAGATGAGGACATAATTGAAAGAGTTGTGAATATTTTCTACGACCTATTGAACATAAACTTAACCGAGTACATCGAAGAAGCAACATTTATAGGCAAAAGAGGTAATAAAAGGCCATTGAAGATAGAATTGATCAGTAAGAGAATAAAAAAATATATACTGAATAATTCTTATTATCTAAAAGAGGCTGGCTTCAGTGCTACAGAATACCTGTGTCCAACTGCCCTACGGGAAAGAAGACAATTGAATCGCGCCTTACAAGCAGCCCGACAAAGCGGCCATCATGCAATTATAAAACATAATAAGTTGTTTATAAACGGGAAAGAATCTACTACCGACCTACATCAGCAAGAAGAAAGAACAAAAATCTATATAAACAAACAGGAAAGTAATGAAATTAATAAATTGCAAGATATACCTCCTAGTCAGCTACCTCCCCCGACGCCTTGCTCACCTACTTGCCAAGAGACAAAAACAATCAACACTTTGACAGACGCAAATGTTTCGGTTACTATGATACACACAAATAGGGACACAACACTCGCTCACTTAAACACAAATACAACACCTACTGACATAAACACAAACAAATCTCCCACTGTCATAAACACAAACAAAACTCCCACTAATATAAACACAAACACAATACCCACAAACACAAACACAACACAAACTAAGACAAACAACACTACACCTACCAATACAAACACAGTACAAACTAAAACAAACATAACACAAACTAAGACGAACACAAAATCACAAAAAAGTAACAATAAAACTCCTATTTTTCGCAACTAATACTAATATAAATGTATTATTCCAAAATATGCATAGTATTTACAATAAAACACACCTGATTGAAGCTTTAATAGAAAATCAACCTGTAGAAATCATCTGTTTATCTGAGACATGGTTGAACAGGGAAAAGGTTGATTTGTTGAGTATAGACAACTTTACCTTATGTTCATCTTTCTGTCGTGAACAACATGCTGGCGGCGGGGTGTCTATACTTATTAAAAATATTTTAGAATATCGTGAAAGACTAGATATTAATTCAATGTCTCTTGAAATGATATTTGAAATAAGTGCAATTGAGTTACTTAGAGAAAACTTATTAATTATAAATATATATCGGCCAAATGGCAAAAGAGAAGTTGAAGTATTTTACGCATGCCTAGAAAAATTACTTAAACATATAAATAAGAAAGATCGTTCCAAAAACGTCATAATAGGTGGCGATTTTAACGTGGATTTCCTTACAAAGAGCAACGAAAGGTATAGGATGTTTAACGTAATGTTATCGTTTAATTTCCATCAAAAGATTAAAGAGCCCACTAGAGTCACCTCAAATAGTGAAACGTGTATTGATCTGATTTTTACTAATTTTAACACAAAGAATACAAAAATTACGGTTTCAGAATTCGGGTTTTCTGATCACAAAGGTCTATTATTTTCTTTACCCCCTAAAACCCACTACTCAAAACATTTTATAAAATTTAAACGAATATTCAGTGAAGTAAATATAACTAAATTTAAAAACGAAATCTCCACAATTGTTTGGGAAAATGAATTAAAAATAGATAAAAATGTAAACGAAAATTATAATACATTCATAGAAATTATAAAAAAACATCTAAACAAATGTATACCAATAAAACGAATAAAAATAAAAACAATATCAAAAAACTACTTAACACAAGGGTTAAAGACATCATGTCGGTATAAAAGATTCTTAAGAATATTTATATCAAAAACTGAAAACGAGCACTTAAGAGAATATTATAAAAAATACTGCAAAATACTTAAAAAAGCTGTTAATACATCAAAGAAACTTAAAAATAAACATTTATTTGAACAATCACACAATAAAACTAAATCCATGTGGCAGATAATAAACACTGAAACAAATAAAATTAAACAAAAAAATAAAAACATTATCATAACAACAACTAACCACAAAAATACACTAAATGACCCTAAAGTAATAGCAGACGAATTCAACACCTTCTTCGCTTCTATTGGAAATTCACATACAGTTTCAGCCTCTAATGTTAGAAATCAAACAAAAAAGGTCACAGAAAACACTTTTTTTCTAAGCCCGGTTCAACCAAAAGAAATCCGGACTATAATAAACAACCTCAAAAACAAAACATCTTTTGGTATTGACGAAATCCCCCCTACTCTCATCAAAAAATCCGCTGAACTACTTTCTATTCCTTACGCTATACTAATTAACCAATCCTTTTCAGAAGGAATTTTTCCAGATGCCCTGAAAATATCAGTAATAAGACCTATCCATAAAAAAGGAAAAACTACAGATAGAAGCAACTATCGTCCAATTGCATTGTTACCAACTTCGGCTAAAATATTTGAATCTGCTATGATTTACCGCTTATACTCTTTCTATGAAAAATTTAATATATTACATGAAAATCAAAACGGCTTTAGGAAAAATCACTCCACGGTTTTGGCGATCTACAAATACACGAAACAAATTTTTGAAGAAATTAATAATAAAAATATTGCTGTAGGTCTCTTGCTTGATATGAGCAAAGCCTATGATCGCGTTAACTATAAAATTTTGTTAAACAAACTATATGAGACGGGTGTAAGGGGGATAGCACACGAATGGTTTAAATCTTATCTCAATAACCGCTATCAACACGTAGTAATAGAACATACAGACTTCAACACCGGTATAATAACGGATACAAGATCAGATAAAATTCAAGTCACCGGCTCTATTCCCCAGGGCAGCGTTCTGGGCTGCTTACTATTTTTGATATATATCAATAATCTTCCAAGCGCACTGGAAGAAAGGTGCGTTCTTTTCGCTGATGATGTCTCGGTCTTGATTCCTTGTTCAAACTACAACGAATTAGAAGTTAAATTAAATAAAACATTGGAGAATATAGTAAATTGGTTAGAAATACATAATTTAAAACTTAATTTGAACAAAACAAAAATCATACAATTTAAACCGTACCAAAAAACTACTTTCCAAATCTCATATGAATTTCATAATATAAAACTAGAAACTGTAGATAGCGCAACCTTGTTAGGAATAGAGCTAGACACTCACCTAAATTGGAAGCACCATATCCAACATCTTTTAAAAAAAATGTCTTCATTTATCTACGCCTTACAGCTGCTCAAAAAAACAACGGATTTTAAAACCGCCCTTACGGCATACCATGCTTACGCACATTCCAGAATTACGTATGGCATAGTTTTGTGGGGAAACTCATCCGACGTAAATAAAGTATTCATTCTACAAAAAAAATGCCTCAGAACATTAACAAACATCGACCAAATGGAATCCTGCAGAGCCCACTTCGCTACTCATAAAATATTAACCCTTACATCTGTTTACATACTTGCGGTGGTAGCTCAATGGTAAGGACACGCGCCTCTTAACCGAGGAGTGCGGGTTCAAACCCCGGCATGTACCTCTAGATTATAAAAAATCTATGTACATATTTATACCACTAGCTCGACGGTGAGGGAAAACATCGTGATGAAACCTACAAATTCAAACAACTTTGAATTTGTAACCATGATCCAAAAATTGTCTGGTTCCCCTATCTTAGGGTTACGAAGGTCAGATCGGCAGTCGCTTCAATGTAATTACCAGACTCGCTAAATCCTGGATCATGGTCTAAGCGGACCCCGTCTAAGCACGGGACATAACGCTAGGAGGATGATGATGATCTGTTTACATACTTGAGTCATGTAAATTTATTAGAAAATACCCAGATTTCTATTCACCAGTTAAAGATAGCAAAAGAAATAATAGAAATTTATTCAAACTTAATATACCATTCACAAAACTAAAATTAGTGTCCACCAGCCCCCATTATATGTCAATAAAAATATATAATCATATACCTAACTACATAAAAGCGCAAACATGCCAAAACAAATTTGCTAAATTATTAAAGGAATACCTAATTAATAAATGCTATTATAATATACAAGAGTTCTTTAATGACAAAGATAAATAATATATACACAGATTACTTCAACATCTCTTCTACATATGCCTCGCTTGCTATGTATAATGTTAATATTTGTTTTAAATTTTAATAGTACTGTTAATTATATTGTTAAACTTTATTTTCCCAAAATTTATGTACTTATCCTAAAGTGTGCAATTAGCGCTCTTAAATTGCTATGCCCTTACAGGGCGTCACATGTACACCTAGAATGTAATGCACTCACTGACCATCTTTTGTACTTTATGCAATGTGACATGCAATAAACATTTGAATTTGAATTTGAATTTGTATTTGTCTGAAGGGTCGATGAGACCGGACCAGAGCTGTATTTGTCTGAAGGGTCGATAAGGCCGGACCAGAGCTGTATTTGTCTGAAGGGTCGATAAGACCGGACCAGAGCTGTATTTGTCTGAAGGGTCGATAAGACCGGACCAGAGCTGTATTTGTCTGAAGGGTCATTGAAGACCAGCCTAGAGCATATCGATGTGTAAAGATTGGTATTTTTTTTTTTTTTTGTCAGGATGATCGAGCGATGCTTTTAGTTCTAGAACTACAGCGAGGTTGCTGCGTACGAGGACGTCCGCATGTCAGCATGGCCGTGTCGGCAGGACAGCGACGTCATTGTACACCGGTGTAGCAAAACACCACGTGCACCGATCACGCCACCGAGCGCTCCCCACCGCCCGCTCTACTCAACTTGTTTTGCAACGGGTATAAAAGGACCGCGCAGCGACGGAGCGGGCAGTCTTGGCTCTGGCATTGCTCGGTGCACTGGTTGTACTAAGCTAGCTTATCCTAGACGTTCTCGGATAATTAATTTAAAATTAATTATTAATTTAAATTAATTATTATCGTTAATTGTAAAAGTGTCCTGTGGCAATTTATAATTAATAAAACAATATTCACTTGTGGTAAAACCTTAGGTATTTACCACAAGAGATAATTGGGTATTGGGATTATTAAGGGGTATTAAGGATTTAGTTCTGGATAGTAATTATAATCCTAATTTAGATATTAAAAAAGCTTGATTTATCCTGAGATCCCTGACTTCTTATTCAGTATATCCGACCTACTTTCTACATATATAATAATTAAGTTTACAAATTTGTAAAATTTGGCATTTAAAAGAGTAACTATCGAGTTTCTTGCCGGATTCTTCTCGATAGAGTCTACCTTCCGAACCGGTGGTAGTATTAGTTCTTATCCTTTTTTTTATATATATTGACTATTTATAAGTGCTTTCTTGAAGCCCATATAAATAAAGATATTTTGAATTTGAATTTGAATTTGAAGAGTTCCGCGGTCTTGCCGTGGAACTCTGGGACGCGCGACTAGCCGATCCTGGAGCTGGTCTTCGGACCATCCAAGCGATCCGGCCAGTCCTAGCCGCATGGTTAGACCGGACCCATGGCGCGGTAACCTACCATCTGGCGCAGGTGCTCTCGGGGCATGGTTGCTTCGGGAAGTACCTGTGTCGGATTGGTCGGGTGGCGTCCAGGTCGTGTCACCATTGCGGTGCCATCGAGGACTGTGCCCAGCACACGCTGGAGCTGTGTCCGGCTTTTGCCGGCGAGCGCGCAGCGCTCTCCGCCGCCGTTGGGCAGGACCTCTCGCTGCCATCCGTGGTGTCAGCCATGGTGGCGAGCGAGAGCTCCTGGGAGGCGGTGCTCGTCAGCGCGAGCTCGACAATCCCGCCCGACGCAGAAGGCGAGGCCGCCGTGGCGATGGTGTCTAGCCCGGCGGCGCCCTACAGGGGGAGCTCCGAATACTGCTGTGGTATCCCTGCCTGTCGTAGGAGGCGACTAAATGGGCCTTTGGGGCTGTGGAGTGTTTGCGGGGGGGCCTGCATTCACTTCGTTAAGCAGCCCCCGAGAAGATGACGACACGTGGATCCTCGTCCGTTAAATAGGATGGGGTGACACTGTGGTCTGTGCCGTCATAAGCACCGCGAGGTGTTCTGGGGGCGAGGTTGCCTCTCCCTCGAGATGGGCCGCATGGATCGGCAGCGGCGTAGACGTAGATTTCGCGTAGAGTCCCGAGTGGGGTGCCCGGAATCTGCGCCAACGCCCGAAGAATGACCACCGTAAGGTTTAGTCGGTAGTAGAGTGCTTTCCCCGCCTCTGAGCCCGACACATCCCTTGTAGGCCGAACCCAGGTTTACTTGGACGGTGCGTAAACGCATTCCTCACGTAAAAAAAAAAAAAAAAAAAAAAAAAGGTACAGACACAGTCTAGAATTTATAATCCTTTCAAAAATTTTGGAAAACGTTGTTAATATTGCTATTGGACGATAATTATCTATAATATACCTGTTCCCCGATTTGTGAATGGGTACGAGCACTGCCTTCTTAAGAGCATCCGGGAATACTCTACCCTCTATGCATGCATTGACAATATGCGTAAAAAGAGGTACAGTCACTCCCTGGGTAGCCTTTAGTATTTCCGCTGTGACACCATCATAGCCCGCAAAGCATTCGCTTTTTAGGGTTTTGATAATACCAATTATCTCATTGCAGTTGCTAGTATTGAGAACAAAAGAATGACTTGGTGATTCATTAAAATCTGAAGAATTTAATGTAGGTTTATTAAGTTTTGTAGCCAACTCTTTCCCAATATTAGCGAAAAATAGATTAATAGCAGTCAGCGAATCCGATCTCTTCTCACATATACTGAGTAATTCATCAGGTGAGGTTATACACTTTTGTCGGTTTGTAATCGCATTAATTGATCTCCATAATTGCTTACTATTTTTTCCCGCAGAATCTATAAGTTGAGTTTCATATTTGCGCTTCACTTTTTTTATTAAATTACAACAATAGTTTCTGTAACGTGTGTAAGTAGTCTTCAACGTTTCGTTATTTTTGTGCTTTATAAGCTTCTTGTACATTTGATCTCTGTTACGTAGACATCGCAAAAGGCCAGCGATCATCCATAGCTTAAGGTTAGTTTTCCTGCAGGAAGTGCAATGTGACAAAGTATTTCGGAGTATAATGTTTGACATGTTTTCAACAAACATAGTGGTTATTATATTTAAATCATTATTTTCGTATATGTATTTAAAATTGTATTTTTTACAATCTTCTAATATTCCTTCTAGGTTTACCTTCCGTAAAATTTTCTTTTTTAATACATTAGTAACTTCAGTTTTCAAGCAGAACAGAACAGCTTCGTGATCTGTAATTGCCGTTTCCAGGACAAGAGCATAAGTAGTGTATCTTGTTTTTATTACGACATGGTCTAAACAGCTTTCTTTACGAGTCGGAAGATTATGCGCAATGGCAAGCCCATAAAAAGCAATCGTATCAAGATATACCATGGTATTTTCGTCAAAGTTAATTATGTTTATATTTATATCTCCGACCATAATAATGTTTTCGTAAGATCTCACTTTTTCTAGTAGTATTCTTAGTGACGTTAAAAACAAACTTACATTTTTGAACTCACATGGCCTGTAGACAGCTATTATCACTGTTTTATTGTATATTTTTACTAATAAACAGTTACACTCAATAACTTGTGGCTCTTCAATAATACAGGCTAACTGTTTTTTTTACAAACACTACCACTCCATCATTTTGATTAAAGTTATGAACAGTTCTAAAGGAATCATAACCGTCAAGTGTAGGTAGTGATCCTACACACGAAAGCCAACATTCAGAGAGAACTATGACGTCACACACAAAATTCAAACGTTTCAAAATAATACAGATGTCAGTAAGCTCAGCCAGTCCCCAAGAACTAGAGGAGTTCTGGGAGTCTGTTAGAGAAATTCTGGACCTGACTGAAGGAAATGAGAGGATAATAATGTGTGGAGATTTAAATGGTTTGGTTGGCACCAAGCGATCTGACTATGAAGCAGTCCTTGGCCCATATGGAGACAAGAGAGTGAATGATGCTGATAAGCAAATCTTGGAAGTATGTTTGGAACAGAACCTCCTTGTGGCAAACACTATTTTCCGTCATAAGGATATTCACACGTATACATGGAGATGGAATGACCAAAAAAGTGTGATTGATTTGATAAGACCCTACAGAGGCCCTACTCTTGAAACAGACCACTACCTGGTAGTATGCCGGTTTGCTGGGCTTTTCAAGAAGTGGAAGCACTGGCGAGTGCGTACTCCATGCGGAGACACTGAAAGGATAAGGAATGAAAAACTGGAAGATGAAAGTGTAAGGAGTGTGTATGTAGGCTTAGTCAATGAAAGACTTGCGAATGCGAGTCTTTCTGACTTAGATGTTGACGATTGCTGGAACATTTTGAAAGAGAGCATGGTGGACAGTGCAAAAGAGGCATGTGGATGCGCAAAGAGACGTAGAATAATGAAAGGTGACGCATGGTGGGATGAGGAGGTCAAAGCCTCCGAAGCGAGAAAGAAGAAGGCCTGGCTTGACTATGTCTCATCTTTGCAAATGGATGAAAGTATGCTTGAGATGAAGAAAGAAATAAACCGTTATTGCAAGAGTGAAACCAAAGCTTTAGTGAAAGAGAAGCGTGAAAGAGTAGCTATGAATGAAGAAAGGAGACTGACGAATAATTTCGAGGCTAATTCCAAGCTCTTTTGGAGGAAGGTTAAGAGGTCTCGGGGGTATTCGTCGGCATCCGGAATGAGTTAGATTAAATCTAAAGCTGGTGACATTCTTGCAAACCCGAATGAGGTGTTAGAACGGTGGAGTGAATATTTTGGAGAAATGTATGAGTATGTCTCTGATGTTGGCATTGAGAGTGAGGATATGTCTGATTCAGTGGTGCCAGCGTCTGATGAAGACATCACTATGAATGAGATTGAATGGTCGATACGAAGTCTGAAAAGTGGAAAGGCCGCGGGAATAGACAAGGTATCTGCGGAGATGATCAAGCTAGGTGGCGCTAGCGTCCAGGACGCTTTCTGGTTCTTGTGCAATCTATGCTGGAGAAACGGAAAGGTCCCAATGGACTGGAGACGGGCAGTCATCGTGCCTCTGTACAAGGGTGCTGGGTCACGTATGGACTGTGCCAGCCATAGAGCCATCAGTTTGATCAGCTTAGCGGCAAAGGTGTATGGCAAGATTATTGAGAGGAGAATGAAGGTGAAATCTGATGGAATGTTGTGGGAGGCACAGGGAGGTTTCCGGAATGGTAGAGGATGCACGGATCAAGTCTTCTCTCTTCGCAACATCGTGAAGAAGCATCTGGCCAAAAGTCAGAGGGTTTTTTGCGGTTTTGTGGATATGGAGAAGGCCTTTGACAGGGTTGTACGAAAGGACCTTTGGGACATATTGCCGAGATATGGGATTGATGGAGCATTGCTTCGTGCTGCGCAGTCCACCTATGTGGGCTGTACAGCATGCGTGCAAGTGTAGGGCAACCTGTCACTCTGGTTTGACGTCAATATTGGTGTCAGACAAGGATGCGTGCTGTCTGCTCTGCTGTTTATCCTATATCTCGACCATTGTCTCCAGAGGATTAGATCTATGAATGTTGGAGTGCGTATGGGTGACTTGGTTGTGAACTGCCTGCTTTACGCGGACGATCTCGTACTTCTAGCAGAGTCGGCATCGGATCTACAGCAACTAGTCACAACATTGAAAGATGATTGCAAGGAGAGAGGCTTACATTTGAATGCGAAGAAAACAAAGATTATGGTGTTTGAAAGAGATGAAACCAGAACGGATACAAGGATAACGGTTGACGATGTAGTGCTGGAACAGGTGAATGAAATTGTATATCTAGGATCTGCATTTAGTAGAGATGGAAGGTACTTCGCTGGTATAGAAAGAAGAGTGAATGCAGGGAATAGGGTGAATGGAGCGTAAGGAAAACTTTTAGGCAGCAAAATCTTAAGCCAGAAGGCCCAGCTCGCCATACACAATGCGGTGCTGATTCCTACGCTAACATATGGAAGCGAGTGTTGGGTATGGCAGAAAGAGCATGAAAGTAGAATAAACGCGGTTGAGATGCGTGCGCTGCGGAAAATCTGCGGTGTATCGCTCACAGACTGCGTTCGAAATGATGATGTAAGAAAGAGAGTTGGTCTGAAGGACAGCGTCGGAGTCAAGGTAAGAAGAGGCATGCTCCGGTGGTTCGGACATGTGGAAAGAATGGATGAAGAAAGATTGACTAAACAGATATACAATGCGAATGTGGAAGGATGTAGGAGCCGCGGAAGGCCCAGGCTCACCTACCACTACCAGATTGGTCGTGTATTAAAAGAAGGTGATGTTAGGAGTCATAAAAATCGTAGAGCTTGTATGAAAAGGATTATGAATGTTGAAGAGGCGAGTGAGGTGTGTAAGGATCGTGCCATATGGCGTTCGGTTCTCTCTGCCTACCCCGCTAGGGAAGTGGCGTGAAGTTTAGTTAGTTAGTTAGTTATCTCGTATACGGATGATACTACGTTGGTAGTCCAGGAAGGGACTTGGGCTGAGGCACAGTCACATGCTGAAAAAGAACTCTTTCAAATATCGCTGTGGCTGCGTAAAAACCTATTAACGCTTAACGTAAAAAAATCCAAGTACCTAACATTTTCCATAAACAAGTCCACCCAACCTAACTTTAATAACTCCCTAAAAATTCACACTTGCAATAACTTCAACACTATAACCTGTCCCTGTTTATCTATAGAGAAGTGTAATTCCATACGATATATAAGTTTTCATCAAGTTAAATACCTCGGTATTTAACTTAATGAAAACTGGGCGTGGAAAGCACAAACGGACCTTTTAGCTACTCGCACTTGTAAATTGATATGGATTTACAAAACAATTTATTATGCACTGGCCCAATCTATTCTGACTTATTGCATAACAATCTGGGGTGGGACATGCAAGACAAAGATTATAAAGGTAGAACGTGCCCAAAGATCACTGCTCAATGTTATGCTCCGAAAGCCTTTCAGATACCCAACACAGAACCTCTATCATGATGCTAAAAATTTTAACTGTGCGACAACTGTTCGTACACGTCATTCTACGCCAACACGGACAATTTATCATACACTGCCAAACTACACATAACCAACACCCGCAGAGTAAATAAAATATAACAACAACTTCGTCAACAAACATATTTTTTAGGATCTCACTTATATAACAAGTTAAATTCCTTACTTGATATCTACCCTAAAACTCATTACCAATGTAAACGTGCTACTACTGAATAGTTAATCAAATTGAGTTATATCGATACAGAATCCTTTCTTAATGAAAATGCAGAACGTAGGTTGACCAAGTAAGTTTTTATTCCACAGATTATAAAAAGGTAAGTGTGCATACAGATAATGTATTTATATTTAAGTTTAACATCAAACCATGCTAGATGGCACTGACATCATTATCTATTTTGATATCAATATCTAACACCCCCACTATATCAAAATATCTATTAAATAAAGCAGTTTAAATGCAAGCTAAGAACATTAACAAGAAAGTTTATACTATTTTTTTACAGACACCAAGTCTTTCCATAAACTTATAATGTTTGACTACACATAAACCCTTTGTCATTAAGTCAGCGGGCATGGCAGCAGTTGGCAAATACTCTGTATCAATTATATCATTAGTAATTATCTCTCTTATATAATTGTATCTTACATCTATATGCTTAGAGCGCTTATGTGAAACATAGTTACTTGCTAACTTTAACGCACTCTGACTATCACAATATAATACAATTTTATTGCAAGAACCTATTATTTCAATTTCTAAATTCTTAAGATAGACAGCTTCTCTACCTGCATCTGAGAGAGCCATGTACTCAGCTTCACAACTACTTAATGCTACAGTCTGTTGTTTCTTGCTTTCCCAAGAAATTGCAGATCCTGATTTCATGAAGCAAAATCCTGTGTATGACCTTCTGTCTATTGAGCAACTAGTCCAATTTGAATCTACAAATCCCACTAGGTCTGCATTTCCTTTGGAATACTTTAAACAATAATCTTTAGTTTTTGACAAGTATTTTAAAACCCTTTTAGCATAATGCCAATGAGTATGTGAGTAACCATTGTTAAATTGACTCAAGTAGCTGACTGAGTAAGCTATATCTGGTCGAGTCAGCACAGCCAAATACATTAGGCTGCCTATTAATTTTTGATAAGGTAATTTGTCATCACAAACATTTGACTTTTCTACATCTAATTTACATTCCATTGGGGTATCAACTAAATTACAATCAGACATATCAAATTTTTGTAACAATTGCTCGATATAATGCTGCTGATCTATAGTGATTACATTAGAGTTTCTGTCAATATTGATTCTCATGCCTAAGTATTGCTTGACCTGACCCAAATTTTTTATTTTAAATTTGTTAGTTAATGATTTTATTAAACTATCTGTTTCAGTTTTATTATTTGAGAAAATCAAAAAATCATCGACATAAATGCCTACAATAGTTTTCTGACCATTGTTATGATTTTTCATAAAAACACAAGGCTCTAATTTACTCTTACTATATCCTAAATTACATAGTGTTTCTTCCACTCTATGGTACCAAGCAAGGGACGATTGCTTGAGCCCATAAACAGCCCTTTTTAATTTCAATACTTTGTTTGAATCTGTGATGGGGAAACCTTGTGGCAGGTGCATGAAAATACTTTCTTTTAAATAACCATTAAGAAAAGCTGTTGTGACATCCAAGTGGGTAACATCCATATTCAGTTGTACACTTCATCATCCTCCTAGCGTTATGTCCCGTGCTTAGACAGGGTCCGCTTAGACCATGATCCAGGATTTAGCGAGTCTGGTAATTACATTGAAGCGACTGCCGATCTGACCTTCGTAACCCTAAGATAGGGGAACCAGACAATTTTTGGATCATGGTTACAAATTCAAAGTTGTTTGAATTTGTAGGTTTCATCACGATGTTTTCCCTCACCGTCGAGCTAGTGGTATAAATATGTACATAGATTTTTTAAAATCTAGAGGTACATGCCGGGGTTTGAACCCGCACTCCTCGGTTAAGAGGCGCGTGTCCTTACCATTGAGCTACCACCGCTCATTGGTAAGGACTTCAGTTGTACACTTATAGCTAATAATAAACGCAGAGTTGAATGCCTAATCACTGGTGAGAATGTGTCTAAGTAATCTACACCGGCTTTCTGCGTAAATCCTTTAGCCACTAATCGCGCACGGTACCGCACTTTATTGTCATGATCAAATTTCTTTTTAAGCACCCACTTGCACTGCACTACACTGACGTTATCTGGTGCATCAACGACTTCCCATACTTTGTTGTCTGAAAATGACTGTAGCTCCTCTGCCATTGCCTGCAACCACTGTTGTTTCTCAGGGCCACTGATCGCCTCTGCATATGTCATTTCATCATCTGCATTGTAGCACATATTGGCAAAACCATAACGCTCAGGCTTCTTCCTATGTCGCTTCTGTTTCCCTTCAAAAGTTGTAGCTGGTAAGTCAATTGTCTCCTTTCTGTCTAGAGTGGTTTCAGAGTGTTGCTGCTCTCCGCTCACCGCAGGTTGCTCATTCCCATCTTCCACATCTATGTGATCTGACTCTGAGTCACTTGAGCTTGTCTGGTCTGAAAGTTCAGATTTAAGCACAGATTCCTCTATAGATTCCCCCACTGAATCTGTGTTTTCTATACAGACAGTAACTGTGTCTTCCTGTTTTTTCTTCTCTAGTATTACCACATCTCTACTAGTAGTCACTAGGTTTTTCACTGGATCATAAATCCTATAACCTTTGACATTTTCACTGAATCCTAACACATACTAGTAAGTATGTGTTTTCTTGCCTTTTTGTCCCATTTATTGCGTTTCTCCTTTGGGATATGGACCATAACAGGACTACCAAAAATGCGTATATCCTGTAAGTTTGGTTTTCTGCCTGTCCAAATTTCGTATGGAGTTTTCTCTAGACCTGAAGCTACTGACCTATTTTTCAAATACACAGCAGTATTTGCAGCTTCAGCCCAGAACCTCTTATCAAGATCCCCTTCAAACAGAAGGCATCTGGCTCTCTCCACAATGGTGCGATTTGACCTCTCGCTAAGACCATTTTGTTCAGGCGTGTAGGGGTTCGTCTTTTGGTGCACTATGCCTGCATTCTTCAAGAAACCTTCGAACTCTTTACTACAATATTCACGTCCATTGTCAGTTCGCAACACTTTGATTTTCTTATTCTGAATGTTTTCTACCATCAACTTGAATTCTTTAAAATAACTTAATGCTTCACCCTTTGTTTTAAGAAAGTAAATGAAAGTCATTCTACTGAGGTCATCAATAAAGAGTAGAAAATACCTGGCACCACCAATAGAGATCTTCTCCATGGGACCACATATGTCAGAATGAACAATTTGAAGTATCTCTGTAGCTCTTGTTCCTGTGGGGATAGGTGACCTCGACTGCTTCCCTTCACAACATGTCTCACATTTTGACTTACTTGTTGTAAAAGTGTTGGAATATTCCATTCCTTCAACTAATCCACATTTCATTTTATTCATGTCGTTGCTGTTAATATGTCCTAATCTCCTGTGCCAAGTGTCACCATCAGCCACTGACGATGTTAGTAAACAGTTATTTGTTTTTAACTTTAACTTGTAAACACCATCAATAAGATCAGCCTCTGCCACTAATTCGCCTGATTTGTTTCTTATAAGGCACTTATTAGGCTCGAAATTGACACTATTTCCATTCTTGATCAGTTCGCTGACCGATAAAAGATTTGTCGTAAGACTCGGCACGCACAACACATTCTTCACATTTACATCGAAGTTGTGACTTGTTGTGATTTCTACTTCTCCGGAACATACAACAGGAACTTTTGTTTCATTTGCCACAATGATTTCCGGCAAACTTGATGAATACGTAGGACTTTTCAACCAGTTCTCATTCGCAGTCATGTGAAGAGATGCCCCGCTGTCGATGTACCAATCTTGTTTTGTAAACTTTCCGCTTAGAAAAACAACATTGAAAGCGTTAGTCTGCTTCTTCTTCACTTGTTTGTCTTGCATCAATGGACATTGATTGCGATAATGACCAACTTCCTTACAGCGATAACAAGTTATTGTTTTCGTGTTGTTTACATTTGATTTTGACGTATTCGGGGTCTGTCCGCCATGATGTTTACTAGTGCTGCCCCCTTTACTCGATTTATGCCATTTTGCCGCTAGTGCTGAGTTACGTTCCGTTTCACTTAAATCTGCCACTTCCATATCAAGTAATTTCGACTTGATTGAATCTGTAGTTATTTGAATTCCGGAATGTTCTATAGCCATTATCATAGGCATGAATCGTTCTGGTAATCCGGCGAGTAGTAATGAGCCAACCCATTCATCATTTATAGCGAAGCCTGTTCCGCTCAAACGTTGAGACGTTTCAACCATTTGTGTCACATAATTCGTCATATTCTCACAGTTTTCTAACCTTATAGAAATCAAATGACGAAGCAACGTAATTCTCCGGGAAAAACCTGAATCGTCGAACAAAGAGCGTAGTTTTGTCCACAATCCTTTCGCGGTCGTTGTCTCCTTAATATGCACAAATAGTGATGAATCTATCGTTAAAATCATTTTTGCTCGCGCCCTTGCATCGGCCGCTGCTGCATCACCCGTTCCTTCTTGCTTTAGGTAGCTTTCCGCTCCCTCCAAAATCAGCAAGTTCTCAACTGCGAACGCCCAATCGTCAAAGTTTTCACGTCCTTTCAACTTCGGTACGTTAGCGAGATAACTGGAACTCATTTTAAGCTTTCACAACACGAAAAATACCACAAAAAAAATTAATTATATGAGTGAGGGCCCATAACCTAATGAAAATGCAGAACGTAGGTTTACCAAGTAAGTTTTTATTCCACAGATTATAAAAAGGTCCCCCCCGCCGGGGTCCTCGGTTTGTCGTACCGGGGGGGCTTAGTAGGCCCTGCCATGGCAGGGCTGAAGCGAAGAGGGACCCCGAGGTGAGCCGCGACTGCACGACTTGCATCCGGGCAGTTGCGGCGGTCCGGCCGTATGGCCGTACGGACAGACCCCTTGCGGCCGGACCAAGGTTGCCGAGGAAGAGGAGGAGCGGAGTGTTTTCGTTGCTCGCCTCCCTATCCTCGGCAACCCGACAGGGGCGCGCTGGGTCGCGTCGTGGTGGGTCGCGGAGGGATTGAGCGTCTCGATGCTCTCCCTCCGCGACGACAGGGCTCTGCCCTCAATTTGGGTCGCCGGGTGGAAGGCGGCCCCCTCTGGCGAGACGCTCTCCGCTTGCCCTCTGGCTTAGCAGAGGGCACAGCGCGAGAGTGGGCCCACGACGCCGGTCTCGGGGACGATCGGCGTCTGAATCCTGGGCGGAGTAGTTGAGACATGCTGGGTGGCCTGGCATGTCTCGACGCGCGCGCGTGCTCGGTGCTGTGCATCCGACGACTGATGGCGTGGGCTGCACAGCTTCGACCACCGCCGCGCGAGGTGAGCCGCGCAGCGCGGCACGCGCATTACCGGAGGAGCTGTTGTATAGTCCCGACAGTGGGGATACCGGCTCCTCCGGAACTGCGCCGATGGAGGCCACCTTGGGGTTTAGTCGGTTCGAGTCCGACACACCGCCCTCTGGATCCCCGTCCGGAGGCTGACGGCTCGTGGGAGTTCCCCAAGTAAAAAAAGATTATAAAAAGGTAAGTGTGCATACAGATAATGTATTTATATTTAAGTTTAACATCAAACCATGCTAGATGGCACTGACATCATTATCTATTTTGATATCAATATCTAACATTTCTTACAATAGTAAACTAGCTATAACCCTGACACATACACATATATAAACACATTCATACTCACACACACACACACACACAAACATACACACACTATTATATGGCGCCAAGATTCGATATAGTTTGAGCTCCTGAGGTGCAAGGTTTATATTAACAGTATTAGCCTACATTTTTATAGAGTGTTTCATTGTTCCCCTGACGTATGGCGTCCACAAGCTCGTTATTGTTGAAGCCCGTGAGAGGTGACGCGCATTCCTCAGCGCAATGATTATATTAACAACATTAACCTGGATTGTCACAGAGGATTCCTTTGTTTCTTGAAACGGGGCGGTTGTTGGAAACACTGCCGAACGTAGCCGTGGGTCTAGGTGTTGAATGACATTAGATATTTGTTCTTTGGTAGCAAGCTTTGCTATGGATGCCCGATGGGCAGAGTGATTTGGGCCATGGTGGAGTCGCGTCGCGCGTACTCCCGCACCCGTGCCGTGAGATTAGTATACACGTTAATTACTCACCATTTGACACACGGATTCGTTTTCGTTTCTCAATACAGTCTAAGTCTGAGCTTTAATAGTCTTGGTGTCATTCCTGACAAGAATGATAATTTATTCACGACCGTGTTAGTATCATTTATTGTTACTGGATTCGTGTGCGTGATGTGCCCATTAAGTACGTCCACTATCGAGCCAATGCAGGGACCCTTTGCTAGTCTTGTATAGTCCCCGCTCCGGCCTATATATATATATCAAATTTTACTTAAAAAAAACAATTTTAATTAATACAACTTGTATTCGATTTTTAACAAAAATAATTAACAAAGATTCAGAACAAATTAGATTAAGCTAATTAAACTGTGAATGAACTAACATTTCAATTTAATTACAAAACACAAAATAACAGAACTGAAACGCCTAACATTAATCGTCCGCGAACTAACGATACGAATCGCACTATGAGGTGTTAACGCTCCAAGTGCTCCGAGCCAAGTGACCGCACA
This sequence comes from Glyphodes perspectalis, assembly GCA_951394215.1. Classification (NCBI taxonomy): domain Eukaryota; kingdom Metazoa; phylum Arthropoda; class Insecta; order Lepidoptera; family Crambidae; genus Glyphodes; species Glyphodes perspectalis. Next base: position 5,542,080 of record OX596224.1, read on the forward strand.
GCCGGTTTGCTGCGCCTTTTATAGGCGCGCGGCGGCAGGTCGTCGCGACAAGTGGGGTTTCGCTTATACGGCCTCTCCTGACACCGTGTCGTCCTTGACACGACTTTCCTGTGACGAGATACTGGGACCAGCGGAGACCTCTCCTGTAGCATCTTCCAGCAAGGGCATGGACAGTGCTGAAGGTCCGGTTTCCAAGTTTTCGTCCAGCAGAGGCATAGACGGTGCGGCAGCCAAGGCTGTTGCTGCTACATCTTCGTTGTCGTTTGTGCTTTCGTCGTCTGAAAACATCAATTTATTAGGAACATTTTGACGAGCGGACGCAAATACGCCTTGCCACCCGTACACATTTCATTCATTTCCTGTCACTTAATTCATACGTCATCTAATAGTCATTACACATTCTAACTTTCATTCATCACTCTATAAGTATAACAGAGACGTCTCTTTAAAGAATACTAAACCAAGCCTATGCCTTTATTTTTGCAGTTTTCTTGCCGGTGGTTGTTGCGACGATCAGTTGACTGGGTGATCTCGATCGTTTGCATCGCGTCGGGTCTTGCTAATGTGGACCTAAACAGAGAAATTCGACGCCAAGGCGACATGTGCCTGAAGTTACAAAACGCCAGGGCTTCTCATGCCCGAAGTTCAAGGCTTCATAGCCTGAACTACACGGATCAGCAGGGCATATCGTACCCGAAGTTCTGATCATGAACACCAAGGCTCAATAGTCTGAAGTTCATGAAAACGCCAGGGTTACTTCTGCCCGAAATCCTGACCAAACGGTCACACCAAGGCTTCATAGCCTGAACTTTGTGGATCAGCAGGGCATATCGTACCCGAAGTTCTGATCATGAACAACAAGGCTCAATAGTCTGAAGTTCATGAAAACGCCAGGGTTACTTCTGCCCGAAATCCTGATATAAACTTGTACTTACCCTCGAAGAAGGCAGAACATGATTCAGGACATCACTCGCCCCTCCAAGGTACCATATATTGGACTGCGGCCTGGGTCGTCTTCCCATAGCCACCGGATAACAACTTGAGCTCGTAACGTCCATTTGGTAACACTTTTGTCACCTTATATGGGCCTCGCATCCCTGGGTCCAATTTCCCAGTAGACTGCGAGTATTTTATGACGAAAACTAGGTCTCCGAGCTGGTATTGTCGGGGTGGGCGTCTAGATTGATTCGCGTAAGCGTCTTGCTGCCGGCGATTTCTATCCATCAGAGCGCCCGCCCTGCTCCGGTATAGTTCGCGCCTAGCTTCTCTATTGAGGTCGGTGTCTTGAATGGCTACGTCACGAATGAGTGCTCTTATCACTGGCGTAGTTGCGTCAGTGCCGATCATCAGGTTCAGAGGCGAAGCTTGAGTCGTCTTCTGCTTGGTTATATTGAGGACGAGCTGCAGTTTCCAAAGCGTCTCGGACCATGGGATGTTCTTATGGTTCACCTCGATGCGAATCATGTTTAAAATCGTGCGGATGTATCTCTCGGCTTGTCCGTTGGCGTTGTGCATCTCCGGAGTAATAAAGTGAATGTCGCTACCAAGGTCTGTGACCCAAAACACAAATTCGTGAGACTCAAACATGCGACCTCTATCAGTTACAATTAATTTAGGAACTCCAAACAGTGCTATTACTAACGCAAAAGAACCTTTTTATTCGCCGATATCTTGGCGGTAGATAGGGTATAAAAGGCAAAATTTTGTGGACGCGTCAACGACAACAAGTATGAACTTGTACCCTTCGGAAACTGGCAGAGGGCCTAGAACGTCCATATGGACTGTGTGAAAAGGGGAATCCGGTTTCTCCCAGGACGTAATGTTTTGATGTGGAGACCTCTCTTTTTTGAAACGCAAATCGAACAATGCGCCACATACTTTGTTACGAATTGACGAAGTCCGGGGAACCAGTGCAATGCTTAAGTATGAGGTCAAGGGTTTTCTCAGCATTAACATGGCCTATGTTCGTCATGGAGTATCCTCAATAGGCTAAGCCTATGACCTTTGGGAACATAGAAGTCTAGGATTTTTCACCCACAGGGGTAAATTTGTAGTAAAGTATGTCATTTTGACATACATAACGTGAGGGGTCAAGTTGACCATCCCTCAGTTGCTGCAGCAAACTTTGTGTTTCATTATCTGCTGATTGCGCTATTTGCGCCCAATTACGTGGTCTGGAAACCTGATTTGCAACAGCAACCGAAGGGTTACGGCTGAGGTAGTCGGCGTGTGGTATCATTACCCCTTTGCGGTACTCTATCGTGAATTGAAAATCTTGATGGTAAATCCTCCATCGCGCCACACGTGGAAGCAAATCCTTTTTGCGCTCCGTTGCCTTTAAAGCGCTGCAATCAGTTACTACCTTAAATTGCAAGCCTACTAGATAGTGGCGAAAATGTTGCAACGCCCTGACGATAACCAGAGTCTCCAACTTATATGAATGGTATTTACTTTCAGCGCCTTGTATGGCTTTACTAAAATATGCTACCACGTGTTTACCACCATCACCGTGAGTTTGCAATAGTATTGCCCCGTACCCTGCACTGCTCGCGTCGGTATGGACTTCTGTAGGAAGCTGAGGGTCAAATATGGCGAGAACTGGTTGGCTAGTTAACCGTTTTATAATTTCTTGCCAGGCTCTTTCTTGTTCCGGTCCCCATCTGAACTTAACCTCCTTTTTAGTCAAACGAGCAATGCAGGCTGTTAGAGCAGCGTAATCCTTAATATAGCGCCTGAAGTACCCTGCCAGTCCCAGGAACTGGCGGACTTGTTTAACGTTCTCGGGGATCGGCGAGTTTTTCAGGGCTCCTACTTTACGCGGACTCGGCCGTACCTGACCCTGACTCACTACCCTACCGAGATACTCTACTTCAGAGGCCAGAAACGAATTTTTTTTTACATTTATCGAGAAACCCGCGTTGGTAAGAGTTTGAAGCACTCTACGTAAAATGACGATACCCTCGGCAACCGTATGACTCATGATCAGTACGTCATCCACATAAACCAGTACCTGACCTTCCTCTACAAGGTCTCGTAGTGTGTTATTAATAGTGCGCTGGTATACTATTGAAGAGTTTGTCAGCCCGTAGGGCATTTTGACGTACTCATAATGCCCTTCCGGTGTAACAAACCCTGTGAGATTGATTGATTCCTCATTGATAGGTATCTGATGGAAGTCGGTGGCCACAATAACCGGAGTGTTCATGTATTCAGAGGGTACTACTATTAAATCAGCCTCGATTGAGATGCCACTAAACTCAAGAGTAATATTTACATAGGATGAAGCGACTATTTCTTTGTCACTAATGCCTTTGAGGACGCAGCAAGTAGGTTTGGGTTGACAAATAAGGTATTTTAGTGCGTTAGAGGAAATCAAAGAAACGTTAAGCGCTCCACTATCAATTAGGACGTCAATTGGTACACCGTTAATTACTGCGACGACAACGTCGTTAGAGCCTAATGGTCGGACTAGTATCCGTACAAAGATTCACGTTGCGTTCGTTATGTGTTTGAGAGCGATTCTTGGCAAAGCAGAGGTTTTCTTGGTGTTCTGGTTTCTTACAAAATGTACAATCAGTCTTGGTCTTACTTGACGCTTCGGGGCTGGGATTTTGTTTCTTACGACATTGTCGACTTATGTGACCTTTTTGACCGCACGAATAACATCTATGTTCCAAATGATTAGAATGGGAAGGAAGAGTGCGTTTTTTAGGCAACGCCGGACGACTTTCTTGTTTTCCGCAGGAAGGTTTTACATACATAGATAGGAAAGACACTAAATTTTCCGAGCTTAAATTGGCATTAGCCGCCGCAGCTCTAATTTGAGGGTTATCAATGCCGCGTATCACTATCAGAGTCATCAATTCATCGCTAAGACCCTTAACTACCCGCAATCGCAGCAGAGTACAACGCGCGTACTCCGCGTAAGTAGTATACTTGTCCGACGTGATATTCATAGTTTCGAACAATATATTAGCGTAGTCTATTTTCTGAGGGCATAGCGTCTTAAATTCGAGTTTGAAGTTAGTCCACGTGCGATCACTTGTGACCCACTCATTTAGCTAAACCCTAGCATCACCCTCAAGGCACGAGCCAACGCGTGAGAGACAATCTTGATCGCTCCAACTATAAGTATCCCTAGCGCGCTCAACCTCTTCACACCATGCGTCTATGTTATGTATAGCAGGGTCAAAATTGGATACGAAGTAACTATGAGAGTTAGCGGGTCGCAGTGACTGTATGGCGTCTATGAGAGCC